>CM066031.1:263906402-264523022 GCA_033557465.1 Ichthyophis bannanicus | reverse complement strand
ATTGCAGCCGCAGCTCTGTATAAAGCAGGATCAGTGGCTGCAAGGGGAAGGTGAGGCTGCACGGGATGGAGCTGGGGAACGCAGATGAAAAGCCGGTTTTCTGCTCTGGTTGCTCCCAGTCTCGCGTCCGGAGCAAAAAAACAGCTTTTCAAGGGCCGGTTTTCGATCTCTGCCAGCAGCCGGCCTTAGGGTTGCCAACCGGCCAGTATTCAGCCGGCCTGGCCGGTTTTTCCATGGCCAGGCCGGCTGCCGGCAGAGATGTAAAACCAGCCCTTGAAAAGCCGTTTTTTTGCTCTGGCCGCAAAATCAGGAACGGCCAGAGCAAAAAACCGCGGGGGAGGGAGCCAGGGAAGCCCGCGCGAGGCCCCGGCTCCTTCTGTACAACCGCCAGTGTGAAGATCTTTTTCCTTCACGCTGGCGGCTGTTTATGTGAAGCTGCGATTGCTGGGAAAGGTTAAAGGCACAAAAGCGGAAGTAAGGATGTGGTTGAAAACTACAGGCGGTTAGTTTAACTTCGGTGGTGAGTAAATTATTGGAAACGCTGCTGAAAGAGAAAATAGTGAGGTTTCTGGAGTCCAGCAGATTACAGGATCCGAGGCTGCATGGATTCACCAGAGGCAGGTCTAGTCAGACAAATCTGATTGATTTCTTTGACTGGGTGACCAGGGAGTTGGACCGAGGGAGAGCTCTAGATGTGGTGTATTTAGATTTCAGTAAAGCCTTTGACACTGTTCCTCACAGGCGACTTATAAACAAGCTGAGCACCCTAGGGATGGACCCTAAAGTTACTGCTTGGGTTAGAAATTGGTTGGGTGGGAGGCGACAAAGAGTACAAGTAAATGGAGCTCACTCTTAGGAGAAGGATGTTACCAGTGGTGTGCCCCAGGAATCTGTCCTTGGTCCGATTCTTTTTAACATCTTTGTTAGTGATATAGCGGAAGGGCTGTCGGGTAAGGTTTGCCTCTTTGCGGATGATACCAAAATCTGCAATAGAGTAGACACCCAGGAAGGGGTAGATAACATGAGGAGGGATCTAGCTAAGCTTGAAGAATGGTCTAAAATTTGGCAGCTGGGATTTAATGTTAAAAAATGTAAGGTCATGCATTTGGGCTGCAGCAATCCAAGGGAGCAATACAGTATAGGAGGTGAAGTACTTTTGTCCACTAAAGAAGAGCGGGACCTAGGCGTGGTTGTGTCTGATGATCTTAAAGTAGCTAAACAGGTAGAAAAGGCGACGGCAAAAACTAGAAGGATGCTTGGGTGCATACGGAGAGGAATGCCTAGCAGAAAAAAGGAGGTGATAATGCCTCTGTATAAGTCTTTGGTGCAACCTCATTTGGAGTATGGTGTGCAATTCTGGAAACCGCACCTTCAAAAGGATGTGAACAGGATGGAGTCGGTGCAGAGGGTGGCTACTAAAATGATTAGTGGGCTTCATTATAAAGCATATGAGGACAGACTTAAGGATCTTAATATGTACACCTTAGAGGAAAGGCGGGATAGAGGTGATATGATTGAGATGTTTAAATACCTCCGTGGCATAAATGTTCAGGGAGAGAGCCTCTTTCAATTGAAAGCAAGTTCTGCTACGAGGGGACATGGGATGAGGGTGAAGGGAGATAGATTCAGGAGTGATATGCAGAAATATTTCTTTACGGAAAGAGTAGTGGATCCATGGAATAGTCTCCCAGTGGAGGTGGTAGAGATGAGGACAGTAACTGAATTCAAAAAAGCATGGGACCAACACAGAGGATCTCTAAAGGTAAAAAGTGGACTGTTGTAGTTGTTGTTATGGAAGGACAGACTAGATAGGCCATGTGGTCTTTTTCTGTCATCATGTTTCTATGTTAAAAGAGAAGAAAGGACACATGGATAGCTCGCAGAAGACACGAAGAAACCAGAAGAAAGTGACTGGAGCAATTGCAACTGAAAAATAAAATTCCCAAACAGAAGGTAGAAAAATACTTTTTATTTTGAATTTATTAACTGGAATATGTCTGGTCTGGGAAGTGTGTATTGCTAACATCTTTGCGTTTTTGTTTAGTGCAAGAGGAAATTACTTTATAGTTTTATTTCTCCAGTGTTGTACATTTCATGTTTGGCTTTTGGGGTTCCCAGTTTAATTATTATCTGACTAAGGGAGTTAGCCTACACTTATCCTCGGTAACTTTTGTGGGTGGGGCTGGGGTGCAGCATGGGTGGGGCTGGGGGTGGGGCAGGGGTGGGGCTAGGGGCAGAGAATGGGTGGGGCATGGCGAGCCACAGGTGTCGGGTGTTTCTCGGTGAAAAAGTTGGCAACCCTAGCCGGCCTGGCCATGGAAAAACCAGCCAGGCCGGCTGTAAACCGTCCGGTTGGCAACCCTATTCCCATAGTGCCACTGACTGTCACTCTCAGAACCCTTATACAGACAAACTCCATGCTTATCCAGATAAGGGCTTCTGAATATCAGGCCTAATAAGCCTAAATGAGTGAAAACAACAAAACTATAACCTGTCTGATTAGCTAGAGACGTCTTTCTGATTTGAATAAAGTAGATGATGCTACAAACATGGAGAAAATGAAACAGGGCAGAGTGCTTCCTCTAAATGCCTAGAAATGCTATTTAATCTCCCAGTCACTCCAGTCTTTTCTCTATAAAAATAATAATAAAACCCCCCACAGCTTTATGTATGTACAGTAAGTGTGAGTGAAGTTAATTTTTCTTGCGGTGTCCCTCATTTTCAGCAGCCCACATTCATTGGTAATTGTTGCTTGGTAACTAATCTGTCAACTAGTGCGCTTGGTAGGAAGGAACGTGTCCAGCCAGGTATAGTAGTTTATTCAGCACATAATAGCAGAGGCCAAGGGGAAAATCCTAAAGCTTCTTGAGTAGGTGCAACCGTGGTTTACATTATAAAACATGATAAACTCAAATTGGACACAAATGGTGCCTCCTGGACAGCTGCCACAATGGTAATTCCCTGGAAACGACCACAACAGCTATTCATTTTTGCACTGCTCAGCACAGCCTTCAGAAAGGACTAGAGCAGCTTTTCCAAACACATTTTGTTAAGGCAGCAACAATAGCTTTGGGGTTAGACTCCAGCTGGGCATAAATCCCCTGTCAGGGTCAAAAGCTATTGCAGGCGTAAGTAGCCAGCCAGTGAATGCATCTCTTGTTGGCCATTATTAGCAAATTATTTAACCCTTTCTGTGCACGTCTATGGTATAAACTATGTGGATGGCTTGTGCAAGTCCAAAAGTCTGCTGTCAAATGTGTGTTCCTTTTAGTGCTGCCTCTTAGCCTTTGACTGATTTTAAATTATAAACTGAATGTCTAGTTTCCTTCAAAGCAATTTAGTACTGGTATATAAGGCCATCATTCCTTTAAAACTACCTTTAACTGATTGGTCTATTTAAGATTTTAGCTGCTATGTCAAAGCAGTAAGGAAACAGCCTGAAAGATACTGCAGCTTCTTCTAGATGCTATATCGCCAGCAGCAATATGACCTCACACAGAAACATGTCTGATAACAGCACCAGCTCCGTAGACTTCTTATAGGGTTCAAAATAGGATTAAAGCACCATCTGGCAGGAAATTCAAGAGTTTTGGTGCGCTGTACTTCTAATTGGAACATACTGGCCTTCTTTAAAAGCCATAGGCTGATATTCAGCAGTGGTGGCCAGCACGTCTAAAGCACATATCCATTGCCGCTGAACCTTAATCCCAGATATTCAATGCTGGGGCCATATTGCATCTGGCCATTGGCATTGAATATTCGGATCACTGCACGGTGTGGAAGCTAATCGGGCAGCAGCTCAATATCACCATTGCCCAGTTTGCTCCCCCCGAGTAAAGATAGGCCAGCTTTTCCTGCAACTATCTTTACCCGTGAGTCACTAACCGGGCAGCGGTTCAATATCGCCACTGCCCAATTAGCAACGGGTGCCACCTCCATTCCACCCTCGAACGACCATGACACGCCCCGGTTCTACGAGGTTAGCATCAGGGCATGTAACAACAGCAATCACAGTTAGTGCCGCTGAATATCCCTCTAAGTGGCATTTACATGGTTTACAGGTCTGTAAACCATGTAAATGCCTTTGAATATCGGGCCCCATTTATTTTCTCTTACAAATACTACAATAAAAAGCATTGTAAACCTCTGTGAAAACATTTCAATACTTTTTCCTTGAAGTGAGTGCATAAAATATCAAACATTAATCATATCAGTGGCATAAATACCACCCAAGCAGTTCACATAGGACATAGGGGATGGTCAAGAAGGGGGCCAGTGAGCCTGCACTGCAGAGATGGAAGCAGAACACAGAAAACACTGTATTTACTTAATGTTGCAATGTCACCTTCCAACATTTTTTCTTTATTCAATTAAATTACTCAATTCTCCCTACCTCCCCCCCCCCCCTTCCCCCAAATTCAAGCAACTGGAGAAGCATTTAACCGTATCATCCCCTGCTGCCGGAGGCAAAGTCTCACAATAAGAATCAGAAAATCACAGGGCTCATACCAAGAGACTTGACCTTGGCAGCAGAAGATGAAGGGTTTAAGCTCTTCTCTGGCAGCAAGGGGAAGAAGAGATCAGGTAATTTAACTGAATAAAGAAAAGATTTGGGAAAGCAAGGCAGCAATACTATTAAAGGTATGTACAGTGTTTGCTGTGCTCACTTCCTGGTAATCTTAAGGCTTTAGAGAGGGAAACTTCTCCCCTCCAGTTATAGATATAGTCAACCTTTATAAACAAGCAATCTGTAAAATAATACAAAAACACAAAGGTTTTTTACCACATTTATGCAAATGACATTATCTTATGTTGTTGTTAAGTGCCGTCAAGTCGGAGTAGACTCATGGCGACCCTCTGGATAGCTATCCTAAATTGTGTTCGGTCTTCAGTCAGGCGGCTCATTGTTGACAGACTGGTACACATAGCTGCTGTTATTGTATCGATCCATCTCATTGCTGGCCTTCCTCTTTTGCATTGACCTTCTATCTTGCCAAGCATGATGTCTTTCTCTAATGATCTCTCTCTTCGCATGATGTGTCCAAAGTATGAAAGTCAAAGTCTTGTCATCTGAGCTTCTAAAGAAAGCTTAGGTTTGATCTCTTCTAGTACCGACTGGTTTGTTCTTCGGGCAGTCCATGGTATACACAGTATTCGCCACCAGCACCATAATTCAAAGGCATCAATTTTCTTCCTGTCTATCTTTTTCACTGTCCAGCTTTCACATCCATATGATGTTATTGAAAATACCATGGCTTGAACAAGTTGAATCTTTGTATGGAGAGAGACATCTCTGCTCTTGAGAATCTTATCTAGGTCTTTCATAGCCATTCTGCCAAGAGCAATGCATCGTTGGATTTCTTGACTGCTTGTTGCTTCTTTGATAGTTGATCCAAGTAGGTTAAAGTTGTTCACGATTTCAATTTCTTCTCCTTCAACGAAGAACCTGTTGATTATGCCAGTTGTCATGATCTTTGTCTTCTTTACATTAAGGTGCAGGCCCATTTTGAGCCTATGTTCTTTGATCGTGAGAAGCAAATGTTTCAGATCATCTTCACTTTCAGCCAGTAATGTGGCATCATCAGCATAGTGAACGTTGTTGATGAGTCTTCCACCAATCTTCATACCTCTGTTATCTTTATACAATCCTGCTTCTCTGATGATTTGTTCTGCATATAAATTAAACAGGTAGGGGGAATGTATGCAGCCCTGTCTTACACCTTTGCTTATTTTAAACCATTCTGTTTCTCCTTGTTCCATTCGAACTGTTGCTTCTTGATCAATGTACAGATTGTGCAAGAGAACGATCAGGTGTTCTTTTATATCCATGCTTCTTAATGTGGCCCAGAGTTTCTCATGGTTTACACAGTCAAAAGCCTTGCTATAGTAGATAAAGCACAAATAGATATCCTTTTGGTATTCTTTAGTCTTTTCAAGGATCCATCTCACATCCGCAATGATGTCTCTTGTTCCTCGCCCTTTCCTGAACCCTGCTTGCACTTTAGGTAGTTCTTGTTCCAGGTATGCTGTAGTCTCTTTTGAATAATCTTCAGTAGAATCTTGCTGGCATGTGGGATCAGAGCGATTGTGCGATAATTTCCACAGTCAGTTGGATCACCTTTCTTTAGCATTGGTATAAACACAGATCTTTTCCAGTCAGTTGGCCATGATGTTGTCTTCCATATTTCTTGGCAGAGCCTTGTAAGTACGGTAACAGCTGCATCAGATTGCTGTAATACATCTATGGGAATGCTATCAATGCCTGGTGCTTTGTTCTTTGATAAGGCTTTCAATGCTGCTTCAACTTCTTCTTTCATCACCAATGCTTCCAGATCATAAGGTACAGGTTGAAATGACTGTTGGTCCACTTGATCATTATCATATAAAAATTCTGTATATTCCTTCCACCTTTTCTTGATCTTCAACAAAGGACCTTGAGCATCTTGTAACATTCCAATTCGAGGCTGGAACTTTTTCTTTAACTCTCGTAGCTTTAGGAAAGCCGATCTTGTTCTTCCTCTAATAGTTTCTGCTTCTATTTCCTTGCATGCGTCATTGTAGTACTTTTCCTTGTCCTGTCTTGCTGCACGTTGGAAATCTCTGTTGAGTTCTGCGATTGTCTTTCTTTCTCCTCTGGCTTTAGCTTCTCTGTGTTTCTGGGCAATTTTCAGAGTTTCTTCCGTCATCCATTTTGGCCGTTTTTGCTTTTTCACCATTTATAGAGACTTCTCACTTTCTTCCAAAACTATCTTCTTGATGTCATTCCATAACTCTTCTGGAGATCTCTCATTTGTATCTAAAGCAGCAAATTGATTTTGCAGGCAGTCTTTAAATTCCACTGGTATATTCTCAAGGTCATATTTTGCTGCATTCATGAGTGGTTTGCTCTTTTTCAACTTTAGCTTGAGTTTGCATACTAGTAGTTGATGATCTGTACCACAGTCAGCTCCAGGTTTTGTCTTTGTTGATGTTACAGAGCTTTTCCTTCGTTAACTTCCACAGATGTAGTCAATTTGATTTTTATACAATCCATTGGGTGAAGTCCATGTGTACAGTCGCTGCTTGTGTTGCAGAAAGAAGCTGTTTGAGATGAATAGATCGTTGGTCTTGCAGAATTCTATCAGTCTTTCTCCAGCTTCATTTCTGTTGCCAAGTCCATATTTTCCAACTACTTTGCCTTCTTCTTTGTTGCCAACTTTTGCATTCCAGTCACCCATGACTATCAGGATATCCTGTTTGCATGTTCTGTCAATTTCAGCTTGTACTTATTTATTTATTTTATTTTATTTATTTAGTGTACACTTATATCCCGCTACTTCCAGCGATCAGCAGCGGTATTCCAACAGAGAAATAGAGTGGCTGTACTGGCCAGAATTTACAATACACAGGATGATTAGTGGAAGAGGTACAGTTCACAGCACACAGTACACAGTATGATTAGTGGATAAGGTACAGTTCACAGCACACAGGGTTAAGGTTTAGACAAATTGAGAAGGGAGTATTTACAATTAGTATTTACAAAAGCAGTTACATATTTACACAAGCAGTTACATATTCACACATCAGTGAGGCTAGTGGTGGCGAGCTCATTGCTGACATGATTCATACATTTTGCTTTGTGGGTTCAATGAACCGAGAGCGTTGTGCTTATGTAGTGCTGAAGTGTGACTGGAATAGGTACGTCTTGAGTTGTTTTCTGAAGACCAGTAAGTCACTGCACGCTCTTAGATCGACTGGTAGCTTGTTCCAGAGTTGAGGTGCTATGAACGAGAATGCTCGGTTGCTGGTATGGACATTGACGTGCCTCATGCGGCCGGGGACCAGTAGGGTGTTGAGGCTCGGGGAACGTCTGCTCCTGTTATTTGTTTGGGCTGACACAAGTGAGCCGAGGTAAGAGGGCGCGATGTTATGGAGGAGCTTGAATGTGGTAACTATGATTTTATACTGTATTCGGGCACTGATTGGGAGCCAATGCAGGTCAATTAAAGTAGGTGTGATGTGATCCTTTAGTCTTGTTCCCGTTATGATTCTAGCTGCCACATTCTGCGCCAACTGGAGGATACTGGAGGATACTGATGGTTCTACTTGTTCATAGAACTCTTCAATTTCATTCTCTTCTGCAGCTGTTGTTGGGGCATATACTTGAATTATAGTTGTGTTGATAGGCATTCCTCATAGACGAATAGAGATTAAGCGTTCGCTGACTGCATTGTATTTCATTACAGTTCTTGCAAGTTTCTTCCTTACTATAAATGCAACACCATTTCTTCTTTGTCTTTCATTTCCAGCATAATAGACCATATGATCATCTGATGCCAGTCCATTTCAGTTCGCTGACACCCAACAGATCAAGTTGTACACGTTCCATTTCATTCTTGACCACCTCCAACTTCCCTTGGTTCATGCTTCGTACATTCCATGTTCCAATGTGTAAGACATCTTTACAGCTTCTGACTCTCATTTCATGTTATATATACCACTTAATACCAAGAAACCCAACCACACTCAAATAGTAACCTGCTTCAATGAGGTTGTTACCTGGCTATCTACACAGATACTAAAAATCAACTACAAGAAGACAGATGTCCTATACATCACCCAGGAAAAGTCATTCATCCCTCCAACTACACTAAAAGTACAGGAAACAACATTGGAAGTTAAGAACAAAGTACAATACCTGGGAATAATCTTAGAGTGGTAGTTAAACATGACCACCCAAATCAGCAACTCCTCTAGGACAATCTATACCAATCAAAAACACTGCGACACTTGCGACCTTTTCTATCTATGAATGGCTTCCGTACAACATTACAAGCTATAGTGTCCCCGCACCTCGACTTCTGTAACAGCATCCTCACAGGACTTCCAAAACAAGCCTTTTACCGACTGCAGATGACTCAGCATACAGCTGCCCGAGTTATCTCTCAAGCTCCAAAATATGAACATATTACTCCAATCTTAAAGCAACTTCACTGGCCTCCAATACCTAGCAGAATTAAATTCAAAATACTACTGAACACCTTCAAAATACTCCACAATCTATCTGCTAGCTACCTAAGATCTCTCTTACAATTTACCCCAGACATAAGAACAAGATGCTGTTCAAGAAACACACTACTCCTGTGGAATACACAAAGAGCGATAAGTCCACATGCAAGAGAGCTTCCTCGGTTTATGCTCCCGGCCTTTGGAACTCTCGCCCAGAACATATAAGAAGCACTACAGACCTACAATCATTCTGCAAGCTCCTAAAAACATTCTTATTCAAG
This sequence comes from Ichthyophis bannanicus, assembly GCA_033557465.1. Taxonomy (NCBI): domain Eukaryota; kingdom Metazoa; phylum Chordata; class Amphibia; order Gymnophiona; family Ichthyophiidae; genus Ichthyophis; species Ichthyophis bannanicus. Next base: position 264,513,753 of record CM066031.1, on the reverse strand, counting down.
GAATATTTTGAAGGGTCCATAACTTGAATATATGTCTGCCCAGTCCTCCCTATTTGAACTCAGTTCTCCCTAGTCCACTTCCCTAGTTAACACTCTTTGACTACACTACACTCCATATGTATATAATCTTACTGTTTCATTATACTGTATAAATCCCTAAGTACATTACAGTAGTAATTTTAAGCTCAAAAAACCTTCTCTGTATATAACTAAACTGCTGCACATGTTCATTGTACTTGTGAATAGTTACATAAGTCTAACGTTACTTTTGAAACTACTAGTTATTGCACTTGCTCATTGTTCCTTGTTCCATATAAAATGCTTTGATTTTAGATAAAGTGATATATAAGATCACATAAAGAAAATAAATACATAAACCAATCAATCAGCAAAATTTTGCTTGGGAGCTCCCAGTTTGAACTTATATCACTGTAGTATACTGATGTAAGCAAGAATGCTCAGAAGTTCCGCAAAGCTGTTCTGTGGCAATAGGAGATACACGGTCACCTTAATGCCTGTCTCATTCACAAGATTTTCAGGAGCATGCAGCTTACATCTGAGGCTACAAAAAACACACCCACCAAAATAACTGGAGAAAGATGCTGCTTTTTAAAACTAATGAGCATTTTAAAATATAAGCCACTGTTAATGCACTGCAAGTGAAGCCGAAGTTCTTTACACAGGAAAGAGGGCTGCAGGTTAAGAACATACTGTTCAGGTCCATTTCATTTCATTTACATATCAGGAGCAATAGTTAGATTGTCTGCATTGAGGCAAAGTCTGAGGACACTAATTTTCAAAGAGAAAACATGTGCCTGCTTTCCCTTTGAAACTTGTGGATACAAATACCCAGGGACATTTGCTCTTGTTTTTTTGTGTGGGTAATTTTTGCTTTGGAAAATATTAATCAGTGAGGGGAATTAATGTTCTGCCTTTTGGAATCCTGCTTATCTTGGAGGGTAAGTACCGTGGAATCTGGCTGTATTTGGGATATGCCCATACTTTTGATCTGAATTGGCAACTGTTAGAAATAGGATACTTGGTTTGATGGAACTTTGGTCCAACCCAGTATAGCAATTCTTAAGTTCTTATTAGAGCATTCTCTCCCTTCCCTCCCAAACAATCATGCTGATGCAGAAAGCTAGTGTGGCCTTTAAGCACTGATAACGCCACATTTAAGCATACTTTAAGCACTTTTTAAATGCAGAAAACAGACGAAAACACTGACAGAAAAACTAGCGCCCAGTTCACGCCACGAGTATTTAAATGTATTTAAATGAGCTGCACATAATAGTCTAGTATGCAAATCATGGTTATGCCCAATGCAGAGACAGACAGAGAATTTTGCAACCAGCCATAGTGCCAATATTTTTACACGTGCCCCCGACAGTAGCTTGATGGCACCAGGTGCTTTTCCCGATGCCTAAATCATCTTCTCCTCAGATGATCAGGCATCGGGGAAAGCACCTGATGCCATCAAACTAATGTTGGGGGCAGTATTTTGATGGCATCGAGACGATTGCAGCATCGGGAAAAGCCCCCAATGCCATCAAAATACTGTTGGGGGCTGGTGCTCTGACAAAGTGACTCCTTGGTGGTCCAGTGACCTCTGTACCCCCACCCTCCACCCCAAAGTAAAATAAAATAGCCTGGTGGTCTAGCGGCCCCTGAAACCCCCACCCCAAAGTAAAATAACATAACCTGGTGGTCTAGAAACCCCTGGATGCACTGTGTGGAACCAAGCGCTGCCATTTTTCAAGATGGCGGACTCAGAGTGGGAGTACATAGGCAGCGTTCTCGCATATTTTAAGATACCAGGTGCGGTGATGGATTTAGGGGCCATTAGACCACAAGCTTATTTTATTTTATTTTAATTTGGGGTGGGGTGGGGTTTCAGGAGTTGCTAGATCACTAGGTTAATTTATTTTAAGTTAGGGTGGGGGTGGGGGTTTCAGGAGCCGCTAGATCACCAGGTTAATTTATTTTACTGGGGGTACAGGGGCCACTAGACCACCAGGTAGTCACTTTCCATTGGGGCACCAGCCCCAACAGTATTTTGAAGCATCAGGGGCTTTTCCTGATGTTGCGATCATCCCCGATGCCATCAAATTACTATTGTGGCTGATACGCAAATTAGCCACGAAATGCCTGTTTCTCTGGGAGAGCAAGCCTAACTAGCGCCAACTTCTTATGCGCATATGTTTGGCTTGCTCTCCCATATTAACACTGCAGTGGCTCATTTGCATGCACATGATTACTGCATCATTCATTTGTATACCCTATCCTCGCGCGTTAAAAGTGAGCGTTGTCGGGTGTGGAAAAAGTCGATTCAGTGCGTGTCTAGCACTGGCTTTCCGCATCAGCCTGAATGTGCACAGAATAGGAGAGAAGACTGTGAGCCTGGAGTAGACAATGCAGAACAAAAAAGAGCCATTCTCATCCTGTCCTTTAGGTATAGGAGGTAGAGAGTGAGGTTGGAGAACAAAGAAGAGAACAAAGAAGAGCCCTCTACACACTCAAGTCCTCTATAAAATTACCCCTATAGATTGCATTTCCAAATCTACAGGTGTTATTTTCCTCCCACTTAATTTAGAAGTCATCCTAATCCTTCCATTGAGGGCAAAAGGCATTGCAATACTTTACATTTGTGCCCAATAGTCCCTCCTGTTTTCTTTTTCTTCCAGCTCAGTTAGAATCAGTGCTGGGATTCTGATATTATGAATCTTCACTCATAACTACTTATGAGTGAAGATTCATAATATCAGAATCCCAGCTACTTGGGAATTTTTTACTTTTTTTAATAGACCCAGGGCCATACTAAGGTCTGTGCAAGCTGTGTGGCCACAGAGGGCACAAGTGCAGAAGGGGCGCTGATATCATCACTGGGCTTCCGGGATGCTCAAAAAGAATGAGTTACTGCATGTGGCTTGGGCAGAGAGGGGGCACCAGGTTTGTTAGTTGCACAGGGTGCATTTCTAGCTTGGTACAGTCCTGAATAGACCTACCTTCCCACTCTTCCTAGTCTGGTCATTGCACTCTCCCTAGTTGATCCTGAAACGAGGAGCTATGTACCAGGGAACCATCTGGAAAAGGTAGTTACTTACCTCTAGCAGGTGTTCTCTGTGGAGAGCAGGAGTTAGTCCTCACATATGGGTGATGTCCCCGATGGAGCCTCTACATGGGAACACTCCCCAGCTTCTATTGGAAGCTTTTGTCAGGCTCTACTATGCCTGTGCACCTCCTTCCCGCCTGCCGCCATGGTGCCATCTTGGATCAGTCTGATAACATAGCTGTAGCAGAAGACAACTCCATGGGGAGGTGAGTGGGTTGTGAGGATTAATTCCTGCTGTCAACAGAGAACACCTGCTACAGGTGAGTAACAACCTTTTCTCTGTGGACAAGCAGGAATGAGTCCTCATGTAATGTATGAGACTCCCAAACTACTGGCTACTGAAAATAGAAGAGGCCACCAAGAAGCCAATGGGGCAAAACTACCAATACCACTACTACTATGTACAAAATGAGTGATTCTCTCTTCCCTTTTGTTTTTTGGTAGCCTCGACAGAATAGAATGGGTCTGGGGGGATGGAATTCTAATCCCCAAACAGATTCCAGAGTACAGATTAGCCAAAGTTGCTGTTGCATCAGGAATCTCCATCCAGACAGTAGTGAAATGTGAATGCATGGACTGAAGAACACATTACCGCCCTGCAGATCTCTTCTATGGAGACTGAGCATAAGTTGGCCACCAGCGCAGCCATAGCTCTGACATTGTGAGCTGTGACATGATCATCAAGGCTCAGGCCTGCCTGGGCATAAGTGAAACAGATGCAGTCTGCCAGCCAAATTGAAAGAGAGTGTTTGGAAATGGCAGTTCCTAGCTTACTAGGGGTCAAAACAAACAAAAAGCTGGATGGACTTTCTATAGACTTTGGTCCACTCCAAGTAGAAGGTTAAGGCTCATTTGCAGTCCAATATGTGCACACTTCAATGATAAGCTCCATTGAGAGGTGTAGAAGATTTTCAAGCAGTTTTTATGTGGAACTAACGAAAGAATCTAGACCCTGGCCCTCACACCAGACATAGAAACACAGAAACATGTTAGCAGAAAAAGACCATATGGCCTATCTAGTCTGCCCTTCCAAATCAAATACTATAGCTCCTTTTTTTCCTTTAGAAATCTTGTCCAATGCTTTAGAGATCTTGCCCCATGCTTTCTTGAATTCAAATACTGTCCTTGTTTCTAGTACCTCCACTAGGAGACTATTCCACACATCTACCACTCTTTCCATAAAGAAATATTTCTGCATAATACTTCTGAGTCTATCCCCTTTCACCCTCATCCTATGCCTCCTCATTGCAAAGCTTACTTGCAATCGAAAGAGGCTCTCCTCTTGTGCATTTATGCCACAGAGGTATTTAAATGTTTCTATCATATCTCCTCTATCCTGCTTTCCTGTAATGTATACATATTAAATCTTTAAATCTATCCCCATATGGTTTATAACAAAGATCACTGACCATTTTAGTAGCCATTCTCTGCACCGACTCCATCCTGTTTGTATCCTTTTGGAGGTGTGGTCTTCAGAATTGCACACAATAGTCCAAATGAGGTCGCACCAGAGACTTATACAGAGGCACTATCACCTCCTTTTTTCTGCTGTCCATTCCTCTCCCTATGCACCCAAGAATCCTTCTGGCTTTCACCATCAACCTTTCTAACTGTTTAGCCACTTTAAAATCATCAGAAACAAACACATCTAGGTCCTGCTCTTCACCCCCTACACTTTACAGCTCCCTTGGATTTTTGAAGCCCAAATGCACAACCCTGCATTTTTTGAGCATTAAATCTCAGCTGCCAAATTCTTGACTATTCTTCAAGCTTAACTAGATCCCTCCTCATGTTATTTACTCCTTCCTGTGTGTCTGCTGTATTGTAGATTTTGGTATCATTCTCAAAGAGGCAAAGCTTACCCAACAGCCCTTCTGCACTATCACTAACAAAGATGTTAAAAAGAATCAGACCAAGCACAGATCCCTTTGGAACAGTCTTCTCCTGAGTGTGAGCTCCATTTACCTGTACCTTTGTTGCCTCCCACTCAACCAATTTTTTAACCCATTCAGTCATTTTAGGGTCCATCCCTAGGGTGCTCAATTTATTTATAAGTCGCCTGTGTGGAACGGTGTCAAAGGCTTTACTGAAATCCAAGTACACCACATCTAGAGCTCTCCCTTGGTCCAACTCTCTGGTTAGCCAGCCAAAGAAATCAATCAGATTTGTCTGACAAGACCTACCTTAGGTACACTCATACTGAAAAAAACATTTTAATACAGTTCCAAGAGCATATCGACTCACATTGCCTCCTTGACAGTCATGGGAAAGAGTCCCTTATGGCCACCTTTGTTGACAACATAATTAAGGGTACTGACACACACAATGGATTCTTGCTCATTTTTCTTGATATTAAATCAGCTTTTGATTATATACCACACAGTCAGATCCTTCAGCGTTTAGAAACCATTGGCTTAAGAGGTACTACACTTAAGTGGTTCAAGTCCTACTTCTCCAATAGACAACTACAAGTAAAAATGGGTGAAGAAAAATCAATTCCTTTTTCCCAGCTTCAAGGTATTCTGCAAGGATCAGTATTGTCCTCCCTCCTCTTTTAATATTTTTCTACAACCTCTATGTACAATCTTAAGGAACTTCAGTATACAATACCACAAATATGCTGATGATGTTATGCTTTACACTCCTATTGAAATAACCAAGCCCTCACTCATAAACATGGAAAACTGCTTCTTGGCCATTACCAGTTGGTTATCTGCTCATAATCTTACAATCAATCATAGCAAGACAGATGCACACAACATTACCAGGAACCCTAACTTTATTCCACCAGAATTTATCACCATCAATGGATTTGAACTTCATGTCAGAAACCAGGTTCGATACTTAGGAATCATAATAGATCAACACCTATCTCTTACTGTGCATGTAAGCAACGTTGCAAAGAGTGTATACTACAAACTTCGAATGGTTTCTCACCTCATAGCTCTCCTGGCTCACAATGACTTTTGCAATGTCTTACAGGCCATCAGCCTTTCATATATCGACTACTGCAATGTCATTCTCCAGGATCTTCCAAAATCTACAACCTACCCACTGCAGCAAGCTTTAAATACAGCAGCTCGTATTATCACCAATAAATTAAAGAGTGGTCATATAACTCCAACTCTGTAGCAATTACAATGGCTTCCAGTCACTGAGAGAGTTTAATTTAAATCCCTTCTAACAATCTTTAAAGTACTACACAAACTCTCTGCTGCACACCTTGAAACTCTAATAAAAATAGCACTTTGTAACAGAAGCAGAAGATTTAGCACTGCAAACCTGTTGCACATTCCAGCCTTAACTACCAAGACTACCTGTTCCACCTCTAAAAGGGCATTTTCACTTTTTGCCCCAACTTTATGGAATTCAATTCCTCCCATACTTCATGGCATTGATGACCTTCAGGAATTTCAGAAGAAGTTAAAAACTTTCCTCTTCTTCAACCATTTTTCATTAAACTACACAGTCACATTCAACCTAATTAATGCTTGCTTAACCTTGTTTACTTTTGTGCCATTTGCCCTCACCCAGGTTTTATCTCCCATTGTTTTAACTTCTTCTTTTATGTAAAGCTATGTTGGCTCACTTCTTCTCTGTAAACCACTTTGACTATTAGACTGAGCGGTATATAAGGATAGCTAAATAAATAAATGAATAAAGAAGCATTGAAAAGGTTAGTCAGTAGAGCCACTAGAACGTCCCCAAGTTCCTTCAATTTTCTCGGATATACCCCATTTAGCCCCATTGCTTTGCCTACTTTTACTTTAGCTAGTTCCTCATGACCACAGTCTGAAAATTGTTCAAGATCCCCTTCACTTCTGCTCCTATTTGTGGATGTTTTCTGAGGTCCTGCTCCTAGCCATCCATCTGTGAACACAGGAAAAAATATCTGTTAAGCGATTTTGCTTCTACATATTCCTCTTCTTCCCCCTTAAGTCTGACAATAACACTTTTGCACTTCCTCCTCTCGCTAACATATCTGAAAAATGTCTCCTCCCCCCCCCCCCCCCCCATTTCATTGCATTGGCTATCTCTTCTTCTTTTTGTATCTTTGCTTTCCTGACTACTTTCCTAGCTTCTCTATGTTTTTCCAAATATTGATGTTTATTTTCCTCTCTCTGTGATCTCTTGCATTTTATGAAGGCTACCCTGTTTTTATTCACCTTTTCAGTTACTTCTTTTGACTTTTTCCTTTTACATTTATTTATCTTTCTAACAGAAAGTTTTGTTGCCCTTAAAATATCCCCTTTCAGTTTTGCCCATTGCTTTTCTACATCCCCCTGCTATTCCCATCGCGATAACAACTCCTTGAGGTACTGTCCCATCTTAGCAAAGTTTGTTTTCCTAAAGTCTAAGACCCTCACTTTTGAATGGACTTTATCAGCCCTAGTCCTAATACTGAAACACACCATCTGGTGATCACTAGATACAAGATGATCTCCCACTATAAAATGAGAAACACTTTCCATATTGCTAAGCACCAAGTCCAGTATGGCCCCTTCATGTGTGGGTTCTATTACCAGTTGCTGGAAAAGTTCTCCTAGTAGAGAATCCAGGATCTCCTTAATTCTAGATGACAGGGATGTGCCAATCAGGATCTGGCATTTTGAAATCAACTATCAGTATTACTTCTCCTTTCATGGCAATACTGCATATATCTTCTATTAAATCTCCATCCACTTCTCCCTGTGAAGGATATCTGTATTTCATACCAATGCAAATGGATTTCCCGTTCCCTCTTTCTAGTTTAACCCACAGTGCCTCTTTGCTCCATTTTAAGCCCTGTAATTCTATAGCTTTAATATTATTTTTTTAACATATAGTGCCACTCCTCCTCCCCTTTTTTTTAACCAGTTCCTCCTGAATAAAGTATAGCCCAGTATAATTACATCCCAGTCATGATTGTCTGTGAACCATATCTCCATAACCATCGCTAAATCCAAGTCAGTCTCTTCCATTAAAGCCTTAACATCTGAGATCTTATTTCCCATACTATGGGCATTTATCCACACTGCTTTCCAGATGTTGCCCCTTTTACCCATTTCAACAGAGGTATTTAATGGTGCAAGATGCCTGCATGCTGAAGTCCTCATGAAACAAGTGGTGGAGCTCAGAGAAAAGGAGGTGAGACTGAGAAGCATTCAAGACAGTGAGAAGTACATTGATGAGATGCTTCTTAAACCATCCAAGCTCTCTGACAGAGGTGAAGATGGGATGCTACAGAATGAAGAGATTTGGACACCAGTAACCAGAGTCCACAGAATTGGCATGCCAACTCCTCTAGCCCTCAAATTGAAGAACCATTATGCAGCCCTGGAAGTGGAGGAGGTGAAAGAATCCCAGGAAAGGGAAAAATTAGAGCTCAAGCACCCCAAAGTTGCGGAATCAGTGACCACAAGAAAGTGAAGGGTAGTGATGGCTGGTGACTCTCTTCTGAGGAGTACTGAGGCATCCATCTGCTGAACAGATTTCATGTCCAGAAAGGTGTGCTGTCTGTCAGGTGCCAAAATCCAAGATGTTACTGAGAGTTTGCAGAGACTCATCAAACCTACTGACTACTAACCGATGTTGCTCATCTATGTCAGCACAACTCATATTGCTAAGTATCCCTCCGAGCATATCAAGAGTGATTTCATGGGTCTAGGACAGAAGGTGAAGCAGATAAGTATGCAGGTGGTGTTCTCTTCAATCCTCCTTGTTGAGGGTAAAGGCTGAGGCAGATAAGCTCGCATCCTGAAGTTGAATGCATGGCTGCATGGATGGTGTCATCAAGAGCATTTTGGTTTCCTGGACCATGGAATGATTTTCCAAGGGCTGCAGAGCAAAGATGGTATCTACCTAGCCAAGAAGGGTCAAAGTGTCTTCTGCAGCAGACTGGCTAAACTACTGAAGAGGGCTTTAAACTAGGTTCGTTGGGGATGGGTAAAGAAAGCCCCCAGGTAAGTGAAAGCCCTCAGGTAAGTGAAACATTAAATACCTCTGTTGAAATGGGTAAAAGGGGCAACATCTGGAAAGCAGTATACATAAATGCCCGCAGTATGGGAAATAAGATCCCGGATGTTGAGGCTTTAATGGGAGAGACTGAGTTGGATTTAGTGGCAGTTACGGAGTCATGGTTCACAGACAACCATGACTGGGATGTAATTATATCAGGCTATACTTTATTCAGGAAGGATAGGGTAGGAAGAAGGGGAGGAGGAGGAGTGGCATTATTTGTAAAAAATAATATTTAAGCTATGGAAATACAGGGCATAAAAGGGAGAGAGGAGGCAGTATGGGTTAAACTAGAAAGAGGGGAAAAAGAAATCCATTTGCATTGGCATGATATACAGATCCTCTTCACAGGGAGAAGTAGTGGACAGAGATTTAATAGAAGACATAGGTAGCATTGCCAGGAAAGGGTAAGTGCTACTGATAGTGGATTTCAATATGCCAGATGTTGATTGGTGCATCCCTGCTGCAGTGTCATCTAGAAGCAAGGAGATCCTGGATTCTTTACAGGAAGAACTATTCAGGCAACTGGTAACAGAACCCATACGTGAAGGGGCCATACTGGACTCGGTGCTTACCAATGGGGAAAGTGTTTCTGATGTCATAGTGGGAGATAATCTCAAAAGTGAAGGTCTTAAAAAAACTAACTTTGCCAAGATGGGCCAATACCTCAAGGAGTTGTTAGCGGGATGGAACAGCTGGGGGATATAGAAAAACAGAGGGCAAAACTGAAAGGGGATATTTTTGTTAGAATGGTAAATAAAGGTAACAGGAAAAAGAGGCCACTATGGTTCTCAAAAGAGGTAGCTCAAAAGGTGAAGAAAAAAAGGGAAGCCTTCATGAAATACAAGAGATCAGAGAGAGAGGAAGATTGTGTCTGACAATTTAAAAGTAGCTAAACAGGTAGAAAAGGCGATGGAAAAAGCTAGAAGGATGCTTGGATGCAAAGAGAGAGGAATGGCCGGCAGAAGAAAGGAGGTGATAGTGCCTTTGTATAAGTCTTTGGTGCAACCTCATTTGGAATATTGTGTGCAATTCTGGAGACCAGACCTTCAAAAGGATATAAACAGGTTGGAGTCGGTGCAGAGGGTAGCTTCTAAAATGGTTAGTGGTCTTCTTATAAAGCATATGATGATAGACCTTAATATGTATACTTTAGAGGAAAGGTGGGATAGAGGAGATATAATTGAGACATTTAAGAACATAAGAACATAAGATATGCCATACTGGGTCAGACCAAGGTCCATCAAGCCCAGTATCCTGTTTCCAACAGTGGACAATCTAGGTCATACGTACCTAGCAGTTTCCCCAAAAGACACAGGTTCCACAATGCTTGTACTGGCAATACATGGCATAAATGTATTGGAGGAGAGCCTCTTTCAATTGAAGGTCGGCTTTGCTATGAGGAGACATGGGATGAGGGTGAAAGGGGATAGACTCAGGAGTAATATGCGGAAATATTTCTTTACAGAAAGAGTGGTAGATGCGTGGGAATAGTTTCCCAGTAGAGGTGATAGAGATGAGGACAGTATCTAAATTCAAAAAAGCATGGGACAAACAGAGGATCTCTAAAGGAAGAAAGGGGACTCCTGTAATGGTCGATATGGAAGGGCAGACTAAATAGACTATGAAGTCTTTTTCTGCCATCATGTTTCTATGTTTATTGTAGACTCAAGATCCAATAGTAGGGAACAAAGCCTGGCACGGCTAGGTTTCGGCTGGACCTTCATCAGGGGCTACAAAAGTATATGAAAGCAAAAATAAAATCAATTAATAAACCAAATCATAAAAGCAATGAGTACAATACAGATATTATTGAGGAGTGAACAATAAAAGTAACTAAAATAGGAATAAATAATAGATAATATTATGTAAAAACAAACACACAGACAAGCAGAGGCTAAGAAGTAAATAAACTTGATGATGTAACAAGAGCTATAAAGCAATATTACATAGGGGATAAAATATGATGTTAAGAACCAAATTCATTCAATAAATAATGTAAAACCACAATATGTAAATAAGGGGTAGGTGAAAGTGGTAAGAAATTATGATATGGGTTGTAAACTAAAATATAATATAAAAGTGTAAAAATATAGAAGTGTATTTTATATTATATGTTATATGGAGTCATAGGATGGAGAAGGGAGGACAGTAGGACTTACTATATAACTCTGTTAGAGGGCAATATTGGCCATCGAAACTCAGGCCATCAATCAAACTAGAAAAAGAGCAAGGATTTCAGATGAAATGCTTAACACTAGTCTACAGGGCTACATATAATGAACCAACGAATATGGAGACAGCCACAGAGCTACATGTGCAAATCATAACAAGGTGCAAAAAGAACCAAGATGGAAAGTTTATATAATATTTTATATTTTCCAAATAAAGAAAACACATTTCAAATGGAGAATTAAATTTATAGGTCATATAATTAGTTAAGACAATAAATAATTGCTCATCAGACTGTATAATTAAAACGCTATGTTTACCGATCAACTGTTGTGCTTGATTGATACTGACAAGTATCCTATCTATTGTGATGCATGTCCTTCAGGGAGAATATGCATCTAGAGTAAAAAAAAAATGTTTTGTAGAGTGGAGAAATATAGATTCATCATGTAAATTGCATTTCATGCCAGAAAACGTAACCATCGAATTCCATGAACTGAAGTACCCATTCTCTATGGGAAGGGAACATCATTTGTATGTTAGCTTGGATGAAAAATTTAAATATATTCTTCTTGATATGCTAGCAAAGTCTAGAAGTATATAATCTGATAAATTATGAATTTTGTAATTTGAAGTGAATGCAGGACAAGATTTAATGAATAAAACCTTTCTGAGAGAGCAAATAATAATTCATTAACTAGTTTTAAAAAACCCTTTTATCCACAATCTTTTTATCTCTAACACCCTACACCTTCTTGCCTTGACCAAGACCTGGCTCCCCCCAGACAACACCGCATCCATTGCCTCTCTCTGCTATGGGGGCTATCAGTTCTCCCATACACCTCAATCTACTGGTCGTGGTGGTGGCGTTGGCCTCCTACTCTGTCCCTCCTGCCAATTCCAACCCCTCCTGCCACCCAATCACACATCCCCCTCTCCTTCGAAGTCTGCTCCGTTCACCTCCTCACATCATTTCCCCTCCAAGTAGCTGTTATTTATCGCCCACCTGACAAATCCAAATCAACCTTCCTCACCGACTTCGACTCCTGGCTTTCTGCCTTTATGGATCCCTCCTCCCCCACTCTTATTCTTGTTGATTTCAACATTCACGTCGACAACCCCTCCGACCCCCATGCCTCAAAGTTCCTCGCTCTTACCTCCTCGTTCAACCTCCAACTTTGCTCCACTGCCCCCACACACCTACACGGCCACTGCCTTGACCTAATACTCTTCTCCAATTCCTCTCCCTCAAACCTCCACAAATCAATCCTTCCCTCATCTGACCATTACCTCTTAACATTTACTCTTCAGCCTCCACCGTCCCAATCTCGTCCTGTCTCCTCCGACCTATTTAGAAACTTTCAGAATATTGATCCCCTGACTCTCTCCTCCACCATTTTTCCATCTCTTTCCTCCATTATATCCTCCAGGTCCGTCAACGAGGCACTATCTTTGTACAACGCTATACTATCCTCAGCCCTTGACACTCTTGCCCCTCCCACCCCTCGTCCTGTCAAACGATCTACTCCCCAACCCTGGCTTTCACCCACAATCCGTTACCTATGCATCTGCGCCCATTCTGCCGAACGAGTTTGGTCCAAATCCCGCTCCCCGGAAGACCTTCTTCACTTCAAAATTCATGCTTGGCTCCTTCCAGTCAGCCTTAGCACTTGCTAAACAAGATTACTACATCCATCTAACCAACTCCCTTGCCTCTGATCCTTGCCGTCTCTTCAATACCCTCAACTCTCTCCTCAAGGTCCCCCCGCCCCGAATCCCGCCCTCCATTTCCACCCAAACCCTAGCCGACTACGTCCACGACAAAATCCACAAGATTACCCTCCAATTCCCTAACCCCTCATCTACCTCTCCTCCTCCCCAATTTCCCTCCCCATCCATACTCCCCCAGCCACCCTCTCCTCCTTCCCTCTGATCTCTGAAGAAGAAACCACACTCCTTCTTTCCTCCTCCAAACCCACCACCTGTTCATCAGACCCTATTCCTAGCCATCTCCTACATTCCATCTCCCTCACCATTGTCCCCTCCATTACTCATATCCTCAACCATTCACTCTCCACTGCAACTGTCCCTGTTGACTTCAAACATGCTGTTGTCACACCCCTCCTCAAGAAACCCTCACTTGATCCCACATGCCCTTCTAACTACTGACCCATCTCCCTCTTTCCCTTCATATCCAAACTATTAGAATGAGCAGTCCACCGTCGCTGCCTCAACTTCCTCACCTCCCAGGCCCTCCTGGACCCACTACAATCCGGCTTCTGTCCCCTACACTCCACTGAAACAGCACTCACAAAAGTTACCAACGACCTGTTCCTAGCTAAATCCAAGGGCCTCTACTCTATCCTCATCGTTCTCGACCTTTCTGCTGCCTTTGACACCATTGACCACAGCCTTCTCCTCACCACCCTTTCCTCGTTTGGCTTCAAGGACTCCGTACTATCCTGGTTCTTCCCCTACCTCTCCCATCGCTCATTCAGTGTATGCTCTGGTAGCTACTCCCCTACCCCGCTCCATGTAGGTGTACCCCAAGGATCCGTCTTGGGCCCCCTCCTTTTCTCTCTCTATACCCAAGGCTTGGCGCACTTATCTCCTCCCATGGCTTTCAATACCATCTCTATGCCAATGACTCCCAAATCTACCTCACTACACCTAATATTTCACCGGCAACCCAGTCTAAGATCTCTGCCTGTCTTTCGAACATCGCTGCCTGGATGTCTCATCGCCAATTGAAACTGAATATGGCCAAGACTGAACTCCTTGTCTTTCCTCCCAACTCCTCCCCCCACTACCCTCTCTCTCAGTCCATGTGGATGGATCTACTATCCTTCCTGTTCCCTCGGACCGCAATCTAGGGGTTGTCTTTGACACCTCTCTCTCCTTCTCCACTCATATCCAGCTTTCAGTTAAGACCTGCCACTTCTTTCTCTACAACATCAGCAAAATCTGCCCCTTCCTCTCTGAACACACTACCAAAATGCTTATCCATTCCTTAATCTCCTCTTGCCTCGATTACTGCAACCTACTCCTCGCTGGTCTCCCCGTGAGCCACCTCCTTCCCCTTCAATCTATACAAAATCACGCTGCTCAACTAATCTTCTGCCAGCCTCGCCATGCCCACATTACTCCCCTTCTTAAGTCGCTTCACTGGCTTCCTGTCCAATTCCGCATCCAATTCAAGCTTCTCCTTCTGATCTATAAATGCATTCACTCTATGGCCCCTCAATACCTCTTATCTCTTATCTCTCCCTACGTCCCCGCTCGAAATCTGCGATCCGCTAACAAATTACTCCTATCAATGCCTTTCACCCAGACCGCGAACGCCCGACTGCGCTCCTTTCATCTTGCTGCACCATACGCCTGGAACAGCCTACCTGAATCTGTGCGTCTGTGCGCCTGGCACCCTCCCTGGCCCTCTTCAAATCCAGGTTGAAGACCCACCTCTTTACCATTGCATTCAGATCCTGACTTCCATCCTCATCTTACCATAACCTCCGTCACTGCTTATGACCAAACTGTACCACACTGCACTTTGCGCAGAACTGACTAATGATTTGAACTGTTCTGATTAGATTGTAAGCTCCGATGAGCATGACTCTGACAGGCAGGGACTGTCTCTTGTATGTTGGCTACCTCTTGCAGGTTAGCTGTACAGCGCTGCATGCGTGGTGCTTTATAAGTGCTGAATAGTAGTAGTAGTAAAAAAGGGGGGGTACAGTTGAAGCTAAAAGAATAATAACCATGAACCTAAATAAAAAGCGAATTGAAAACTGTGACTCTGTAGAAAAAATAACTCAGAGATCTAGGACCAAGGGACCCAGTGTTGCCGAAGGGCTATAATGTTATAAATTTGTTGGTTATCACTCGTTAAACCAACATTGTGAACC
This sequence comes from Ichthyophis bannanicus, assembly GCA_033557465.1. Taxonomy (NCBI): domain Eukaryota; kingdom Metazoa; phylum Chordata; class Amphibia; order Gymnophiona; family Ichthyophiidae; genus Ichthyophis; species Ichthyophis bannanicus. Next base: position 264,498,567 of record CM066031.1, on the reverse strand, counting down.
CTAACATAATTCTTTTCAGGACAATTTTTAGGAGATTCTAAATGTGCTACTTATGGACGGCGATTCCACTGGTGAATTCAGCATCTAGTGTGAATCTTCATAGAAGGGGGGAATGTGCTGACTCGTCTTATAAATGGCTCATTTTGCGCCAGGAAGGGTAGCCATGGTAACCCATAAACAAAAAACAAGAAAGAAAAAAGAAAAAGGCTTTTCCTATAGAAGAAGTAGTGTCAAGTAACATTATAGCGGCGGATACAACTGATCTTATATAGAAACTTAGAGCAATGTGGGCACATAACATTTGGTTTGTCTTATAGTTGCTTGACCTAATGCCGAACAGGATCTATTGTTTAGAAAGGAGCTATACTTTCATAAAAATCCATACAAATTAGTTAAATGGTAGCCTGCTAGTGTTTTCTGTTGAAAAATATATACAAATCTATAATTAAAAATCTGTGATTAAAAATGACGGCCCTTTTATCTGGATCAAGGCATTCCTTGGGAACAGGCCATTAAAATGACGAGAATGTTAAAACTGGATTTTAAAACCACCACATTGGGCATTAATATAAGATAACAAACTAAAATCTTTTAAAACAGGACTAAGCACGCACAAGATGGAAAAAAACATGTCAGGTTATGTCTGTAATAAATAAGGAAATAAGAGAGTGAAATAATAAAAAAATTGTAAATTATTAAGATTATGCGCCTGTGGGGGTGGGGGAGCACGGGGGAGGGGAAGGGAAGGGAGAGAGGGGGAGGAAAGTTTACCAAGCAGAGAACGTCATAAAAAAACATCTGTGGTGCTCCGTGGAAAATGAAAGATTGATCCAAGATGGTGCTGCGGTGGCAGGCAGGATGGAGGTGCACAGGCACAGTGGAGCCTCCCAAAAGCTTCCAATAGAAGCTGGGGAGCATTCCTGCAAATTGCTTTGTCGGGGACGCCACCATACATGAGGACTCATTCCTGCTTGTCCACAGAGAATGTTGTCTAACAGGGCCCCAGCATTCCCTTTTATACATCAGGTTTGAAAACATTCTGGAGCCCTTGCTCTGTTTAAAATTGATGTAATGGAGGATGGGCTTCTACACAGAGAACCTAAGGGGGTGTTCCTGCTGAGTAATTTTGGAGGGAACTATAAAAGGCCTTGGTGAGCCTAGAAGACAGGATGGAAAAGAAGCTCCTGTTTCCAAGATTAACTAAGCCTAGACAATCATGCAAGTTCTGTAGGCTGACCAAGCCTAACAAGGGAAAGGGGGAGGGAGAGTTCCAGACCACAAAGGACTTGAGGTTTTGGTATCCAAGAGATCTGAGATATGATTTTACTCAAGAAGCGTTTGGAACATTAACCAGTTTGATATCAAAGACTTTGAGATTCTTGGTGCCAAAAACCATTGAAATCTTATCCAGGTGCATCCCAGGGACTTTGGAACTTAGCCATTCAAGTCTAATGGGATTTTACCAAAGTGCATCCCAGAAACTTGGAGGGATTTTTGTGAGTAAAGTATTCTTGTACCTTACCAAAGCTCATCTGAATTGTTGGGGAATTATTTTTGACCAAACAGGAGGCCTACATATACCTTCCTTAATGTATAGTGCAGAGTGTGAAATTCTATATGAAAGTTATCTGTGTGCTTTCCCAAGCTGTACCCACTTTAGGAAATGTTTTTTCAGGATAGGAGGGTTCTGGGACCTCCCAGATATCCAGCTAAGCTCCAGGGTACTGTACTAGGTCAAGCATTGATATCCTGGGTCCCTTCTTAATAATGGTTTATGGACCTTTCCTCCAGGAACTTGTCCAAACCTTTATTCAATGGGACCTAGTTGCAGATAGCCCGGGTTAACCGTTAGCCCAGTTTAGTAAACATACCCCAAAGTATGACGGTACCGGTGCCCACTGAACCGTCGGTAGCGGTGTCAACGGTATCGCAGCTGTAAGGAGAGCTGCAACACTGTGTTCGATAGCGAGGAATCTCTGGTCTATCGATGCTGCCGATGTCTGGGTGTCGGTACCAGTAGAAGCGGCCGGAACCCCTGATCATGGCACCAGTAGTTCTGCCGAGGTCGAGGCCTCAAGAACATCCTGGAGCCCCGTTAGTGCTTCAGAGCCCAAAGCCTCCCGCCGGGGCTGTTTTGCCGGTATAGTTTCCTCAAGGGCAATGCCAATGGCTTCTCGATGCGTGGAAGGAGATCTACCCTTTGAGGACCGGCTCTTATGTTTAGTTACCTGAGATCCATCGGAGGAAGACGAGGCTCTGGAAGACGTCGATGCAATGGAGATCGCATCTGAAGAAAAGAGGGTACCGAGCTTTGCAGCCCAGTTCTGTCTTCCTCTTTTAGTCATCCCCATACAAGAGGAACACTCCGATAGAGAATGGTGAGGGCCTAAACATTTAAGACACCAGTCATGGGTGTCGGTGACGGAAATGGTACCACCACACTTAGTACATTTTTTAAAACCACTAGCTGTTTTTTCCATTTTTCAGGAAAATGGGGCCTAATACCCAAAATGGCGCCTAGCACCAAAAAGAAAAAGTTTCTGAAGAGAAACACTTCAGAAGTATATATATATATTTTTTTTTTAAAGAAGAAGAAAAGAAAACCAGCGGTACCGGTAGGCGTCAAGCGGAGGCAGGCGCGACCACAAGAAAAACAAGTTTAAAGAAGAAATTTTCTGCAGTGACAGGGTATGTGACCTGTCGGAAAACGAAGAACTGAAGAGGGACAGTTGGAAAGGCGGGAAGGCAGCGTGCATGTGCTGAGGGATATGCTGGGGGGCGTTCCCAGGCAGGCTCCGTTGGTACTGACGATACCAATATGTGAAGTCTACATTCCTGCTTGTTCCTGGAGATAATTGTTTAATCAGATACTTATCTGATTTATTTATTTATTTATTTTATTTAGCTGTATTTATATCCCGCTTTTCACCGGGTCAAAGAGGTTTAACAAAAAAGGGGGGGACAGTAATCAATTAGACAGAGATGGGGGGGGGCATCACCATGAGGGCCAACATTGATGATCTGAACAGAAAGATTTGATATAGTTCCTTCTCTTTTGGAGGGGTTACCTCACTAAATCTGAAAGAAAAGAAAGTAGCTGTGTTAAATTAATTTGTGTCAAATTGTATGTTCCAATCCAATGTGTGCCTTCGAGTCAATGCTGACTCCTGGTGACCCAGCAGCTCCTGGGTTTAGCTGCTAAATATTTTCTTTTCTGTAAATATAAAAAAAATGACAAGTAGTTGTGTTGAATTTTCTGGGAAAAGAAAATGTGTCTTTACATTTCTTAACCTATTTTAATAAATAAATACTTACAACACCACAAGTGTAAAGAACATCTGGCATTTTGTTAACTTGCCCTGTTTAAAAGGTTTGTTCCATCCTAAATCGAGCCAGAACAGCAGTATTTAACTGACATTTGACCTTGAACTAAAATTCAAAACTTAGTTTTCTGCTTTGCTCCAGCTCTGTTTTCCTGGCTCAGGGAGGCTGATGCCTGGATGGTAGTGTCTTCTCTGAGGTTTCCATCCTGATAGAATCCCAGCCTAAGGTAATTACTTACTCCATGACAACTACAGATACTCTTCAAGAGATGATCATCCAAGGCTATCATTTCCCTGATGCACTAGGTCACCACCCTCAGAGCTGCCTGCCCTGTGACAGTGCTAATGAACAACACCCTGTATCTTCCATAGTAGCTTGCTTTGATGTGTGGAGGCCCTGATGACATACTATTTTATTTGGCAGAAGAGGCTAGGAGCTCTGCTTGGGAAAGGGATTTTGTTGTTCCTCTCTCTCACCACTGCTATTTCCACTCCTGGATGGAGTCCTCAACCTAGGGTATGCTGGAAAGGGTGCTGGATGGAGTCCCTGAGCTGTAAAGGGTGCTGTTTTTCCGAATGATGTACAGTAGCATGACATTGATTGCAAGATCATCCATTAGTTTTCCTCCGCTAATGTGCTTCCTACGGTAATTACATTCTGCATATCCTGGGTCATCAAGCACTTTAAAAGGTTTCCACCCATGCGAGATTTTACAAGGCTTTCCCTACTTCGGCTGGGGTCAGAGGAGAGGATGAAAGGCCAGGGGCATCCTTTCCACTCTTTTCTGTCCCTTCCGCCTCTGTGGTGCTCTTGGCCATAACTCTACCAGGGTCACTATCTACCTCCTCACCAGTTGGCAATCTAACAACAATCTGTTCAACAGCCTATTCAGCCAGGACACTTTCAGCATCTGATGATCCCGATGTAAATCCTACCAGTGTGGCTCCCTCAGATTCTGTATCTGCACACTTCTCAGCAGGGAACACATTGTGCCTGCTGCAAGGCTGATTCTACTTCACCTGTTTCTCTCATGCTCCCTTCCCTGCACTGTGTCAATCTCCCTTTGCCCCTCTGAGGAGAAGACACCGACACAAACACCTGCTCTTCCACAGTTGGAATGGAAACTCCAAAGACATCTCTCTTTAGCTTGGATGGAGGACTAGAGAACCCCATAACCATACTTTTGAATGCCCACTCAAGCCAGTACTGCTCTTGCCTTCTCTCCCTTCCTTCTTTCTATGACCTATCTTTCTACAGATTTTCCAGAAATATCATCCCCAGGCATTATGATATGCCTTTTGCTCTGCCCACCAAGGCTGCATGCCTCTGCTGACACTTCTGAAAGGACCGAGGGAGGGGAGATGTGTTAGCCCACTGCCCAGCTATGCACTTGCAGCTACAAGGCTCCAATGGCCCTGGTGGATTCCCAGGGACTGCACCTCTATTGTGGCGTTTACGTTTGCATTTTTATTTATTTATTTAGCTATTTGCATTTATTTATTTATACCGCTATTTATTTAGCTATTTGCATTTATTTATTTATACCGCTATATCTGAAAGTCAAAGTGGTTTACAGGTTCAACAATAATAAGCTCAATAGAGCTTTACCTAGAACACAAGTGCAACAAAATAGCACATAGAGGACTGGAGAAGGACAGATGTGGGTCCCTCTCCACTGAAACAGAAGTAAGGGAGGGGGAGGCTGAAAACCAGTGGAAGAGTGGCCTAGTGGTAGGGACAAGTTACCTTAGGCTAACAGGCCAGGGGCTTAAATCGTGCTAGAGGGCAGCAACCTTGGGCCAAAAGGACTGAGGTTTCTAGCCTTGTGGGTGGCATTGGGCAAGCCACTTAACCCTCCATTGCCTCAGGAACAAAAACACATAGATTGTGAGCCGTTTGGGAACAAGGGAAATATATATATAGGACCTGAAAGTGCACATTGCTTTGACTTGTAGAAAAGTGGTATATTAGCCTAGTTAAATAAATAACCACCGGCTGGTTAGTCTGATCTCTGTGGTGAGTAAATAAATGGAAATGATGCGATGGGCCCTAAAGTGACTAACTGGGTTAGAAACTGGTTGAGTGGGTGGTGACTAAGGGCGGTGGTGAATGGAGTTCATTCTAAGTATAAGGATGTTACGAGAGGTGTCTGCAGTGATCGTTCCTTGATCTGATTCTTTTTAACGGTTTATGTAGGTGATATTGCAGAAGGGCTGTTGGGTAAGGTTTGCTTCTATGCAGTTGATACCAAAATATGCAATAGGATAGGAAGATATAGATAACATGAGGAGAGATCTAGCAAAGCTTGAAGAATGGCCTAGAATTTGGCAGCAACAGGGCCGGTGCTACCACTAAGCGAACAAGGTTGTTGCCTAGAGCATCAATGATATGAGGGCAGCCTATTGTTGCCACTTCCACCCCTCTACAGGACCTGCAGCACTAGCAATATCTTTAAACAGCCCCCTCACCACCTACCGAAACCTTTGCCACTGCCATTCACCTTTGCTGTTTGTTCTTTCGCCCCCTCCTTCCTGTTTGCATAGGGGTGGAAGCAATTAGACAAGTGCTTCTGCCACCATATAAAAAGAAATGGAATCAGAGGGGGTGGAAGCAGGAACAGCACTGCGCCGCTGTTTTAAAGACATTGCCACCGCTGCAGGAATAGTGGGATCTGGGGAAATTATCTGATGATCTTAAAGTGGCCAGAGGTAGAAAAGGTGATGGCAAAAGCCAGAAGAATATCTGGGTGTATAGGGAGAGGAATGGTCAACAGAATAAAGGAGGTGATAGTGCCTCTGTATAAGTCTCTGGACAGACTTCATTTGCAGTACTGTGTGCAATTCTGGAGTCCCCATCTTCAAATGATATAAACAGGATGGAGTCAGTCCAGAGGCAACTCTTAAAATGGTCAGTAGTATTTGTCATAACGCATATGGGGACAGACTTAAAAATCTCAATATGTATACTTTGGAAGAAAGGCAAGAGAGGGCAGAAATTACAAAGACACTTAAATACCTTTGTGGGCCACTTTCAATTGAAAGGAAATTCTGGAATGAGGAGGCACAGTACGAAGGTGAAAGGGAATAGACTCAGCAGTAATCTAAGGAAATATTTCTTTATGGAAAGAGTGGTGGATGCATGGGACGGCCTCATAGCAGAGGTGACAGAGACAAGGAATGTGTCTGAATTCAAGAAAATATGGGACAAACATATAGGATCTCTGAGGGAGAGGAATGGTTTGGAATGCTTAGTAGTTGGTATGTATGAGCAGACCGGATATGCCATATGGTCTTTATCTGCCATCATTTTCAATATTAATTTTGCCCTTTTTAACGTAGTGCAAAGTTTACAGGGAAAAGGTACCCACAGACTATATACTTGTGCACGCAGTCTGAAAGTTGCCACTTGTGTAAGTTAATCTGTGTAAAACGTTGCCAAATATATACCACAGAAGGTGTTCACATTCCTGAAAATACCTTGCAATACATTTTGCACTCTCTTCATGAATCCCAGAAAGAAGGAAAAGTGAGGCTATGAAGAAAGAGGAGATCGAACAGTCAGCAAACTCTACCCTTTAGCAAATGACTTTTTTAACTGGCAATGGTGAGAAAATACAAAACCTATACTGAAAATGACAGAAGAGAGATGTTTTCATTATAGCTTATCCAACAAGACAGAACAAAACAGTGCCACATAGTTTAGAGTTTGCAAATTATTTCAATCACTCCTGCGATTTTTTTCACATCTGTAGAGCTGACATGTCTAAGAATAAGCCTCCATCCAAAGGGAGAAGAGCAGCTTCTTGACTATACAGCAGTTCTATGTATGATTTCAAAATGCAAGTAAACAGTCAAACACATGGTAAAAATAACATGTCTGAGCACACTGCTGTTTATAAGTTAGGCATTATTGCCTGCAATTAAGAGAGAGAGTGAGACAGAGTTTGTGTAGGAGCCCCTGGATGAGGATTTTAGAGCTGTTCATCAAATTTTTAATAAATTGGCTAGATGGTAAGGAGTAAAACATAGATGCAGAGAAAATGATGGTAGATAAAGAGTATGGGTCCAATATTCGGTGGTGGTGGCGGTTAGCGAGATTATAGTAGCAAGCCGCTGCAGCCACTGAACACTAAACCCAGATATTCATATCTGGCCACCAGCATTGAATAGCTGGCTTCGCCACCAAAGCAGGAATCTAACTGGGCAGCGGCGATATTCAACTGCTGCCCAGTTAGCTTCGGCAGTGAAAATTAGGACAGCTTTTTCTGTGCCTTTCACCGCTGAGAGTTTTATGGTCAGTGGCTGAATGTTGCCACTGACCAGTTATCCCCGGGTGATTTTCCCAGAATGCCCCAATGCTAACCAGTTAGCATCAGGGCGTGTGGTGGTACCCGCAGACATGTTAGTGCTGCTGAATATCCTGCTTGTCTGCAAACTGTGTAAATGCCTTTGAATATCGAGCCCTATATGGCCTAGCCAGTCTGCCCATCCATACAAATTTCTAAGCTCTACAATCCCTTCCTCTCCCTCAGAGGTCCTCTATTCTTGTTTCATGCTTTCTTTCATTCAGATACAGTTCTCATCTCTACCACCTCCACTGGGAGGCTGTTCCACGCATTTCCCACCCCTTCCTATCTTACAAGTTCTCTTTCTGAGAGTTCTTATAAAGGGAGCTATTTTTATTGTATAACCTTTTAGCTGCTTAATTTACTGCTTTATTTTTTTGTAGCTGTTTGCAGAAGGGGATTTTTCTGTTTATTTTCCTTTCCTCTAGCTTTCAAGGTCAAAGAGGAGGGAAGGCAGCAAATACTCTTTGAAGCTACCCACAGCACTGTTGAATCTCGCTGTATAGACTTGATCCCCCAGTTAAGGGACGAGATTAAATACTTCTATTTTGGGGTAGGCCAGTTAGGAAGTTAAGGAAATAAACAAAAGTTAGGTTCTTTGTGGAAATAAAACAATAAAATATATTTCAGGGGGTCTGATTAGTAATATCTTAATAAATCCTTGAGGTAATTCTGCAAAAGGAGCACACTTTACTACACCCCTAAGATAAATAAATACATTTTGTAGTCTAAAAAGATAAGATAAACTACTGCAGAGCTAATAATAGGTGAACAAATCAGTAGGCCTACACACAGGTAACTTGAACAAAGGTGTTCGTTTTAAGATTGAAAAGTAAGCTCTCCAACAAAGGGGCAAGGGATGAGGGGGGGTAGCTTCAGGAGTAATATTCAGAAATATTTTGTTATGGAAAGCATGGTAAATGTCTGGAATAGTCTCCCAGTAGGGGTAGTTGAGACAAGGGCGGTATCTGAATTCAAGAAAGCATGGAACAAACACAGATCTCTAAAGGGAAAAAAGGGGACTATAGTATTTGATATGGAAAGTCACACTAGATAGGCCATATAGTCTTTTTCTACTGACATATTTTTATGTTTCTAAGATAAAGAAAGCACATTTTTTGTTTGTTTTTCCTGACAGGGCAGCTGAGGACAAGGTAGGGACTTTGGTAAGTCTTTTTTCTCTTTTTTCCCCAACTGGTACTAACACTCCAAGAGCAGAAATATAGCTAGGAAACATTGTGGTGCCAAAGCTGCTGCCTGCATTACTACATCTGCATCTATCCAGATAGACAGCCAGATGCAGAGTGTGGAACCGGTTCAGTGTGCAGGAGCTTGTAGGTAGAATCGCTCAAAAAACAAGTGAAGGAACTGAGATAAGAAGTAGCAAGGCTAAGAAGGATCTGTGATGAGAGATACATTGATTAAATGCTTCTAGAGGCACTTAAGATACCCAGTAGAAGGAAAGATGATACTGCAAAAAGATGACCACTGGACGCAGATCACTAGAGTCTGCAGACATGACAACCTGAATCCACCTTTCCTAGAACTGAAGAACTGGTATTCAGCCCTGGAAGTAGAAGAGGCAACAATACCTCAGGAGCAGGAAGTATCAGAGCTCAAAAACCGTAAAGCATAGGAAGAGCAACCACTAGGAAATTTATTTATTTATTTATTTAACATTTCTTATATACCGCGCTATTTGTCATCAGTGTGGTTTACATTGTAACAATAAAACACATAGGCCAAATAACTGGCTTTCGTTTACAGATAACAGGGAATTAAAATGGAGGTAAACCAGGGGAACTATATACAATCTTTGAAACTACCTGTTGGGACATATGTCAGCTCTGTACATTCAAAAAGGATAGACATGGGGTTGTGAGGGTAAGTGTGGGAGGGGGGGAGGTATGTCCAGAAGCTTAAAGTGAGTGATAAAAAGGTAGTGTTTGAGGGCCTTTCTAAACTGTCTAAGGTCCCTGATCGCTCTAATGCCGGGAGGGAGTTTATTCCAGCATCTGGGGACGAAGTTAACAAAAGCTCTGTTAATCGTTGATTGGTTGGACTTGATGGAGTTGCTTGGTATGATTAGCATGTTCATGGCAGAAGCTCTTTTAGGCCTGTTCTCTGTGTGTGTGATGAGATCTGAGATGGCTGCAGGAGATAGTTTGTTGAAGGCCTTGAAGGTGATGAGGAGGGCCTTAAATAGGATCCTAGAGCTTATTGGAAGCCAATGAAGTTCTTCTAGAATTTTATTTTATTTTTATTTTATTCTCTTATATACCGCGCTATTCTGCATCAGTGAGGTTTACATTGAACAAACTGAAATTACATTGAACAGGGCATTATAACTTGGAGATAACTATTTTACAGGGAACATGGGCTATGGAGGGTTAGGTGGCTTGCCCAAGACCACAAGGAGCACCTGTGGGACTAGAAACCCCAGTCCTTCCGGCCCAAGGTTGCTGTCCTCTAGTGGAATTTGAACCCCCGACCTTCCGGCCTGAAGTACCTTGCCCCAACCACTAGGCCACTCCTCCACTCCTTGGGAGATGTGGTCACTCCTTGAGGCTCCGTGGAGGATCCGAGCTGCTGCATTCATGGCTAACTGAAGTGGGTTGATGGTGTTCTTCGGGAGGCCATGGAGTATTATATTAGCATAATCGAAGTGCGGTGTAACTAGAGCCTGGAAGATGGTTCTGAAGTCATCAGGTTCCAACATCGGTTTCAGGTGTCTCAGGGTTTTTATCTTAAAGTATATGGTTTTTACGGTGCGTCTTAAATGATCCTTGAAGTCCAGTTGTTGAAATGACGGGTAGTAGTGGTTGGTGACTTGCATCCATCTGCAATCCCAGGAGATGTACCGTCTACCTGGTGCCAAGTTACAAGACTTTATGTAGAGTTTGCCAAGACCTCTGAATCCTACTCCGATGCTGCTCATCTATGTTGACACAACATAGCTAGGTTCCTACCTGAGCATATCAAAAGTGATTCCTGCTAACTAATTCTCTGGTGGCCCAGTCAAAGAAATCAATCAGGTTCATCTGGGAAGACTTACCTCCAGTAAAGTCATGCTGCCTTGGATCCTGTGATCCACTGGATTCCAGAAGCTGCACTATTATCCCTGCTTTAGCAGCATTTCCATTAAATTTACTCATCACAAAGGTCAGACTATGTGGCCTGTAGTTTCCAACCTCTTCCTTACTTCTGCCATTTAGGGAACGATTCTATAAGGAGCATGCAGAAAATTAAATGGCAGTAATGTGCCTAAGTCCCTAAATTAAAGGACGTAGTGCATTAACGGGCACTTACACAGCTGCTTCAGGCAGTCACTATTTTGTAAGCATGCGTGTAAGTCCTACACATTAATTCCTGCATTAAACTGCTAATGCAGCTTATTTAATCAATCCATAAGTGCAGATTTTAAATGTCTAATTTCTCTGCAACCTTTACAAAATGTGACCTTATGCTTCAGGCCAACCAGACCTGGACACACTGAAAAGGAGGTGGGTTCAGGCCCAAGGAGGGAGAGAGGAAGGGAGGAAAAATGACTGCTGCTCTGGCGTGCCAAAAAGTGGTGCTATGATATAGAATAGAGATAGCATCCCTCCAACCTTTGGGCCACTGAAAGTCCACAAACATCCTGTGCATGTGTCTGAAAAAAGAGGGAGTGAACATAGTGGGATAAAAAGAGACAATAGAGAGATCTGATGAACAAGGGGAAGTGAATGCATTGCAGGTCTAAAAGTAGCAACTATACATAGAGGAGAAATGCAGACAATTTCTTTGGCTGTTTAGAAATGACAACTGTTTGATAAACTGAAGACTAGCAAAATCACCTGGACCAGATGATATACATTCAAGGGTGTTGAAAGAACTGAAATATGAGGATTGGAGAGTGGCTAGTGTAACTCCAATTTTTAAAAAGGGTTCCAGGGGTGATCCGAGAAACAACAGACCAGTGAGAATGACATCAGTACCGGGCAAAATGGTATAAACCATTATAAAGAATAAAATTATTGAACATGTAGATAGCCAAGATTTAATGGGAGAAAGTCAACATGGATTTAGCCAAGGAAAGTCTGTTATATTTTTTGAAGGTGTGAATAAATAGGTAGGACAAAGGTGAGCCATTGATATACAGGCCAATTCTGCTTTGTACGTTGTGGTGAGGAAACCACTGCTGAACCTAGAAATACACAGGAAAATGAGTCCTGTCACTTTAAGGCAGAATGTATCAAGGGTTTCCCTAGTAACCAAGAGTCTGTGACTCAGAGAATAGTCATCCCTAAGCCCCGCCCACAGCAGCACGTCAGGGAGAAGCTTGACCCTAGTCACATGTGCTGGGAGCAAGGTGTGGCTCAGGAGGAAGGAAAGTTTAAAAAGCTGATATGCAGTAACACAGATAGAAGTGGAGGAATGAGAAGTGGTAAGAAGGTGCCACTCTTGAGACGGAGAAGCAGCAAGGGAAGAGAAGGACAAGGAGAAAGACAAGGAGCATGGAGAGCAAGTGAGAGAGTGCTTGCAGAGCATGAAAGGCAGAGTGTAAGAAACACTGGAAGCCGAAGAGAGAAGCTTGATGAGAGATTGCCAAGCACAGCTGAGGAAGCAAGGCACGAGAGGCTGGTGCAAGCAAACGAAGGTGCTGCAGCTGAGAGACAGCATGACTGGCTTGCAGAGCCGAGAGAGTTTCTAAATACCTCAGAATCAAGGCAAGTGTGTCCTTCTCAATTCCTAGACAGGAAATGCCCACGAGAATTAGCTATAGAAGGGAAAGCTAATTCTAGTTATAGACAAAGTACCAGGATAAAGGGAGAAAGTTTATCCAAGCACCAAATAGCTCACTTAACAGAAGAGCTACTGCAAAAGCAGGCTCTACTTAAGAAGTTAAATGAATTAATAGAGAAAGAAAATAGCCAGCTCTCTGTTCAGTTACCTTTTGATGTAAGTGAGAGAGATAGTGTAGAGGAAATGGACATAACAAGTGTGGAGAACAGTAACATGGATTTACAATGTGCTATATGTCAGGTCTCTGATGTGGAAGAGTCCTAGAGAGCAATTGTATGTGTGCCGTGCTTAGGAAGCAGTCTAATTCTGAAGACGTCACAACTGAAAGAAACAGCTGAGTTCAACTGATAAGGTTGAGAGCTGGATGTAAATGTTCAAGAGACATTTAAAAGTTTATTTTGCTGCAGAAGTTTGTTCCTGCAAAGGAGAAAACCTTTAAGAGTTTAAAAGTTTTGGAAAGTGACAAATTTTGATTTACAAGCAAAATTGTGCCTGTTTCTTTGAAGTTTGGAATATAAAGCAAAGTTATTCCTGTTTCTTTTTGAAGCTGTACTGTGGATTAAAAACCCTCCTTTATATAATTTACCCCTCGCGTCCTGTGTATGAAGGAACCCCTGAATACATTGAATAAAATTCTCTGTCTTACGCCTGAACCCTTGAGTCACAACTCCTTGCTTTAATATAGGACTACAATTCCCAGCAGCCCTCCTGGCAGCCATTTTGAGGGAATCTTATTTTAAAGCCAAAAGGCGACCTCACCTGCTACCAGTTACCTACCTGGCCAGGCGGGGGCGACAGAGTGGCGTAGTTGTTTGGATGCCGAGTGGGCCACACCACAGAGGAGTAGTTGTTTGGATGCCGAGTGGGCCACACCACAGAAGAGGGAGTAGTTGTTTGGATGCCGAGTGGGCCACGCCACAGAAGAGAGCGTAATAGTGTGGATGCGGAGCAGGCCACGCCACAGAGGAACACAGTTCGCTGGATTGCAGCTGGAGTACGACTGCGCACCAGGAGAACGCATACGGCGGATTCCAGAGTCTGACAGAAGGACGCCGGAGACTTGCAAGCGGCTGAGACTGAGGGTCCAGAGTTCCTGCAAAGCCGGAGGGTCCGGAGACCTGTCGAGGTCCTACGCTGTTGCTGAGCGAGACGCACCACTAGTACCAGGTACACCGTATTTAACTAGGGAAAGTTAAGGATACAGGTACTGGGTGGGGGCGATAGCAGCAGGTAGAAGGGAACGCATACCTAGTGTTGGGAATCGCACTTGGGTGTTCTGTGTTTGTTTCATTCTACAGGAAACAGAGACAACGATGGAGACACAAGATATCCTTGCATGGGCAGCAGCGGAGCTCAAGAGGCAAAGAGACTTATCGTTGGAGCTTCAAGCACAAGCGGCTAGTCAACTGCAGGCCCAGCAGAAACCGCTGGTGGAGCTTATGGAGGCCTGGGTGAAGGAACATAAGAAACCACCAGAGCCTGATCCAGTTATCACAGGTTTTTCATTGTGATTAGCCCATACCTTTGGACTCGGGTCCAAAGAGACCCTTAGTTTTGGACAATTAAGAGATGGTGAAAGTGTAGACGCTTTCTTGGAGGCATTTGAAAAAGTGGCACAAATAGCCAGATGGCCACCCGAACAGTGGGCGGTAAGGTTAGCTGTCTCACTTACTGGTGAGGCATTGGCAGCCTACCAAACCGTTCCCGCTGAGTTGGCCAATGACTATTTGGAGGTCAAGAGGGCTATAAAAGATAGGCTCGGCCTAACTCCTATAGTCTACAGACGCCAGCTTAGAAATGCAAGATTGCGCGTGGATGAGACACCACGAGCGCTTTACCACAGATTGAAAATGCTGGTAGTTAAATGGCTAGAACCAGAACATAAGTCGGTGGAAACACTGATCGATGAGCTCGTTCTGGAGCAGTATTTTGCAGCAGTACCTGAAAGGATGCAAAATTTCTTGATGTTACAAGGATGTAAGAACACAAGAGAGGCTATAACTATGTCAGAGCGATTCCTAGAAGCTGAAGTGATAGCTAAGGATAAGTCTGCAGCCTGTACTAAAATGTCTGTAGCTAGGTTGAATGTGGATAGCAAGAATGTACAGAATGTTGGTGTTCCCACTAACAGAAGGATGCAAGTGAAGCGTGCATGTTACCGGTGTGGAAGTGAACAACATTTAATGCGTGAGTGCAAAATGAAAACAGCCCTAGTGTTGAGTGACCCTAGTAAGAAAGGGGAAGGCTTTTTACTGGAGGTGACAGTACAAGGCATACCAGTTAAAGCACTGCTTGATTCCGGATCGGATCAATCAATGCTTTCCAAAAGATTGTGGAGAAGGTTAACAGCCTCAGGTTTAAAACACCTCAGACACCCACGGGCAATGTAAACATTCGGTGCGTTCACGGAACGGCGTGTACCTATCCTGTTTACTCTGTCCGCATAAAAGGGTTGGGCATAGAGAGGGAGGTCCCGGTCGCTATTGTTCCCAGGTTACCCCAGGAGGTAGTCCTCGGGCGAGACTGGCCCCAGTTTCAACGAGGTGTGCAACAAGGGTTGGGGGTGAAGAAAGGCCTAGTGTCCACGAGAGCCCAGTCCCAAGCCCAACAGGCCCTAGAGGAAGAGCCCCTAGAGGGGGAGGCAGAGGTTCTGCCCTCTCACGAGGATTTGGTAACCATTCCTCAGGATAAAGTAAAAAAGTCAAAGGGAGAGAAGCGCCATGAGAGGCAAATACGCTCTCAAAATAGGGATGAGATTCGGGCAGGTATAGATTTACCTTGGGTTCCGGAGGAACTAATGGCAAAATTTCCCTCTTTCATCAAAGAACAAGAGGCAGATCCTGCTCTGGTTCATGCTTTTAAGTTTGCTAGAGAGGGACGGGAGCTATTGCCCAGATTCCAAATAGACCAGGGCATTCTGTATCGGGAAAGCCGAGATCCCTTTACAGGGGATACTCGGAAGCAATTAGTAGTCCCAAATACCTTTAGGACTTTGGCCCTAAGATTAGCCCACGATCATCCGGTAGGTGCTCACAAAGGCATTCAGGGTACTTTAGATCAGGTATTGGCCCGATTTTATTGGCCCGGGGTCTATAAAGAAGTGACCAAGTTCTGTGAAGCCTGCCCGGCCTGCCAGAAGGTCACTCCAATTAGGCCCGTGGAGGTTCCCCTGATTCCCGTGCCAGTGGTGCCTGTTCCGATGCACCGGATAGCTATTGACATAGTGGGTCCCCTGATAAAGACGCCACGAGGATTTCAGTACCTTTTGGTGATGGTGGATCATGCCACCAGATTCCCCTGGGCGGTCCCCCTCCGTAATATTTCGGCTCGCACGGTGGCAGCCGAGTTAATAAAATTATTTTGCGAGGTTGGGTTCCCCAAGGAAGTGTTGTCAGATCGTGGCACCAATTTCATGTCGCGATATTTAGCTCAAGTTTGGGATGCCTTTGGCATCAAGCACATTAGAACTGCGGCTTATCACCCACAGACGAATGGGTTGGTTGAGAGGACCAATCAAACCCTAAAGAGCTTGTTAAGGAGGGGGTTGGAAGGAAAGATGGCTGAATGGGACACGATGCTTCCCTTCGCCCTCTATGCCTGTCGGGAGAGAGTTCAGGCATCGCTGGGAACTTCCCCCTACGAGCTCATGTTTGGTAGGAGCCCCAGGGGCATACTAGACATTCTGAGGGATCAATGGGTAGAGCCGGGAGTGCAGGAAACAGAAGTTCCCCAATTTCTTAGGGATTTGCGAGGACGCTTAACGCGGGCCTCACAGTTCGCAGAAAACAATTTGAAGGAAAGCCAACAAAAACAAAAAGTGTATTACGACCGTAATACAAAACCACGCCAGCTAGAGCTGGGAGAAAAGGTCCTAGTGATGGTAGCTGGAACCGCTCCAAAGTTTGAGAGCCAGTGGAAGGGTCCCTTCCGGGTGGTTAAGCAAGTAGGCCCGGCGACCTATCTGGTACAGACCAGACGAGGGCGCCAGCAGTTGTTTCACATAAACTTGCTCAAGCCTTGGCATGAACGAATGGCACAAGTACAGCTGGTCACCAGTACCCAGGGTAGGCAAATGGGGCAAAACAACAGAAAAGCTTATAGGAGAATTACGTGCTGTGATTCTGTGAGAACCCCAGCCCGTAATATCTTAAGAAGGGGAATATGTGGTGAGGAAACCACTGCTGAACCTAGAAATACACAGGAAAATGAGTCCTGTCACTTTAAGGCAGAATGTATCAAGGGTTTCCCTAGTAACCAAGAGTCTGTGACTCAGAGAATAGTCATCCCTAAGCCCCGCCCACAGCAGCACGTCAGGGAGAAGCTTGACCCTAGTCACATGTGCTGGGAGCAAGGTGTGGCTCAGGAGGAAGGAAAGTTTAAAAAGCTGATATGCAGTAACACAGATAGAAGTGGAGGAATGAGAAGTGGTAAGAAGGTGCCACTCTTGAGACGGAGAAGCAGCAAGGGAAGAGAAGGACAAGGAGAAAGACAAGGAGCATGGAGAGCAAGTGAGAGAGTGCTTGCAGAGCATGAAAGGCAGAGTGTAAGAAACACTGGAAGCCGAAGAGAGAAGCTTGATGAGAGATTGCCAAGCACAGCTGAGGAAGCAAGGCACGAGAGGCTGGTGCAAGCAAACGAAGGTGCTGCAGCTGAGAGACAGCATGACTGGCTTGCAGAGCCGAGAGAGTTTCTAAATACCTCAGAATCAAGGCAAGTGTGTCCTTCTCAATTCCTAGACAGGAAATGCCCACGAGAATTAGCTATAGAAGGGAAAGCTAATTCTAGTTATAGACAAAGTACCAGGATAAAGGGAGAAAGTTTATCCAAGCACCAAATAGCTCACTTAACAGAAGAGCTACTGCAAAAGCAGGCTCTACTTAAGAAGTTAAATGAATTAATAGAGAAAGAAAATAGCCAGCTCTCTGTTCAGTTACCTTTTGATGTAAGTGAGAGAGATAGTGTAGAGGAAATGGACATAACAAGTGTGGAGAACAGTAACATGGATTTACAATGTGCTATATGTCAGGTCTCTGATGTGGAAGAGTCCTAGAGAGCAATTGTATGTGTGCCGTGCTTAGGAAGCAGTCTAATTCTGAAGACGTCACAACTGAAAGAAACAGCTGAGTTCAACTGATAAGGTTGAGAGCTGGATGTAAATGTTCAAGGGACATTTAAAAGTTTATTTTGCTGCAGAAGTTTGTTCCTGCAAAGGAGAAAACCTTTAAGAGTTTAAAAGTTTTGGAAAGTGACAAATTTTGATTTACAAGCAAAATTGTGCCTGTTTCTTTGAAGTTTGGAATATAAAGCAAAGTTATTCCTGTTTCTTTTTGAAGCTGTACTGTGGATTAAAAACCCTCCTTTATATAATTTACCCCTCGCGTCCTGTGTATGAAGGAACCCCTGAATACATTGAATAAAATTCTCTGTCTTATGCCTGAACCCTTGAGTCACAACTCCTTGCTTTAATATAGGACTACAATTCCCAGCAGCCCTCCTGGCAGCCATTTTGAGGGAATCTTATTTTAAAGCCAAAAGGCGACCTCACCTGCTTCCAGTTACCTACCTGGCCAGGCGGGGGCGACAACGTCCAAACATCCAATGATCCAGACAGCCAGGAGATGCACCCAATTATGCTCCTGCGGGGGCTAGCCCCCATGGGAGCAGAATTGCAGCACAGTGGCTGGACGTCCAGGGATGACACATTTCTGGGACCCCAGATGTCCATTCACAAGTCCGGCTGGCTCCAGAATGGAGCAGGAGTGCCATGGCGTCCTGTTGCCATGGCACCATGGCTCCATTCAGGAGCTGTAATCGCCAGCTGCCACTGAAAACCTCCTTTCCCTGCAGCCCAACCCACAATCCAGCCTTCCATGACCAGGGTCAGGTTACGGGGATGCTCCTGTACACCTCACCTGTCCATCGCCACTGACCGCCACTGTCACCCCACGTCCAGGGGAACCTATTCCACATCTGAAGTAGAATAAGTCCCCCATCTAATGGGCCAAGCCCCAACATATAGGCAGACCTTAGAATTGGCCCTGTTTATCCGGGGTCATGGCTTGCCCATGCCGCACCGTCGCTCCATCTCCAGACTGCCCCCTCCCACCCCATCACAGACTCCCCATACAACACAGCTGTACGTACAGGGAGCCTTTGCCCTGGGATTGGCAGGGGGACGAATAGTGGGGATGTATGCCCAGAGAGAACATATATCACCACTATTCATGGCGCAGAATGACCCTCTCAGTGTATCTGGATTTTCAGAAAGCCTTTGACAAGGTTCCTCATGAAAGACTCAGTGAAATTAAAAAGTTATGGAATTGGAGGCAGTGTAATATTGTGGATCAGGAACTAGTTAAACGATAGAAAGCAGACAGCAGGGCTAAATAGCCAATTTTCCCAAAGGAGAAAAGTGAATAGTGGATCTGTGCTGGATCTGCTGCTTTTTAACATATTCATAAATGACCTGGAAATGAGAATAATGAGTGAGATGATCAAATTTGCTGGATGACACAAAATTATTCAAAGTTGTTAAAACCCAAGAGGATTGTGAAAACTTGCAAGAGGACCTTGAAAAATTGCAAGACTGGACTTCCAAATGGCAGATGAAATTTAATGTGAACAAGTGAAACGTTATGCACCTAGGAAAGAACAACCCAAACTATGATTACATGATATATGATACCATCTTAGAAACCATCACCCAGAAAAAAGATTTAGGCATTAGCGTGGATAATATGTTGAAACCATCCACCCAGTGTGGAGCGGCGGCCAAGAAAGCAAATAGAATGCTAAGAATCATAAGGAAAGGAATGGAGAATAAAACAAAGGATATTATAATGCCTCTGTATTGTTCCATTGTGTGACCGCACCTTGAATATTGTGTGCAATTCTGGTCGCCATATCTGAAAAAGGATATAGCTGAATTAGAAACGGTACAAAAAGAGACAAAAATGGTAAAAGGAATGGAAGGATACCCCTATGAGGAGAGGCTTAAAAGATTGGTGCTCTTCAACTTGAAAAAGAGACGGCTAAGGCTGACCCGTTTTTATGGGTTGGCACTATGGCACTGTGCCAGGGGCCCCGCGCGCTCCAGCAGCTGCTTGTTGTAATGTTTTAGTTTTATAAGTCCTTTTTATGTTTAAGACATTTAAAGTTTAAATTTTTTTATTATGTTATTTCTTTACTTATTCTAGCTTCAATTTATCTTTTTACATTTTTATTTTACACTCGTAAAGTTTTTTAAAGTTATTTTTAAATGTTTTGGTCCTTCGTTCAGCTTGTTCGGTGTTCCTGAACAGTAGACTGTAGACCGGGAACCAGGCTATCATAATCTACTTCTGGTTTAACTTGTAAACACTGAAAGATGCTGACACCTCACCTGACAGCGTAACATTTAATTTAAATAATAATAAATAGTATTAAACTACAAAGAAGTCTGAAGGTCTGATATGTTATATAATATAATATATATGTTTGCTATTCTTTGTAATGTAAATGTAATGTAAACACAAGTTTTGTCACGGTCGTCTGCTATTACAAAGTTTTGCTGGTTTAAATTAACCATGTCTGTGTGGTTAGTTTTACTGGTTACCATAATATTAACTTGCTTATATATTTTATATTACAGATTATATAACAAAACTACAGTTAATATAATGGCATGACTTCAAGGGAGCGTGACATAAACCGCAAGTATAAGTCCGGTTGGCAAAAACGCCATGAACAGACACAGCGGGATGCTGCCACTATAACTGGAACACGGTCGATTATGTCATACTTTGGGCAAACAACCCAGCCCTGCATGACCGCTCCAGCTCAGGAGGTTGAGGTAGTAGTAGATGTCGAAGCTTCAATGACTGCGACTACTAATGTAAATGAGACAGCAATTAAAACTGAAGAGAAAATGGAAGTGGACTGTCCGCCATTCCAGCAGGCAGAAGACGCTGCAATGGATGTTACCGAGTTTCTAGAACGTGATGATGTTCCAGTTTGGTGTCTATCTGCTGTCTGCTACTCTACAGACCTCGGCGAATGGTCCATCGAGATTGTCGAAGACATGCGCGAGTACTGGGCGACAGCAGGTAGTGCGCAATGTGCCCACTGGGACTTGGATTTCACTCCATCCAGAACAGTCTATGCAGCCGATGGAAAACCAAGGAAATGCTCTCGTGACCTATTCAAAACAACTCATCCGCTGTCGAAGGAACCTATCGATCGTGACTAGTTTTGCTATTCACCATCTAAGCTTCGTCTATTTTGCTTTCCATGCAAGCTAATGTCACCAGAAGTTGTAGCCTTCAGCACAAAAGGATTTTGCAACTGGAAGCATAAGAAGCAACAAATCATGGAGCATGAGGTCAGTTCTACTCATCGAGCATCCGCGATTAAACTGCTAACGCGACGTGACACAGCAAAACGTGTTGATCAGGCACTAGTAAAGCAACGTGACAAACAACGTGAGTATTGGCGTGCTGTTCTCAAGCGGTTGTTTGAAACTATTTCCTTTTTATATGAACGTGGTCTGGCCTTTAGAGGTGACAACCAGATCGTTGGCTCTGCCCATAATGGCAATTATTTGGGAATCCTTGAACTTATATCAAAATTTGATCCCTTCATGGCGCAACACCTGCAGATGCATGCTAACAAGGGAAAAGGACACCCTTCATACCTATCTGCCAACATCTGCAATGAACTAATTCAGCTGATTGGCCAGTCAGTTGTCGGATCGGATTAAGGCCAAAGTTCAGTCTGCCAAGTACTTCTCAATCTCAGTTGATTCGATGCCTGATATAACACACCAGGATCAGCTGACAGTGATTTTACTCTGCCTCATGGTGATGAACTGCTCAGGTGAGCAGTCATTCAGCAAGCTGAAGCTGACTAAGAATCATCTCAGATCAACGATGTCGCATGAGCATCTGAACATGCTTAGCTTGTTGAGTATCGAGCAGGACCTTCTGAGAGAAGTTGACTCTGAGTGCATTATCCATGACTTTGCATTAACACATGTTCAAACTTCGACATGTTGATACTTAGCTAACTGTCAGCAGTCAGCACGTGGAATGTGCATTAATGCATTGCAAAGTTAGAATGCTTGAAACTGTAAATTTCCAATTTGATTGTTAAGTGTTTGACAGGCTGACAGCTGTTTGTGAATTGTGATGTGGACATATGATTGTCGGCTTTATCGGTCAGTTTGTCAGTAATTGATTAAAGTTGATTTCAATGATTTGTAACGAAATGATGTCACGAGTGACTTTAGTGAGGAGTCCATGACATGGGCAGCTGGGCTCATCATGTGGGATCCAGCCCATCCAGGGCCCCTGCAGGCCGCCAGGTGCCAGGGGCCTCACACTGGCAAAAGACAGGCCAGGGCTGAGAGGGGATATGATAGAGAAAAACTATCCTTTCCTGTTAATGAATGGATGTGGAACAGGTAAACATAGATCGGTTGTTTACGCCATCAAAAAAGTAGAGGATATGCAGTGAAGCTACAATGCAACCCATTTAAGACTAAGAGAAAATATTTTTTACTCAGGCCGTAATTAAACTCTGGAATTCGTTACCGGAGGATGTAATAAAAGCTGTTAGTGTAGCTGGGTTTTAAAAAGGTTTGGACAAGTTCCTAGAAGAAAGGTCCATAAATCATTATTAAAGAGGACCCAGGAAATTCACTGCTTGCCCTGGGACAAACATTGTAGAACTTGTGTGCCTTTTTGGGAACCTGTCAGGATTGGCTACTGGGAACCTGCCGGGATTGGCCACTGTTGGAAAACGGATACTGGGCTTGATGAACCTTGGTCTGACCCAGTATGGCATTCTTATGTTCTTATGACACTTAAAATAAAATATGTACTGAATTCTTCACATTTATTTAAGGTTACATTTTTTTAATGAAAAACTAGATGGTGTCATAGGTGAAAACATTATGAAAGGTACATTTCCAATAAAATAACCTGTCTTAACCAGTAATTATTTATAACTGGATATAACTTCATTAGGACACCGTTTCTCCTTCTGTGAACACACTTTGGAATGGAATGAGGTTTTAGGAAATGTTTACCATGTAAGGATGCAGTGTATATTAACCAATGACTTACAATATTTAAAAAGACAAAAGCAGATTATATTCATGAGTTAAGTGATGACTTTAAAGACATTGTATTAGTCTGTGGTTTGCACATTATATGACACATCAGCACAATGTATGCTTCTACTTCATATGAGAAACTCTAATATAAAAGGGCTACCCAATTTGCTAATATAAAACAGGCTATTACAACTCTGCTGGCCAGGACATAACTCAGCGCTATCTGCCGTTATCATTGTTATAGAAAGAATGGAGGCTAAATCCACCATGACAGTTGTAATTACCATCTAACTCCTTTAGAAATGCATTCATGGAAACACATACCTAGAATATGTGGCGGAATAACTTGCCAAGCTGCCTAAGGATAAAAAGAGATGAACAAAATAAAGAAGAATAAATAGCAACACCAGCAAAAAATCCATAGGGCAATCAATCTAACACCCCTTCATCCCATATTTCAAATTCGTTGGGCACTCTCAAGAGAGAAAGGACAAGTTTATGTACAGACAGCTCTTAGCATAAACAGATACTGGTGCACAGTAATGATCTATCATACCATTTCCAATTCAGTGCCTGAAACACCACCAAATTTTGTAGTCTTTGTAGCCCTTGGTCCCACTGGCTGCAAAACAAATCAAGCCCCAGGGACAGAGTTACAGCAATATTTCTCTCGGGTTCTATCCAACTCCTTCACTCAGTCAGCACATTCTCTTACCAACAGCGCGGGGCTGGGGGTGGGGGAGAGGATGTTGGAAATCCATTCAAGCCTCTTGAAGCATAGTTAAAGAAGCTCTTGACACTGAACTGAGTGTTGCAATTCTCTTCACTGTTGGCAGTGTCCAAATCAAATAGTATCTGCTTGCAATCTTTTGTTCAGCAAATACACAGTCCTTGGTAATACGGATTGTATCACCTTTAGGTATTTGTGTCTGTGATCCCAGTCTAAATACTTGACTGTTTTGTTTCAGACAATAGACTCCTTTTCTTGGCTCCGAAGGTACTTAGCAGACAACAATATGCCTTCTCTCTCCTAAGGCAGATCCTAATTCTCTCTTCCTTTCTCTAACACCTTGGGGCATACCTTCTCCAGTAGGCAAAGTTACTCGAGAACTGCAGACTCCTCTTTTATTTATTTAGCAGGTTTTTTATACCACTTTATCATTTCCATCAAAACGGTTTACATTGTAACAAACTTGGTAATATACATTAAACAGAGACATTGATAACATGGATATTTATTTTCTAAAGGCATTAGAGGGTTAAGTCATTTGCCCAAGGCCATAAGGAATGCTAGTGGGAAGCAAACCCTGGTCTCTTGGTTCCTAAGCCAGGGCTGTAACCATTAGGCTACTCTTCCTTTTAGACTTGGGAAACAAGCCAGCACTTCCAAACTCTCTTCCACACTTAGGTAGAGGGGTGGGTAAAATGTCACATGTAGACAAGTTTAAGATTTAAGGGATAAGTTCACACTGGACACCAATAAAATAAAGGTGACCCCCAAAACAAGGTCTCGTACACACACACAGCAAAACCAACTTCACCACCAAAGGGAAAACCACAAGCTAGCCCGCACACTGTTCACTGGAGTTATATAGGGGATATGCAGAACCAAGCAGCCATCACATATGGGGGCTGTTACAGAACATGGCTAGAAATGGAATGATCCTGTACATAAAGCATGCTGGAATGGTTAGCGCCCTGAAGGGATCCTTACAGCCAACAATTAATACAGAAAAACAAATGTAATCCATTGCCAAAACAGAAACACTGCATGCTATCAGGTCAGAAAATCCAGATTGCATCCTTTAAAAATCCTAGGGGTAATATTAGATATTTACCTTACATGGTGGATTTGCATAATTCTTATATCATCTGAAAGGTGTTTTGTAAATTGACGCAGCTCTGATAGGTTCATTCATGCTTACAAGCAGGGCCGGATTTACCTTGAGTGAGGCCCTACGCCAACAAAAATTGTGGGCCCCCAGCAGGGGCGGCCCAAGGGGGGTGCGGACCTCATTTGCATAAGGGGCCTCATTTGCATAAATATTTGCATAATGTTACCATATACTAACTTTTAGTAAACGTGCCTCTTAATGAGTGTATGGATAAAGAAAGACTAAAAGATTTCTACATTACTATAATCCAGTGCCAACTGCCAGACACATTAGGAACTACTACAAACACTGCCCATAGTAAACCCGCCGTATCCTAACAGCACTACCAGGACTCACAAAGCACCATACTCTACCAATCAAAAGGCAACACTGCAAATATTAAACCAATACATTTCAGAGAACAACAATACATGACCTACTGGGGAAAGAGAACAAGTGGCAATGTCAAATAGGAATTATATAAACAGAACACCTCAGCTCAGTTACACATGCAGAACATAGACCATCACCAAACAAGTAATCACAATTTAGAAATAGGAAGACAATAATTAAACTGGGAATCCCAAAAGCCAAACTTGGAATGTACAACACTGTAGAAATAAAACTATACATTAATTTGCTCTTGTACTAAACAAAGCACAGATGTTAATGATGCACATTTACCAGAGCTGACATATTCCAATTAATAAATTCAAAATAAAGAGATATTTTTCTACCTTTTGTGCATTTTTTTCAGCTGCAATTGCTCCAGCCACTTTCTTCTGGTTTCTTCGTGTCTTCTGCTAACTCTCCATCGTCTGCTGTCCATTTGTCCTTTCTTCTCTCTTCTAGATTTTTTTCCATTCTCTCTACATCTGCTTTAACATACTAATCTTTCTCCTTTTGCTCTTTCCTCATTCCTATTTCATCCACTCAAATTTTACCCCTCCATCCTCAATCCCCACTTACTCTCCCAATACCCGGCCAATTGTAGATTTTTTATCCCTCCCACACAAAATATTTTTCCCTTCTCCATTTTACTCTTCCAGCCCCATCCCATTCTAATCCTCCCCCAACATCAGCTCCCTTCTAGTTCCAGCCTCACCCAGCATCCATTCCCTTCTAGTCCCTGCATCAGCCCATTTCCAGTCCTAGCCATCCATCAGCCCATTTCCAGTCCTAGCAACCCCCCAACCCAATACCAGTCCTAGCCCCCCCATCACCCCACTTACAGTCCTTAACCCCCCATCACCCCATTTTCAGTCCTTAACCCCCATCACCCCATTGTCAGTTTAAGCCCCCCCTATAACCCATTACCAGTCCTAACCCCCCATCAGCCCACTTCCAGTCCTAACCCCATCAACCCATTTCCAGTCAGCCCCCCATAGCCCATTGCCAGTCCTACCCCCCCCCATCAGCCCACAGCCCATTACCAGTCCTAACCCCATCATCCCACCTCCAGTTTTAACCCCCCAGCCCATTTCCAGTCCTAGCCCCCCATAGCCCATTACCAGACAACCCCCATCAGCCCACAGCCCATTACCAGTCTTAACCCCCCCAAAGCCCATTACCAGTTCTAACCCCCCCCAACAGCCCATTACCAGTCCTAACCCCATCAGCCCACCTCCAGTCTTAACCCCCCAGCCCATTTCCAGTCCTAGCCCCCCCCATAGCCCATTACCAGACAGCCCCCATCAGCCCACAGCCCATTACCAGTCTTAACCCCCCCAAAGCCCATTGCCAGTTCTAAGCCCCCCCAACAGCCCAGAGTCCATTACCATTCCTAACCCCATCAGCCCACCTCTAGCCTTAACCCCCCCCAGCCCAGCCCAGCCCATTTCCAGCCCCAGCCCCCCAATAGCCCATTACCAGCCCTACCCCCCCAGTCCATTTCCAGCCCCAGCCCCCCCAATAGCCCATTACCAGTCCTACCCCCCCATAGCCCCTTACCAATCCTACCCCCCCCCATAGCCCATTACCAGTCCTACCCCCCCCCCATAGCCCATTACCAGTCCTACCCCCCATAGCCCCTTACCAGTCCTAACCCCCCCCCCATAGCCCATTACCAGTCCTAATCCTACCCCCCCATAGCCCCTTACCAGTCCTAACCCCCCCCCATAGCCCATTACCAGTCCTACCCCCCCCCATAGCCCATTACCAGTCCTACCCCCCCATAGCCCCTTACCAGTCCTAACCCCCCCCCCCCATAGCCCCTTACCAGTCCTACCCCCCCCGGCCTAAAGTAAAATTTAATTTTAAAAAAAAACCTGGTGGCTGCCGCCGCGGGGCCCCCTCTGCTGCCGCGGGGGCCCCGTCTACAAGCTGGTCCGGTCCGGTCGGGTCGGGTCTCTCTCCCTCCCTCGCTGCAGGCTGCAGGCTGCGAGAGACGCGAAGGGAGAGCGCGGGCTTAACACAGACGCGAGGAGACGCTCTATCTTCGCATCTCTCGCAGCCTGCAGCCTGCAGCGAGGGAGGGAGGGAGGGAGAGAGACCCGACCGGACCCGACCCGACCAGACCCGACCAGCTTGTAGACGGGGCCCCCGCGGCAGCAGAGGGGGCCCCGCGGCGGCAGCCACCAGGTTTTTTTTTTTAATTGAGTTAAAAAAAAAAAACTGGTTCTTTTTTTGTGGGCCCCTGCCGGCTGTGGGCCCTACGCCATGGCGTACATGGCGTATACGTAAATCCGGCCCTGCTTACAAGGACTCATTCTTCCAGAATTGAATTATTGTAATATTATTTACTTAGGTATTCCTGTTAAGCACAAAAGGAGATTACAATTGATTCAAAATAAAACTTCTCAAAATTAAAAAACATGCCCCTATAACTGATAGCACAGGGCTTGTGAAACCCCAGGCAACTTCACAAATACAGAGCTTATGTGCTGAATCCTTCTCTTTACTCCTAAAATTGATGTGCAAGGATTATCTGCAATTGTGTTCCTAAATGTAACTCTATTTCTGTATACATTTTGTTTGCAATTATGTTTTCAAACTGATTACTTGCAATTCTGTACACAGGAATCGGATATAGTGTCCATGTGTGAGTTCTTATAATATCTGCACATCAATTTTAGGAGCAAAGAGAACGATTCAACACATAAGCTCTATATTTGTGAAGTTGCCTGTCATTGTGTTTTGGGCCATTCGGTTGATACCCTATAGAGAGGGGTTTTTTTACCTTTGATGTATCGGGTCTGTACTGTTTTGGCACTGTTGGTGTCCGCTCAGACCCGCCCTCTAAGATATTGGGGCAGTGGTAGTGCCTGGAGGGTTACTGAGGTCTTTTTTCCTCTCTTGCAGTAGGGTGTTGCCTTATTTATGTATGTATGCATTTGTAAGTATTTGTAAACTAAGTAAGTATTAGGCTATGAGAATGTTGGCTAGGTTTATCTAAGGAGTTACTGGTTAATTGTTATAATTATGGCTCATGGGACCAGGAAAGTGATATTTTTGAAAATTAAGAACATAAGATATGCCATATTGGGTCAGACCAAGGTCCATCAAGCCCAGTATCCTGTTTCCAACAGTGGCCAGTCTAGGTCACAAGTACCTAACAATTTGGGTCAAGCAGTGATATCCTGGGTCCCTTTTAATAATGATTTATGGACCTTTCTTCCAGGAACTTGTCCAAATCTTTTTTAAATCCAGCAACACTAACAGCTTTTTTTTTTAATTTGTGTTTTTTAAATTTTACAATAACATCTTAATCAACAAACAACAAAACACATACTAGAACTACAATCTATCCCAACACCCCCCTCCCCACCTGGCTCTCTGAGGGAAAGTCCTTACCCCTGCTAAATCAACAGGCTTTTACTATATCCTCCGGAAACAAATTCCAGAGTTTGATTACACGTTGAGTGAAAAAATATTTTCTCTTATTAGTTTTCAATAGGTTACCCTGTAGCTTCATTGCATGTCATGCTGCTACTTAACGGGAACAAGTATCCATTTCTTCCCCTAGCTTACTCAATCAGCATCAAAGAAGATTACAGCAACATCAAGATCTTGCTAGAAGCCTTGAAGTATGCTGAGTACAGCTGGGAGGTTATTGGAAACTTTAAAATGGTGGCATTTCTGATGCGTCTCCAAAGCGGTTTCACCAAGTTTCCCTGCTATCTTTATCTTTGGGACAGCAGGGACATCACAGTGCACTACCACATGCAGGACTGGCCACAGCGAACTGAATTTTCTGTTGGGACAAAGAATGTGAAGTGGGAGCCACTGGTGGAACCCCATAGAAGCTGCTCAAGCCACCACTGCACATCAAATTGGGCCTTATGAAACAATTTGTCACAGCTCTAGAGAAAGCGTCGACAGCTTCAAGTACCTTCAAGACTTCTTCCCTAAACTGTCTGAGGCAAATGTCAAAGCTGGTTTCTTTGTTGGACCACAAATAAAAAATATTCTTGAGTGCATGGAATTTCCCAACCTGCTTACTAGGAAGGAGAAAGCAGCTTGGAACAGCTTTGTTACAGTGGTTCGTGGCTTTTTGGGAAATCAGAAGGCCAAAACTATGTAGAGCTGGTTGAGACTCTGTTTAAGAATTACAGCAAAATGGGCTGCAGGATGTCTCTCAAAGTCCATATCCTTGATGGGAGAATAATCAGAGGAGCAAGGCGAACGTTTTTACCACAATATACTAGAATTCGAACACTGCTACCAAGGACAGTATAACGAGAACATGATGGAAGACTACATCTGGGGGCTTATTTGTGAAAGTGATTTATAATATAATCATAAATGTTGAAAATCTACTCACTTCTAAATGTTTATGGTCTTTCTTGAATAACTTAAATATAAGTAAATATTATATGTTGTGTTATTTTATTTTATGTGAGCAAAAAGGCACAAGTAAGCCTGTTGTAACAATGAGAATATGTAAATTTCATAAATATCAATCTCCTGCTCACAAAAGCAAAGTTTAATGAGAATAATAACCATTTTCCATACTTACAAGTTATAAGCAATTAGAAAATAGCAGTCACTACCCAGGAACAAAAATTGTGCCTTTCAGAAGTACTGTTCAGCCAAGCCTCTGCTGGCTGAGCGAGGTGTTGCCATGTTCAGACTGGCCTTGCGGGGCCATCTCCAAGAGCTTGGGAATATTGTTTATCTGCCCTGCATTTGGGTTGGTTCTTTGCTGGGTCATAGTTTCGTGTTTCATGTTTAACGTGCAGGAGCCTTGTTCCTGATTTTTGATTCTTTCCTGTTCCTGGATTGCAACCCTGTCCTGGTTTACTTTGCTCCTCTGTGCCTTATTACGTTGCCCTTGTTTGGTTCTTGTTCGTAGACTATTTGCAAGGTACTTGCCTGCTATACTAAAGATTGAATGCCATTAAACTTGCCTTTGAAGTTACTCTGTGGACTTGCACTTTCTACTTATCTCTAAAGGGACCCCCCAAAGCCTGGAAGATGCCTATGCCCCTGTCAGGATCCTGAGAATTGGGGCTCAAACCTGAATAAGACAGCTGGTAGGTCATAATTTCTTGCGGACAGGTTGGGGTCAGAATTTATATTTATATTCCTATGAAATATACACTATAGCCATCATACATCAGTAAAGCCCACAAGGACATTGGATGCCGCTACCAGTACTGTTCAAACCCTGAGAAAGCGTAATTACTCATCTGTAACAGGTGATCTCCAGGAACAGCAGGAATTTAGTCTTCACATATGGGTATCGTCGGTACCGACGGAGCCTGCGTGGGAACGCTCCCCAGCGTCCAATAGGAATGCTTTTAGGAGCATCCCTCAGCACATGCTCGCTGCCTTCCCACCTTTCCAACTGTCCCTCTTCAGTTAAGTTTGTAGCTGAGTGAAAGGATAGAGGGAGAGAGGAAAGAGACAGAGAGACAACTCCTAGGGGAGGTGGGTGGGTTGTGAAGACTAAATTCCTGCTGTTCCCGGAGATCACCTGTTACAGGTGAGTAACTACGCTATCTCCGGGAACAAGCAGGAATGTAGTCTTCACATATGGGGACTCCCTAGCTGAAGATGCCAGGGAGATAGCCCCAGGAAGGTGCCACCCTAGAAAGGTAGGCATCCTTCCTCCCATGGATCTCTGGCATTCCACCAGGGTTGGCGGGTAGGAGTTGAATTAGGTCTGAAAGAGATTCTGAAGAACAGCTTGGCCAAAGAAGGCATCCCGACGGGAGGCTTTATCCAGGCAGTAGTGGGCTGTGAAGGTGTGTACTGAAGCCCAGGTGGCTGCTCGACAAATGTCATTGATAGACACGGAGTGGAGATTAGCCATGGAACCTGCCATGACTCTCACGTTATGAGCTGTGACATGGCCTTGAAGAGGAAGACCCTTACTCTCATAAGCAAAGGATATGCATTGGGCAATCCATTTAGATATAGTTCTTTTGGAGACTGGAAGTCCCAAATGACTAGAATCAAAAGCTATAAAAAGTTCTGAGGACTTTCTATGTTGCTGTGTTCTCTGTAGGTAAAAGGCTAAGGCTCTTTTACAATCCAAAGTATGAAGGTTTCTTTCTGCATTAGAGGCGTGAGGCCTCATAAAAAATACAGGAAGATAAATTGATTGATTCAAATGAAAAGGTGAAACCACCTTTGGCATAAAGTGTGGCTGAGTTCTAAGAACAACCTTATCATGATGAAACCTAGTATAAGGAGGATCAGCCACTAAAACTTGCAGTTCACTAATGCGACATGCAGAGGTGATTACAATTAGGAAGATGACCTTCCAGGTCAAAAGCTTATGGGTTGTAGTGGCCAAAGGCTCAAAAGGCGGCTTCATGAGCTGCCTGAGAACTAGATTTAGATCCCATGCCACTGGTGGCGGCTTAATGGGAGGTTTGGTTAACAGAAGACCTCTCATAAATCTGGATATGAGTGGATGAGAGGAAATTGGTTGTCCATTCAGAGGCTTATAAGAAGCTGCAATTGCACTAAGATGGACTCTTAATCGAATTGATCTTTAAACCAGAATTTGATAAGTAGAGGAGATACTCTAGTATCGATTCTAAAGGTATGACAAGGGAGTTTAAACCCTTCTTGGAGCACCATATAGTAAAACGTTTCCACGTGAAGGCATAAGACCTTCTTGTGGAAAGTTTTCTAGAAGCCTGAAGGATATCCTTTACCTGTTGGGACAGGTTGAAATCCTGGAGGTCTAAGCCTTCAGCAACCAGGCCATAAGATGCAGGGACTGGGACTCGGGTACCATAGCGTCCCGTCCTCTTGGGAAAGGAGATCTGGAGCATGCTCTAACTCCAGAGGTGCAGCTTGAGAGAGAAGTAGAAGCAGGGGATACCCCGCTTGGCGTGGCCATTGTGGCACTATGAGAATCATGCGACCCCTGTCTCTCTGAAGCTTAAAGAGTGTTTTGGGAATGAGGGGAATGGGTGGGAAGGCATAAAGGAAGTCCTGACCCCAGTGAAGGAGGAAGGCATCCCTTGCCTGACAATTGTAAGCCAGAATTCTGGAACAGAACCGGGGAAGTTTGGCATTCAGTGGACTTGCAAAGAGGTCTATGTCTGGAGTGCCCCAGAGATGAAATATCTTTGCCACCTGGTCTAGGTGGAGAGACCACTTGTGAGGCAGCAGTACTCGACTAAGTTTGTCTGCCCAAAGGTTTTGAATACCTGGAAGATATACCACTAGAAGGTGAATTTGATACTCTCTGGCGAGGGCACACAGTCGTAAAGTTTCATTGCATAATGACAGAGAGTCTGTCCCGCCCTGCTTGTTCACATAGAACATGGCTACTTGATTATCCGTTTGGACTAGGACTGTCTTGTAGCTGAGCTGGGTGTGGAATACTCGAAGAGCTAAATAGATTGCTCTTAATTCCAGGAGGTTTATGTGTATACCAGCCTCCTGTGGAGTCCAGGTGCCCTGGGTAGAGAGATGATTCAGGTGTGCTCCCCAACCCACCTGTGATGCATCTGTTGTTAGGGTGGCCTGAAAAAGGGGTTGATGGAAAGGAGACCCCACTGTCAGATTTTCTAGTGATTGCCACCATTGGAGGGACAAAATTAGTCGTTGAGAGTTTACTATTTTGTCTGATAAATGTCCTGTGGCATGTGTCCACTGTGTGGATAGGGTCCACTGAGCTGCTCGCATGTGGAAGCGAGCATATGGGACTACATGAACTGTGGATGCCATATGTCCCAGCAACTGTAGTAGCTCTCAAGCAGTTAGGGAGGATTTCCCTGCTGCTTGAGAAGCTAGTTGCATTATGCGAAGACACTGGGCCAAAGCCTTTGCCTGTCTGGTATCTAGACAGGCCCTATGAATTCCAGGCATTGGGAAGGAACAAGTTGGGATTTTGGGACGTTTATTACCAACCCCAAGTATTGGAGGATTCGCATTGTGCAAGACAGTGCAGAGCTGGCCTCTGCAACTGTAGGAGCTCGAATAAGCCAATCATCTAAGTAAGGGAAGACGAATATCCCCAGGGTTCGCAGAAATGCAGCTACTACTGCCATGCATTTCGTGAATACCCTTGGAGCTGAAGCCACACCAAAGGGAAGAACCCTGTACTGGAAATGTTTCCCTTGAAAAGGAATCGTAAGAATTTCCTGTGATTTGGATGGATCAGAATGTGAGTGTATGCATCCTTTAAATCTAGAGAGCAAAGCCAATCCTGGCTTTGAAGGTATGGCAGAAGAGTTCCAAGAGAAATCATTTTGAACTTCTTTTGGAAGAGGTATTTGTTCAATTCTCTGAGGTCTAGAATGGGTCTGTGTCCTCCTGTTTTCTTTGGAATAAGAAAATAGGGGGAGTAGAACCCTGCACCCCATTGAAGAATGGGTACCTCTTCTATTGCCCCTTGGGCAAGAAGTGTTGAGACCTCGTGATCTAGCAGATTGTCTGCAGAGGTTTGAGAATTGAATTGCCTTAGAATTGTAGGAGGGGGCATGCTGTGAAAATGGAGCTTGTACCCCTCTCCTACAATGGATAGAGTCCAATCTTCTGCTGTTATCTGATGCCATCTGTTGGCAAAGTGGCATAACCTGCCTGGGATATTGGGGGGTTGGGGACCCCTCAGAGGCAGGAAGGCTAAGCTCTCTAGGAAGGACTCAAAGCCCTTGAGGGGGCTGAACCTGTGGAGCTGGTTGGGCTCTCGAGCCTTTTGGTTTCTTTTGCTGTCTAGTTTGTCCCTTTTTGGGCAACCTGACCCTGAGTTTGACTCTGCAGGGTACAGGAAGGATAAAATTTCCTCTTTTTGCTGAAAGAGGGTTTTTTATAAGGCTTCTTTTTGGCTGGAGTGGCTGTAGATTTTGACAATCTATCTAGAGTAGTATTGTCAGCATCTAACTCGTTAGCCTTTTCCTGCCAGTTCTTGCCAAAGAGATTCTCTCCCGTGCAAGGAATGTTGCCTAACTTGTCCTGTACCCAAGTCTCCAAGTCTGATGCCTGAAGCCAGGCAATCCGTCGTGCCCCAATGGCAATAGCAGAGGTTCTGCTAATGCATTCAAAGCAGTCAAAGGCTGCACGATTCACAAACTTGGAGCATCTTGAGCATGCTTAACTAGAGCAAGAAAGTCTTGTCTCTTGTCATCTGGGAGAAGTGGGCTCATAAGCTCCAAGTCTCCTGTAACTTCTTTGAGGAACATGCCCATATATAGTATATATGAACTGATCCTAGCTGAAAACATGGAAGCCTGAAAAGTTTGGCACCCAAAAGCGTCCTGAGTCCTGCATTCATGACCTGGGGGATTGGATGCATGCCTCTTTGCACTTTTCATCCTACGCATGGCTGACTCCACCACCATTGAATGGTGTGGTAGCTGAGTCTTTTGAAATCCAGGACATGGCAGAACTCGATACATAGTATCAAGCCTCCTAGAATGAGGAGATGTAGTCAGAGGTGTCTCCCACATTCTGAGCATCAAGTTATGCAGAATTTCATGGAAGGGCAGAGTGGCTGCCTCCTTTGGAGCTTTAGGATATTGGAGAATTTCCAATTTCTTTGCTCTGGGTTCCTGTTCAGGAGCTACCGTGATTGAAAGGCCCTTGGCCACATCACGAATAAAATCCTGAAAAGACATGTCCTCTGGAGGTGGCATTCTGCATTGGGGTGAAGAGGGATCTTCCGGGAGAAACCCTCTGGTACCAACAGAATTTTCAGTCTTCGGAATGGATTCGAAGTATTCCTGACCACAATGCTCATGCAAAGCACGTTCCCAGTATCGATCGAAGTCGGTACCGAGTTGATCCGGTACCGATCTGTCGATTCCAGTCAAAGATGGCATGGGAAGAATTCCCACCGGGGCCAGTACCATCGGTACCGGTATCGTCAGTACTGGTACCGGTGTCTGTACCGGTGTAGGTACTGGCATTAGTATTGATGTCGGTACCGGTGCCAGTTGAGCCATAGGTGTCAACGGTACCGCAGCTGTGAGAAGAGCTGCAATGCTGCGTTCGATAGTGAGGAACCTCTGGTCTATCGACGCTGCCAATGCCTGGGTGTCAGTACCGGTGAAAATGGCCGGGACCCCTGAGCATGGCACCAGTAGTTCTTGCGACGTCGAGGCCTCGAGAACATCCTGGCGCCCCCTTGATGCTTTGGAAGCCGAAGCCTCCCATCGGGTCTGTTTTGCCGGTGTGGTTCCCTCAAGGGCAATGCCAATGGCCTCTCGATGCTTAGCAGGAGGGCTACCCTTTGAGGACTGGCTTTTTTGTTTAGTTACCTGAGATCCATGGGAGGAAGAGGAGGCTCTTGAAGATGTCGATGCAATGGATCTGGCATCCGAAGAAAAGAGAGTACCGAGCTTTGCTGCCCGGTTCTGTCTTCCTCTCTTAGTCATCCTCATACAGGAGAGACATTCAGATGGAGAATGTTCAGGCCCCAAACATTGAAGACACCAATCATGGGTGTCAGTGACGGAAATGGTACCGCCACACTTAGTACATTTTTTAAAACCACTAGTTGGTTTTTCCATGTTTCAGGAATATGAGGCCTAATGCCCAAAATGGCACCTAGCACCGAAAAAGAAAAGTTTCTGAAGAGAAACAGTTCAAAGTATAAAAATTTTGAGAAAAGAAAAGAACCGGCAGTACCGGTAGGTGTCGTGCGGAGGCAAACACGACCACAAGAAAACAATTTTAAAGACGGAATTTTCTGCGGTGACAGTTTATGGGTCCTGTCAGTCCCACGGAAAACGAAGAACTGAAGAGGGACAGTTGGAAAGGCGGCGCGCATGTGCTGAGGGATGCTCCCAAAAGCGTTCCTATTGGACGCTGGGGAGCGTTCCCGCGCAGGCTCCGTTGGCACCGACGATACCCATATGTGAAGACTACATTCCTGCTTGTTCCTGGAGATTGGATTTTGCCTATGGGTAAAAACAGCAGCTTCCTTAGGCCCCTTAGGTAACAATTCAGCTGAATACAATTGCTCTTCTGTGCGGTCAAGGACACTAGGCTACACTGTTTTCAATGTAGCAATGGTGGCTGTTAACAGGCGTGGGCCAATCTCAGCCTCTGCCTGAAAACAAAAAGGATGTATCCTGATGTATGTGCAGGACAGGCAGTTGCTGGCCAAGGTGCAGATGCTCTCCACTCAGTCACTTCTCCTTGCTTGCTGAGTCACTCTGCCTCCACTCTAGAGAAACTGTGCAGTTGTGCAGCTCCCTGCTGCGTAGGAGAAATGAGACAAGGTATAAGAGCTGAGCAGCCGAAGCCCAACCCTAGACACTTGAGAGTACTCGGCTTGTGGACATATAGATGGTGTGCGTGGGCAGATGATGGTGCAGCATGTGGGCATATAAATGAATGATGTCTACTTCTGAGGTGTGGGCAAGCAGGGACTAAGAAGAGACACTGAAGTAGCTGCCAGCAGAATGTGCAGCAGACATCGGGGAGATCAAGAGAGACGTGTCTGGGGTAGACTGGGGCACCCATTCCTCCGCTAGTACTGGTTGCACTGCTGCTCTGGTCAGAAGCTTCAAAGTGAAAGAGAAGTCCTGATTGACAGTCACTGTCCCAGACTTGAGAAGTGCTGACATCACCCTCAGCTAAGTGTTAAGCATGTGTACATTGTACAGTGTACAAAACCATCTCCCTCAGCTTCAAGTTTTAAATTCTTTATTTTTAGGGAGAAGGGGGATATTTTTTCACAATGGCATCCCTGAAAAACCCGAGCCTTTTGTGCACCAGTCAGTGCAGACTTGGGGTATAGACACAATCACAACAGTGGGGGTGAGATAGGAAGATTTCGGGCATGCAGAGAGACACTGGAAGATGGAAGGGGAGGGCAAGGACAAGAGAAAGTGCAGAGTGGGGGAGGGAGCGCAGAGAGGTCGCAGAAGAGGGCAGTGGGACTTATGGACTGGATAGAGAAGCTGAGGAGTGATGAGGCTAGTGTTTTCAGTGGGAGAGTAAGAATGCAGGCTTTGGGGTTGGAGTAGAAAGAAATGCTTAGAGGGGAGCATGAGGAATCAGAGCTTAATTTGGGGGATGCATCTCAGTGGAAAGCTGGGGACTGAGTGAAGAGAAATAAAGACCTTGGAGGGAGGAACCAAAGGAGAGCTAGTTTGCATTGCATAAATGTTCTCTGTTGCGCTGACTGCATGCAGAAGCTGGCTTCTCAGGGTCTCCATGTCTCATTTTCTAATTTGTAGTCAATTATTCCGCATATTGTGTGCACTTGGCCCTGTATATGTTTTTCTATTTTGTTTTGGCAGTTGAGGGAATGAGATTCTGCTAGTGTGTAGTTTCTGTGTGAAGATCTGTCTAGCAATCTAGCTTTTTCTATTTTCCAGGAGGTGTATTGTTGTTCTAGCAGCTCCTGATGTTTGGTTCATAGGTCGGATTGTTTTAGACTTCTAGAAGTTAGTACTTCTCTGATGTGGCAGGTTCCTATATGCTAAGCTATAGGATCTGGGTGTATTTATTGCAGGTTTTGGATTTGAGAATATAGGCACCTGAGGAGAACAAAAATTGGAACAGACCAAGAAGTGTTGAGTGGGAGACCAAGTGAATCAGTAACAGTGGGAGCACAGAGAACGCAATAGGAGGTTGTGTTTAACTGTCCATATATGAAAGAGAATGAAGAGTGTGAATGTATACGGAGACGCAGAGAGAAGAGAGCTGGAGACTATATGTATGTTGGGGAGGGGAGCAGGGTCTGTGCGACCTTCAGGTGAACTAGGCAGCCACCTAGAGCACCAAGGGCCAGGTCTGCTCCATTGCTGCCACTGCAGCCCCACTCCAGGACCTGCAATGGCAGTGATAGCCTCAAACAGCCTCACAGCACTTACCTTAAACCTTTGGCGCTGTTTGCTTCCGCCCCCTCCGACGCCAGATGAATGGGATGTTTGCATGGGAAGACTCCTTAACTTGCAGTGGGAGATGAAGCGGGGGTCTTGACAACACAAAAGGATGAGAAGACATGGCTAAGCTCAAACAGCTATTCATTGGGCCTTTCATCATCCAGAAGCAGATAAATCCAGTGACCTTCAGGATACAACAGCCAGTATGCCTTTGAAACCACACAGTCTTCCACATGACCCAGTTAAATCCTTAGGGAAAGAAGCTATTGATGGGTTGGTGTCACCTCTTCCACAGCCAGTAATGGTGAAGAGGCAACAAAAGTTAATTGTTAAGCAGATACATAATTCAAGATGCATCTAAGGACAAGAGAATTGTGAACAATTGAAAGAGGACCTTTATAAATTGGGAGACTGGGCTTCCAAATGGCAGATGAAATTTAATGTTGACAAGTGCAAAGTTATGCACTTAGGAAAAGACAACCGAAACTACATTTATTTATATACCGCCGTTTGCCGAAGCATTCACGGTGGTGTACAACAATTCATAAAAACACAGTACCCATCCAGCAGGACTCCTAAAATCCCTCCCCCAAGCAAAAGGATCTAGGCGTCATCATGGATAATACATTGAAACACTCTGCTCAATGTGCGGCAGCATCCAAGAAAATAAATAGAATGCTAGGAATCATAAGGAAAAGAAAGGAGAATAAAACAAAGGATATTATAATGCCTCTGTATTGCTCCATGGTGTGACTGCACCTTGAATATAGTGTGCAATTCTGGTCGCCATATCTTAAAAAGGATATAGCAGAATGAGAAAGGTATAGAGAAGAGCTACCAAAATGATAAAGGGGATGGAAGGATGCCCCTGCGGGAAAGGCTCAAAAGTTAGGACTCTTCAACTTAGAAAAAAGACAGTTGAAGGGAGCTATGATAGAGGTCTATAAAATAATGAATGGAATGGAATGGGTAAACATAGATTGGTTGTTTACTCCTTTAAAAAGTAGAAAAACTAGGGGAAATGCAATGAAGCTGCAATATAGCACATTTAGGACTAATCAGAGAAAATATGTTTTTCACTCAATGCAGAATCAAACTCTGGAATTCATTATTGGAGAATTAATAAAAGCTGTTAGTATAGCTGGATTTAAAAGAGGTTTGGACAAGTTCCTGGAGGAAAAGTCCATAAACCATTATTAAAGAGGAACAGGAAATCCACTGCTTACCCCTGGAATAAGCAGCATGGAATCTGTGTACCTTTTTGGGAACTTGTCAGGTACTTCAGACCTGGATTAGCTGCTGTTCGAAGCAGGATGCTGGGCTTGAAAGGCATATCCTATGTTCTAAAAGACTGCATATATAGTTAATGCACAGTACTACTACTTATCATTTGTGTAGCGCTACAAGACATGTAAGAGACAGTTCCTGCTTATCAGAGCTTACAGTCTAGTCAAAAGAGACAACACAACAACTGGGGACTTGGATATATGTAGTCAAATGGTAAAAAAACACATAGTAGGTGACCAGGAGGCTAAAGAGATCAGGATCCAAATGCAGCCTCAAAGAGGTAAGTTTTTAGCCTGGATTTGAACAGGGCCAGAGATAGAGCCTAACATACTGACTCAGATAGTTTGTCCCAGGCGTAAGGTGCAGCAAGGTGGAAAGATTGAAGTCTAGAGTTGACAGTGAAAGAGAAGGACACAGATAGAAGAGACTACTAGAGGAGCAGAATTCCTGAGGAGGAGATAAGAGAGGAAAGGCAGTTAGGAGCAGCACTTATAGGTCAATAGGAGAAGTTTGAACTGGATGCGGACACAGATAGGGAGCCAATTAAGTGAACATAAGAAATGCCATAATGGGTCAGACCAAGGTCCATCAAGCCCAGTATCCTGTTTCCAACAGTGGCCAAGTGACTTCAGAAGAGGGGTGACATGAGCTTAGCAACACTGGTGGAAGATTAGCTGTGCAGCTGAGTTTTAAAGAGTACTTTACCCTGCACTGTTGAAGCTTCCAATAGCGTTGGTGCATTTAGTGCCTTTTCAAAAAGAGATGTTATGTGCCTTCACATTATCAGCACACATCTAGCATGGCTCTGATCTGCGTTCTAATCGCTTTACACAAACACATGGGAGCAATCTCATCTAACACCTGTTAGAGTACCTTATACCATGTTCCGATCATCACATCTGCATTTGTTTTGAGTGTCCTCTGCATTA
The DNA here is from genome assembly GCA_033557465.1 of Ichthyophis bannanicus. NCBI lineage: Eukaryota > Metazoa > Chordata > Amphibia > Gymnophiona > Ichthyophiidae > Ichthyophis > Ichthyophis bannanicus. Next base: position 264,458,686 of record CM066031.1, on the reverse strand, counting down.
ATAAGCTGCGACTCCAATTACTGAGGATCAATCACCTTCCTACTTGGCTTAAACTGTGGCACACTAAAAAGTTACATGCCATTACTATAGGGTCCTTTTACTAAAAGGTGCTGGGTGTTGCACATAATGCACCAAAAAGCACCAAAACTATGGCACCACCATATTAATTGCCGGGGTGTGTGGAAAACATTGCCCTGGTAGTTAATGCAGAGCCCTGTATCCTAACATGCGCCACATTAGCACAGCTGCACCTAACTCCATCTATTGAGATGACGTTAGCTGCACCCACACTAATCATATGGATCGCAGTGTGTGGTGTGTACCCCATGCTAACTGCGCAGAGCTCACCACACCTACTCTCTGCCCCTAATCTACTAATTCGCGTCCCTAAAGCAGGTTGCACTGTTAGAGCGGGAATCATCCCTACACTGTCATGGCCCCACGTGAGCTGGCAGAATATGCCCCAGTATGCTCTCTGCACGTGCCAGAACACTCACTGCCAGCTAGCGCCCTTTAGTAAAAGACCCCCCTAAGTCTACATAATTTAAACAAAATTAAATGATCTGACAGGGAAGTCACATATTGAGGGGCACCCAGTTAACGCATGTTTTTATACACACCAATCATGCCTATTAGGCTTACCTGCTAATTGTCTTTCTTCAAGTAACTCCAGTCCAGTCCCAACTTGTGGGTTGTCACACCTCACCAGCAGCTTGGAGACTGACATGACATCAGCAGATATAGGCAGCTGGCACCACTTACCAGCCCCAGTATCCTATTGACAAAGCAGACTCACAGAAGTAACAAATAAGGAGAGCATTGCCAACGAACAGTAAAAGAAAAAACACTAATCTCCTCACTCAGGCAGAGAACACTTCCCCAAACTAAGGAAAGAGGCTCACCGTAAGGATCAGGAGCCTGAGATGGACACGGTCAGTCACCTCCTCCAGCAGCGTCCCCAGAGTAGAACCCATCTCTGACCTTTACCTATGTTTGGCTTCAAGTTATCTTCTTTTATTTTTCTTTGATGTATCTGTATGGTAAACCAATGGATAGCTGTATCCCGTCCTGGACCTCCACAATAAGATAGAATTCTTCAGGCCCAGAATCATCAATAGACCGCAAACACCAGATACAGGGAGGGTCTGGGACTGGACTGGAGGTACTCAAGGAAAGACAATTAGCAGGTAAGCCTAATTACACCTTCCTTATCGTCCCTCCAGTCCAGTCCCAACATGTGGGATGTAACATAATAGTACTAACCTTGGGAGAGACCCGCGAGCCCGGCCTGTAAAACTACCGAACCAAACCTCGCATCCCCCACCGCTTGCACATTCAATTGATAATGCTTCACAAAGGTGTGTAAGGATGACCAAGTCACCGCCCTGTAGATATCTCCTGGTGGAATCAGACGCACCTCCACCCATGACGCGGCCTGGGCCCTCGTCGAATGCACTCACAAACCCGTGGGTACCATGCGCTGTCGCAACAAATAAGCCAAGGAGATGGCCTCCTGTACCCACTGGGAAATGACGGCCTTCGTGGCTGCCTCTCCCTTACATGGGCCTCCAAAAAGAGCAAAGAGTCTGTCCAACTTCCGAAAAGGCTCAGTGCATTGCAAGTAGTGCCCAACACCCGACACACATCCAGGCAACAAAGGAGGGAGTCCTACAGTGAACCGCCCCTCTTCAAGAACACCGGCAGAGTAATCAACTGATATACATGAAACGCTGAGAGCACCTTGGGCAGGAAGGACAGTACCGGACGCAGCACCACTTTCTCATTGGACATGAAGAGAATAGGCTCTTGACACAAAAGGGCTTACAGTTCCAAAATTCTCCATGCCGAACAAATTGCGACTAGGAAGACTGACTTCAACATCAAATCCTTGAGCGTACATGCAGACAATGGGCGCCTCCATCAAAACGGACAACACCAAATTGAGGTCCCAAGGCAGAACCACCGAGCGCACTGGGGATCTCACCTGTTTCACTGCCTGCACTGTTTCACTGCATCCAGATGCGCCGCAAGTGAGACACCCTGCACCTAACCAGGGTAACAGGCAAAGGTTGCTACCTGCATGTGGAGTGAACCCCATGCTAGGCCTTTCTCCAACCCAGCCTGAGAAAAAGGAAGGACCTCTAGCATGGAGGCAGCCAAGAGGCAAGAGCCGTGTTCCTCACACCAGGCCTCAAAGACTCTCCAAATCCAGACATAGGACAGCATAGTAGAGCACTTGTGAGCTTCAGTAATGTCACACTCACCTGAGCAGAGTAACTGCACTTTATTTATTTATTTATTTATTTAGTGTACACTTGTATCCCGCTACTTCCAGCGATCAGCAGCGGTTTGCTATACATAAAAGTGTGGCTGTACAGGCCAGGTATTAAAGCATACATCATGATTTAGTGGAAAAGTACAGGTCGTATCACTCGAATTATAAGATTCACATTTGATTGCAGGCTAGTAATTTCACATGTATATACATATTTACATATTGCTGGGTCTATTGTTGGCTATAACACGGAGTTCTTTCTTTGTGCCTGTTGTGACCCAGTGTGAGTACATGGTGATTAGGCACGATAGAAATGCATCTGGAAAAGATGAGTCTTAAGCTTTTTTCTGAAGTCCAACAAGTCACTGTTTGCTCTCAGTTCGCATGGTAGTTGGTTCCATAGCAGAGGCGCTATAAATGAAAAAGCTCGGTTGCTGGTATTTGTTTTGACAGATCTCAGGCTCCACGGGATCTGGAGGGTATTGAGGTTTGGAGATCTTCTGCTTCTGTTATTTGGCTGTAGGGTGATAAGGGTGCTGAGGTAAGAGGGTGCTATATTATGAATAAGCTTGAATGCGGTGATAATGATTTTATATTGTATGCGTGCAGTGATTGGGAGCCAATGTAGGTCTATTAGTATTGGTGTGATATGATCCTTCAGGCCGCTCCCCATGATGATTCTAGCAGCCACATTTTGCGCCATTTGCAGGATATTGAGGGTTTTTTTAGGCAGACCCTGTAGTATGGCGTTGCAATAGTCCAGATGAGGAATGATGAGGGCTTGTGCTACGGTCCTGAAGTCAGAGTGATCTATGATGTTACGTAGTGGTTGCACTATTTTTAGCTTGTGGAAAATGGCTCGATTGGTAATTCGGAGATGCTTTTCCAACTTCAGGTGGCAATCCAGTGTCACGCCTAGGTATCTTATTTCGTTCTTTGTGGCGTAGACATTATTGTTCAAGGTGACTGTTGGTGGTGGGTTGAAGTCCCCTTAACCAAGCCCTGTCAAGAGTCAGGCTGTAAACAAAACGCAATCCACCTGAGGCATCCAGAGAGGGCCCTGCACCAGGAGATTATTCCGAACCTGCAAACACCAAGGCTGATCCACCGTCAGCCATGCTAGATTGGCATACCATGGGCGGCAAGACCAATCGGAGGCAATCTGGATGACCAACACGCAATGCGCCTCAATCCTTTGCACCACACGCCCGATGAGTGCCCGAGGAGGAAACGCATACAAGAGCCCGTCCACAGGCCATTGCTGAACCAACACATTGAGACCTCAGACATTCGCTCCCTTCTCCAGCTGAAAAACCAGCTCACTTGGCCGTCTCAAAGGTTGCCATGAAATCCATGCCTGGAGGCCCCTAGCACCGAACCCCCTGCACAAACACCTCCGCATTCAGCGACCACTCTCCAGGATCCACCTGCACACAGCTGAGATAGTCAGCCTCCAAATTCTTTCTGCCAGCCACATGAGCCACTGACAGTGCCTGCACATTCACCTCTGCCCACTCCAGCAATGGGATTATCTCGATCTCCAGCAGGTTACTGCTCGTGCCCCCCTGCTGATTGATGTACACCACCATGATAGCATTGTCCGAAAACATGCACACTCGCATCTTCAACCATCTTCAATGGACCATGTGGCCTCCTCCGGGGTCCAGACTCCCTGCGCTATCTGGGTCTTGTAATGCGCCTCCCAGATCAACAGACTAACATTGGTCATCAGAGGAACCTTGTTGGGAGCCTCCAGAGCATCCCCGCCAAGAGTTTGTCACTGCGTAACCAGCACTGGAGAGCCCAATGGACTGGTTCCAGGCAGAGAAAGTGCCGCTCCATTGGATGAAGCGGCACCAACCTCCTTTACAGGGAAACACTCTGCCTCATGTGAGCTCGCGCTGATGGGACTAAATCAATTGTAACTGCCATCGAAGCTAACACCTGAAGATAATGCCTCGCCATTAGGGACTTCCTCGTGAGAAATTCCTGGACTTGCTGCTGCAGCTTGAGCATATGGTCCTGAGGCAAAAAACACCCTGCCCTCACTCATCTGGAAGCAGGTCTCAGATACACTAGGTCCTGTGTAGGGAGGAGCTGACTCTTGGACAAGTTGATGACCCAACCAAGGCTCTGGAGAAACTCAACTATCTGAGCCATGGCCTCGATGCTCTCAGCCTGGGACTTCGCCCATTTGAGCCAGTCGTCTAAGTAGGGGGTACACTAAAATGCCCTCCTGCTGCAAAGCAGCCGTGACCACCACCATGACTTTTGTGAAGGTGCGAGGAACAGTCGTGAGAGCAAAGGACAGCACCTGGAACTGGAAATGCCCCATGGACACCGCGACGCACAGAAACCATTTGTGATCCAGGTGAATGGGACTGTGCAGATAGGCCTCCGCGAGATCCAATGAGGTCAAGAACTCACCCTCTCTGACCGCCACAATGACTGATCAGAGCGTCTCCATGTGAAACTGAGGTACTCGTAGACAACAGTTCACATGTTTGAGATCCAAGATGGTCAGAAGGAACCCTCCTTTTTTGGCATGACAAAATAAATGAAGTATCAACCCAATTCATATTGGCCTTACAGCACCTCCTCTACAGCATGGAACTGTCGAAGGCACCCCAGAGTCTCCCTCATCTCCTCGAACTAGCGAGGTGCCCTGCATGAGGAGATGATGAAGACCCCTCATTGAGTTTTCTTCATGGCAGAGGAGGTGGAGAAGGCAGAATAGAATTCTTGTTCAGCCCCGCAAAACCCGCAAAAGGCTGATCCCCAGGCCAGGAAATGCCCCCTTTGGTAGGGTGCAAAATGCAGAGGCCCATTCCGGACGTTCACACAGATATGCACCCGATTCCGCTCCTGCAGGGGCTAGACATCCCCGCGGGATCAGAATCGCATCACAGTGGCTGGACATTCGAGAGGTGCCCTGATTCAGGCACCCTGGACATCCAGTCACTTCCTCAGCTAGCTCACCAGGCTCTTTCATGGAGCCGCAGTGCCATGACATCTCGTCGCCATGGTACCACAGATCCATTCAGGAGCTGCAATCCCTGGTGGCAGTGGTATCCGGCCAGTATCCCGCAGCCCGACCCCCGATCGGGCCTCCCATGGCTGGGGTTGGTTTGTGATCCCTCACCTCCTTGTCGCCCCCGGCGCCACCATCCCCGCACATCCAGAGTAACTTATTCCGCCTTTGAGGTGGAATAAGTCCCCCATCTAACTGTCCTCAGAATCTGCCCTGTACGTCCAGGGTCGCATTCCTGCCCACCGCTCACCCTCACTCTTCCCCTGGCCCACCCCCTCCCACCCACGAACAGAGCTCCCCCAACATGTCAGCTATACGTGCGGGGAGCTCTTTGGCCACCAGTGCAATCTGGATGTTTAGCTGATCTGGACATCCTGATCGGACTTCTAGACCTGCTATATGAGGATCAGAATGATCCCTACTGTGCGGAAATTGCAGAAGTCCCAAGGTGGACTCCACCCCGGAGTCATTGACCACACGACCTTCGGCTTATCCTCAGGGAGCTGACCATCCTTAGACTCCCCCAAATCCTTCACCAATTTCTCCAACACTTCTCCAAACAAGAATTTCCCCTTAAATGGGAGCCTGCTCAGATGAGGCTTAGAGGACAGATCCGCCGAACAGTTGCAAAGCCACAAGTAGCATCTAGCAGAGACCACTGATGCCATTCTCTTGGCCAGACCCCTGATAAGATCATAAAAAGTGTCTGCCAAATAAGTCGCTCCTGACTCCAATTTAGCCGCCACAGGTGGGGGCCCCTCATCTCCAATCACCTCGAAGACACCTTGGGCCCAGTACAAGCACACCTGAGCTACAAAAGCGCCACAGATTAAGGCCTGCAGAGACAGCACATTGATTTCAAAGGTCTGCTTCGGTAGGGTCTCCAACTTTCTATCCTGCACATCCATGCTACCCTTGCTACCCTCCACCGAAATGCTGGTTTTCTTAGTGACCACCGAGACCAGTGCATCTACCTTAGAGGAGCAGAAGAGGTCCCTCTCCTGGTCCGAGAGTGGGTAAAGCTAAGCCATTGTCTGCATCCCCTTCAAAGCACCCTCTGGACCTCCCATTCATCCTGAATCATTTGCTTGATCACCTGATATAGCGGAACGTTGTCTACGTCTTCCGAACCACCTGGAACAAAGGGTCTTCCAGCGGATTCTCCTCCACCAACTGACCAGTGGGCATATTCAAAGTCTATAAGGACTGGGAGATCAATGCCAACAGCTCTTCCCTATGAAGACCTGCACAATGCGTGATTCCTCTTCCTGGGGGATCTCTCCTTTTTCAAACTCTGCTGACGCCACTCCCAAGCCAGCCCCTGCGTCTGGGTTCTCCTCCGCCTCTGACTGGACTGACCCAGTCTCCTCCCAAGGATCCAAGTCCAAGCGCCAGTGGCTGGTCACTGACTTGTTGCCCCCTCGCGAGGCTGAGCCTGCCTCGGACAAGCCTCCCTTCCAAGCTCTCTTGCAGACCCCTTTGGGGACATCTTCCACCCACTGTCATAGGCAGAAGGCCTTGTGCATAATGAGGATGAATTCTGGGGGGACAAAAAACCCTGGAAATTCTCCACACTCAGCCTCTGTGAAGTAGAGGGCCGCAAACCTCTAATTTCCTTAACAGTGACTGCTGGGCTGGCACAGCTCATACCCTCTGCCACCTTAAGACAGGCTGCTACATCCACCTCCGCCATGTGAGAAGGGCACCCCTTAGCGCCTCCAGATCTGAAGACCCCCATGAAAGCACCTTTGCCGACCTCTCCTTCCTGAGGCCATCCTCTGCAGAGTGAGCCTCAGCCTCACATCTACAGCAGAAGCCTTCTGCAGAGACCAAACCCTTCCGGGCTTTGCTTGCCAGGCAGATGGCTTTTGACGGCATTGCCCACTAACGGCTGAACCTCCACGCAGGCAATGCCTAGAAACCTGCTCTGTTTTGTCTTTGTGTCAAATTATGAATTTATTTTTTTAACAGCACCCGGGTCTAAAAATAACAAAACGCAAAGTTACAGGCAATCCCCCAGTGTCCGATCACCGCCCAGGGAGCACCCCTCACTGAGCCGCAGTATGAGGCGAAGAGCCAAAAATGGTGCCGTTCCCATGCACCACAGCAGGGCCTTCTCCACCTGCCACGTCGCCCTCCTGTACTCCGATGGCCCTGTCCACTGTGAGGGCTGGAAAAATAAGAAAACAAAAGAAAACGAGGAAAACAAAAGCAATCAACAGAAACAAACTTTGCCACATGAACTCTCCGTCTGCCTGCTCAGCCGTCCAGTGGCATTAGCAGCGGTGGAAATGCCCCAAAGTTGGTGAATAACTGGCCTCTCACCAGCGCACAGCTCCTCACCCCCAGAGGAGTTCGGGAGCCGACGCAAGTCATGGACCGAGACAAGGCAAGTCTCCCTACCCAACCAAGAAGGGATCCCTTGCCTAGAGTTCTTACTTTTTTTTTTCCTGCTTTATTCACACCGAGCTCCTTTTCTCCAAAATTTAAAGGGGCAGAATCCCCCACCACAGGACAAATGCCCTGCACCACTACCCGCTCCCAAAACAACTTCAAGCTAACAACTAGGGCAAGCTCAAACATCTTGTTGTTCAACCAGTGAGTCCCACCTATGGGATTACGCCTCACCAGCTGCTTGGAGATTGAGATATTGGCAGTTGGTAGGTGGTGCCAACTGCCTATACCTGCTGATGTCATGAGTTTGGCATGCTCAGTCTCCAAGCTGCTGGTGAGGCATGACTATCAAAAGGAACTGCTATCAGTCTTGAAGGACTACCAAAAGGGACTGCTACAGGTGGAAATAGATCTGCACTTGTACATATTTATCGTCTGGAATACACTCTAGTGAATAGTGGAGTACCCCAGGTATCTGTGCTGGGTCCGCTGCTTTTTAACATATCTGTAAATGACCTGGAAATAGGAATAATGAGTGAGGTGATCAGATTTGCAGATGACACAAAATTATTCAAAGTTGTTAAAATGCAGATGATTGTGAAAAATTGCAAGAGGACCTTGATAAATTGAAAGACTGATGTTCAAAATGGCAGATAAAATTTAATGTGGACAAGTGCAAAGTTATGCACCTAGGAAAGAACAACCCAAACTATGGTTACACGATGCAAGGTTCCACATTAGGAACCACAACCCAGGAAAAATATTTAGGCGGCATCATGGATAACACGTTGAAACCCTCCACCCAGTGTGCAGCAGTGGCCAAGAAGGCAAATAGAATGCTAGGAATCATAACAAAAGGAATGGAGAATAAAACAAAGGATATTATAATGCCTCTGTATCATTCGATGGTGTGACCGCACCTTGAATATTGTGTGCAATTCTGGTCACCATATCTTAAAAACAATATAGAGAAATTAGAAAAGGTACAGAGAAGAGCCACCAAAATGGTAAAGAGGATGGAAGGCTATACTTATGAGGAGAGGCTTAAAAGGTTGGGATTCTTCAAACTGTTAAAGAGACAGCTGAGGAGAGATATGATAGAGGTCTATAAATTAATGAATGGAGTAGACGGGTAAATGTAGATCAATTGTTTATGCCATCAAAAAGTAGAAAGACTAGGGGACATGCAATGAAGCTATAGTGTAACCCATTTAAGACTAGTAAAAGAAAATATTTTTTGACTCAACGTGTAATCAAACTCTGGAATTCATTACCGGAAGATGTAGTAAAAGCTGTTAGTGTGACTGAGTTTAAAAAAGGTTTGGACAATTCCTGGAGGAAAGGTCCATAAACCATTATTAAAGAGGGCCTGGGAAATCAACTGCTTGGCCCAATACAAGCATTGTGGAACCTGTGTGTCTTTTTGGGAAACTGCTAGGTACTTTCGACTTGAATTGGCCACTTTTGGAAACAGGATACTGGGCTTGATGGACCTTGGTCTAACCCAGTATAGCATATCTTATGATCTTATGTTAACCCACAAGTTGGGACTGGACTGGAGGGACGATAAGGAAATGTGCACTCTACCCATGATTTATCCAAGCTCTGCCTATGGGATGTCCAGCTAGGAGCGCCAGGAACCACTTGCAGGCTGTAGGGTAGCTTTTCATGTCCTGAAACCCTCTGTTTTTGTGGCTGCTACTCCCCATACTATACAAAATCCATTCCCAGACAATACACAGCCTCTCTACAGCAAACATATTTAAAAATAAGGACGACTTAGAACAAAAGGCCCATCCCCAAGCTAGGGTTGACAACTGACTACAGATGTGTCCAACAGGCTTGATCCAGTCTTGGGTTTACCCCATTGCATGAAGGGATATGTAGTTCTGATTTCTCTACTGTATTGCATGCCATAACAAAAGCAAGACTACAAGTCCCTGCATGCAATGGTGTAAACCCAGGACTGGATCAAACTGTTGGGCGTATCTGGAGCCAGTTGGCAACCCTTGCCCAAACAGAAACTTAGAACAGCATCCGCTATCACTTTAAATCAGCTTTATCAACCCAATTCCAGGAAGTTCTCCAGTTTCTCAGTCTCTGATTAGAGCAATCAGTTTAAGGCAGTACAGCTCACAGGTTGGGAGTGGCTAATACCACTTTTATCCAGCTTTGGGGCCTTTAAAAGAAAACAGGGGAAATAACCACCACTATGTTCCTGCTTTAAATTCCTTTTAAAAGCAGAGCATAGTTGCAAACTATAGCGCTCACAAACACAGCTCCTTTCTTTCTTTTACTGCTTTCAGAAAAAGTTCTTAAACATGCTTCCTTTTTGGCAGTGCTGTAATTACATCTCACATCTTGCTGTATAAACAAATGTCTGTGATTCGGGACCAGGATTACTGACTGGTCCCAAGCCTAAGAGCTGCAGCTTTACCCAGCCCCCTCCCTGGCTTCTCTATAGCACAGTAGATTAGCTCCCAAATGTAGTAGCAATTTCACAGTTTATAACTGCTTGTTTTAACAGTAAGTGAGTTAAATTAAAGGTAAGAAATCTGCTTCATATATTGTTTCCACAAATAGAATAATTTATCTCTTTGGCTTACTTCCTGGACCTCTTCATTCACTACATTCCTGTCCTCAGCAATTCTGTACAACCGCCTAAATTCCACACACTCATTTCAACAATGGTTTATCCCCCAAATTTCACATAATTATTTCTCATGGGGTTGGACCATTCCTGGGACTTAAACCCAGCTCCCACTTGGAGGTTTCTGAGCAACCAGGGCTGAGCAGTGAATAAACAAATCCCAGGCTTGCCTTCTGCCTGTTTCCTTCCTTCAGCTCTCTCTCTCTCTCTTCCTTTCCAGGGGCTCTGAGCCTTCCTGCTCCCCTTCTTACCTAGAGATTATGAGTTTTCTACCCTTTCAGGTTTCCTGCTGCATGAGCCAGCAGGGACGTGGAGGCTTCCCTCACTTATGCTAAGCAATAGGTTTTCTGTCCCTACAGGACAGATTCTTGTCAAATGACACTTGGTCCTCTCATGGTCTCTCTGAGCTTTTGCAGCCATTTAGTTTTTATGCTGACCATCAGCCTACCACCTGCTGGCTGAGCTGTCTCCTCCATCTCTTTTAAAATGGCTTCTAACAAAAGGGCTAGGCTAGGTTGTCACAGTGCAAATGTATCCACCGGGCCATGTTTTATCCGGTCTCATTCAGCATTTGTCCTACTTCAAATGTGATTTACTTTATTTGATTGCCTCCTCAATCCCTCCTGTAATCTGTTAGGAGTTCAGATGTAATCCAAAGCGGTTTACACATCCTATTACATAGTTATAGAAGTTTTCATTAAAAAAAATATCTAGGCTAAGAAAACAAACTATAAAGAAAACAAATACAAAAAGTTTTTTTTCCACAGGCATGTACATAGATGAGTCAACAAATATTTCCATTGTAGAAACACAGCAAAATTATTCTATTAAATCCATTCCATTTCAAAGTAGGTAGGTTAAAAATCTATTCTTCTTGCCACCACAGGAGTATGCATCTAAGGTCATCAGCAGATACATCTATTGCTCAAACACACGTGTTCCATAAAATTGCAATATATGGTCAAAAAAACAAAACCATATGAGCTTATAAAACTATATCCCGGATAAAGTTTCTCTCTTTGTTTATCCTGGTATGAACTTTTATCCTAGTACATCTAGAGACCGCGTGAATTTGATGCGTTGAGAGCAACTGTAGTATCATCCAGTGGCTCCACTAGACAGTATTTATGGAAATGTGTGGTAATTTCCATATCAGGGGAGGTTCTCTCTGCCAGTCATGTTTGGGCTGGGAGAGACTCTCCTGAGAAAGGAACAGCCCCTAGATTATAAAAACCTTAGCCAAAAGCAATTTCCTGCCTTTGGTCTCTAGCCATTATACCACGGGCATCTAAGTGGATGTCTGCCCCATAGGGGCAAGTGCCTTTGGCACCCAGCCAAAGCTCCTTACTTACTTTAAGAAAGAGCTGCACATGCCATCATAACCAGCAGAAGTAACAGCTGCTTGGAGCCACTGCACAAACGCAGGGGATACTCAGCCTGAAGAAGGATGTTCCTGCAGGAATCTGCTCAGAACACCACTAATGGAGATGCCATTACAAGGTGCATTAGTGAAGTAGAGCGAGTCTTTCAGTATCGGGGAACTGACAGAATGACAACCCAAAGCCCCAGTGCTTTGAATCTAGAGGAGGGGAAGACAAAAAGGACTAACTAACTCACTACTGGTTATACAGTTTAAGAACATAAGATATGCCATACTGGGTCAGACCAAGGTCCATCAAGCCCAGTATCCTGTTTCCAACAGTGGCCAATCTAGGTCATACATACCTAGCAGTTTCCCCAAAAGACACAGGTTACGCAATGCTTGTACTGGGTCAAGCATTGATATCCTGGGTCCCTTCTTAATAATGGTTTATGGACCTTTCCTCCAGGAACTTGTCCAAACCTTTTTTAAACCCAGCTACACTAACAGCCTTTACTACATCCTCCGGTAACAAATTCCAGAGTTTGATTACACGTTGAGTGAAAAAATATTTTCTTTTATTAGCCTTAAATAGTTTACCCTGTAGCTTCATTGCATGTCCCTTAGTCTTTCTATATTCTGATAGCGTAAACAATCGATCTATGTTTACCCGTTCCACTCCGTTCGTTAGTTTATAGACTTCTATCATATCTCCCCTCAGCCGTCTCTTTTCCAGGTTAAAGAGCCCTAACCTTTTTAGCCTTTCTTCATAGGAGTATCCTTCCATCCCCTTTACCATTTTGGTGGCTCTTCTCTGAACCTTTTCTAATAACGCTATATCCTTTTTAAGATACGGCGACCAGAATTGCACACAATATTCAAGGTGCAGTCTCACCATGGAACGATATAGAGGCATTATAATATCTTTTGTTTTATTTTCCATTCCTTTCCTTATAATACCTAGCATTCTATTTGCTCTCTTGGCTGCCGCTGCACACTGGGCCGAGGGTTTTAACATGCTATCCACAATGACGCCTAAATCTTTTTCCTGGGTGGTGGTTCCTAATGTGGAACCTTGCATTGTGTAACCATAGTTTGGGTTGTTCTTCACTAGGTGCATAACTTTGCACTTGTCCATAACTAAAAGTGCATAATGTGGAAGACGTTTGAGTAAACTATACTTCATAAATTTCCTAAGAAATAAATCTAATGTACTATAGTTATTCCATATCATAAGTTGTTCAAAAGTTGAAGCTGTTTATCAGTGACCCTAATTTTCAGACCCTTTAACTAAATGGCGTTAGCTGTTAGTGCAGGTTGGGGCACGTGCTACAGGCATGCTGGGACACATGTTAACAGTTAGCATGGGGCTATGACAGTTAGAGTGAATGGATTTCAGCATTAACTGTCCATGGAGTGTTAAGGTTGCAAGTGATCGGGTTGAGGCAGAAAGTGGGCAGGGTGAGCACCTTGCAATCGAAGCACCTGCACTAATTGCAAAAGGAGCAATTAGCATGGGTGCACTTACACACATAATATTTTCATGCTGCCTTAAAGTAGGGTGCACCTCTGTAACTGCCGGGGAACATGCTTTCCACACCCATGGCAGTTAGCACCATGGTGTGGCATCTAATACACTATGGTTTCAGCATTATTGGTATGTTAGGTGCAATACCCTAGAACCCTTTAGTAAAAGGTCCCCCTTTAAGTAAACCCTTTGTTCAGAAGACAAACTTCTGACCTGGACCCTAATTATTAAGAAGGGTCAATGAGAGTATGTCAAGTGCCTAAATATTAAATATTGGTTGCCAAAGAGGTAATTCCTTCCCTTAAGTCTGAAACCTGATATTTACAGACCAAAAGCTGAGCAAAACCCTCGCTAATAGTTCTTGGATCTGGTGTGCTCTCCTGTTCTGCCTAGCAGTTCCACTTTATTTGCCTGAACCACAAAGAAAGTGAGGTTGCAAACATATATCCCACCAGCTTTTGAACAGTTTGAAAATCTTTCAGATTTTACGATTTGCTTCCCACCAGGCTGACAAGCTCAGTTTTCTTTCTTGGGGATGGCATTCAGAGTGGCTACATGGGGCATGACTTCTTTTGGGGGCAGCCCATGGAGCTGCAAATGTACATGTTCAGATTTCCTGCTTAACTGAAAAATCTACATGTAATTTTTCCCCCACAAACTTAGCACAAATTTCCAGAGCAAAAGTATATGTGTATTTTCACTTTGAAAATCATCTAAGTAGAAAATATCTACACGCATCTGCAATCTCCTTTTCTGCAGGCATCTTTTCTGAATAAGTAAATGCAGTGCTTTTTTGAGTGGGTACATGGTGGGTACTGGCACCTTTTTCAATGCCTGCCAAAATTGACCCCTGGTCCTCTGTATTTCCAAATCTCACCACAGGAAAACCTCCACCTATTAGAAATAATATTATGTGTGCAGTGATGCTACTTCTGTAATTTTACCTAAGAACATAAGAAATATCATACTGGGTCAGACCAAGGTTCATCAAGCTAAGTATCCTGTTTCCAACAGTGGCCAATCCAATTCCATTGTTTGATTATGCGTTGAGTGAAAAAATATTTTCTCTTATTAATCTTAAATGGGTTACATTGTAGCTTCATTGCATTTCCCCTAGTCTTTCTACATTTTGATAGCGTAAACAATTAATCTACGTTTACCCGTTCCATTCTATTCATTAATTTATAGACCTCTATCATATCTCTCCTCAGCCATTTCTTTTCCATGTTGAAAAGCGCTACCCTTTTAAGCCTTTCCTCATAGGGGTATTCTTCCATTCCATTTACCATTTTGGTGGCTCTTCTCTGTATCTTTTCTAATTCTGCTATATCCTTTTTAAAATATGGTGACCAGAATTGCAGATAATATTCAAGGTGTGGTCGCATTATGAAACGATAGAGAGGCATTATAATATCCTTTGTTTTATTCTCCATTCCTTTCCTTATAATTCCTAGCATTCTATTTGCTTTCTTGGCCACTGCTGCCCTCTCTGCAGAAGGTTTCAACATATCCACAATGATACCTAAATCGTTTTCCTGGGGTGGTGGTTTCTAATGTGGAACCTTGCATCGTGTAACCATAGTTTGGGTTGTTCTTTCCTAGGTGCATAACTTTGCACTTGTCCATGTTAAATTTCACCTGCCATTTGAACACTAGTCTTCCCATTTATCAAGGTCCTCTTGCAATTTTTCACAATCATCTGTGTTTTAACAACTTTGAATAATTTTGTGTTATCTGCAAATTTGATCACCTCACTCATTATTCCCATTTCCAGATCATTTATGACTATGTTAAAAAACAGCAGGCCCAGCACAGATCCTTGGAGTACTCCACTATTCACCTTTCTCAATTGAGAAAATAGCCCATTTAACCTTACTTTCTGCTTTCTATCTTTTCACCGTTTCCTGATCCACAATAGTACATTGCCTCCTACCCAATGACTTTTTAATTCGGCCAAGAATCTCTCATGAAGGATCTTGTCAAAGGCTTTCTCAAAATCCAGGTATACTATATCAACCGGCTCAACTTTGTCTACCTGTTTATTCACAACTTCAAAGAAATATAACAGGTTAGTAAAAGAAGTCTTTCCTTGACTAAATCCATGTTGGCTTTATCCCATTAAAGCATGACTATCTACATGTTCTATAAGTTGATTCATTATAATGGTTTCTACTATTTTACCTGGTACTGATGTCAAGCTCACTGGTCTGCAGTTTCCTGGATCATCCCTGGAACCCTTTTTAAAAATTGGCATTACATTGGCCATTCGCCAATCTTCAAGTATTACAGATGATTTTAATGATAGTTCACAGATTACTAATAGTAGGTCTGCAATCTCATATTTCAGTTCTTTCAATACCCTCGGATGTATACCATC
Organism: Ichthyophis bannanicus; assembly: GCA_033557465.1. Lineage (NCBI taxonomy): Eukaryota > Metazoa > Chordata > Amphibia > Gymnophiona > Ichthyophiidae > Ichthyophis > Ichthyophis bannanicus. Next base: position 264,443,071 of record CM066031.1, on the reverse strand, counting down.
CGGTCCAGGTGATTTACTACTCTTCAGTTTATCAAATACTTGTAATAAGTCTTCCCAGATTATCGATATTTCTTTCAAATTTTCTAATATATCACCTTTAAATAACCATTTCAGGCATGTGTAATGTCCCTATATCTTCTTCAGTAGAATTTATTCAATCTCTCCGCTACGGCCTTGTCCTCCCTTAGTGCCCCTTTTACCCCTCTATCATCCAATGGTCCAACTGACTCTCTCACGGGGTTTTTTTGCTATGAATGTATTTGAAAAAAAGTGTTTATTATGTGTTTTTGCTTCAACGGCAAGCTTTTTTTTCTAATTTTCTCCTTGCCTGTCTTATTAATACCTTGCATCTAACTTGCCAGTGCTTATGTTGTTTCCCATTTTCATCATTTGGCTCCTTTTTCCATTTCCTGAAAGATGATTTTTTGGCTACAACAGTCTCTCTGACCTCACCTTTAAACCATGCTGCCAGTTTTTGGCCTTCCCTCCACTTATGGGCCACCATGTGGAAAATGGGTGTGGGTGAGGTACCTAGCATGGGTTCAAGCATTGTATGCTAAGCCTGAGGCAGCAGTCAAAGTTAATGGAGGGTATTCCTACTTTTTCATGCTGCACAGGAGAACACGGCAGGGATGCTCCCTCTCCCCATTGCTGTTTGCTATGTTGGTGGAGCCATTCGCAGAACGGATCAGGCAGATTCCGGTTAACAGTAGAATAAAAGTTTGAAGGCAGGAGTATAAAATCTCACTCTTTTGCTGATGATATTTTACTGATTCTTGCTCAATCAGAGAGATCCAAGAGGAGTTGGTAGCATATCAGAAGGTATCAGGTTTCAAGGTTAATACTGACAAAACCAAAGTATTTAACCTTACTCTGGAGGAAGTAGTGAAGAGGCAATTAATGGGGCACTTTCCATTTCGATAACAGTTGACCTAAACAGGTGGAGAATTCACCCCCTTGTCCTGGATAGAATGGATCACAAGCAGAAGAATGATAGTGCTACCCTGAATACTCGAGTACTCTACTATTTACTTACTGCCAAAATTAGTACTGCAGCGCAGACTGTTCCATTTTATCCGGAACCATTGCCCCCCGAGGGTAGCTAAGCATATCCTATATTGTACTAGGGAGCAGGGTGGATTAGCAGTACCAAACCTGTAGTGATACTATGTGGTTGCTCAAATCTCAAATATTGTTTTCTGGCATAAGGACCAACCTTGGAAATAGGTTCAGCTAGACTAGTCGGAGAAACTCCACAGTAAGTTGAGAAAAATGGAAAAATAGAGGACTTCACACAGTAGTACAGCTGTGCTCAAGAGGAAAAAATCTGCTCCTTTAAAGAGCTAAAGGAAAAATAGAAATTTAATGTAAAAAGGGGAAGGCTTTGGCATCTAGAAACTTTATCTCCCTAGCATGTCCTTGCAATGACATTGACCCAGTCGACACTGGGGTAATTTAAATCAAGTATTGAAACTTTTGTTAGCTTCCCTGATTTCTCTTAGCATTTCATCATCCATCTGTTCATTTTGGCCAGGCGGTTGGTGGTACATCCCCACTGCAAACTCTGCCTGAGTTTCAATCAATTGTTTAAGTGTGGTCTCATGTGCAGTGGTTTGTTCTTCGATGGACTCGATGCAGCCTCCATTCTCATACATTTCTGCTCTTAAGTTCGCCGCCTTGGCCCCAAGTTCACTCCGTAGACTTTGGATCTCGTTTTTTAGTTCTACCAATAGGCATTTTATTTCACTACTGCCTAGTGACATTTTGTTCTCTCCCTCAGAATCACTCTCTCTGCTGTTGCAATCTCTGGTTTGGCGGCTTTGCACTGAATCACCCCTCGCCATCTTAAGCTCTTTGTGGAGTGGTACGGTTTTCTCATAAGCAAAAGTTTTAAAATTGACTTTCTTTTTACTCGCCATGGTTCATGAAGATCTTGAGATCTAGTTGCCATTGACTCTGCAGGGATTGAAGAAGTGAGTGCTTGTAATAATAGCTTTCCGCTGAAGGCGTTAGAAGAGCTCTCGGCTTATGCCATCATGCTGTTTGATGACATCACTTCCTCCTAAATGGAATTTTTATCTGTAGATATTCTACGGTGTATTTTCTTTTATGCAAAACTTTAATCCTGTGTGACTCAATGTCCTCTCTAACATAGAGCACAACCCCTCCATCAATTTGACCTACCCTGTCATTGTGATATAGTCTGTATCCAGGTATCCAAGTGTCTCATTGGTTGTCCTCCTACCAAGTCTCAGAGATGCCACTCATATCTAACCTTTCATTTGGTGCTATATATTCTAGCTCTCCCTTCTTATTTTTTAGACTTCTAGCATTTGCATACAGGCATTTTAGAGGTTGTATTTTATTCATATTAATCTGGTTATCAGTTGATAGGGGTAATTTGGAATCTTTCGGCATCTGGGTTACTTTTATCTTTATTGGAACCTCTCTGCCAGGATGCCCTAACTTCCCTCTTTTGCTATTATCCTTCAAGGATACATCCTTCCAAATCAAGCGCTCTTGGGTAACTGTCAGCTTTCCCTATTATCTAGTTTAAAAGCTGCTCTGTCTCCTTTTTAAAGGTTTATGCAGCAGCCTGGTACCATCCCGGTTAAGGTGGAGCCCTTCCTTTCAGAAAAGCCCCTTCCTTCCCCAAAATGTTGTCCATTTCCTAACAAATCCCAAATCCTCTTCTTTGCACCATTATCTCATCCACATATTGAGATTCCGGAGCTCTGCCTGCCTTTTGGATCCTGTGTATGGAACGGGAAGCATTTCAGAGAATGCCACCCTGGAAGTTCTGGATTTCAACTTCCTTTCTAAAAGCCTAAATTCAACCTCCAGAACCTCCCTACAACACTTCCCTATGTCCTCGGTACTAAGACAGCTGACTTCTCTCCAGCACTATCTAAAACCTTATCTAGGTGGCACATGAGGTTCACTTCCTTTGCATCAGGCAGGCATGTTACCAACTGATCCTCACATCCACTAGCCACCCAGCTATCTACATGCCTAATGATTGAATCAACAACTATAATGGCTGTCCTAACACTTCCCTCTTGGGCACATGGCCCTGGAGAAATCTTCTTGGTGCGAGAGGGTTTTATATCACCTGAAGGACAGGTTTTAGCTATAGGATCACTTCTTGCCACACCAAGGTGATGCGCTCCTTTCACATGACCTCTCTCCTCCATGGCAACTGAGAGGCTGCCAAACTGGAGGTGGGACTTCAGTACTATGTCCCTGTAGGTTCGTTTATATATCTCTCTGTCTTCCTTATGTTCTCCAAGTCTGCCAGTCTAGACTCGTTCCCTGAGGGCAAAGAGCTCCTTGCACCTAGTGCACACTTAAGACCCCTCACCAACTGGGAGAAAATCATACATGTGATGCTCAGTGCAAAAGACTGGATAGCCCTCCTGCCTATGAATTAAGCAATTTTCGAAAGTCCAAATCTGTGGCACAGATTTACTGATCAAAATGGCTTTGAAAATTGTTCTCCACACATACATACCTTCTAGCAAATTTTAAAAGAGAAATTACCAGGTAGTGTGAGTTTAAAAATTGCCTGCAAGGTATGTGCATTTAAAGCACCTTCATACATATTGTACCTGTAACTTATGTGGGCAGCCAGTTGGAGTTAGAGTACAGTATGCACATTTGAAAATTAAATGTAGGAAGGCTATTTCACTCCCCAAAATAAGCACATCCAAGGGGACACTTGCTTTCACTCAGATAAAGACACCCACAATGAAAACACCTACACCAACTTGTAGATGGGCTAAAAAGGGCAACTTCAAGTCAGATCAATTTAACCCAGATATATAGCTTTGAAATTACAGTATACTCCCCAAGGCTAGGGCCAAGGAAAGTCAATTCCTAATATCTGGGTTTCAGACAAACATGTACTAATTTGCCTCTAAAGTTGTAGGACTGGGCTGTGATCATCCCAGACTGAACAAAATACTGCTGGGCATTTTGAAGGACTATTCCTTTGCAATCAAGATATGCGTTGTCCTTGGCAGTGTATTGGTATACAGATGATAATTTATTGATCCTGTAGGCTGAAAACAATGAGGCCATTTATCAATGTTTAGAAATGCTGAACACCTGTGATCCAAACCTGAAGCACACTATGGAGCCAAACTGTGAATCTTATAATCATGAGGGCATTTGGATCTATAAAAGGCCATCTAGGTTCCAGGACATGAGTTTTCGGAAATCTGCTGAGAGGAATATTTTCTTATATTATCCCAGATACCATCTAGTATAGTTATTCAATAATCCTCCAGTTAGTCAATTGTTTTCATGTGTGAAAACAATTACACATGGGAAATGTGAATTTCTGTGAAGTCATGGGAATTACGAGTCTTACAGCTAATTCTTATTCAAAGGGAATAGTAAAGAAGGCTTCTAACAGGGTACTGTACAGTTCAAGGATAATACATGACTGCAGCTGAATTGCTGGCATGTTTTATGACATGTTCTTGTGGAACTGAAAATGGAATAGATACTATTGAAGCACTGACATCTACTTAGCCTATTATGGTCTTTCTGGTAAAAAGAAAACTATTTTTGCCTTGACATATACAAATAATCTGAGATATAATTGTACATTCTTATCTAAAACACAGATAGCAGAATTTGCTTTCTCGTTTGACTAGTGTATCTATCCTGAAGAAACAAAACTTAGGACCCCATTTTCTAAGTTGCACAAATTTGTTTTTCCTGTTTTGAGTTGCCGCCTTACATTAACTCCCAAAGTGAGTTGAAGCACATATTTAGTAAAAAAAAAAAAAATGCCCCATAGAAAATGGGGCTTCAGTTATTGAATGTGTGTTAAATCACTTTAAGGAGATCATTTTCTAAGGAACAATATAAAGTTACATGCCATCTATGCATGCAAGTCATGGTATTTTTGTGATTTATCCACATTATTGAACAGTTAACAAAGTCTTTTAGGCTGACAGCAGGTTGACGAACCCTGCTCTCAGTACTTTTGGGTATTCTTACCAATGTTTATGACGCATTATCCCTCTCCTGGTACCCTGGTGTCTCCATGCCAATACTGGTGCTACTTTACTCCCTCTGAGCTGCTAATCTTTCTGCTGGTTATTTCCCAACTGGCTGCTGTATCTATTCATCTGAAGAAAGAAGCCAAAGTTAGGCCACGCACATTTCCTAACCTATGTTAAAATGTTAATGCGTGTGCAGAGGGCAATTTTACAAAGTGCCGTGTAGGTAAAGTACTTTTTTTTTCTGTGCATTTCATGCCTTTTTATAAAGTCAAGTATACACGTTCTTGACTTTATAAAATATGGACGAAAATAAGCAAAAACACATGTTAATCTAAGGTGCAATCACTTACACCAGCCCTAGGGCTGATGTCAATGCCTATACCTAGATTTATAAAGAGCGTGTGCAAATGTATAATATTTTACAGCATACATGTGTACTTGTGCATTTTGCTCACGTGCCACCCAAACTCTGTGAAAGTACGAGACATCAGGCTTACCCGCATATATATTGAATCACAACTGGCGAAATTATGCATGTAAATACCCATAAGCTGAAGAGATGTGAAGCCCCCTTTTGCCTAGAATGTTGAGATAGAAATTTGATTGTCCAAGTAAAGACGTTCCAAATCCCCCAATATTTTATAAAAGGCTGTGCTGAGCACAGAGCTTTTTGTGAAATAGGTATAAGAGCACCGACAAATGCACGTGTATTTGCTAGTATGTATAATGAGGGCATCGTTTTCAAGAATATACAAAAATGCAGGAAAAGAGCAGCATCACTTGGCATTTTCCATGTATAAATGCTTCCAATTATATAAAGACATGCCAATTCTCTTTACTTCCAGATATAAGTATTGACAACTAACAGGTCAATATTTAAAAAACACTTAGACATTCAGCACTGTGCTGAATGCTTAAGTGCTGTTTTCTTTTTTCAAAATACGGCAGTATTAGCAGCATATGAATATTCTACTATTTGTATAATGCCATACATACAGTGGAGTGGGTAGAGCTGGGTTTTCCAGGGGTGAGGCTTCAATTATGGGCCTGATTTTCGAAGGCCTTTACACGTGTAACTTCCTATATAAGATTACATGGGTAGTGCCCTTCGAAAATCCCGGCTAAGTCCCTAATGCGCCCCGATGTTATCTGCATAGCATTGGGGCATGTTTGGGGTGTTTCGGGGCACAGCAGTGGCAGAGGAAGGGGCTACATGGGTAGCAGCGATTTTCCCATGCTACCCGCATAGCCCTCTGTGCCTTAAAGATAGGCGAGGCTATGTGGGTAGCATTGAAAATCGCTGCTACCCTTGTAGCATCTGTGGCTGCCAGGGCATCCAGGCTAACCCGGATTTTCACATCCGCTGCCTCAGAAGTGAAAATCTGGGTTAAGAGGGTCAGTGGCACATAACCTGCCTATTTCAAAATCGGGCCCCATATGCATAGGCTCTGATATTTCATCCTTATGCACGTGAAGCAGTATTTTAGAAAGCCAACCTGGCAGCGGGATAGACATGCAAATAGGGACATTGTGCCAATGGAGCCGATTCATATCCTGTGAATGTACAGGTGCCATCTGAAATCACCATGTGAGTGTCCAGAGAGATGGACATTAGCCAAAAACATATAAACTACATGTGCAGTACAACTAAGATTTGGTGATACAGATGTGTAGGGACATGTTTCCAGAAATGAGGGCAGAGATGTGCAGGAGCAATGCAAATTATGCATGAACATGTAGGCATGTAGATGCTCCACATATGGAAAGGGCAAGGAGAGAAATGGTGACCAGGCAGGCAAATTTCTCGCATGCAAAGATCAGCAGGCTGTGCCAACTGGTCATCCAACATAAGGATGTCCTCTACCTGCTGTCGAGACACCAAGCTGCCTACCAGCCAACACACTGGGCTTGGCATTGGATTTGCCAAACCCAGGTCAGTAAGTTCCAACAACACAACACATGGGGGTGTGGGGGGCATGACTCTAGACAGACAATGCAGAGGAAGAGTGGCATGGTAGGCAATGGAGCAGTACACCCATGTTGCTCTCAGTAGAGGAGCAACATTGTTTGTTGACTGCCCAGATATATGCAGGGAACAGACAGTGACAGAGTAGCAGCTATCACACAATAGACAAGTGGAAGCATACAGAACAACAATTCAGTGAGAAGGGAAAAGGTGGCAGCAGGCCTTCAGGACATGGCAGAGTGAAGTGCGGGGTGCAGGAGAGCAGGGGAGATAGAAGGGCACAGATATTGTTTCAAGCTTGTCAAGGAAGAGGGGCAGGCTGGGATTATCTCCCATCCACAGGTGTTGTGCACCTGGATGGAGCTTGCTCAGGATCACAGGGCAGACAGAAAAAGCATTACACAGAAGTCAGCTGCCAGCAATACATAGAAGCTGCAATAGGGGCAGGAGGAAAAGATCCTCCTCCCATTGTCTGGCAGGATGGGATCCATGGGCAAAAGACACAATGTGAGCCTATGCAGTCAAGGAGCAGCAGTAGTCATTGGGTGACACATGAAGGACAGACAGTGATGACAAGGGATGGCTCCACTAAGCATGCAATATATTCCCCTCTCCAACAGAAAAGTCTGTATAAGCCAGGACAAAGGCCCTCAAGACCACTTCAGGGCCATTAGATACAAGATGCCCAGAGTGCTGGAACATCTGAGGAGGCAACATCTTGAGCAGCAGGTATGTGATGTGTCTATGGCCACAAATATGATAAAGAGTGCTTGAGACCTGTGTGATAGAGGTGACCGGTGAGGACTGTTCAAGGGAATGATCAGCTGGCATGGACAGCATACCCAGGTGAAGGGGTGCCAAGACATGCACAGACATAGTGAGGGCAACACATGCCAGATCTGTGTCAGTGAGGACTCAAAGCCAGGCATCTGCTGCACAGGTCAGCAGGGAAGGACATAGAAAGACTGGCCAGACATGACACTCCAGTGGCACTATATAAGATACATTTTATATAAAAAGGCTGTTTCCTTGAATAAAAATGATTAAAAGGAGGTTTCTGTCATGAGAAAGTGGAGATTCCTTCTCCTAAAGGTTCATCCAACAAAAAAATTCATTGATGTTAGTTTGTTATACCTGCGGATTTGTGGTTGTCCTTTTGATTTTGGGTAATTACCGTAGTTGACCTCTTTAGGATTTTATTATATTTTTGAACTTATATGCTCATTGCAGAAATCTGGGTACTGCATCAAGACCTGAAGTACTTCTTTGCTGAGCTGCTATCATCTTCCAGTGTTCGGCCTCCAGCCGGTGGTCAGAGTACCACCACAGCACAGGCAGCTAGCCTTCGGTCTTCTCCCCTTTCAGCTTGTAAGAGAAGTAAATATAAGAACATGAGAGATACCATAGTGGGTCAAACCAAGATTCCTTCAAGCCCAGTATCCTGTTTCCAACAGCAGCAAATCCAAGTCACAAGTGCCTGTCAGGTTCCCAAAAAGGTACACAGATTCCACATTGCTTATCCTAGAGCAAGTAGTAGATTTCCCTGGTCCTCCTTGATAATGGTTTATGGACTTTTCCTCCAGGAACTTGTACAAACCTCTTTAAAATGTAGATATATAAACAGCTTTTGCTACATCATTCAGTAACAATTTCCAGAGTTTGATTACGCAATTGAGTGAAAAAATATTTCTCCGTGAACAAGCAGGAAATAAGTCCTCACCTATGGATGGCATCACTGATAAAGCCCCCTCATGGAATGCTCCCCAGCTTCCAAAGGAATCTTTTGGGAGATACATCTCGCATGCGTGCATGCCTTCCTACCCACCGCGGTGCCATTCTCTCTAGTATTCTTTTTTCCATGGAGCCCCTAGGATGTGTTCCTGCAGTCTGGTAAAAGTTTTCTCTCTGGCTCTCGTGACCAGGATTTTTTGCTATTATTTTTCTGCCTATCATCAGTTAGATGTTTTTTTCCCTTTTTAGGTTTTGTTTTTGTGGTTTTTCAATGATTTTGTATGCTTTTTTCACCCCTTGTGGTGCTTTCATGCCCATGGCAGTTCTTCAGTTTGACATTGCTGAGGCAGTGTTTTTCAGCATGTCTAAGCATGTCTAAGCCAGCTAGTAGCTTTAAGAAATGCAAGTGTGGCAAAACTATTTCTGTGACAGACTGTCATAATTGGTGCTTGCAATGCCTTGGGCCTGACCACCAGCCCATGCCGAGGGCTGAAAGGTTGAAAAAAGCAGAAGGAGTCCCTCTTCGGCTTATCTGATTCAGCATCCTCAGCCCCAACCCCCTCGTCTACACCTGCAAAAGATCCAGAGGCGGCCAAGGGGAAGGAGCAGCATGCTCAGAGCTGAGGGCCCGAGTGGCAAGGGGAGACTCCTTGCAGAGACCCCATTGACATTGAATGGTGAAGATGTTCTGAGTGCAGCGTCCCTCAGCCCTTCTTGATGAGATATGGAAAGCGATGGCTAGGAGCAGCTGACAAAGTTTCCCTGGTGGGAGGACCTAACCAGAACAGCAGAGTCCACTCACGTGCCCAGGAGGGCAGCTGGATGTCTCCCAATGCACCTATCATCATGGAGTCCCCACCCAAGGTGGCCTCGCCAATGTCTAGGACTGTCCCATCACCCCTCACAGGTGGAGGTTCTAAAGGAACGCCTTGGAGCCTTAGAATCTCACTTGGCGATGGTGGAAGCCTTGCAGAATGCAGGCTTTGCAGCTTGGCAGTCTGTTACGTTCACAATTCAGGTGCTCAAGGGTCTCAGCTTCATGGTCAACTACTCAAAGTCCCACCTCCATCTGATGCAGCAGCTGGAGTTCATCAGGGCCCTCCTTGATTTATTTTATTTACATTCTCTTATATACCGCGCTATTCTGCATCAGTGCGGTTTACATTGAACAAACTGAAATTACATTGAACAGGGCATTATAACTTGGAGATAACTATTTTACAGGGAACATGGGCTATGGAGGGTTAAGTGGCTTGCCCAAGACCACAAGGAGCACCTGTGGGACTAGAAACCCCAGTCCTTCCGGCCCAAGGTTGCTGTCCTCTAGTGGGATTTGAACCCCCGACCTTCCGGCCTGAAGTACCTTGCCCCAACCACTAGGCCACTCCTCCACTCCATACTTCTCGGGTGTGGTCCTTTCTGCTGCCTTCAGCTCCTCGTCAAGGTGGTGGGGGCGTTGCAGTGCTAGCACCACACCACGGCCCGTGGACTGTTGAGGGCCCTTGGGCACATGACCATGGTGCATATTACTCCTCAGGCCTGCCTCTTCATACAGCAGGTCCAGTGGACCCTGTCCATGCAGTGGAAGCAAGCATCAGATCACCAGCGAGACAGAATAGTGGTCACCATAACACTAGCACAGTCCCTGGCATGGTGACTTGAGTCGGACAACCTGCTGCGGGGCCTTCTGTTCCAGATGGCAGTCCCCTGCAAGATGCTCATGACAGATGCATCAAAGTTCACCTGGATGGTCTCGGCACCCAGGGGCTGTGGTCCACATGGGAGAGTCTCCATCAAATCAACTTCCTCGAGCTTCAAACCATAGTGAATGCCCTTCGTGCCTTTTGTGTGCACCTGGTGAATCAGGTGGTCCTGATTCAAACAGACAACCAGATGGCAATGTTCCAGTGAAGAAGCAGGGGGGCACGGGATTATACATCCTGTGCTAGGAGACTATTCACCTCTGGAAGTTTGCCCTGCTTCATGGCATGGACCTCAGTGTGACTTATCTGCCCGGTGAGCTCAAAGGCCTGGTGGATCACCTCAGCCAGGTGCTTCAGCCTCATGAATGGACTTTCAAGAGGGAAGTGGTGGACTGGATCATCTGGGAGTGAAGCACCCCAGTGGTGGACCTTTTTTGCCATGGAGCAAACTGCCCAGGTAGCCTGATTCTGTTCTTGGAAGCCACCAGTGGTTGCCTAGCCGCAGATGCCTTTGTTCTCCACTGGGGGGAAGGTCTGCTGTATGCCTACCCCTTGCTACTACTTATTGGGAAAACTCTCCTGAAGTTCCAAGCTGAGGGGGATCCATGATCCCTGTCGCCCCTACTGGTCTCGGCAACCGTGGTTCCCTCTGCTGTGGCAACTCTTGCTAAGAGAGCCTCTTCACCTGGGCTCCAACCCAGACTTCATCTCACAGAAGGGCAACTCCCAACATCTGCTCCCTGATGCTCAAGGTGTGGATGCTAAGAGGGTAATCCTTGTAGAGCGTACTCTCCCTGAGGGCATTACCAACATTCCACTGGCATCCCGCAAGGACTCAAAGCACAAGATTTAGGTGCTCAAGTGGTGGCAGTTTGCCATCTGATGGGCGGGTAGGGCACTGGACCCCTTCTCTTGCCATGTGGACTGGCTGCTGGAGTACCTCCTGCACCTCTCCAACTCTGGGCTGAAGTCTAATACAATGCGAGTTCACCTTAGCGCAATTGAGGCTTATCATGGCAGCTATGGGGGGAAAGCTTGTTTCAGTCCAGCTCCTGGTGGCCCAGTTTATGAGGGGCCTGCTCCTCTCGAAGCCTACACTCAAGCCCCCTATAGTCACTTGGGATCTCAATGTGGTCCTTGGCCAACTGATGCGGGCCCCCTTTGAAACCCTGGGCTCATGCTTGCTGAAAGTTTTGACCTGGAAGGGCCTCTTCCTAGTTAGCGTCACATCAGCACGATGTGTCAATGAGCTCCAAGTTCTGGTTGCTCACCCTCCGAATATCAGATTTCACCAAACTGGGTAGTGCTCCACACACACTCCCACTTTCTGCCAAAGGTGGTCTCAGTGTTCCACCTCAACCAGTCCATTGTCCTTCTGACAATTTTCCCTTGGCCTCATGTGAACCACGATGAGGTGGCCTTGCACACACTGGACTGTAAGAATGTGTTTGCCTTCTATTTGGAGCGCACAAAGGCGCAATGTCAGTCCACCCAGCTGTTCATCTCCTTTGACCCCAATAGCCTGGGAGTCACTACCTTGAAGCGTACGCTATCCCTCTGGCTAGCAGACTGCATTGGTCATGCATATTCTCTGGCTGGGTTGAGCATGGAGAGTCATATCAAAGCTCACAATATCTGTGTGATGGCTACATCGGTGACCAACCTCCATTCGGTGTCTGCAGAGGAAATCTGCAGGGTTGCAATGTGATCTTCGGTCCATATTGGATGGGGATTCCTGATGGAACAGCAATTTTGGCCAGGCCATACTCCGGCATCTCTTTGGGACTTAGAGTCAACTCCTACCCACCAGCGCTTATGTCCATTCAGGCTACCTGCTAAATATCCCCTCAGGTGGATGTCTGCTGAGGATACTGAATCAGATGAGTCCCTCTATGGGGCTACCTCTCTGGTCTTCCTGACTTATCCAGTTCTTGTTGCCCGGATGGGTTGCTTATCTCCTCAGGTTCCAGTAGACTGCAGCTTGTGAGTCCCATACACGAGGACCAATGTTCCCACTAAGCTGTGCTGAGTCCTCCACTGGCATTCCTGCCAGTAGGAGGAGGTGCAAAGCAATTGGGAAAGTGATAATAGCTTGTCGCCACCTCTGCTCCATCCCGGAACACCCCTGACATGCCCTGATGTTAACCGGATAGGATTGGAGCATGTAGGGGAGTTAGAAGGGGAGATTCAACAGCACTAACAGTGTAAGTGCCATTGAATATCCTGATTTAAGGCATTAACATGATTTACTGGGCTGTAAACCATGTAAATGCCTTTCGAATATCGGGTCCTTTATCTCCCTAGCCTGGCCTATAAGAACATAAGATGCCATACTGGGTCAGACCAAGGTCCATCAAGTCCAGTATCCTGTTTCCAACAGTGGCCAATCTAGGTCATAAGTACCTAGCAGTCTCCCCAAAAGACACACGTTCCTCAATTCTTGTATTGGGTCAAGCAGTGATATCCTGGGTCTCTTTTAATAATGGTTTATGGACCTTTCCTCCAGGAACTTGTCCAACCCTTTTTTAAACCCAGCTACACTAACAGCTTTTACTACATCCTCCGGTAACAAATTCCAGAGTTTGATTACAAGTTGAGTGAAAAAACATTTTCTCTTGTTTTAAATAGGTTACCCTGTAGCTTCATTGCATGTCCCCTAGTCTTTTTATATTCTGATGACAGAAACAATCGATCTATGTTTACCCGTTCCATTCCATTCATTAATTTATAGACCTCTATCACATATCTCCCCTCAGCCGTCTCTTTGACAGGTTTATTTATTATTTATTTTATTTAACAGTTTTTATATACCGCGCTATTCATCATCAGCGCGGTTTACATTTTAACAACTTTGTACTTAAGCATAAAACATATGTCAAGTTTACAGATAACAGGAAGTGAAACAGAGATAAATGGGGTTAAAGATAAGATAAATAACAAATATTCACAGCCATTTATAGCAAATTAGCAAAAGTTTTGAGCTTCATAGGTTAAGGATGCATGAGATTTTAATCTGGGGCGAGCAATGCAGTTTAGAGAACTTACTTGACTAACCATAGTCATTGGTTTGGGTTGGAAGGGGAGGAGGTGGGGAGCTAATGCTTTGGGAGAAGTGTTGAAGGAAGAGGTGTGTTTTTAGAGATTTTCTGAATTGGGAGAGGTCTTTTTGTGATCTGATGTTAGGTGGCAGCATGTTCCAGCATCTGGGGGCAAAGGATGAGAATGCTCTCATGGTAGTCGTCTGCGTGAGTTTTGCTAGGTCTTTTGGGACCATTAGTGTGTTTTCTGTTACAGATCTTCTAGATCTAGTGTTTTGAGAGTGGTGAAGGAGGTCAGAAAGTGAGGATGGGGAGATTTGATGGAACGCTTTGAAGGTCAAAAGAAGGGTTTTGTATAAGATCCTACATGTTATTGGGAGCCAATGAAGTTCAAACAGGATGGGAATAATATGTTGACTCCTTGAAGCCCCATATAAAACCCTGGCTGCTGTATTCATGGCCAACTGTAGTGGGTTCAGCGCGCTCTTGGGAAGGCCATGCAGTACAATGTTGGCATAGTCAAAGTGCGGGGTGACTAATGTTTGGAAGGTTGTGCGGAAATCATTGGTTCATGGGTCTGAGAAGTCGTAGAGTCCTGATCTTGTGATAGATGGATTTTACTGTACTTTTTATGTGTTCTTTGAATTCCAGCCGCTGGTCAAGTATGATACCTAGGTAACGTATTGTGGTTTTGAATGGTAAATCGGCATCTCTTGTTCTTAACGTTGTTGGAGGAGAGAAGTCTTTATTCCTTGTGACAATCAAGACTTCAGTTTTTTTAAAATTGATTCGGAGATTTTGTGTGAGCAGCCAATCTGAGATTGCATTGAAGCAGGTGATTAAAGGTATGTAGTCAGGTTTCATCACATTAATTGGTGTGAATAGAAGCACATCATCAGCATAGATAAGGCATGAAATTCCAAATGAACGGGAGATGTTGCAGATTGGCTGCATGTAGATATTGAATAGCAATGCCGAGAGGGAGGAATCCTGTGGTACTCCTTGTTTTTGTCGAAAAGGCTGGGACGTAATGTTACCAATCCGAACCTGTTGCCAGCGATCCTCCAAGTATGATTTGCACCAGTTCCAAGCAGTTCCTTGTATCCCTTTTTCATGGAGCCGGGCTAGCAGTTGATCATGGTCAATGGAGTCAAAAGCTGCCGCTATGTCTAGGAAGACCATTGCAACTCCATTTCTAATATTATCTATTGTATTAATGAGCGTGTTCATTAAAGAAGTTAGAAGAGTTTCAACTCCATGTGCTTCTCTGAACCCATGCTGGTTTGGGTCTAGTGGTGCTTCGGAATCAATGTGTTGTTGAAGTTGTCTCAATGTAACCTTTTCTAGGATCTTGGCTAATAGGGGAATGCTTGAGATTGGACGGTAAGAGTCTTCCTTCTTCGGATCCAGTTTATTGTTTTTCAGTAAGAGACGAATGGAGGTCTGTTTGAGAGCTGTTGGGAATATCCCTGTGCTGAGTGATTGGTTAGCTATGACTGAAATGTATGGGCTAAGCTCTGCTCTCAGTGCTTTGATCCAGTGGGCTGGGCATGGGTCATTAGGGGCGGTGGTGTCATTGATGGAGGTTATAATTTCTTCAATTGTTTTCGGAGTTGGAGATAAGAATTTATCAAGTATGAACTGAATATTGGAAGATTGTGTGGTTTCACTTGAGATTGCCGTTGTGATTTTGATCATCTTGGACTGAATGTAGTCAGCATATAGTTGTGGTTGTACATGTTCATGTTGTGGTGAAGTAGGCTCTCTGGTTAGGGATTTTACTAATTGGAAGAGATCTCTCGGTTTGTTAAGAGACCGGTTAAGGAGTCTTGCATGATATTCTTTTCTCTTGTCCCAGGTTAGCTGACGATGGGATTTCAAGTGAGATAAGTGGCTTGGTCATCAGGATTCAGAGAGTGTCTCCATTTTCTCTCTAATTTCCTCAGTTGATGTAAGGAGGCTCGTAACTCAGCAGAGAACCATGGCTCGTTTTGTTTCTTGTGTATAGGCGAATTGATAGAGGTTCGATTGTTTGTGGTGGGGAGCTGGGCGGATAATCCAATGGCACTGTTCCAGTTCAATACAGTCTCATTGATGTTGTCGGGTATTTGAGAGAGTTTTGGGATGGTTTGGGAAGTGAATGTGTCTCTGTCAAATGGTCTAAATCGTGAGGGTTTTGACAGTGAATTGATATCTGATGGTTTGCTTGGGGATTCCTCAGCTGGTATGATGAATGTTATAAGGTTATGATCGGACCAGGGGACGGGGGTTGTTGAGAGCTCAAATTGGTTTAGCGAGTAAACGGATGAGGATGGGGCAAAGATGAGATCGAGGAGATTTCCTTGTTTATGAGTAGGGTGTTTTACGATTTGTCTATAATGTAGGTTGACCATAGCATCAAGGAATGAATTTGATACTGATGGCAGTGTGGATGCCAGGTTAAAATCTCCAAGGAGCCAGTTAGGTTTGTCAGGATCTTTAGAGTTAATAGCAAGATCAATTATGTTTGAGAAATCATCAGCTGGAGCATTTGGGGCTCTGCAGATAAGATTTATGGTATTGGCTTTGTTGGAGATGGATAATGTATTTATGTGGTTTGTTACCTTGGTAGAGGTGATGTGGTATTTTAAATCAGTTTTTGCTATTATGCAGACTCCTCCCCCTTTTCTGTTTTCTCTGTTACAGGTGTAAATAGAGTAGTTAGGTGGGGTAAGTTGGTTCATTAGGACATTATCAGTATCAGAAAGCCAAGTTTCTGTGACCAGAAGGATGTCTAGTTTAAGGTTTGATATAAGATCAATGATGACAGGCCATTTGTTGCGGGCTGAGCATGCGTTAATAAGGGCGCACTTGAGGTTGTGTAAGGCGGGTTTTAAATTAAATCTTTTGGTGTTTGTTGTTTTGAGAGGTACATAGAGAAGGTAGGTGTGTCTATTGTTATAAGTACTATGTGGGTAGTGGTGTTGATTATGGTGGGGTTTCCTATTCCTGTATTGGTGTACAGGAATAGGGTTGAGGTCAGTAGTTAGAGCGAAAGAGGCATGTAAGATACCAGAGAGAATGGAGAGGAACAGGAGGGCGAGCGTAATAGTGGCCATGATGCTTCTTGCAAAGTGTTCAGTATTGTGGGTGGTGGAACAATGATGATGTATATGATAGTAAATGGAGGGGAGAGTAGAGGGAGGTGAGTCTAGGATTCAGTATTTGGGTGAATTTGTTCTTTGCCTAGCAGTTGTAACAGATGCTATTTATCATGAAGAACAGTTGAAGAAAGATACTTTGTACAACAATTCCAGTTACAGGGTTGTAGTTACAGAGAAGGTATTCTGCACAGCAATCCAGCTACAGGGTTGCAGTCACAGAGAAGGTACTCCGTACAGCAATCTAGCTACAGGGTTGTAGTTACAGAGAAGGTGCTTTGTACAGTAAACTTAGTTACAAGAAAGCAATTGAAAAAAGGATATTTTGTATACCAATCAAGGTACGGATAAGTAGTTATAGGAGAGATATTTTACAGAATAATCTCATATACAGACACGTTGTTTTGTTACATTGAAGGTTGAAGAGCCCTAACCTTTTTAGCCTCTCTTCATAGAAGTATCCTTCCATCCCCATTACCATTTTGGTGACTCTTCTCTGTACCTTTTCTAATAACGCTATATCCTTTTTAAGATACAGCGACCAGAATTGCACACAATATTCAAGGTGTGGTCGCACCATGGAATGATACAGAGGCATTATAATATCCTTTGTTTTATTTTCCATTCCATTCCTTATGATACCTAGCATTCTATTTGCTCTCTTGGCAGCCGCTGCACACTGAGCGGAGGGTTTTATCATGTTATCCACGATGACGCCTAAATCTATTTCCTGGGTGGTGGTTCCCAATGTGGAATCTTGCATCGTGTAACCAAAGTTTGGGTTGTTCTTTCCTAGGTGCATAACTTTGCACTTGACCACATTAAATTTCATCTGCCATTTGGATGCCTAGTCTTCCAATTTATTAAGATCCTGTTGCAATTTTCCACAGTCCTCTTAGGTTTTAACAACTTTAAATAGTTTTGTGTCATCTGCAAATTTGATAACCTCACTCATTATTCCCTTTTCCAGGTCATTTACGAATATGTCAAAAAGCAGAGGACCCAGCACAGATCCCTGCGGTACTCCACTATTCACCTTTTTCCATTGGGAAAATTGGCCATTTAGCCCTATCCTCTGCTTTCTATCTTTTAACCAGTTCCTGATCCACAATAGTACACTGCCTCCTATCCCATGACTTTTTAGTTTTGCCAAAAGTCTCTGATGAGGGACCCTGTCAAAGGCTTTTTGAAAGTCCAGATACACTATATCAACCGACTCAACTTTGTCTACCTGTTTATTCACACCTTCAAAAAAACATAACAGATTAGTAAGACAAGATCTTCCTTGTCTAAAGCCATGTTGACTATCTCCCATTAAGCCATGACTATCTACATGTTGAGTAATTTTGTTCTTTATGATGGTTTCTACCATTTTTCCCAGTACTGATGTCAGGCTCACCAGTCTGTAGTTTCCCGGATCACCCCTGGAACCCTTTTAAAAAATTGGCGTTACATTGGCAATCCTCCAATCTTCAGGTATTACAGATGATTTAAATGATAATAGCAGGTCTGCAATATCATATTTCAGTTCTTTCAACACCCTTGGATGTATACCATCCGGTCTAGGTGATTTGCTACTCTCCAGTTTATCAAATAGTTAGAAACATAGAAATATGACGACAGAAAAAGACCACATGGCCTATCTAGTCTGTCCTTCCATATCAACAACTACAACAGTCCCCTTTTTTCATTTAGAGATCCTCTGTGCTTGTCCCATGCTTTTTTGAATTCAGTTACCACCTCCACTGGGAGACTACTCCATGGATCCACCACTCTTTCCGTAAAGAAATATTTCCGCATATCACTCCTGAATCTATCCCCCTTCATGCTAATCCCATGTCCCCTCGTAGCAGAACTTGCTTTCAATTGAAAGAGGCTCTCCCCCTGAACATTTATGCCACAGAGGTATTTAAACATCAAAATCATATCACCTCTATCCCGCCTTTCCTCTAAGGTGTACATATTAAGATCCTTAAGTCCTCATATGCTTTATAAGGAAGACCACTAACCATTTTAGTAGCCACCCTCTGCACCGACTCCATCCTGTTCACATCCTTTTGAAGGTGCAGTCTCCAGAATTGCACACTATACTCCAAACGAGGTCGCACCAAAGAATTATACAGAGGCACTATCACCTCCTTTTTTCTGTTAGACATTCCTCTCCATATGCACTCAAGCATCATTCTAGCTTTTGCCGTATCCTTTTCTACCTGTTTAGCTACTTTAAGATCATCAGACACAACCTCGCCTAGGTCCCGCTCTTCTTTAGTGGACAAAAGTACTTCACCCCCTATACTATATTGCTCCCTTAAATTTCTGCAGTCCAAGTTGTAATGCATCTTCCCAGTGTATCGCTATTTCTTTCAATTCTTCCGCAGTATCACCTTTAAATACCTCTTCAGTCAAGGATAACATCCCTACATCTTCCTCAGTAAAGACAGAAGAAAAGAATTCATTCAGTCTCTCCGCTATAGCCTTGTCCCCTCTTACTGCCCCTTTTACCCCTCTATCATCTAATGGTCCAACTGATGCTCTCACAGGTTTTTTGCTAAGAATGTACTTGAAAAAGTTTTTATTACGCGTTTTTGCTTCCAAAGCAAGTTTCTTCTCAAATTCTCTCTTTCCCTGCCTTATCAATGCCTTGCATTTAACTTGCCAATGCTTGTGCTGTTTCCCATTTTCGTCATTTGACTCTTTTTTCCATTTCCTAAAAGATGCTTTTTTGCCAACAACAGCCTCTCTGACTTCACCTTTAAACCATGCTAGCAGTTTTTTGGACTTCCTTCCACTTTTCTTAAAGTATGGAATACAGCTGGTCTGGGCTTCCAAGATAGTATTTTTCAACAGCACCCAAGCTTGATGTAAGTCTTTAACCTTTGCAACTGCTCCTTTTAGTTTTTTCTTAACTATATTCCTCATTTTATCATAGTCTCCCTTTGGAAAGTTAAAAGGTAGTACTATCAATTTCCTTACCATCCCTCCTCCATTAATTAAATCAAACGCGATCATGCTATGATCACCATTGCCAAGTGGCCCCAACACCCTTATCTCTTCCACCAGATCTGGTGTTCCACTAAGGACTAAGTCCAAAATGGCTTCCCCTCTGATTGGTTCATGAATCAGCTGCTCCAAGAAGCAGTCATTTATTTCATCTAGAAACTTTATCTCCCTAGCATGTCCTGCCGTGACAGTGACCCAGTCGGGAGTTGGGAGTGGTGCCAAAGGACTGGAGAGAGGCTCATGTGGTGCCTTTACACAAAAGCAGAAGTAAACTGAAAACAGGCCGCTTAGTTTAACTTCGGTGGTGAGTAAATTTTTGGAAACGCTGCTGAAAGAGAAAATAGTGAGGTTTCTGGAGTCCAGCGGATTACAGGATCCGAGGCAGCATGGATTCACCAGAGGCAGGTCTTGTCAGACAAATCTGATTGATTTCTTTGACTGGGTGACCAGGGGGTTGGACCGAGGGAGAGCCCTAGATGTGGTGTATATAGATTTCAGTAAAGCCTTTGACACTGTTCCTCACAGGCGACTTATAAACAAATTGAGCACCCTAGGGATGGACCCTAAAGTTACTGCTTGGGTTAGAAATTGGTTGGGTGGGAGGTGACAAAGAGTACAAGTAAATGGAACTCACTCTGAGGAGAAGGATGTTACCAGTGGTGTGCCCCAGGAATCTGTCCTTGGTCCGATTCTTTTTAACATCTTTGTTAGTGATATAGCGGAAGGGCTGTCGGGTAAGGTTTGCCTCTTTGCGGATGATACCAAAATCTGCAATAGAGTAGACACCCAGGAAAGTGTAGATAACATGAGGAGGGATCTAGCTAAGCTTGAAGAATGGTCTGGAATTTGGTAGCTGGGATTTAATGTTAAAAAATGTAAGGTCATGCATTTGGGCTGCAGCTATCCAAGGGAGCAATATAGTATAGGGGTGAAGTACTTTTCTCCACTAAAGAAGAGCGGGACCTAGGCGTGGTTGTGTCTGATGATCTTAAAGTAGCTAAACAGGTAGAAAAGGTGACGGCAAAGGCTAAAAAGATGCTTGGGTGCATACGGAGAGGAATGGCTAGCAGAAAAAAGGAGGTGATAATGCCTCTGTATAAGTCTTTGGTGCGACCTCACTTGGAGTATAGTGTGCAATTCTGGAGACCGCACCTTCAAAAGGATGTGAACAGGATGGAGTCGGTGCAGAGGGTGGCTACTAAAATGATTAGTGGTCTTCATCATAAAGCATATGAGGACAGACTGAAGGATCTTAATATGTACACCTTAGAGTAAAGGTGGGATAGAGGTGATATGATTGAGATGTTTAAATACCTCCGTGGCATAAATGTTCAGGGAGAGAGCCTCTTTCAATTGAATGCAAGTTCTGCTACGAGGGGACATAGGATGAGGGTGAAGGGAGATAGATTCAGGAGTGATATGCGGAAATATTTCTTTACGGAAAGAGTAGTGGATCCCTGGAATAGTCTCCCAGTGGAGGTGGTAGAGATGAGGACAGTAACGGAATTCAAAAAAGCATAGGACAAACACAGAGGATCTCTAAAGGTAAAAAGGGGACTGTTGTAGTTGTTGATATGGAAGGACAGACTAGATAGGCCATGTGGTCTTTTTCTGTCATCATATTTCTATGTTTCTATGTTTAATACCGGGGTAATTGAAATCACTCATTATTGTTACTGTTCTGTAACGTTTGTTAGCTTCCATGATTTTTTTGAGCATTTCATCATCCATTTGTTCATTCTGGCCAGGCGGTCAATAGTACAACCCTATTGACCGCCTGGCCTTCCCCTTTTCACATGGAATTTCAATCCATAGAGATTCTACAGCGAATTTTGTTTCCTGCAAAACTTTAATCCTTTGTGACTCAATGCCCTCTCTAACATAGAGCGCAACCCCTCCACTAATTTGATCAGCTCTGTCATTACAATATAGTTTGTACCCAGGTATCACAGTGTCCCACTGGTTGTCCTCCTTCCACCATGTCTCTAAGATACCAATCATATCTAACTTCTCATTTAATGCTATATATTCTAACTCTCGCATCTTATTTTTTAGACTTCTAGCATTTGCATACAAGCATTTTAGAGGCTGTATTTTATTCATATTAATCTGGTTATCGGTATGCAGGGGTAATTTGGAATCTTTTAGCTCTGTCTGCTCCATACTCAAGGGCATTTGGGCTACCTTTGTCTTTACTGGAACCTCTCTGCTGATGTGCCCTAACTTCATTTTTTTGGTAGTATCCTTCAAGGATACATTGTTCCGAACCATGCGCTCTTGGGCGACTGTCGGCTGTCTGCCATTATCTAGTTTAAAAACTTCTCTCTCTCCTTTTTAAAGGTTAATGTTAGCAGCCTGGTTCCATCAGGGCTAAGGTGAAGCCCATCCCTTCGGAAGAGCCCCTCCTTTCCCCAGAATATTCCCCAGTTCCTAACAAATCCAAAACCCTCATCCTTGCACCATTGTCTCATCCACGCATTGAGGCTCCAGAGCTCTGCCTGCCTTTTGGGTCCTGCACGTGAAACTGGAGCATTTCGGAGAATGCTACCCTGGAAGTTCTGGATTTCAACTTCCTACCTAAAAGCCTAAATTTAGCCTCCAGAACTTCCCTACCACATTTTCCTATGTCATTGGTACCTACATGTACCAAGACAGCAGACTCCTTCCCAGCACTATCTAAGATCTTGTCTAGGTGGCGCATGAGGTCCTCTACCTTCGCACCAGGCAGGCATGTTACCAGGTGATCCTCATGTCCACCAGCCACCCAGCTATCTACATGACTAATCGAATCACCAACTATAATGGCTGTCCTAACCCTTCCCTCCTGGGCACATGGCCCTGGAGAAACGTCCTTGGTGCGAGAGGGTTTTACTTCACGTGGAGGACAGGTCCTAGCTATAGGATCACTTCCTGCCACACCAGGGTGATGCTCTCCTGTCACGTGACCTCTCCCCTCCATGGCAACAGGAATGCTGCTAGACTGGAGGTGGGACTTCAGGACTATATCCCTGTAGGTCTCGTCTATGTACCTCTCTGTCTTCTTTGTCTTCCAAGTCTGCTACTCTTGCCTCCAGAGATCGGACTTGTTCCCTGAGAGCAAAGAGATTCTTGCACATTGTGCACACGTAAGACCCCTCACCAACTGGGAGAAAATCATACATGTGACACAGTGCAAAAGACTGGAAAGCCCCCATCTCACTGCTGGACTGCTGTCTGCATCTTAGTTTTAAGGTTTTGTTTAGATATTTAAGTTTTTTACTTATTAAGGGTTGCTAGGGATACTTGTACTAATAAAAGTATACCTAATATGTTTAATGTACTTTGTTTACCTGAAGTTTAAATAATCTCAGGTCCTTAATGTATGCTGATGAGAATAAACAGCTGCCCTTGAGAGTGAATATGGCACCTCCTTTCCATTAAGAAGGTTTGGGTTTTTTTTTAGTGCCATCAAACCTCTGGGTTTTCTTGGCAATGTATCACTGGAAGTAGATTGCCAGCCTTTTCTTCTGAAGCAATGGAGGGTAAAGTGACTTGCCCAAAGTCACAAGGAGTGCCAGTGGGAATTCAACCCTTGATCTTCTGGGTACTAGGCAGTTGCTCTAACTACTAGGCTACTCCTCCACTTAAGAAGTTTAAGCACCTATAAAGCTACGATGATCCCAGGGGTGGGTGAATGTTGGGGAGAGAGGGAGGAAAAGAAGACTTATTAAAAGCTGGCTGCTACACAATTGAAAACCATAGTCAACACAGACAGCTAAGTCCCATACCAACTCATGATTTATAGCAGATATAGCGGGGGACATTTGGATATTGCATCCTGGACGTTCCCACAGCTAAGCGAAATACATCCTGGTTGTATGGCTTCATCTATCTCCCTATTCATGCCCAGAAATACCTCTGGGCATGCCCCTATTGGAATGTTTAAAAGACAGAAGTGACCAATGTGGGGACATGCAGAACTAGCCATTTCTAAAATCAAGTTCTGCACGTCCACATCTTTTATATATCACTGTCAGCAGTTTGGAGCATCCATCTGCCCACAAAGGCCGGCATTCTGTAACCCGAATAACAGGGTTGGACCCCAACCTGCACTCAGCCTTGGAATGTGATTCCGTCCAAGCGCTCCCCCCACATACACAGCATTTGTGCAGGGAGCACTGGATGGGGGTGGGAGGAGTCGGAATGAAGGCAGAGCGAGGGAGTGGCATGGTGCCTAGACGTACAGGGCCTATTCAGGTCAGGGCCCTGTACGTCCACTGGCACACAGCTGCATGCCCAGCTTATTCCACTCCAAAGGTGGAATAAGTCCCAGGTGTCCCCCACAACACACGCCGCACTCCCCCGCAACATGGGCATCTGGCCACACTGTGCCCCTGCAGTCACAATCTGGACCATGGGGACCTCCGGTGCCGGCTAGATCATGGTCTGCAGGGGCAGATATGAGCCATGACTCATTGTCATGGTGCCAGAACACCACGGCTCCCATGCCCCATCCTTGTCATTCTGACATCAGGAAGGGCGGTTCCCCATATGCCGATCTTATTGGCATATGGTGAGCACCCGGACATCCCAGTCCCCGATTCTGCTGTTGCGGGTATTTCCATGGCCTGTGGTGCCAGAATCTGGTCCATCTCCCGCACATCCAGTTTTTGCATGGCCAATGCGGACGGATGTGCAGGAATTAGAATGTGCTTCCACATCTTCTAAAATGATTCCCATAGCTTATACATTTGAATTAGAGATATGACTTGGGCCATCCAAACTAAACATATAATCTAAACTCATAGCGCCTATATTCAGAGCCTTACATGTATACCTTCTGTGTAGCAACCCCAATATTTGATGTTTCTATGTATAAATACATGCATCCTTACACACAAAGGGCGAATATTCAACATGATACTCGTGGTCACTGGGATATTCAGTGGCATTAATGTGGTTAGTACCACTGAATATCCACGGGTGCCATCACCAAACTCCCCAATGCTAACTGGCTAGTATCAGAGTATTCCGGGGGCAAAGTGGAGGTCACCCGGTGATAACTGGGCAGCAGCTGAATATCGCCACTGCCTGGTTATCGTTAAGTGGTAAAAGTTAGATACCCGAAAGGGCAGCCTAACCTTTGCTGTTCAAGCTAACTGGGCAGTGACTTAATATTGCCGCAGCCCAGTTAGCTTCTCTGCTATCCGGCCAACCAGGATATTCAATGCCAGTGGCTGGGTATGGCCCCGGCATTGAATGTCTGGATCTTTTGTTCAATGGTGACAGCTAGCTGCCACCAATGAATATCGAGCCCATAATTTATACTAAGATATTCAGCAACTCCAGCTCTATTTATAGTGCAGCTGAATATAGGAATAATTTGAAATGTCCAAATTAGACATTTCAAATTATTCCCCAGATTTTTTGCTGAAAATTGACCTCTTTATGTATAGGAACCATATTCCAGACACTTATACATTTAAGTGCAGTCAATTAAGGAGCAAAGCCCCGAAAGATAAAATTGATGTTTTAAAAGCTAAACAATTTGCTGGGGGCCTACACACAATAACCTCCTTAATCACTCATTTCATGCCTTGGCCAAAATGAACACTTTGCAGAAGCTTATGCTTGGCTCAGGAGATGAGGTGCAAAAGCTGATGAGAAAATATTTAGAATTATACATATATTCCCAATGTAAAATAGGAAATATATAATTTTTTGGCTTGACCTAACCATGGCTTATGGTGTTATAACTTTGCACTTAAAACACCAGCTCCCTGTTTCTTCAGCTGGCAGAATCTTGGGATCCATGCACGCAAAGAAATGTGCTGTCCAGAATTTTGAAGGAAAAAGATACAGGAGGAGGGAGTGTGAAATGGAATATGGAGGGAGAAGAGGAATGGATGCTGTAAAAAGTGGAATAAAAGCAACAAGGAGGATGCTATGAAGAGGAGAAGGAGACAGGAAAAAAGACACTGGAATATAGGGTTGAGGCCAGAGCAGGGAGTTAGGCATTGGGTAGGAGAGCAGAAAGGGAACAAATTTAAAAATTGGGGATTGGGAGAAAAATGGAGTTTCAAGATTTGGGCGGTGATTGATTTAGGGAGGGTGGGAATGTGGGGATGTGGAGACATGGAGATTAGGTTGAGGGAGAGTAAGGGGTGAGAATTAAGCAACTGGGTGAGGGGTATGGGTAGGAGTGTGTTGGATGAGTTGTGAGGTGTATGACAGGGTGAAGAAAGGTAGGGAGACAGTATGAAAGGCTTAAAGGAGCTGGGAGGCAATAGAAAGGAGTCTGTGGAGGAATACGAGACAAAGAGGAAGGTCTTGGAGTGAGAGAGGTGGAAAAAGAAGATGTTAAAAGGGTAATGGAAAATTGGGCAGGGGTAAGAGACAAGAAATAGGCTTAAGGCAAGGGGGGTGAGTGAGAGAGGAAGAGTTGGGACTGATGAGAACTGGAGAGAAAGAGAATACAATGAGCAGAAATGAGAGACAGGAGTGGGTGAAAGAGGGTAAACTGAAGACTGGAGACAAAGTGAAAGGTCAGGGGGGGAATTGAAACTGGGAGATGGAAAACTGCTATGTAAAGTAAAAATAAGAGGGAAAACTGAAGACTGGAGTATAAAGAGAATAGAGGAAGAAGGAATAAAATCTAGCTATGGGTAGACAGGGGCAGACTAGAGAAATGAAACAAAAAATGAAAGATCACTTCAGAAAGAAATAGAGGAGAGGAAGGAAAGAAGGCAGAGGGAGAAGAAACAGCAAATAGAAAAGAAACCCAAGTATAAGACTTATAAACAGATCAACAAGGAGAAAATAGAAAAACAGACCAGGATCATTAGAAAAATAAAAGGATTAGACAACCAAGGTACAAAACAGAGTTTTATTTTAAAAGGCCCTTTACTAAAGGGAGCTAACTGGTTAAGACGAGTTTCGACATGCAGTAAAAGGCAGCCAAGAATGCTAACTTGTATGCATGCCATCTACCGGCCACTAAAATGCATAGCAAGGTGGTCATTGCACGCTAGGGAGGGAAATAGATGGGCTAGGGGCAGAGGGTGGGTATGGAGAGCACATTGCCACTGATACGAAGGCAACTGCAACACGTTCAGCAGCAAAGTGACAATTAGCGCAAGTGGACATGATTATATCTCTATGGGCATCATTAGGTGCACCCATGTTAATCGTGCCATGTGTTCAGTTGCTTAGTCGTGCACTAACTGCTGGGAACTTGCTGGGCACACTCTGATAGTACACAATGGTTGCATTTACCATATGTTAGTTTTGGCAGTAATTGGGCGGCACGTGCAACCCTTCAGCAAAAGGGCCCCTGAGTTTTTATAGATTGGAATTATTTCAGCTTTGGGGATGTGCATTTTGTATGGTTTTTGCTTTTTTCTCTTTCTTCAGTGTTCCATTATTATTATTATTATTAAGCATTTATAAAGCGCTGCAAATATACGAAGTGCTGTACACTGTGGTGACGAGCCTGCAGCAGAACCTGGGAAAATAGCTGGAAATAAAACTTTTTCCTATGAGCAAGGGAATAGCTCAGCCAAGCATACGTACAAAACTGCAGGCAGAGGAAAAAACCACACAGTTAGAACTACTGAGTTCAGACCACACCCAAGCTCCATGGCAACGCAGGGTGGAGATAGGAAGTACCTGTGGGAGGAGCTAGAAGGGGGAAGACGCTCACACACATTTAAGCTCCCAGAAACAGAGAGGAGGGGGCACTGGAAGGGGCACTGGAACGGGCACGGGAACAGACCAGCCACAGCAGCAGTGATGGAGCCAGTCACAAGCCGTCCAGGAGAGAGGGACTGAGGAAGCTGGCCACAGGCAGTGGTGAAAGGCAGAGAGTGTCTGGGGATAGACACAGGAGAGACTCTCAGAGCAGCTGTTATTCAGGAGACTGCACTTCAGAGAGAAGCCCTTGCTGTGAAGAGATTGCTGCACGGTTTGAAGGTAGGAGACATAGTCCTGGGGGAGCCGTGGATTACAGCTCAGATACCAGAGCAGCCCTACAAGACTCTGAAGGAGAAGTTTTACCTTTTGAAAGGCCTGAAAGAAAGACTGTTCCCAAGAGCAAGGTGAGACAGCTAAAACCTTTGAATGTTTTAGTCAGAGATAAAAAGCCTTGCAGCCATTATAGAAGCCCAGAGGAGAGGAAGCAATATCACTGGGAAAAGTTGTTTAAGCTTTTAAAAGAAGTTAAACCTGCATTCTCAGAGCCGGTTATAAACCCAGAGGCATGTGAGTCTGATTATGAAGATATGGAAACGGAGCCCTGTGAGGTGGAACAGGACTCTGTTGATTCTTTGATGGATTGTTCTTTATGCCGAACGTCAGAGTGAAGGAGGGCCAGGGTTTTTAAGCTGGAAAAACCCAGAGCCAATGTATTTAAATGTCCTGATACTCTGAGTGTTGGAAACCTGGGAGAGAAAGAGAATTGCAAATGTTAAAACTATAAGAAGTGTTCCACTGTGAAGTGAAGGTGTTCTAGAAGCAGCTATTCGGTGGGTAAGACAGACAAGCATACAGCAGCCTTGTTTAAACCCTGAACAGTTGAAGGAAACTGATATCTGTGCTGGATGGTATTAGCAACCAGTAAGCAACAGTTTCAATTGTGGCTTTGGAAGAAAGAAATACTTTCTGTTGTACATAAGCTGAATGAAGCTAGTTTATTTTTATCACAGCCAGAGCACTGTTTGTATGATACCTTTTTGAGTGGAGAAAAATATCCTTCATTTTGTGTTGCCTTGTTCACAACTTCTAAAGAAGATTTTTGTTTGCAAAGTTTAGACCACAAAAATAAATTTCCTGTGTTTTGCCTCTAAAACCACTCGTACTGTTTTATTTGCACACAACTACAATCCCAGAAGCCTTGGCTTTGGGTAAAAGCAATAAAAGGAACATTAGGTGGCACGCTGCCTCCTATAGGCAACCGCCTAGACGGGGTGTAGCGCCACAGGTGGCGTAGTTGTTTGGATCAGTCTACCTTTGCACACGCCTGAGCAAGACCTACACAGCCGGAAAAGAGAAGAACCCCTGAAGGAAGCCAGAGACAACAGGAAAGTTGGCTGAGCGGAGGAAAATCCGGATTGGAAGCCGAGGACGGAGCAGGAGTGGTGATCCAGTGCTGTTCCAGCTGTTGTCAAGCACGAATCTACACCAGAGCCAGGTATATAGGAGGGGTTATTGGTTGGATACTGGTGTAGGGAAGGGTACGGTAATAATAACCAAGAGTGTGACGGGAGTCAAGAACATGCAGTGGCTATGTTACAGGCCCAGCAGAAGCTGCTCCTCGAGATGATGGGGAGATGGCTGGGAGCGCAAGAAAAGGCAGCGGAAGCCGCAAGGACAGTGGCAGGTTCCCAAGGGGCTTTTCAAGGGTTGGGACTACGTAATACTGGGACATTGTCTTTCGAACAGCTAACCAAAGATGATGATATCGACGATTTTATGGAATCTTTTGAGAGAGTAGCTCTCTTGGCTAGATGGCCAAAAGACCAGTGGGCAGTTAGATTCGCCACTTCCCTTACTGGGGAAGCTCTGGCAGCCTACAGGGCTATGCCCGCAACTTTGGTCACCAGTTATGATGAGGTTAAACGAGCCATAAGGGATCGTATGGGTCTAAACCCGATGGTCTATCGTCGCCTTTTGCGAGCTTGTAAGCTGAAACAGGGTAAAACATCCCAAGTTCTGTGCCATCGTATAAAGGGTTTGGCATGGAAATGGCTCACTCCTGAGTCTAGGAACCTAGAGTCTATATTGGATTGTATTATATTAGAGCAATTCATGGAGGCTGTACCCAGGGACTTGCAAACCTTCCTGGTCCTCCAAAATTGCAAAAACACCAATGAGGCTATTTCGCTGGCAGAGCGTTTTTTAGAAGCTGAACTGGTGGGCCATGCAAAGGAGGGTGTTTTAAAGCAGGCAGCTGTGGAGGCACCAGAAAGGAAGGCAAGGTCAGCGGGGGTTGAAAAATTGAAAGATGTGCCCATGGATAAATTTCATTATGCCCGGAGAAAATGTTTTGCCTGTGGGGAAGCAGGTCATTTTAAAAAGGATTGTAAGGCCAGGACAGCCCTGGTAATCACCCATCCCAGGGGGAAGGGAGAAGGATTCCTATTGGATGTAGAGGTGGAAGGGATCCCCACGGAGGCTTTATTAGATTCTGGGGCAGACCAATCAATGATCTCACAGAATCTCTGGAAAAGGATTGAGTCACAAGATAATCAGGTCCTAGAGTCTTCCGGAGACCATATAAAAATTAGATGTGTCCACGGGGCAGCTTCAACCTATCCAGTACACCATGTAAGGGTGAAGGGATTAGGATTGAAAAGGAAAATAGCGGTAGCGGTTGTTCCCAGGCTCCCAAATGCCTTAGTTCTGGGGAGGGATTGGCCCCAATTTTGGCGTGGGTTAGCCGAGGAGTTAAGAAACAAAGCAGGTAAGACCGCTGCCCTAGCAAAGCCAGGAAGCTTACAAAGAGAACCTGAAGCCTCACCCAGGTTAGGGAAGGTTTCAAACCGCCAAAGCGATAAGGACAGGGCGGGCATGGTCTCTACCCGTGCAGGTTCCAAGTCAGTGGGAGGGGAGGTGGATCCTCAGGAAGATCCCTTACCGGGGATGTCCTCCCATGATGACTTGATAGCTCCTTCTAGGGATAGCCAGATTAAGGGAAAGGCAGAAAAGCGGCGAGAGAGGCAGACTAGGTCCAGAAATAGGGCTGAATTAATGGCCGGACAGGAATTGCCCTGGGTGCCCGCGGACTTAATTGAGAAATTTCCCTCATTCCCTAGAGAACAACAAGCAGATCCTGCGCTAGTGCGAGCTTTCGACTACGCACGAGAAGGATCTGAGACCCTGCCCAGATTTTTGCTAGAGGACGACATGCTCTACCGGGAGAGCTTAGACCCACGGACGGGGAACATACGGAAGCAATTAGTGATACCCACTTCTTTCAGAAACATAGTTTTAAGGTTAGCCCACGATCACCCGGTGGGAGGACACAAAGGAATACAGGGCACATTGGATCAAATCCTATCCCGCTTCTATTGGCCCGGAGATTTTAAGGAGACTTCTAAATTTTGTGCGTCTTGCCCTTCCTGCCAGCGGGTCATGGCAAGCCATCCACCAGAGGTACCTATGATATCGATACCCATCATATCAGAACCGGTGCATAGACTGGCCATAGATATAGTGGGACCTCTGCTTAAGACACCACGGGGTTACCAGTACATATTAGTGATAGTCGACCAAGCTACACGGTTTCCCTGGGCAGTCCCTCTGCGGAATACATCCGTGCGTACTATAGCTGTAGAAATGGTGAAATTGTTCTGTGAAGTGGGTTTCCCTCGAGAAGTCATGACGGATAGGGGTAGTAACTTTATGTCACGATACCTTGCACAGGTATGGGGGAGGCCTTTGATATCCGTCACGTACGAACGGCCGCGTATCACCCCCAGTCAAACGGCCTGGTAGAGAGGCTTAACCAAACCTTAAAGAACATTTTAAGAAGGAGTCTGGAGGGTAACATGGCAGAGTGGGACACGATGCTCCCATTTGTGTTATATGCTTGTAGAGAGCGGAAGCAGACCTCTACTGGCACGTCCCTGTATGAGCTTATGTATGGATGCGCTCCACGGGGTATCCTTGATATACTGCGGGAGCAGTGGATAGCACCGACTGTAGGAGAGCAAGAAGTACCCCAATTTCTAAAAGATTTGAAGGGACGGCTACGACGTATGGCCCAAGTGGCAGAGGGAAATTTAATAGCTAGCCAGTCCCGCCAGAGAGCCTATTACAACCGACGTGCTAAACCGCGTCACCTAGAGGTCGGTGAAAAGGTGATTGTCATGATCGCAGGTGCTAGTCCCAAATTTGAGAGTACCTGGAAGGGGCCTTATAAAGTCAAAAAGCAGGTAGGTCCTGTATCTTACTTAGTGGAGAATGGAAAAGGAAGGCAGCAAGTGTATCACATTAACGTCTTGCGGCCTTGGCATGAGCGAACAGTGAGAGCTCAACTGGCCGTGAGAGACTATAGAGACCCAAGCATCCTAGCAAGGATTACGGGCTGTGCGCGGCTTAGCGCGCCAACCCGTAATAGCTTAAGGGGGGATGTGTGGTGACGAGGCTGCAGCAGAACCTGGGAAAATAGCTGGAAATAAAACTTTTTCCTATGAGCAAGGGAATAGCTCAGCCAAGCGTACGTACAAAACTGCAGGCAGAGGAAAAAACCACACAGCTAGAACTACTGAGTTCAGACCACACCCAAGCTCCATGGCAACGCAGGGTGGAGATAGGAAGTACCTGTGGGAGGAGCTAGAAGAGGGAAGACGCTCACACACATTTAAGCTCCCAGAAACAGAGAGGAGGGGGCACTGGAACGGGCACTGGAACGGGCACGGGAACAGACCAGCCACAGCAGCAGTGACGGAGCCAGTCACAAGCTGTCCAGGAGAGAGGGACTGAGGAAGCTGGCCACAGGCAGTGGTGAAAGGCAGAGAGTGTCTGGGGATAGACACAGGAGAGACTCTCAGAGCAGCTGTTATTCAGGGGACTGCACTTCAGAGAGAAGCCCTTGCTGTGAAGAGATTGCAGCACGGTTTGAAGGTAGGAGACATAGTCCTGGGGGAGCCGTGGATTACAGCTCAGATACCAGAGCAGCCCTACAAGACTCTGAAGGAGAAGTTTTACCTTTTGAAAGGCCTGAAAGAAAGACTGTTCCCAAGAGCAAGGTGAGACAGCTAAAACCTTTGAATGTTTTAGTCAGAGATAAAAAGCCTTGCAGCCATTATAGAAGCCAAGAGGAGAGGAAGCAATGTCACTGGGAAAAGTTGTTTAAGCTTTTAAAAGAAGTTAAATCTGCATTCTCAGAGCCGGTTATAAACCCAGAGGCATGTGAGTCTGATTATGAAGATATGGAAACGGAGCCTTCTGAGGTGGAACAGGACTCTGTTGATTCTTTGATGGATTGCTCTTTATGCCGAACGTCAGAGTGAAGGAGGGCCAGGGTTTTTAAGCTGATAAAACCCAGAGCCAATGTATTTAAATGTCCTGATACTCTGAGTGTTGGAAACCTGGGAGAGAAAGAGAATTGCAAATGTTAAAACTATAAGAAGTGTTCCACTGTGAAGTGAAGGTGTTCTAGAAGCAGCTATTCGGTGGGTAAGACAGACAAGCATGAAGCGGCCTTGTTTAAACCCTGATCAGTTGAAGGAAACTGATATCTGTGCTGGATGGTATTAGCAACCAGTAAGCAACAGTTTCAATTGTGGCTTTGGAAGAAAGAAATACTTTCTGTTGTACATAAGCTGAATGAAGCTAGTTTATTTTTATCACAGCCAGAGCACTGTTTGTATGATACCTTTTTGAGTGGAGAAAAATATCCTTCATTTTGTGTTGCCTTGTTCACAACTTCTAAAGAAGATTTTTGTTTGCAAAGTTTAGACCACAAAAATAAATTTCCTGTGTTTTGCCTCTAAAACCACTCGGACTGTTTTATTTGCACACAACTACAATCCCAGAAGCCTTGGTTTTGGGTAAAAGCAATAAAAGGAACATTAGATGGCACGCTGCCTCCTATAGGCAACCGCCTAGATGGGGTGTAGCGCCACAACACACAAATAAGAGAGACAGTCCCTGCTCATCAGAGCTCACAATCTAGTCAAGACAAAAAATTACATAATACAAATTACAGATCAACAGGACAAAGTATACATCTAATTTTAGAGAGAGCAAACAGGGCATAAAATAGTCATATCACAACACAAGAGTCAAGAATAAAAAGCAATAGTGAAGAGGTGGGATTTCAACCTGGACTTGAAGATGGCCAGGGAGGATGCCTGGCACAGAGAGATAGGAAGGCTTTCCAGGCGAAGGGTGCAGCAAGGTGAAAGGAGCGAAGTCTAGAATTAGCAATACGAGTGAAAGGCATAGATAAACGAAGGCTATTAGAAGAGTGAAGTAACCAAGAGGGAGTGTAAAGAGAGATAAGAGACGAAAGGTACTGGGGGGTAGAAGAGTGAATATATTTATACGTCAGTAGGAGAAGCTTGAATTGGATATGGAAACGGATGGGGAGCCAATGAAGGACATGAGGAGAGGGGTGATGTGGGAAAAACGAGACTGGCGGAAAATCAGACGAACAGCAGAATGTTGAATAGACTGAAGGGGAAAGAGGTGGTTTGCGGGGAGGCCGGCAAGGAGAAAGTTACAGTAATCAAGGTGGGATGTGATTAAGGAGTGGACAATCATTTTAGTAGTATTAACAGAGAGGAAGGAGCAAATTTTGCAGATATTGTAGAGAAAGAAATGGCATGACTTAGCAATGAGTTGAATATGTAGAGAGAAAGAGAAAGAGGAGTCAAAGATAACACCAAGGTTATGCGCTGAGGAGACAGGAAGGATAACAGAGTAATCCACAGAGACAGAGAAAGGGGAAAGAGGAGGGGAGGGATTGGGGGAAAGATAAAGAGTTCAATCTTGGCCATGTTCAATTTTAAGCAGCGGAGGGACATCCAGCTAGCAATGTCAGAGAGGCAGACCGTGATCTTAGCCTGGATTTCTGGAGAGATAACCGGCATAGAGCCGTCAGCATAGAGATGATAGTGAAAGCCATGGGAAGAGATAAGGGCACCAAGGGAATGGGTGTAGAGAGAGAAGAGGAGCGGTCCCATGAAAGAACCCTGAGGAACACCTACAGGTAATGGGGTAGAAGAGGAGAAGGAGCCACCAAAGCACACACTGAAAGAGCGATGGGAGAGGTAGGAGGAGAACCAAGAAAGTACAGAGTCCTTGAAACCTAGTGAGGACAGGGCGATAAGAAGAAGGTTGTGGTCAACAGTATCGAAAGCAGCAGAGAGATCAAGAAGGATGAGGACAGAATAGAGGCCTTTGGATTTTGCCAGGAACAAATCATAAGTGACTTTGGTAAGAGCTGTTTCAGTGGAATGTAGGGGATGGAAGCCAGATTGTAAAGGATCCAGGAGAGCATGAGAGGAGAGGAAGTCGAGACAGCAGTGATAGACTGCACGCTCAAGTAGTTTAGAGATGAAGGGAAGGAGAGAGATGGGTCGATAGTTAGAAGGACAGGTGGGATCAAGTGAGGGTTTCTTGAGAAGGGGTGTGACCACAGCATGCTTGAAGTCAGAAGGGAAAGTTGCAGTGGAGAGCGATAGGTTGAGAATATGAGAGATGGAAGGGATGATAGTGGAGGAGATGGAACTAAGGAGGTGGGAGGGGATGAGGTCAGACGAGCAGGTAGTAAGTTTAGAGGAAGAAAGAAGGAGTGAAGTTTCCTCATCAGAGACCATAGGGAAGGAAGAAAGTGTAGCAGAAGTGAGGGAGGAGAATTGGGAAAAAGTGGGGGTAGTAAGGGTGGCGGGGAATTGAAGGGTGATCTTGTGAATTTTGTCATGAAAGAACTCAGCCAAGGTTTGGGCAGGAAGGGAGGGAGGAATCAGGGGTGGAGGAGAGAACTGAGTGTGTTAAAGAGACGACGAGGATCAGAGACAAGAGAGCTCATCATATGGGTGAAGTAGACTTGTTTAGCAAGTGCAATGGCTGATTGAAAAGAGAACAGAATGAATTTAAAGTGGAGAAAGTCAGCATGGGAGCGGGATTTAAGCCAGGCATGCTCAGCAGAGCGCAAATAACGGGCAGTGGGAGAGATCCAGGGCTGGGGAGAAGAGTGCCTAACAGGACGTGGGGTAAGGGGAGCAAGAGCATCCAGGGCAGAGGACAGTACAGCGTGTTATGAGGTCACAGCATCATCAATGGATTTGGATAACAGAATGGATGAAAGGGGTGAGGAAATAATGGAGGAAAGATCTAAGGGATCAATAGCAAGAAGGTTTCTAGAAAGGTTAGAGGAGACAGGATGAGGCTGAGGTGGGGGAAGATGAATAATAAGACTTAAAAGGTGGTGGTCAGATAAGGGAAGGACAGATTTACAGAAGTTGGAGGGTGAGCAGTTATAGAAGAAAATCAGGTCAAGGCAGTGACCATGTTGGTGAGTAGGGGCAGTGGAGCAGAGTTGAAGTTCATAAGAGGAGGTAAGGGAGAGGAGCTTTAAAACATGGGGGTCACAGGGGACATCAACATGAATGTTAAGATCCCCGAGAATAAGAGTGGGGGAGGAGGGGTTAAGAAAGGTAGACAGCCAAGAATCAAAGTCAGAAAGAAAAGTAGACACAGAAATGTCGGGAGGCCAATAGATAACAGCTACCCGAAGTGGGAGAGGAGTGAAGAGGCGGATGGAGTGGACCTCAAAAGAGAGAGATGAGTGAGATTGAGGTAGGATGAGGGTCTGGAAGTGACAAGAGGGGGAAAGAAGAAGCCCAGTACCCCTGCCATGTCCAGTGGGACGAGGAGTGTGGGAGAACTGAAAGCCCCCATGACAAAGCGCGGCAATAGAGGCAATGTCTTCAGGAAGAAGCCAGGTCTCAGTTAAAGCAAGGAGGTGAAGTGCGTGAGAAATAAAAAGGTCATGTATAAAAGCAAGTTTGTTAGAGATAGAGAGAGTGTTCCACAAGGCACATGAGAAGGGGAGAGCAGAGGGGCAGAGGAGAGGAATGTGAATAAGGTTGGATAACTTGCGAAAAGGCCTTGTCCTAACGTGAGAGAAATGTTTAGGGAGGGCAGGGAATTTCAGAGAGTGAGGGGTAACTCTTGGAAGACCGGGATTAGGGAAGATATAGATAAGGTTAGCCAAATTACGTGATGACCTCATCATAACATGGGATGAAAGAAGGGCCAAGGATGGGGTTTAAATTACAAAGAGGAGAAGGAGAGAAGCAGAGTACGAGGTAGGGAGAATAAAGAGATGTGGAGCACAGAGTGAAGAGAAAGGCTAAACAAAAGTTATAATAGAATCATACTATACGCTTCGGAGCTATAGGTTCAGTAAGCATGCAGCAGGTGATAAATCAACAACAGAGAGTAAACAGATCTGCTTATCAGGTAAACGAGTGTGGATGCTGCCCCAGATCACGAAAGCACCGTGGCCTGTAGCTAAAGTCACGCGTGTAAGGGCCACACCAAAGGGCCCTTTGGCGAGGCCTGCCAGACGCGGGCGTGCCTGTTGCAGATGTAGTTAAAGTGAGGATTGAGAGAGTCTGATTGGTCCCGCGGTGGAGGGGGAGGCGCTAGAAATCAGGCTGCTCACACTCTGCCCCGATGATCACTGAGGCTGCTCAAACTGTAAAGGGATTCCTTTCCCTTCAATAAATGCCTGTTGCAGATGCCGTTAAAGGGAGGATTGAGAGAGTTTTTGAATGGTCCCACGGTGGAGGGGGAGGAGCTAGAAATCAGGTTGCTCACACTCTGCCTGGATGATCACTGAGGCTGCTCAAACTGTAAAGAGTGGGTCAGTGTCATGGCAGGACATGCTAGGGAGATAAAGTTCCTAGATCAAATAAATGACTGCTTGTTGGAGCAGCTGGTTCATGAACCGACCAGAGGGGAAGCCATATTAGACCTAGTCCTTAGTGGAGCACCAGATCTAGTGCAAGAGATAAGGGTGATGGGGCCACTTGGCAATAGTGATCATAGCATGATCACCTTTGATTTAATTAGTGGAGGAGGGATAGTAAGGAAATCCACAGAACTACCTTTTAACTTTTGAAAGGGAGACTATGATAAAATGAGGAAAATAGTTAAGAAAAAACTAAAAGGAGCAGTTGCAAAGGTTAAAGACTTACATCAAGCTTGGGTGTTGTTGAAAACTACTATCTTGGAAGCCCAGAGCAGCTGTATTCCACGCTTTAAGAAAAGTGGAAGGAAGTCAAAAAAACTGCCAGCATGGTTTAAAGGTGAGGTCAGAGAGGCTGTTGTTGCCAAAAAAGCATCTTTCAGGAAATGGAAAAAAGAGCCAAATGACGAAACCTGGAAACAGCACAAGCACTGGCAAGTCAAATGCAAGGCATTGATAAGGCAGGCAAAGTGAGAATTTAAGAAGAAGCTTGCTGCGGAAGCAAAAACGCGAAATAAAGACTTTTTCAAGTACATTCGTAGCAAAAAACCTGTGAGAGAGTCAGTTGGTCCATTAGATGATAGAGGGGTTAAAGGGCCCTAAGAGGCAACAAAGCGATAGTGGAGAGACTGAATGAATTTTTTGCTTTGGTCTTTACTGAGGAAGATGTAGGGATGTTACCCATGACTGAAGTGGTATTTAAAGGTGCAGAAGAATTGAAGGAAATATCGATACATCGGGAAGATGTATTACAACTATTAGATAAACTGAAGAGTAGCAAATCACCTGGGCTGGATGGTATACATCCAAGGGTGTTGAAAGAACTGAAATATGAGATTGCAGACCTGCTATTAGTAATCTGTGAACTATCATTAAAATCATCTCTAATACCTGAAGATTGGAGGATCTCCAATATAACACCAATTTTTAAAAAGGGTTCCAGAGGTGATCCGGGAAACTACAGACCGGTGAGCCTGACGTCAGTACCGGGAAAAATGTTAGA
The DNA here is from genome assembly GCA_033557465.1 of Ichthyophis bannanicus. NCBI lineage: Eukaryota > Metazoa > Chordata > Amphibia > Gymnophiona > Ichthyophiidae > Ichthyophis > Ichthyophis bannanicus. The sequence continues at coordinate 264,405,011 of CM066031.1, read as the reverse complement.
AACCATCATAAAGAATAAAATTACTCAGCATGTAGATAGTCATGGCCTAATGGGAGACAGCCAACATGGCTTTAGACAAGGAAGATCTTGTCTTACTAATCTGTTATGTTTTTTTGAAGGTGTGAATAAACAGGTGGACAAAGGTGAGTCGGTTGATATAGTGTATCTGGACTTTCAAAAAGCCTTTGACAAGGTCCCTCATCAGAGACTTTTGGTAAAACTAAAGAGTCATGGGATAGGAGGCAGTGTACTACTGTGGATCAGGAACTGGTTAAAAGATAGAAAGCAGAGGATAGGGCTAAATGGCCAATTTTCCCAATGGAGAAAGGTGAATAGTGCTGTACCCCAGGGATCTGTGCTGGGTCCGCTGCTTTTTGACATATTCATAAATGACCTGGAAAGTGGAATAACGAGTAAGGTTATCAAATTTGCAGATAACACAAAACTATTTAAAGTTGTTAAAAACCAAGAGGATTGTGAAAAATTGCAAGAGGATCTTGATAAATTGGAAGACTGGGCATCAAAATGGCAGATGAAATTTAATGTGGACAAGTGCAAAGATATGCACCTAGGGAAGAACAACCCAAACTATGGTTACACAATGCAAGGTTCCACATTAGGAACCACCACCCAGGAAAAAGATTTAGGCGTCATTGTGGATAACATGTTAAAACCCTCAGCCCAGTGTGCAGCAGCGGCCAAGAGAGCAAATAGAATGCTAGGTAACATAAGGAAAGGAATGGAAAATAAAACAAAAGATTTTATAATGCCTCTATATCGTTCCATGGTGAGACCGCACCTTGAATATTGTGTGCAATTCTGGTCGCCGTATCTTAAAAAGGATATAGCGATATTAGAAAAGGTTCAGAGAAGAGCCACCAAAATGGTAAAGGGGATGGAAGGATACTCCTATGAAAGGCTAAAAAGGTTAGGGCTCTTTAACCTGGAAAAGAGACGGCTGAGGGGAGATATGATAGAAGCCTATAAATTAATAAACGGAGTGGAACGGGTAAACGTAGATCGATTGTTTACGTTATCAGAATATAGAAAGAGTAGGGGACATGCAATGAAGCTACAGGGTAAACTAAGACTAATAAAATAAAATATTTTTTCACTCAACGTGTAATCAAACTCTGGAATTTGTTACCGGAGGATGTAGTAAAGGCTGTTAGTGTAGCTGGGTTTAAAAAAGGTTTGGACAAGTTCCTGGAGGAAAGGTCCATAAACCATTATTAAGAAGGGACCCAGGATATCAATGCTTGACCCAATACAAGCATTGTGGAACCTGTCTTTTGGGGAAACTGCTACGTACGTATGACCTACATTGGTCACTGTTGAAAACAGGATACTGGGCTTGATGGACCTTGGTCTGACCCAGTATGGCATATCTTATGTTCTTATGTTCTTAGTTCAGTTTCTCAGGCTTTTCATCTCACTTTTAATATGTATGCATGCTTCTCTTTCTACTTTATAGTCACTTATTCTATATTTGGTGAAGGTCTGTGTTCCGCTTGTGAGGTGTTCTGAGGGATGGCATATTCATTCTGTTTGGGGCTCTATAGCAGCAGTCCAGCTTGTTCTATTTTTCTAGTAGGAGATAATGGTGTTCCAGGGCCTAGTGTAATTTTACAATGTTGACTTTTCCTGCCTAGGTCTTTTACTATTTGAGTTCTGGGAGATAGTGCTGGTATAGTAGGAAATTTCTGAGTGTCTTTTTTCAGCAGGGATTTGTGTTACTTCACAGAATGTTTGGCAGTGGATGGAGACTGTTACTCTTACTGAGGTGACATGAGAACTTGAATATTATTATTTTTGTGTGATAGGTTGTAAAGTGAATCATCCTGCATCCACTGCTCTTCCTATATGCTTATAATTATCATAATTATTGCTGATCTATTGCAGTTAGTTTGTTCTCTGCTATGAGCATTCTGGAAAAGGGGCATATACGTTTTTTAATTTAGGGGGATTTTACTTTGCATTGAGTGGGGATAGTATATTTTAAGTTTCTTGTTTGTCCATTTTATTTTTTAGTTCCTTCTGCCTTTGCTCTCGATTTGATTGCTATGCCCACATCTGTAATGTGAAAGTGACGCTCCTCAAATCATCTATTTCAAGTCGGGGCCAGCAGCACGCAGCCGACTCTGGCACACGCTTAAGGAGCATGTGCTCCTTGGGGCACTCCTTTGGGCAACTCCAGGGGCAACTCCATTTTGGGATAGGAACAGCTTGGTTTTCTGGTTTGTTATTTATTTGGTTTTTATTTTTGGTGTCATGGGTTTCATTATCCTGTTTTTTGGGGGCCATTGGCCATCATCTTGGCTTCCAGCTCATTGCGTGAGGACCATGGAGGGAAAATCTTTAAACTTGGTGCATTGTCTATCATCTAGGGATAACCCCTGTTCTATAGGGGATATTAAGGTAGGTTTGCTTAATTTGCAAAAAATAAAGAATAAGGGTTGACATGTTGTTCCATTCATGCTGCCGCTGCCAGGCACACTCACATTGTGTGTGGCTGCTCCAATGTTGGCCTGTGTGTCGGGGGCATCGGCAGCATGGCTGCCAGCTGGTGATGGCGGGGCTGACTGCATAGGGCACCAGAGTGGGTATCTATGCACAGGCCTCTGTGCCCATCTGGCTCCACAGCTGGTGACAGGGCATGTGGCCAACCATGTCAGCGGCTTCTCTGTGGCTGTGCGGCCTCTGGCTTATCTGCATGGCTACAACACTGCTTTGGCAGTTGCAGGTATGACCTCATAATGTCGTCTGTGTCTTCACAGGTGCCCCTGCTGTAGCTGCACAGGCAGCAGAGCCTGCTCTGCCGCCAGTATCCATGGAAGATACCACAGGATGGGGGACCCCGCCTGATACCCCACTATTGTGCATCGCTGGTGCTGCCACACTGCAGCAGCTGCCTGATGGCCCTGGCACAGATGATCTAGAGCTCCATGTTCCCTCCCCATCGCCTCCACAACAGCAGCCTATTGACGACGGCGATGACCTGGGGAGTACACCCACAGGGGTGCACAGCAACACCTGCATCAATGTGCTGAGTTTCTGCTTGCTCACAGCACTGCCCAGCAGACACAGTCCACAGCATTGTAGGCATGTCGTGGCCACAGAGCAGCTAACCGCGGCTACTAGCACCCTCCAGATTACCATGGTGGAGATTCTAATGGAGCTGTACCATGTCCCTGGTGGTCTGTCCCTACCTGGCCCCATGCACACTCCAGTGTGCCTTGCGTGGGGTCTTGACAGGGGCATGGTGGAGCAGCTCCCAAAGCTGCAGCTTCTTCAGCAACATGTGAACCTGCGCCTCTACACCTGGGCTCCAGTGGTGTCACAATACGGGCCTCTCCACATATCCACATCGCTGTTGGTCAGCCCACCACACAGGCATCCCCTCTCATTGGGCCAGTTCCACTGGACAGCGGCCACCAGAAAGTGTTACCCCTATTCCATGAGGGAATCGTGGAGTCAGGCAGCATGAGCTGTGACACCTCTGGGTCCAAGGATTCATTACCAGGAACACCTGTGACCATGATGACTGAGGCACAGGTGCATGTGCTCTCAGGGAGGGAGAGGGGCAAGGGGTAGGCACAGGGGAGAGGCCGCAGGGGGGGGGGTCATCTAACACCAGGGTTGATGGGAGGCATGCATGGTGGGTAGGGCTGGGTCCCATGGGGGTGCACAGGCAGTGTGGGTTTGGGCAGGGGTATGTGGGGTGGGTGTCAGTTACATTCCAGGTCTCTTTGTGTGATATTGTGGCATGTGGGTGGGCATGGGTAGTTGGGGAGTAGGCAGCTCCACAGGATAGCACAACCTCATACGTCTGGCCTTGGATGGGTGCAAGGGTCATACTGTTCTGCAGAGAATGGTCACATGTTCATGTGTTGCTGTGGGACACACACATTGCTATGTCCATGCTGGCTACACAATGTCCAGCCCCAGTTCCTGGTATGTGTTTCAATGGTCTACTGGCCAGAGCTCCTCTATGCCACCTCTGGTGGCCACTGCTGGGGGCATTTGCCAGCATCACTGCATGCATGGGACACCTGTCTCTGTTGTGGCCACTGTCACATTTGTCACACCCTCCGCTCATCTGGGTCTGCTTGGACATACATCCACTGCCATAAAATTAGGTGCTTGCCCTAGGGCTCTATCCACAACTGATTTTGCTAGGGTGTTGGGGGCGTCAATTACCTGGCCTCTGCACCCCACAAGGTGCTAGGGCTGCTGCACATGCTCAAGGTATGTGTGCCTCTTCTCTGGGCAACAGAGAGCTAGTCTCCAATCAGGACTTGAGCTGGATCCGACTGGGCTTAAATTTCCGGCCTAAAATCACTGGAGTTCACTTTTTCAGAAGGTTAATATGGTAAATCTGAATGGGCAATCTTGTAGTTAACAAGCTGCACTTTCTGTCTTCCACCTCATAGGGCTCCTGCCATTTACAGAGTAATATGCTCTCGGATGAGGGCAGCAAGACTAAAATTCTGTCTCCCAGTTGAAAGGTGCGGTGTATGACTACCCGATTGTAGCCCCTGGCCTGCTCAGCTTGGGTTTTTTCCAGTCTGAGTTTTGCCACTTCTCCGGCTTTCCTCAGCCTATTTTGCATTTGTATAATGTACTCCACCAAATTATATCTGGCACGGGGTTCTTCTTCCGAGGTTTCTCTTGCCACATCTAATATGCCTCTTGGCCATCTTCTGAAGAGCAACTCAAAAGGCGAAAACCCCATGGAACGCTGAGGTACCTCGCAGATGGCAAATATCAAATACAGTAGGAGAATGTCCCATTAATCTGAGCTCTCAATCCCTTGCCTCCCCAAACAGAGTAGGCAAACTACGCCTATACAACTTACATAATAACCAAGACCAAAGAAGACTAGCTTAAGAAAAAGAGCAAAACCTACCTATAAAGACAGGCTAAGGAACCACTTGAAAAAAATGAAGTACACATGATAAAACAGAAAAAAATGCATAGAAAAATTAAAAAGCCACTGACTCCTGATTTGAAAATAACATTTATTGTTTAAGTGCACTAGTAGATCTGAGACAATGAGAAATCAGAAAGTTACTCATTTGAGAAGATGATTCCCAAGCTGCCAGCTCAGTCCTGATCATCCCTGAGGCTGAGATGAAGAATGCCATCAGCAGGGCAGCCACATGATACAAATTTTGACAGTTCTACCATGGGAGATTAGAGACTTCCAATGCCTGACAAAACAGGGGGCCAAAGCAAGAACTCTCTCCGACTGCCAGTGTCGACAGATGGTTGGGAGCATAGTAGAAGCATTGATGGGAGATCTGTGGAACGAAAGCTCCTATGCCTGCACTTAAGAAAAAAGAAAAGCCAAGAATATAATCAAGGTATGCTGACCTGTCTACGCTAGCGAGCGATAACAGTTTTAACAGCAAACTGATAGAAGAGCGAAAAAATAGCAAAGTAGAAAAGATTAAAGTGAGACAAGCAGATGAAGCTTTGATAGAAATTAAGAGGCACGTGAGGAATAGTAGCCAAAGGGAGAAATATTAGAAAAATAAAGAGTGAAGTTTAGAAGTATCACACTTGTTACTGAGCAGAATGCTGCCATTCTATGGATCCCAATCCCGAAAAGACAAGACAGTTCTACCACAGTTAGAAGCAAAAGAAAGAAGTTTAAGCACTAGAATCATCATTGTTGGCAGATGTTTTCAGGTAGTTTTCTGCCTGGCTTGACCAAGTCAAAAATCTTAGTTGCGACCTTGGCCAAAATGTTAAGCTTGCCAGGATGTGATAAGCAAATATACAGGGTGGCCCAAAAAAAGTGAGAACATCTCGTAGCATATAAGTTATTTAAAAATTCAAAAAGACAGATGTAAACGATTGACAAATTTTAAAAAAAAGATGGCGTGTCCGGAAATTGTCGAAATAAAGACATTATGTAGCTAAAAAAGGTAAATATGTAAACTATTTTTTTTTAGTTTTTAATTTATGAGATGTTCTCACTTTTTTGGCCCACCCTGTAGTTCCATGCTTACACAGTTCTTTTTTAACCTTTGAGAGTTCAAATATGGGTAGATTTTCAGTTGAAAACTTATGATCCTAAGTTTGGTTGAAAATAGGAGGCACATTTAGGTATCTAACTTACGTTACAAAATTTAGGTGCTCGGCTCTTTTTTTTATCTTCTCAATATCTGACTCACAGTGTATGACAGAAAAATTACCTAAGAAAAAGCTGGTGCAATCTCTGAGGATAATTTTTCATTAGGCAATAATCAAAGTGCTTTGATTATTGATGAAAACTCCTCTCATAAAAATGCCCATGCACCAGGATGGGCACTCGGGATTATTTGTGTGCATTGTCTCCATTTCATACAGCGTAGTTACTCACCTGTAATAGGTGATCTCTGGGAACAGCAGGAATAAGTCTTCACATATGGGTACCGTCGACACCGACGGAGCCTGCGTGGGAACGCTCCCCAGCGTCCAAAAGGAAAGCTTTTGGGAGCATCCGACCACACATGCGTACTACCTTTCCGCCCAACTACCTCTCTCACCTCAGATGAGTTGAAAGCTGAGATCAAAGAAGAGAAGTAGAAGAAAAATAGAAAGAGAGAGAAAGACAACTCCTAGGGGAGGTGGGTGGGTTGTGAAGACTTATTCCTGCTGTTCCCGGAGATCACCTGTTACAGGTGAGTAACTACGCTATCTCCAGGAACAAGCAGGAATGTAGTCTTCACATATGGGGACTCCCCAGCTAAAAATGCCTAGGGATGACCCCAGCATGTTGCGGATCTATGTAAGATGGGCCATGCTTCCTCCCAGGGACCTCAGGCATCCAAGAGTGGATGGTGGGAAGGAGTTGATCTAGGAATGGAAGAGATGCTGTAGAACAGCCTGACCGAACAAGGCATCCCGACGGGAGTCCTTGTCTAAGCAATAGTGGGCAGTGAAAGTATGTACAGAAGCCCAAGTTGCTGCTTTGCAGATCTCATCAATAGCAACTGAACAAAGAATAGCTGTTGAGGCTGCCATGGCTCTAACATTACGAGCCGTGACATGGCCTTCAAGAGGGATTCCTTTACTCTGATAGGTAAAGGAAATACAGTCTGCAATCCACTTAGAGAGAGTTCTCTTAGTGACTGGAAGTCCTAAATGACTAGAGTCAAAAGCCAGAAAAAGCTGAGAAGACTTTCTAAATGGCTGAGTTCTGTGAAGATAAAAAGCCAGAGCCCGTTTACAATCTAAGGTATGAAGATTTATTTCCGCGCTGGAGGCATGAGGCCTAGGGAAGAAGACTGGGAGATAAACCGATTGGTTTAAATGAAAAGGTGATACCACCTTTGGTATAAAATGAGGATGAGTCCTCAAGACTACTTTGTCATGATGAAACCTCGTATAAGGAGGGTCAGCCACTAAAGCCTGCAGTTCACTAATGCGTCTTGCAGAAGTGATAGCAATTAGGAAAATGACTTTCCATGAAAGAAACTTTAGCTCCAAAGTAGCTAAAGGTTCAAAGAGTGGCTTCATGAGTTGACCCAGAACAAGATTAAGATCCCATGCCACCGGAGGTGGTTTGATGGGAGGTTTTGTTAAAAGGAGACCCTTCATAAATCTTGAAACAAGAAGATGAGAGTAAATTGGTTGTCCATCGAAGGGTTTATGAGATGCAGCAATAGCACTAAGATGGACTCTAACAGAATTGATCTTGAGACCAGAAGCTGATAAGTGAAGGAGATAGTCCAGAAGGGACTCTACTGGTACCAAGAGGGGATTAAGTCCCCTCTGGGAACACCAGACTGAGAACCTCTTCCTCTTAAAAGCATAAGAACGCCTTGTGGAAGGTTTTCTGGAAGCTAGAAGAATATCCTTCACTTGTTGTGAAAGGCCTAGATCTTGAAATTCTATGCCTTGAGTAGCCAGGCTTTGAGATGAAGGGACTGGGGATTGGGGTGCAGTAGGGATCCGTTGTTCTGGGACAGAAGATCCGGAGCACTCCCCAACTCCAGAGGAGTGGCTCGAGAGAGACCTAAGAGAAGAGGATACCATGTTTGCCTTGGCCAACAGGGAGCTATGAGTATCATGCGACTTCTGTCTCTCTGGAGTTTGAATAAGGTTTTGGGAATTAGGGGAATTGGTGGGAAGGCATAGAGAAAATCCTGGCCCCAATGGAGCAGGAATGCATCCCTCGCCTGGCAATTTTGAGCTGGAAGTCTGGAACAGTACCAGGGAAGTTTGGCATTCTGTGGACTTGCAAAGAGGTCTATGTCTGGTGTTCCCCAGACTTGAAATACTTGAGCAAGTTGATATGAGTGGAGAGACCACTTGTGTGGCAACAGGACTCGGCTGAGCCTGTCCGCCCAAACGTTTTGAATGCCTGGAAGGTATACTGCCAACAAATGAATGTGATGCTCTCTGGCAAAGGCCCACAGTTGCAAAGCTTCATTGCATAATTGCAGAGAGCCTGTTCCGCCTTGTTTGTTTAGATAAAACATGGCCACTTGGTTGTCGGTTTGCACCAGAACTGTTTTGTTTATGAGATGGAAGCAAAAGACTCGAATAGCATTGGAAATGGCCCTTAGTTCTAGGAGGTTTATTTGAAGAGAAGCCTCCTGGGTAGACAGATTGACTAAGTGGGCTCCCCAACCCAACTTGGATGCATCTGTCGTCAGGACAGCCTGAGGTAGGGGTTGCTGAAAAGGAGAGCCTACTGTAAGGTTTTCCAGAGATTGCCACCAATGGAGAGGCGCAATCAGGCGTGTGGTAACTCTGATCTTGTCTGACAGGCATCCTGAGGCCTGGGACCATTGGGAAGCTAAGGTCCACTGGGCCGCTCGCATGTGAAGGCGTGCATAAGGAATCACATGGACTGTAGATGCCATGTGTCCTAGAAGTCGAAGCATCTGTTGGGCAGTGAGGAAGGTTTGTAGCACTGCTTGAGATGCTAGTTCGATGATACACAGACAGTGAGGCTGAGGCAGGAAAGCCTTTGACTGCTGTGTGTCCAAGCGAGCCCCTATAAACTCGAGGGATTGAGATAGGGTGAACTGGGACTTTGGCAGGTTTATGATCCATCCCAAGTACTGCAGTATTTGCATTGCTCGGGAAAGAGCATGACTTGCCTCTAGAGCTGACGGTGCTTGAATGAGCCAATCGTCTAAGTAAGGGAAGACAAAAATTCCTAGAGTCCTCATAAATGCTGCTACTACTGCCATGCATTTTGTGAAGACCCTTGGAGCAGAGACCAGTCCGAAAGGAAGGACTCTGTATTGAAAATGTCTTCCCTTGACTAAGAATCGAAGGAATTTTCTGTGATCTGCATGAATAAGGATATGCAGGTAAGCATCCCTTAAATCTTGAGAACATAGCCAATCTTGCTCGTGAAGGTATGGAAGAAGTATGCCGAGGGAGATCATCTTGAACCTTTTTCGGGCTAAACATTTGCTCAGTTCTCTGAGGTCCTGGATTGGTCTTAGTCCCCCTGACTTCTATGGAATGAGAAAATAGGGGGAATAGAATCCTGTGCCCTGCTGGGACATTGGAACCTCTTCTATAGCCCCTGAGTCAGAAGAGTGGTGACCTCTTGCCACAATAGGTCTGAGACCAGTGGTTGAGATTTGAACTGTTTTATTAGCATGGATGGGGCAAACTCAGGAAATGAAGCTTGTATCCCAGACTCACGATAGATAGAGTTCAATTTTCTGATGTGATTTGTTGCCATCTTTTGGCAAAATGGCAGATACGGCCTGGAATATTTAAAGGTTCTGGGCTTAGAACAGGAAGAATGGCTAAGTTCTCTAGACAACAGTCAAAGACCCCGAGGAGGCCGGGTCTGCTGATCCTTCTGAGCTTGTGTCTTTCTTTGTCTAGTTTGTTGTTGCCCCTTCTGGGGAACATGTGTTTGCTGGGTGGAAGATGGATAGAATTTTTTCTTTTTAGAGAAAAAAGGTTTTTTGAAAAACTTTTTCTTGGCTGGGTTAGCTGTAGATTTTGACAATCTGTCTAAAGTTGTAATATCAGTGTCAATTTCATTAGCTTTGAGCTGCCAATCCTTGCCAAAGAAATTTTCTCCTGTGCAAGGAATGTTTCCCAGCTTATCTTGCACCCATTCCTCCAAGTCTGAAGCTTGGAGCCAGGCAATACGACATGCTCCTATGGATATAGCAGAAGTTCTGCTAATAAATTCAAAACAGTCAAAGGTAGCATGATTCATAAACTTAGAGACATTTTGAGCATGTTTGACCAAAGTCAAATGATCTGTCCGTTTATCCTCTTGAAGAAAAGGGTTCAAAAGTTCCAAGTCTTTTGTAACCTCTTCAAGAAACATTCCCATGTATAATATATAGGATCTGATTCTTGCTGATAGCATGGAGGACTGAAAGCATCGACGACCAAAGGCATCCAGTGTTCTAGACTCACGACCTGGTGGATTGGAAGAGTGTCTTTTAGCACTCTTAATCCGCCTCATGGCGGACTCTACCACCATAGAATGATGTGGTAACTGAGTCTTCTGAAACCCTGGACAAGGTGGTACTCGATACATAGTGTCAAGACGTCTAGAATGTGGAGATACTGTTAAAGGAGCTTCCCACATTCTTAACATTAGATCATGTAAGATCTGGTGTATAGGAAGCATAACTGCCTCCTTTGGAGCCAAAGGATATTGAAGAATTCTCAATTCTTCTGCCCTAGGCTCCTTTTCTGGTACTACTGTAATGGCAAGACCCTTTGCCATATCACGTACAAAATCATGAAAAGACATATCCTCAGAGGGGATGTTCTGGGTTGAGGAGAAGGAGTTGAATCTTGTAAAAGTTCAGCTCTGGTACCGGTGGAATCATCCGAGTCATCGGAATCGGAAGACTCAAAAGGAGGAAGTACCGGGTTCTCCCAAAGCAGATGGCGTCGGTACTGCTCGATGTCGGTACCGAAATGAGTCGGTACCTGATCCCCCATGCTGGAGAGAGATTCCAAGCTCGGCATCGGGGGAAGCATGTCTGTTGAAACAGGGGTACCGAGGGCACTGGCAACAGTACCGGTGCGTGCGGAACCGTCTGAAGCGGTTTTAGCGGTACCAAAGTAGCTAAAAGAGTCGCTAGACTGCGTTTGATAGCGAGGAGTCTTTTGTCCATCGCTACTGCCGATGCCGGGGTGTCGGTACCGGTGGAAGCGGCCACAACCCCCGAGCATGGCACCAGTAGTTCCATCGAGGTCGAGGCCTCGGGAACATCCTGGAGCCCCGATAAAGCTTTGGAGCCCGAAGACTCCCGCCAGGGCTGTTTTGCCAGTGAAATGTCCTCGAGGGCAATGCCAGTGGCATCTCAATGTTTAGAGGGAGATCTACCCTTTGAGGACCGGCTAGTCTTAGAAGATTTGTGTTTAGTTACCTGAGATCCCTGGGAAGAAGCAGAAGCCCTGGAAGACATCGATGCTACAGACATCATGTCTGAAGCAAATAGGGCACCGAGTTGATTTGCTCGATTCTGAAGACTTCTTTTAGTCAACTTCCTGCAGGAGAGACACTCCGTAGGGCAATGGTCAGGACCCAAACATTTAAGACACCAGTCATGGGTGTCGGTAATAGAAATTGTACCGCCACATTTTGAACATTTTTTAAAACCAGTGGCTGGTTTTTCCATGGTAAGGGAAAAGAGGGCCTAATGCCCAAAAAGGCGCCAAGCACCAGAGCAGAGAAGAAACCCCTGAGGAAAAGCACTAAAACTGAGTTATTTTTAAAAGAAAAGAAAGAAAAGCACCGATGGTACCGGTAGGCGTCGACGGAAGGCAGACGCGACCACAAAAAATATAAAAATAAGAGAAGATTTTCTGCGGTGATAGGGACACGTCCTGTCGGCTCCACGGAAAACGAAGAACTGAGGTTTGAGAGGTAGTTGGGTGGGAAGGCAGCATGCATGCGTGGTGGGATGCTCCCAAAAGCTTTCCTTTCGGACGCTGGGGAGTGTTAATGCTCAGGCTCCGTCGGTGTCGACGGTACCCATATGTGAAGACTACATTCCTGCTTGTTCCTGGAGATAAATCTATCTCAAGCATATTCATTGTGAATAGCATGAAATCCCACTGGCTGGGGATGTCCTAAGGACTAGGGTGAAATGTATTGTCCCAGAGTGACCTGTGGATGACCATAGTCATAATGTTGATTTAACTGATATTTTATTACAACATTAGTAAAGGTTTGGAAGAGCAGGAATTTATCCATCCAATAGCACCTTGGATAGAGTATAAATAGACTACACATTTTTTTGTCTCAAAACCCTTTTTCTAATTATTATTTGAAGTAAAGAGAAGCTCCTTTACACTTCTTACTAGCTGGGCTTCCCCCTTGTCAAGCCCGATTCGATAACATCCATGTCCGGCCAGTGAAAACGCCAAAATCAGAAACAAGGAACTTTTAGTCTCGATTCTGATTCCGAGGGAATGTCCAGCCTGCCGTGTTGTCGGCCCGTGCACGTACCCAGTGCAAGCCCTGCGCACAGACCATAGCAGAAACATGTCCCACTCATATGCAAAGACCCGGGTAAATGCTGCTGGTTGTTATGGATGTCTGTGCTGCCTCCGTATATACTGAAAAGATGGATGTGGCAGATCCTGCCCATCTCTGAGAGAAAGCCGCAGATGCCACACCCCCAAATACAAAGTGAATTGCGAGGTTGCTGTGCACACAGACAGCTGTATGCTGATGCTAACTGGACAGGAATGGAAAGGAGACATGAATGCTGATAGAAACTAGACCACCTATTGGTCCCTCCTGCCCACAAAGGTGCTATGTAAGCCCACTGCACACAAATATAGCAGCAGAGAACGTAAATAGGAACATGTTTCTAAACCAAACACACAGAACACCACAAGCTACAAAACCTATAATAACACCAAGCACGATTGCAGCACCAATCCCTAATGAGGGCATCAAAAGCACAGATTCCCTTGTAATCCATACATAAACTCAGGAACAGCACTTATGAACTATACTGGTATCACAACTATATGTCTCACATAATGTATACTGCCCCCCACACATAGGAAGCAGCACATACATCTGTAAACAGACATCAGTACAAGATGAATTGCCCTCAAAGATTGTAGTCACATACATGGTCATTAATAGAGTCAGATCATCAGTTCCATAGGTGAAAACATTCCCCACAATAGAATAATGATAGTGTAAAGAATATTGCAGTATACAAGAAACTGCCTCCTGAACTAGCATACAAACAGCCATACATCCACAAACGTGCACCTATGTAACTGATAGCATGATACTATGCATGAATGTGTGTGTGCATATCATCCTTGGTGGCATGTGATATGACTATGCTATCTGCTCCTAGATACTGGTGCTGCTTCCCATATATCAGTCATGTCCCCCAGTGCCTGGTAATGCTGATGTACGACAGCCCGATCACAGTGGAACCTGATGGCATTGCAGTCAGCCATACAGACCAGGTACAAGTCAGGCATTCATGTCTGCCCAGATTTGTTGTTCAGCACACCAGAGCCTCCCATGAAACCCTGATACCACACACACACACACACAAATGCTCTACATGCAGTCACAAAAGTGAGACTTCTGGCAACATGATGTTCGCCACCTGTAAACAAAGATTGATAAAGCAGGACTGGATATATATTATATTCAGATTAAAAGGAAGCGCACCTCAGCGCTGCCCCAGAAACACTGCATCAGCAGCCACAAAGCTCCCCCGATCGGGGAGAAGCACCTGAGTGGGAAACCGTCCCGCTCGGAGGCTCCTGCCCAATCGGGGCAGTGGGAGGGAGATTAAAAGGAAGCACACCTCGGTGCTGCTCCAGAAACACTGCATCAGCAGCCACAAAGCTCCCCCGATCAGGGAGAAGCACCTGAGCGGGAAACCGTCCCGCTCGGAGGCTCCTGCCCAATCGGGGCAGTGGGAGGGAGATTATTTATTTATTTTTTTATTTTATTTTCTTATATACCGCACTCTTTAGTATCAGCGTGGTTTACATGGAACAAGGAACCGTAAATAACAAATATCAGTCTTTACAGAGAACAGGGATTTACAACTTGGATAACTTAGGGAAACGTGCAACACAACTATTTACATATGTAACAGTAAGCTTTCAATAATGGCTTATGAACAGTCTACGGCTAGATATGAAGAGTAGGCACTATGATACGAAGATTTCTAAAAGAGGGGTGTGCCTATGGTGGATTAAGATTGATCTGGTAGTATTGTATAAATAAGTAGTGTTTGAGTGCCTTCCTGAATTGCATGAGATCGGTGATGGCTCGGATTTCTGGAGGCAATGTATTCCAAGACTTGGGAGCATAAAAACTGAAAGCTCTGTTGGATGTTGTTAGTGTGCATTTTGTTGATGCACTTGGGATATTTAGGGTGTTTGCTGATGTGGATCTTCTGGATCTGTTAGGCGGAGTGGGCTGCAGTAGATTGACTAGTGATGAAGCAGTTATGCCGTGGATAGCTTTAAAAGTAAGTACGAGGGTCTTGAATAGTATTCTTCCATGTGATGGGAGCCAGTGGAGCGGAAATAAGATGGGCGTGATGTGGTTATACCTCGCTGCTCCAAATAGAACTCTAGCAGCGGCGTTCATGGCAAGTTGTAGGGGATTCAATGTAGACTGTGGGAGACTTTGGAGAATGGCATTGGCGAAATCAAAATGGGGTAGGATAAGGGCTTGATATACAGTTCGGAAATCACTTGGGTCTAATAAGGATCGGAGGTGTTTGAGTGTCCGGATCTTGAAATATACGGCTTTGACAATGTGGGATATGTGTAATTTCATGTCCAAACGTTGATCCAATGTGACTCCTAAGTAACGAATTGTAGATTTTGTTTGGAGTTCAGCTTCTCTCACTTTTATATGAGGTGGAGGGGTAAAATTCGGATTTTTCGTGATGAAGAGTACCTCCGTTTTCTTATGTTGAATACGGAGGTTTTGAGATAGAAACCATTCGGAAACTGCGTCAAAACAATCAATAATAGGTGAGAGGTCCATTTGCTTTGTGGAGAATGGCATGTAGAGAAGGATGTCATCGGCGTATATTTGACATTGCACATTGAAAGATCTTATTATGTTACAGACGGGTTGTATGTAAATGTTAAACATGAGAGATGATAATGATGATCCTTGTGGGACGCCCTGATTTTGGTGGAAGGGCTTTGATTTCGTTGATCTTGATCTTACTTGCTGCTCTCTTCCCTCAAGGTACGATCTGCACCAATCAAGGGCGATTAAAAGGAAGCACACCTCAGCGCTGCCCCAGAAACACCGCATCAGCAGCCACAAAGCTCCCCCGATCGGGGAGAAGCACCTGAGCGGGAAACCGTCCCGCTCGGAGGCTCCTGCCCAATCGGGGCAGTGGGAGGGAGATTAAAAGGAAGCGCACCTCGGCGCTGCCCCAGAAGCACCGCATCAGCAGCCACAAAGCTCCCACGATCGGGGAGAAGCACCTGAGCAGGAAACCGTTCCGCTCGGAGGCTCCTGCCCAATCGGGGCAGTGGGAGGGAGATTAAAAGGAAGCGCACCTCGGCGCTGCCCCAAAAACACCGCATCAGCAGCCACAAAGCTCCCCCGATTGGGGAGAAGCACCTGAGCGAGAAACCGTCCCGCTTGGAGGCTCCTGCCCAATTGGGGCAGTGTGAGGGAGATTAAAAGGAAGCACACCTTGGCGCACCTGGCCTGGCGGGCCCGTGCCTGAGGGCCTCGCCAGAGGGCCCTTTGGCGTGGCCCTTATGCGGGGTACAAAAGAAAGGAATACAAACAGAACAGACCCTGATTGAAGACCAACAGGATCGACACAAAGAACACTTGGAACAACAGAAACAACGAAAAGCAAACAACGGACAATAAAGAACAACCCTTTGCATCGAAGAAACGCAACAACAACAGCAACACAGGTAATTTCAACATGGTCGCTACACATTACCTTTCACTGCTACTCCTGACCACCCATCTTATCCTACAACTCACAAACATACCAATCAACACCCCCAACATCTCCTGGTTTCACCCACAACCAATAATAACATACACACACTACCAAGAGCAAAAACAAGACCACAATACAGAACAAACAACAAAACCCAGCAAGCAAGGAAAGAAAAAAAACAACACCCCCGCACGCATTCACATAAATGCAAACTGACCCACAAACATCTCCATAGAGCTTATCAACGCCAGGTCGGTACGAAACAAAATAAACACCATCTCGGACTACATAAAAGACCAATAAACAGACATCCTATGCATCACTGAGACATGGCTGTCCCCCACCGACAACTACTCAACCAGATAGTCCCTGACACCCACTCAGCATTTAACTGCCCTCGCACTCAAAGAAGAGGAGGAGGAGTCCTCATCATAGCAAGGACCAGCCTAAAGATGAAAAGTAAAATCTCAACCTACACAGACCACTGCAACACAATCATCATTGAAAACCTAGTGCTAGCCATATGCCTCACCTACAGAGCACCAGACGCACCACCAGATGCACTATCATCAATCCTACAGGCAGTATGTACAGTCAACAACCTACACAAACAAATTCTAATACTCGGAGACTTCAATCTCAGATCTACCAGCAGAAAAGAAGAAGAAGCCTTCCTATCAGCCTTGGACTCCCTCCAATTCACCCAACTGGTCAACACCCCCTACCCACAATCTTGGATACTCCCCCGACCTAATCTTTGCTCCAAACAACTTAAAGAAAGGAAACCTCATCTCAGGACATACATCACACCAGTACCCTGGTCAGATTACCACATAATAAAGATTAAACTACAAATCACAGATTCAAAAAAGCAAAACAACTCACCCCCAACCAGGAGATTCAAAAGCTTCAACAAGGAACAGTTCACACAAGACACACAACAACTCCTCAACACAAAGATAGTGGACATAGATGAGCAAATCACCAAATGGAACGACATCATTTCATCTGCTGCCAAGCCACCCGCCCGCAGAACACAACAATCACACAAAACAAAGCCCTGCTCCACCCCATGGTACTCCAAAGATATACGCATAGCAAAAAGAGCACTAAGACGACTTGAACGCCGCTGGAGACGCAACAAATCAACATCCCTACAGGAACAATACCAGACAAAACAAAAAGAATATAACAAACTCATCAACCATCAGAAGAAAGAATACCATACTAACCTTATCCTGAAATCCACGAACAAACACCGCAAACTCTATGAAGTTGTAAAGACCCTCACCAAAGAACCCTACAACAGAAACGAGCAACAAATAGACCCACAGGTCTTCGCTAACCACCTCAAGAACAAATTCACTGCAACACCCCAGAACAACATCGCGACTGTCAAAACCAAGACATCCACATCTAAGCAGAGCTGGGGAACATTCAACATCCCCTCGAACGAACAACTATCCAAGATCATCACCGACCTCAACACCAGCACCGCCCCTACAGATCCTTGCCCAGTATCCTGGATTAAAGCAACGAAAGAGGACCTGCTACAAGTCATACGGAATATAGTAGATAGCTCTCTCTCCAAAGGAACAATGCCAAACTCCCTGAAGCTAGCCACAATACGTCCAATCCCCAAGAAAACCACCTTGGCTAAAACTGACCCCGCCGCCTACAGACTCATATCAAGTTTACCATTCCTATCCAAGATCATCGAGAAAACAGTCCAACAGCAACTTCAACATCACATTGACATCCACAATCCCCTGGACCCCAATCAACACGGCTTCCAACCCAGCCACGGAGTTGAAACCATACTGATTCAGTTATTCGACAGCCTGTTGAGGATGATAGACAACACCAGAATGGGCGTCATTATGATATTCCTGGACATCTCCTCAGCATTCGACACTGTCTGCCACGCAACGGTACTAACCAGACTACAGGAGTCGGGCCTACACAGCACCACCTTGAGCTGGTTCACATCTTACCTCACCAACAGACAGCTACAAGTCAAATGTGGAACAAAGACCTCTCAACCATTCAGAGCCACTCAAGGAGTCCCACAAGGATCAGCTCTCTCCGCCCTGCTCTTTAACATCTATGTACAACCCATCTGCACCATCATCAAGCACCACAAGATTCAATACACCATATACGCAGATGACATAATGATATTCACACCAATCAATCTGGACAACACGGACTATTCCAACATAGCCAATTGCTTACAACAAATGACAACCTGGCTACAGGAAAACAACCTATCAGTAAACTACAACAAAACCGAAGCTCTGTTCATCACAAGAAACCAGACATTCTCACCATCGGCCACCATCAACCTAAATGACACCATCATACCAATAAGACAAGAAATAAAATACCTGGGAGTAATGCTCGACAAGGACCTTAACCTCCGATCCTATATTGCAAAAACAACAAAGAGCGCTTACATCAAAATGAGGACAGTCAGAAAGCTCAAACCCATCCTCGCCCATGAACATTTCCGAACAGTTTGTCAAGCCATCATCACTCCAACTCTAGACTACTGCAATCACATCTACCAGGGGCTTCCAAAAAAGACACTAAAACCACTACAGCTAGAACAAAACACAGCCGCACGACTCATAACAGGTCACACAAATCACGACCACATCACCCCCATACTGTACCACCTACACTGGCTCCCAATCATCTCTCGAGTACAATTCAAAGTTCTCTTACACATATTTAAAATAATACACAACCTCACAGCTGACAGCCTACAACCTCTCATAATAACCAATGACAACAAGAGACCAAGAAGAAAAGGAACCTCAGACACCATCAGAACACCAAAGGATGTTAGTAAAACAACGTGGGCCACATCAAGGAGAGCACTCTCCCTCGCAGCACCCGCTATATGGAACTCACTCCCAGACCACATAAGATCAACCAAGAACCTCAAGGACTTCAGAAAACTTCTTAAGACTGCTCTATTTACAGAACATTTCAAAGACCTCACATAAATGGACCCTATCCAATACCTCCAGGGCAATACAGGATCACGATCCTAGCGCGCCTTCAAATGGCCCCACATTAATGTATATATGTATATTGCTCATTATGTAAATAGCTCACCGATATGTATCTACTGCTCATTATATAAATAGTTCACTGATGTAATCTAGCACACTGCACCACACACCACTCTTCCCAGTTCTACCACTGCATGCTACAAACCACACACTACTATTGATTGTTTGATGTGCCAAACCGCTTTGATTTAATGATAAGGCGGTATACTAAATACTTCTAAATAAATAAATATTCCTTTTTACACCAACAGGGCTCTGTTCCAGATTAACTCTCATACAATGTGCGCATCAACCTAACCATTTTTCATGACATAGGCATTGTTAGGGAGCTCTAGCTC
Source organism: Ichthyophis bannanicus (assembly GCA_033557465.1). Classification (NCBI taxonomy): domain Eukaryota; kingdom Metazoa; phylum Chordata; class Amphibia; order Gymnophiona; family Ichthyophiidae; genus Ichthyophis; species Ichthyophis bannanicus. The sequence continues at coordinate 264,385,667 of CM066031.1, read as the reverse complement.
TGCTCCTTTAGCACACACACAGCAAATGTCTCAATAGCCGGGATACACACCAGTGAACTTTTTGGTATTTCTATAGGCCCCATGATAGGTTTCTATAGGTTTCTTACTGTTGCTGTACCCTCATCCTTCCCTCCCCTTTGCCATCAGTTCATTGGAACTGCTTTTTGTGCTCTTTTAGACTGAAGACACACCGGTTCATCACATAGTTGGCACCACGGTTCTTTTCTATAGACCCCATGATAAAGTGGAGCACAATATTTTATAATACCTGCCCTTATTCCACCACTCAGCAGGTTTAACATGGACATCACCAGGTAATATTGAGTACATGCACAAGCCTTTCCTGAATAAGCTTTCATTGCCTCTGCAGTTCACCACGCCCCCATTAAGCCCTGTTCCATCCATGTTCTATGATCCCCATTTTAGCGCGATGAATGTGTGGAGATGAATGGTTTCAGAATACGGATATTGACGTTTTTGTGGGACAAACATCTATTTGCACATTTAAGTAGTATATTCGCATTTCAGACTGACCCCCATAAAGAATAAAGCAACAGTCCCCCTCATGCGGAAAAGAATGATCTTCTTATAATAAGAACTGGTAAATCTGTTTCTCCTTCAATCAATCAAATATATGAACAAATCCACTACAGGGAAAACCAGACTAGAGGAACACCAGACTACAGGACAACCAGACTACAGGAACACACTGAGGAGTAGCCTAGTGGTTAGCACAGTGGGCTGAGAATCAGGGGATCCCATGTATAAATCCCATTGACGCTCCTTGTGATCTCAGGCAAGCCACTTAATCCTCCATTTCCTCAAGTACAAATGTAAATGTTAAGCCCTTTGGGAACAGGAAAATATTTATTATACCTGAATGCAACGCTCCTTTAACTAATACTGTAAAGATGTAAGCTGAATGCAAAGAAAAACAGAAAGTACTGGTTTACAGTGCCTTGTGAAAGTATTCATCCCCTCCGTGTTTGTCCTGTTTTGTCACATTACAACTTGGAATGAAAATGCAGATTTGAGGGTTAGCACTGTTATTTACACAACATGTCTACCACTTTGAAGGTGCAAAATATCTTTTATTGTGACACAAACAATAAGTAAGACAAAATAAAACAGAAATCATGAGTATGCATAGGTTTTCCCCCCCCCCCCCCCCCACCAAGTCAATACTTTATAGAACCGTATTTTGCTGCAATTACAGCTGCAAGTCTCTTGGGGACGTATGTCTCTAGCACATCTAGCCACTGGGATTTTCACCCATTCCTCAAGGCAAAAACTGTTCCAACTCCTTCAAGTTAGATGGGTTGCATTGGTGTACAGCAATCTTCAAGTAAGGCCACGGATTCTCAATTGAATTGAGGTCTGGGCTTTGACTAGACCAGTGATGGCTAACCTTTTTGAGCCCGAGTGCCCAAACTGCCGCACAAAACCAAAGAATGTCCTCAAAGTGCCAGCACGTCATTTGCATAAGTGGTCTTATTTGCATAAATATTTGCATAATGTTACCATACACTAACTTTTAGTAAACATGTCTCTTAATGAGTGTATGGATAAAGAAAGACTAAAAGATTTCTACATTACTATAATCCAGTGCCAACCGCCAGGCACATTAGGAACTACTACAAACGCTGCCCATTTAGAACCCATAGCAAACCCGCTGTATCCTGACAGCATTACCAGGACTCACAAAGCACCATACCCTACCTATCAAAAGGCAACACTGCAAATATTAAACCAATACATTTCAGTGAATACTGGGGAAAGAGAACAAGTGGCAACGTCAAATAGGAATTTCCTCTTGTACCAAACAAAGCGCAGATGTTAATGATGCACATTTCCCAGAGCTGACATATTCCAGTTAATAAATTCAAAATAAAGAGATATCGTTCTACCTTTTGTGCATTTTTTTTCAGTTGCAATTGGTCCAGCCATTTTCTTCTGGTTTCTTCATGTTTTCTGCTAACTCTCCATCGTCTGCTGTCCATTTGTCCTTTCTTCTCTCTTCTAGTTTTTTTTCCATTCTCTCTCTCTCTACATCTGCTTTAACATACTAATCTTTCTCCTTTTGCTCTTTCCTCATTCCTATTTCATCCACACAAATTTTACCCCTCCATCCTCAATCCCCAATTACTCTCCCAATACCTGGCCAATTGTAGATTTATCATCCCTCCTACACAACATATTTTTCCCCTCTCCATTTTACTCTCCCAGCCCCATCCCATTCTAATCCTCCCCCAACATCAGCTCCCTTCTAGTTCCAGTCTCACCCAGCATCCATTCCCTTCTTCAAGCCCCCCACTTCCCCTCAGCCCATTTCCATTCCAAGCCCCGTCCCCATCAGCTATTTGCAGTTCAAGCCCCCCACTTCCCCTCAGCCCATTTCCATTCCAAGCCCCATCCCCAACAGCTATTTGCAGTTCAAGCCCCCTTCCACTCAGCCCATTTCCAGTCCTAGCAACCCCCCCAACCCATTACCAGTCCTAGCCCCCATAGCCCACTCCCAGTCCTAATCCCACCAGCCCATTTCCAGTCCTAACCTCCCCATCAGCCCACTCCCAGTCCTAATCCCCCATCACTCAATTTTTAGTTTAAGCCCCCCCAGCGCCTATCACCACTCCTAACCCCCCCCAGCGCCCATCACCACTCCTACCCCCCCCAGCCCAGCGCCCATCACCACTCCTAACCCCCCCAGCCAGCCCAGTGCCCATCACCACTCCTAACCCTCCCCAGCCAGCCCAGTGTCCATCACCACTCCTAACCCCCCAGCCCAGTGCCCATCACCACTCCTAACCCCCCCACCCCAGCCCATCACTACTCCTAACACCCCCCAGCCCAGCCCAGCCCATCACTACTCCTAACCCCCCCCAGCCCAGCCCAGCCAATCCCCACTCCAAACCCCCCCCATCCCAGCCCAGCCCAGCCCAGCCCATCCCCACTCCTAACCCCCCCCGCCCAGCCCATCACCACTCCTAACCCCACCCCCCCACCCCCCGCCCAGCCCAGCCCAGCCCAGGGAAAATTAAAAAAAAAAGAAAACCTGTCTGCTGCCGCTGTCGGGGCCGCCGCGGCAGAATCGAGCGTGCCGCGGGGCCCCCCTGTACCCACCGGCAGAGCCTGTCCTCCCCGTAGCAGCTCTCTCTTTGGAGCTGCAGTCAGACGCGCCGGCTTGCAGAGCGCGAGGGAAGAGTTCCCTCGCTGCTCTGTTAAGCCTGCGGGGGCTGATGGGAAGTTCCCATCAGCCCCCGCGGGCTTAACAGAGTCGCGAAAGGGAAACTCTTCCCTTCGCGCTCTGCAAGCCGGCGAGTCTGACTGCAGCTCCAAAGAGAGAGCTGCTACGGGGAGGACAGGCTCTGCCGGTGGGTACAGGGGGGCCCCGCGGCACGCTCGATTCTGCCGCGGCGGCCCCGACAACGGCAGCAGACAGGGTTGTTGTTTTTTTTTCGATGGCGGACCTTCCCGCGTGCCAGCTGCAAGGCCTTCGCGTGCCACAGCTGGCACGCGTGCCATAGGTTCGCCATCGCTGGACTAGACTATTCCAAAACATTTAAATGTTTCCCTTTAAACCAGCTTTAGCAGTGTGTTTAGGGTCATTGTCCTGCTGGAAGGTGAACCTTCATCCCATTCTCAAATCTCTGGCAGACTGAAACAGGTTTTCCACAAGAATTACCCTGTAATTAGTGCCATCCATAGCTCCTTTAATCCTGGCCAGTTTTCCTGTCCCTACCAATGAAAAACATCCCCACAGCATGATGCTGCTCCATCATGTTTCACTGTGAGAATGGCGTTCTCGGGGTGATGGGAAGTGTTCGTTTGGTGCCACACATGGCATTTCCCATGATGGCCAAAAAGTTCAATTTTCATCTCATCTGACCAGAGAACCTTCTTCCATGTGTTTGGGGGGTCTGCCACATGCTGTTGTGCAAACTCCAAACGTGTTTTCTTATTTCTTTCTTTAAGCAATGGCTTTTTTCTGGCCACTCTTCCATAAAGCCTTGATCTGTGGAATATATGGCCTAAAGTTGTCCTATGGACAGATACTCCCATCTCCACTATGAATCTTTGCAGCTCCTTCAGTGGTATCCTTGGTGTCTTTTGAAACATCTCTGATTAATGTCCTCCTTGCTCAGTCTGTTCGTTTTGGTGGGCAGCCTTCTCTTGTCAGGTTTGTATTGGTCAATGCTAAAAAAAAACCTCTGCACTGCACCTTGAAAGTATACAATGTATCCTTCTTAAGACTTAATCAAGTCTTAAGAAGGATACATTGTATACTTTCAAGGTGCAGTGCAGAGGTTTTTTTAGCATTGATCACATTTCCTCTGGCAAAAGAGATCTTAGATTGAGTTGTAAGCTAGGTTTGTATTGGTACCATACTCTTTCCATTTTGTTATAATGGATTTAATGGTGCTCCATGGGATATTCAGAATTTGGGATATATTTTTATAAACCAAACCAACAGGAGAAGGAGGTATCCGCAAAATACACAGAAGGGGGCAGAAGCGGAACACCAGAAACCACGGCCTGACACAGAGAAAAATGCAGGGAAACTTTATTGGTAGACCCAAAAAAGTTTCCCTGCATTTTTCTCTGTGTCAGGCCATGGTTTCTGGTGTTCCGCTTCTGCCCCCTTCCTTATATTTTTTTATAACCCAACCCTGATCTATACTTCTCCATAACTTTGTCTCTGACCTGTCTGGAGTGCTCCTTGGTCTTAATGTTGCTTGCTTAGTGGTGTTGCAGAGTTAGGGGCCTTTCAGAACAGGTATACAGGCATCATGTGACACTGATTGCACACGGGTGGACCTTAATCAACTAATTATGTAACTTCTGAGGTCAGTTGGTTGGACCAGGTCTTATTTAGAGGTTTCATAGCAAAAGGGATGAATACATATACACTCACAATTTTTCAGTTTCTACTTGTGTTTTTTTATATATACAAAGTATTTAATTGTCAGTCCACTTCACCAATTTGGATTATACGTATTGTTAGGTCCATTACCTAACATTCAAATGAACCTCCATTTTCATTCCAGGTTTGAATGCGACAGAACAGTACAAAAACTGAGGGGATGAATATTTTCACAAGGCACTTGTATAGCCGCAAAACGGAGTTACTTACCTGTAACGGGGTTCTCCGTGGACAGCAGGATTGGTCAGCCACACCTGGTGACGTCATCCGACGGCGCCATGACGGAAGTGCTCTCTAGCTCAGAAGCTTTTGAGCATGTGGGAGGTCCCACCTCCCTCGGCCCGCCCCTAGCCGGCCAGTGAGTAACTAGCTATGCCCGTATGGCTAGGAGAGCAGGCCACCCTCATGCAGGGGAGGTGGGTGGGAACGTGTGGCTGACCAATCCTGCTGTCCACGGAGAACCCCGTTACAGGTAAGTAACTCCGTTTTCTCCTAGGACAAGCAGGATGTGTCAGCCACACCTGGTGTCTCCCAAGCTACGATTCACGCTGAGGAGAATGAGGGAGGCATGCAATATCAACAATAGTGTTTATTAGAATCCAACAATACCAACAATAATACAGTGCAACCCGGCATTGTGCCGGTGGAGGCATTAACAGGACAGTACCTGTGCAGCAGCAGAGGTAGAATACACTGTGCAACGTAGAGCATATCAACATTAGTGCAACAGAACAACATAAACTCATTAGTGAAACTGGAAAACAACATAATCAATTTACCCGACAAGAACAACAAGAGCAGCTTGTGTGACTGTGAAGTAGCATACGTAGTCCTTCAACAAGTGCATAACATTTGTGCAGTGAGAGGTAGCAATTTGCAATAAATTCACTTCAACAATGTAACAACAATTGTGCAAACAAGTAAACGAGAGGTAGCAGCTTGCAATTAAGTTCGCTACAGCCTTGTAACAATTCACCTCAACAATGTAACAACAATTGTGCAAACAAGTAACCGAGAGGTAACAGCTTGCCAGTTAACTCAACAATTTAACCCTGAGCAACAATTTGCAACCATGTAACCCGCAACTGCGCAGGCACTAGACACCCTCCGTAGGCAAACATGTGGCAGCGGTTAGGACTGCCCGGCCAAAGGAGCCGTCATTCTGCGCCTGTATGTCCAGGCAGTAGTGTCTTTGAAAAGTTAAATGTGAGGACCAAGTGGCGGCTCTGCATATTTCGCTCACCGGCACCTCCTGTGCGCAGGCTAGCGAGGCGGCTATAGCACGTAGTTGATGTGCACTCGCTCTGTTGGTTGGGAGTGTGCCCGCTTTTTGAAGACAGTAGGCAACGCAAGCTGCGATCCAACGGGAGAGCGTGCGTTTCGAGACAGGTCTGCCCGGTCTGTTTGAGTCAAAGGAAATGAACAGCTGGGTCCCCAGACGAGTTGTGGACGTCCTGTCGAGGTAGATGCGTAGGGCGCGTACGCTGTCCAGAGAGTGAAGGCGCTGCTCCTCGGGAGAAGAGTGTGGGGGTGGAAAGAAGGATGGTAATTCCACCGCCTGGTTCACATGGAAAGCGGAGGAGACCTTGGGCACGAACTTAGGGTGAGTCCGTAGGGATGCCCGGTTTTCGTAGAGTTTTGTATATGGAGGATGGGCCACCAGGGCCTGCAGTTCACTGACCCTCCGGGCTGAGGTGATGGCAACCAGGAACAGAGTCTTCCAAGCGAGAAACTTTTCGGGCGCTGTTGTCAAAGGCTCAAAGGGGTCCTGCGTGAGCTGGTGTAGGACTACATTGAGGTCCCATGAGGGTACCGGTTTCTGTACCGGCGGTTTCAGATTTCGCAGCCCTCGCATGAAACGCGTCACAATGGGGAGCGCTGAAATGGGGCCTGAACTTGGGCATTCCGGGCTTTCGTGTAGCGAGGCAATGGCCGCGAGATGCACTTTGATAGATTGCGGTTTCAAGCCCGAGCTGAAGAGGAAGGCGAGGTACTTTAAGACAGTGGGTACAGGGCAGGAGGTTGGTAGGACTCCCTGGTCCTTGCACCATATACTGAAGCGTTTCCATTTCAAGCCGTAGGCTTTTCTGGTTGAGGGCCTCCGCGAGGCAAGCACAATCTGTTGGACCTCTGAGGACAGGTTGGAATCCTGGAACGTCAGCCTCTCAGCCTCCAGGCCGTCAAGGCTAGTGTCTTGAGGTTGGGGTGCCAGGTGCTGCCCCCGTTCTGGGTTAATAGGTCCGGTCGCAGGGGGAGGCGAACAGGGGGTTCCCGTGCGAGCTGCAGCAGGAGAGAGAACCACATCTGTCGCGGCCAGTAGGGGGCGATCAATATTACGTTCGCCTTCTCTTTGATGATGTGTTGTATTGTTGTTGTCAGGAGCGGGGTTGGAGGGAATGCGTACACTGTCCCACATCCCCCAATGGATGGCGAACGCATCCGACGCCACTCTCAGCTGCGACGGGTGCTTGGAACAGAACAGGGTGCATCTGGTGTTCATTTCTGTTGCGAAGAGGTCGACCTGGGGGGTTCCCCAGCGCCGGAAGAGATTGGCTGTCACTTCCTTGTGCAGCGTCCACTCGTGGGGTTGGAGCTGTCTGCTGAGCCTGTCCGCTAAGATGTTCTGTTCCCCGGGAAGGTAGGTCGCCTGCAGGATGCAGTTGTTGGATAAGGCGACTGCCCATGTCTCTAGAGCTTCCTTGCATAGCGTGCGTGATCCCGTGCCTCCTTGTTTGTTTATATAGAACATGGCCACTTGATTGTCCGTTTGTATCAAGATTGCCTTTCCCGCAAGATGTGTCATGAATGTCTGAAGGGCATATTTGACGGCCCGAAGTTCGAAAACATTGATGTGTAGGGCACGTTCCGCTCTTGTCCAGGCCCTTTGCGTGTTGAGATGCAGTAAGTGGGCCCCCCATCCAGTTGCAGATGCATCCGTCGTGAGGATGAGCTGGTGAGTGAGGGGTTGCAGGCACTTGCCTACTGACAGGTTGCTTGACTCTGTCCACCAACGTAGGCTCCGGATAACATTGGTTGTTATCGGGATGCGAGTAACATAGTAACATAGTAACATAGTAGTTGACGGCAGATAAAGACCAGCATGGTCCATCCAGTCTGCCCAGCAAGATGGCAAGAGTAGGTGCACCTGTCGCTCCGCGCAGGCCACCCCTCCCCATATCCTTGTTCAGGGGTAAACCCACCACTCCATATAGGACACCCCTATTTGTTGAGACGTTATATGGTTCAGAAGTTAGATGGTACCGTTTATTTTGTTTTTTTTCCTATTTCTGTAAAGGGATCCTCTGTGTTTGTCCCATGCCTTTTTGAATTCCGTCACCGTGTTCGCCCCTACCACTTCCATCGGGAGGGCATTCCAAGCATCCACCACCCTTTCAGTGAAAAAATATTTCCTGACATTGCCTTTCAATTTACCCCCTTGCAGTTTCATGTTATGCCCTCTAGTTTTACAGGTTCCCCGTCTTTGGAAGAGGTTTGTTTGTTCATCATTTCTCTTTAAGTATTTAAAGGTCTGAATCATATCTCCCCTGTGCCTCCTTTCCTCCAAAGTATACATATTTAGGTCTTCAAGTCTCTTCTCATAAGGCTTCTGACGCAGGCTCCAAATCATTTTGGTCGCCTTTCTCTGAACAGTCTCCAGTCTTTTTACATCCTTTGCAAGATATGGTCTCCAAAACTGAACACAGTATTCCAAGTGAGGCCTCACCAGTGACCTATACAGTGGCATAAGTACCTCTTCTTTTCTGCTGGTAATCCCTCTTTGTATGCAGCCCAACATCCTCCTGGCTTTTGCCACTGCCTTGTCGCACTGTTTTGCCACCTTGAGATCAGCAGAGATAATCACACCAAGGTCTTTTTCCTGAACTGTGCATACCAACCTTTCTCCCCCTATCGCGTACATTTCTCTTGGATTTCTGCTACCCAAGTGCATGACACTGCACTTTTTTGCATTAAATCGTAGTTGCCAAGCTTTAGACCAGTCTTCCAGCTTTTGTAGATCTTTCTTCATGTTAGCCACTCCCTCGGAGGAGTCCACTCTGTTGCAAATTTTTGTGTCGTCTGCAAAAAGACAGACTTTTCCATTCAGTCCTTCAGCAATATCACTCACAAATATATTGAACAGTGCTGGGCCCAGGACCGAACCCTGGGGCACCCCGCTAATCACCTTCCTCTCATCCGAGTGAGCTCCATGTACAATCACCTTCTGTCGTCTGTCAGTCAGCCAATTTCTAATCCAGTTTACCATCTTGGGACCTATCCCCAAGCTACTGAGTTTGTTGACAAGCCTCCTATGAGGAACAGTATCAAAGGCTTTGCTGAAATCCAGGTAGATGACATCCATTGCATGCCCTGATCTAGTTCCCTGGTCACGCAGTCAAAGAACTCGATCAGATTGTTTGGCAAGATCGTCCTTCGGTAAAACCATGTTGCCTCGGGTCTTGCAAGCTGTTGGTTTTCAGAAAGTTCACTATTCGCTCTTTCAGGAGCGCCTCCATTACTTTTCCTGCCACCGAGGTAAGGCTCACGGGTCTGTAGTTTGACACTTCTTCCCTGTCACCACTTTTGTGTAGAGGTACGACATCAGCCATTCTCCAGTCCTGAGGAACCTCTCCTGTTTCCAAGGATCTGTTGAAGACATCCTTTAACGGTCCTGCAAGAACCTCTCTGAGCTCTTTCAGTATCCTGGGATGTATCCCATCCGGTCCCATGGCTTTGTCCACTTTCAGTTTAGCAAGTTGTTCTAACACCTCTTCTGCTGTGAATGGTGTGGTATCTACTTCATTCCCATTTTTATATTTGGGAGTCACAGCTGGCCCATCCCCAGGATCTTCTTTAGTAAACACAGAGCAGAAGTAATTGTTTAGCAATTTTGCTTTTTCAGTGTCACTTTCCACGAGTCCTTTCCCAGCACTTCTGAGTCCTGCAATTCCAACTCTGATGTTTTTCCTTTCCCGAATATACCTGAAGAAATTTTTGTTGCCACCCTTAACATCTTTAGCCATCTTTTCCTCTGCCTTTGATTTTGCTATCCTTATTTCTCGTTTTGTCTCTTTGAGTTTGATCCTGTATTCATTTCTGTGTTCTTCTGTCTGCAAGCTTTTGAATTTTGCAAAAGTTGTGTTTTTTGCCTTTATATGAGCAGCCACCTCTTTGGAAAACCAAATAGGTTTCCTTCTCCTCTTGCTTTTATTTACTTTTCTTACATATTTATCTGTTGCTCCTTTCATTGCCTCCTTTAGTTTAGCCCATTGCAATTCCACTTCCTTTATCTCTTCCCACCCCGTCATCTCCTCCTTTACGTACTCTGCCATTTGATTGAAGTTAGTATATTTGAAGTTTAGGACTCTGAGCTTGCTATGATTGGCCTGTACCATGGCTTTTATTTCAAACCACACCGTGTGATGGTCGCTGTTGCTCACAGGGGCACTCATGCAGACATTTGACACACTATCACCGTTGGTGAGCACTACATCCAGCGTTGAGCTTTCCCTGGTTGGTTCCATCACCATTTGTCTAAATAATGCATCTTGGAGAGCATCCACAATTCTTTTGCTTCTTTCCAGATGTGCAGAAGGAGTAATCCAATCCACATCAGGTAGATTAAAGTCACCCAATATGATTGCTTCCCCCTTTGATGCTATCTTGGCAATATCTATAATCAATTCATTGTCTCTCTCTTCAATTTGAGTCGGAGGTCTATAGACTACAGCAATATGGATGACAGTGCCATCTCCTCTCTCCAACGCAATCCAGAGCGCTTCTTCTTTTCCCCATGTCCCCTGCATTTCAGTAGCTTTAATATTGCTTTTGACATACAAGGCTACTCCTCCTCCTTTTCCATTTTCTCGGTCCCTCCTGAATAGATTATAGCCAGCTATGGCTATATCCCAATCATGTGATTCATTAAACCATGTTTCTGTAATGGCCACAATGTCCAAGTCTGTTTCCACCAGTAGTGAGAGGTTGGGATATTTGCTTCCAGTGGGTTCGCAGATGCCACTGAAGGGAGCGCATGTGGAGTCTCGCCAGCGGGAGGACTGACGTCGTCGCTGCCATATGGCCTAGAAGGCACAGAATGTCGCGGGCTGAAGTGTGCTTATCCGCCGACACTTTCTTCGCCAGTTGCACAATGGCCTTGATTCTGGTCTGGGGCAGGAACGCCTTGCAGGCTTTGGTGTCGATTATCGCCCCGATGAACTCCGTCCGCTGTACGGGTTCGAGTCGTGATTTTTCCCTGTTGAGCAGGAATCCCAGCCTGGCTAGTAGGTGTGCAGTTTGGTGGACTGCTCGGCGTAGTTCGTGAGCAGAGTTCGCCGACAGGAGCCAGTCGTCCAGGTAAGGAAAGATGGCGACGCCTTGCTTGCGGAGGTGTGCAGCGGTGACCGCTACGCATTTCGTGAAAACTCTGGGTGCTGGAGAAAGGGCAGCACTCGATACTGGTAGTGACATCCCACAGCTATGAATCTGAGGTATTTTCTGTGGGAGGCATGGACTGGAATGTGGGAGTAGGCATCCTGTAAGTCCAGTGTAGCCATCCAGCTGCCCGCTCTGATGAGGGGGAGGATGGAGTTGAGCGAGTACATCCGGAACGTCTCCTTCTTGATGAAGCGGTTCAGCTTTCGGAGGTCCAGGATGGGGCGGAGGCCTTTCGACTTCTTGGGAATAAGGAAATAGCGGGAGTAGAATCCAGTGTTGACTTGGTCCGCGGGCACTCTCTCTATCGTGCGTGCCCGGAGAAGCTGTTGAAGGAGCTCCGAGAGTGGTTGTTCCTGATAGGGTGAAGGCTGGCTGGTGGGTTGCTTCAGCTGCCGTGGAAGGGAGGAGAGACGCAAACGGTAGCCTGTATGTATTATTTGAAGAACCCACTTGTCCGTAGTGATCTCCTGCCATGCCGGGAGGAAGTAGGACAGCCGGCCCCCAACCAGGTGGTCTGCTTGTCCCGTAGGGGGGCCCAGGCAGGGCGGGTAGTCAGAAGGACGAAGAGTCTTTCCCTGGCTGGGAGGTGTTGTGCTGCTTTTGCTTGCGTTGTCGTGGCTGCTGTCTCTGAAAGGACGACTTGTGATAGGACTGCTTGTATCTGGGCGGCTGCCACTGACGGTTGGAGCCATAATATTGTTTGGATGAGGAAAAGTTTTTCTTGGAGTAGCTCCCTTTCCTGGACCAGGAGGGTCGTTTGATGCCGTCCGCAGCCAGGGTCTTCAAAGTGGTGCAGTCCTCTTTCAGGTCCTTCACTGTGTCAGTGACCTTGTCTCCAAAGAGGGAGTCGCCCGAACAGGGAGTATCGGCGATCCGATCGTGGGTGTTATTAGCGAGCCCCGATGCACGAAGCCATGCCCATCGACGAGCCGATATGGCTGTGCCCGCTGTCCTTACTGCTGTGTCAAAGGAGTCGAAGGCTGTACTCATCAGGTGTTTGCTGCACTCTGCTAGCTCCTGGATGGATGTGGAGGCGGATGTACGTGAGTCTTTAGGGAGATCCTGTAAGTGGCCCTTGAGGTCCGCAAGGATGGCATCCTGGAATAGGACATGATGGAACTGATGCGCTGCTATCTTGGCGTTCAGCATAGCGCCTTGGAACACTCTCTTCCCCATGTCGTCCAGACGCTTGGGGTCCCGGCCCGGTGGGTGTGCGGCTTGGACACGCGTGGATTTGACTCGCTTGAGTGCTGAAGCCACCACTATAGACTAGTGTGGTAGTTGTGGTTTGTCAAAACCCGGAGTCTTGTGGATAATGTACTTACTGTCCAGGCGCCTGGAGCAAGGCTGGCCAGACGCAGGGGACTGCCAGAGTGTCAACTGCTTTTCCTTCAACTTGCGGTGCAGGGGAAGGGCCATGGCTGGTTTAGGACCACTGAGGTATTTCATGACCTCGGGTTCCTGTTCATCAGGCGTGTCGTGTGTGGTAAGCCCGAGTTTGGAAACCACCTTCCTGAGAAATTTTGGGTAGGTGAGGTCCTCAGGTACTGGTACAGACGGAGTGTCTGTCTCATCCGTCAGGGGTTTTGAAGTGTTAGCGTCTGGTCCCAACTCCTCCCCTTCGCTTCCCTCGGAGTGTAGCTGCACTGGGGAAGGCGGCTGCCTGGACAAGGTCGGGGAGGGTGATCGAGCTCTGGAGGGCGAGCGACTGGCGTCTCGCGGAGAGATGGAGCGCTCCGAGCCCGGTCGTGTCCTGGGGGAAGCAAATGCATGATCCCGAGGGAAATCATGTGTACCATCCTGGACCACTCACTGGGGGGCAGTCTGTTCCACCAGGCGAGTGAGCAGATGCAGGATCGCAGAGGAGGTGGAGTCCGAAGACCGACTGCTCCTCTGACCCCTGCTGCTCTTTGAGCCTGACCTCCTGCTCCTCTTGCGTCTGTGGGGGGATCCACTGCAGGAGTCCCTTGACCCCGAAGGAGCCCGGTGCCGATGCTTTGTTGTTCTCTTCCTGCTTTCCCGGTTGCCGTTGCCTGTGGCGCGTTCGCGGCTACTCCGGTGCTGATGGCAGGAGTCAGCGGTACGGTGTCTGCTTCTCCCGCGCGGGAGGGGGACATCCGCGTCATTCCCACGCTGATTGCAGGCTTCTGCTCCGCTCCGAGACTCCTCTGACGTTGATGGCACAGCTGAGGGACGCGGGGAAGAGGTCTGGCCGCGCTGAAGTTCGGCGGGCCGGGACCTGCTTGCCGCGCTGGATCGGAGCTCCTCTGCAGCGGTTTTGGAGGTGCTCGCCAAAGGGGAAGGCTGCCGGCGCTGAATTGGAGCGGAGCCGTGGTGGCCAATCCCGGTGGCGGGGGCGTGTCTGGAGGCGGAGCTAAGCGGTTCAAGGAGGACGACGCCATTTTGGGAGGCGTCCTGGAGACCGCATGGCCTTGGAGAGCAGCGCTCAGCAGGAGGGCTCACCTGGAGGGAAGAGGCCTCACTGGAAGCAGCCGCTGTTCGGGGGAGGCAGCGCTCGAACCCCGGTGCGAAGAGGCCTTTCCTGGCTCGGAGGCAGTGCTAGAACCACGGAGGGAAGGGGCCTTTCCTGGATCGGAGGCCGCACCTGAACTCCGGTGAGCGGGGGCCTTTCCTGGGTCATCCCTCTGTCGCTTGTCTGTCCGGGAGCGGGCTGCCGGCACGGGAAGTGAAGCAGCTTTGGCAAGGTCCTTACTTTTGTCCCGGGTAGTGCTGGAAGACGCCATGGAGGAGATCAGATCTTGCAGGGCATGCTCCCGGTGTTTCCTTGCCCTGGGAGACATCCGTGCACAGCTGGCACAATCTTCAACCCGGTGAGAGGATCCTAGACACCCGATGCAGTGTTGGTGAGTGTCTGATAAGTTCATCTTCTTATTGCAGATGGAACACTTCTTGAAGCCTGGTTTAGGCATTATAACTGAGGTATTTTTAAACTTTTGTATGGAGAGCTTGAAATTCCGTCTTAAGGCAGGGCGGAAGAAAAAGAACTGGCCGGCTAGGGGCGGGCCGAGGGAGGTGGGACCTCCCACATGCTCAGAAGCTTCTGAGCTAGAGAGCACTTCCGTCATGGCGCCGTCGGATGACGTCACCAGGTGTGGCTGACACATCCTGCTTGTCCTAGGAGAACTTGTGATAGGGCCCTGTCAGATGCTTCTGCTGTAAGCTTTCAAGAACCATGAAATCAACATCACCCCTATGACTCAGTGAGGAGGAAGATGTAGGTGCCCCCCTGAGAGGAGGTGAATAAAGAAAGACTCCAGGGAGGCAGTGTAATACAATAGTATGAGGGGTTTTTATCCATCTGCGCATTTCCACTGATCGATTCTTAAAATGGCTGTTTCCTGAATCCTTAGATCTCTCAATGACACCTACTCTGGTGCAACAAAGAGATATATACAGCCAATAACAAAGAGGTGCTAATTCAACTAATGAATAATTAACCTGGCTCTTGCTGAATGGATTAGCATGTCATGAAGTGCAATGCACTCAGGTTTGGAGGAAACATCATTAGTCACCTGAGATTTTAAAATGCTGTTTTATGCATAGTTTTGAATGAAGAGTTTCAGTTGTGGCTTGCATAATACAAATTGGATGATATAAAATCATTTTGATATCAGTGAGATTATATAATAAGACCACATTATAGGAAATTAAATAAACTTAGAAAGAATAATTATAGAAAGCTTTGACTAAGAGTAATTGAAAATGGGATGAGGTAAGGAAGGTGAGATAGATGAAGAAAACAGGCAGCAACAATAGAGAAGGGTTAGAAATATATATATATGAACAAGTCTCAGACATAAGGAAAAGTGTATAAAAAACTTGATTCTGTATTGAAAGGAGAAGGGGCAGCCTGTGGGGGATGTGGAGCCATGTGTAGAAACTAATTGCGGGACTTATTTTCATAAATATTTGCATAAACCAGTAAGAGCCAAAAAGTGGTACCATTATGAAAAACACAGCCATTCATGCCTATGGCCATCCCTGGTCAGGAGTAGCCTAGTGCAATGGTTCTCAACCCAGTCCTCGTGGTATACCCAACCAGTCCTTTTTTCAGGATACCCACAATGAATATGTATGAGATAGATTTGCATGCACTGCCTCCTTAGTATGCAAATCTGTCTAATGCATATTCCTCATGAATTCATTTTTATGCCGATACAAAAATATCAAAATAGGTGTTTATTGGATAAACATCAGCAAAATGCCACTTCCTCAGAACCTTGCTGCTCCACTGATTTGTCTTATATCCTCCATTCAGTTCTTATGCCTTTTCTGTGCTGATGATTCCTAAGGGATGCAAATAATTATAAATACTGATAGTGTACCCTCAAAAAACCTCTAGTTAGTTGGAAAATAAATATCTATATGTACTATTTGTAGATACTTAAGAATGGAATCCCTAATTATATAGCAGATATTTCATATGATTTTTAGCAACTTAAAATTCTGGTCCTTTTAAGTTAGTTTTACAGAACAATCTGACCTGGTAAAAACAAACTTAACCAGTTAGATCTAACAGACTGAGAATTGCCCCACTAAGCAGGTAATTATAGATGCCTAGTTTCATTATACTTAACAGAGAAAAAAGCTTAGTTACTCACCTGTAACAGGTGATCTCTGGGAACAGCAGGAATCATTCTTCACATATGGGTGACATCCCTGACGGAGCCTGCGCGGGAACGCTCCCCAGCATCCAAAAGCCTTTGGAAGCACTCCTCTGCGCCTGCGTGCCTGCCTTCCCAGCCTTTCTCCTCAGTAGAGTTTGTAGCTGAGAAGAAGACAAAAAGAACCCTACAACTCCTAGGGGAGGAGGGTGGGTTGTGAAGACTGATTCCTGCTGTTCACGGAGATCACCTATTACAGGGAGTAACTACGCAATCTCCAGGAATAAGCAGGAATGCAGTCTTTACAATGGGACTCACTAGCTCCTAGATACAAATGTTATGGGGGGGGGGGGGGAAGAATAGTGCAATCCCTGAGGCAAAAACCTGTAGCCGATGAGTCTGGAAGAGCTGTGGACCATTGGACTCAATTCCAGAAGCCAATACTCACCTGATGATAGTCTGGTATCTTGTACAAGTCAGGGATGGAGGGTATGAGTTGAGTTTAAATCCCAAAGAGATGCTGAAGTGTGGCCTGGCCAAAGACAATATCCCGACAGGTGTCTCTGTCCATACAATAGTGGGTAGCAAAAGTATGAATGGAGGACCAGGTAGCTGCCCGGCAGATGTCCTCAATGGCTACTGAATGGAGATTAGCTAGGGATGTTGCCATAGCCCACATATTATGAGCAGTGATATGAACCTCCAATGAGAGTCCTGCTTGTACATAAGCAAAAGAGATGCAATCTGCTATCCATTTAGATAGAGTACGCTTCGTCACTGATAGGCCCAGGTGACTAGGATCAAAGGAGATGAATAATTGAGAGGATCGTCTGTGATCTTTAGTTCTATCCAAGTAGTAGGCCAGCACTCGCTTGCACTCTAAGATGTATCGCGCTGCTTCAACCTAAGATGCATGTGGTCTAGGGATGAAATTGGGAGGATTACTGACTGGTTTAGATGGAAGGAGGAAATCACCTTCAGGAGGAAATGCGGATGGGTTCACAGAACCACCTTGTCATGGTGGAACTGAGTATAAGGTGGATCTGCCACTACAGCTTGCAGCTCACTGATGCGGTGAGCTGAAGTGAGGGCAATAAGGAAGATAACCTTCCAAGATAGAAACCAGTGAAGTGGTGGCTAAAGGTTTGAAAGGTGGCTTTAGAAGTTGATCCAGAAACACATTCAGATCCCAGGCTACTGGAGGTGGCTTAATGGGTGGTTTGGACAGCAGGAGACCCCGCATAAAGTGTGCTACTAAGAAGTGTGAGGAGATAGGCTGTCCATCCACTGGTCTGTGGGAGGTCATAATGGCACTAAGGTGAACTCTCACCGAGTTAATATTAAGACCTGTCAAGGATAAGTAGAGGGGATATTGTAGAAGCAACTCTACCGGGCAGGAAAAGGGATCAAGTTCTTTTGAGGAGCACCAAGGGGCAAATCTACGTCATTTGAAAGTATAAGATTGCCTGGTGGATCCCATTCCCCCCTGTTTGTTTATGCAAAACATGGCCACCTGGTTGTCCATTCAGACTAGAACAGGTTGCCCCAATAGCTGGGGTTGAAAACCCGAAGAGCATTTGTCAGTGCCCGCAGTTCCAGCAGGTTGATCTGTAGGTCAGATTCTTGTTGTGTCCACAGTCCCTGTGTCATCAGGTCATTCAAATGAGCACCACAACCTAGCTTGAAAGCATCCGTCGTCAGGGTGCATCAAGGTGGAAGTATCTGAAAAGGTGATCCAATGAGTAGGTTTTGTGGGAGACACCACCACTGAAGGGGCATGATAAGTTGAGGCGTGATGTGGTTCTTGTCCCTGAGACGACCCTTCACTTGCTTCCATTGGGAAGACAGGATCCACTGCGCTTGACGCATGTGTAATCAAGCATAGGGGACAACATGGACCATGGAGGCCATGTGTCCCAATAGCCATAGCATCTCTCAAGCTGTTATACAGTTCTGATGTTGTATGTTGTTTGCCATCTCGATGAGGTGGGCACAGCGATCCTCTGGGAGGAAAACCAAGGCCTGTCGAGTGTCTAGGAGCACTCTGATGACCTCTAGTCATTGGGTCAGAGCGAGGTGGGACTTTGGGAAGTTTATGACAAAGCCAGGTGTTGGAGCTCCATGAAGGTGCGATGAAGGGAAAGTGTTACCTCTTGGGGGGAGTCCCCCCCGATCAGCCAGTCATTCAATAAAGGAAAGACGAATACCCCCAGGGTGCATAGGTAGGCAGTAATGACTGCCATGCATTTTGTGAAGACCCTTGGGGCAGAGGCTAGACCAAAGTGGAGAACTCAGTATTGGTAATGCTTTTCTTTAAACATGAAATGCAGATACTGTCTATGCAAGGGATGTATCAGTACATGAATGTATGCCTCTTTTAGGTCTAGAGAACAGAGATAATTGTGTCTCTTGAGGTATGGCAGAAGAGTTCCTAGGGAGATCATTTTGAATTTTTCTCAGACCAAGAACTTGTTAAGGTCTCTGAGATCTAGAATGGGCCTGAAGACTCATGTTTTCTTTGGAATGAGAAAGTATGACGATTAGAAGCCCAACCTTTCTTGAAAAGGAGGAACGCTTTCTATGGCACCTTGGGACAATGGGGTGGCCACCTCGTGTTATAAGAGGGTGCTGTGAAGGGGTTGTATGGGATATTCCCTGTGAAGCAGGTGGGGGGGTAAGGTTTCAAAGTGAAGCTGATAACCCTTTTAGACAATCTGAAGTGTCCACTGCTCTGATGTTATGAGGTGCCACCTATGGGCATAGTGACAAAATCTGCCTGCAATGTGAAAGGGTTGGGGGCCTTCCAGGGGCAGATTGGCAATGCTCTTTAGGAAGGAGTCAAAAACCAGGTGAAGACTGCCTGTGCAGCTGGTTGAGGTTTAGGAGTTTTGGGTTTCTTAGGTTAGAGAGGACCCTGCTGTCTCTGCTGATTTTGCTGAGGTTGATAGGCAGCATAAGGCAGACAAGAAGGATAGTATCTCTTTTTTTTAGAATAAAAAGTTTTCTTGGGAAGGGCCTTTCTTTTGGATGTGTCAGCGATCTTCCTGGAAAGGCTTTTTAGGGTGAGATCATCATCTGTTTCAATCTCCCCTGCTTTTTCTCTCCAATCCTTGCCAAAAAGGTTTTTGCCTGTACATGGGATGTTGGCCAGTTCATCCTGGACCCATTGCTTGATGTCTGAGGCCTGTAACTAGGTCATTCTTTGAGCCCCAATGCAGATTTCTGAAGCTCTGCAGGTGGACTCAAAGGCATCGAAAGCGGCCCTGGTAAGAAATTTAGAAGTGTTCTGACTATGCTTAATGAGGGTATGGAATGCACTCTGTTTATCCTCTGGAAACAGGGAGGAGAAAGTCTCCAGATCCCTGGTAACATCCTTCAGGAACATGCCCATGTAAAGCATGTAAGAGTTGATCCTGGAGGCTAACATGCATGCTTGGAAACCTCGACACTCAAAAACATTGAGGGTTCTTGATCAATGTTCCCTCTAATTGTCTGTAGGCTGTGTGCGCATAAAATATCAGCTGTGCAGCTTTTGAAGGAAGGTTAAATTTTTGTGCACCACATAATGACACTCGGAGTTATATACTTTAAAATTTGACTACACGTCAGAATACAGTATGTACACCACATTGATTTTAATCAAATTAAATGAAAATAGATGATTACTAAATGAAGCGTAAAATTTCTAGTAATTACAATCACAACTTTTAAATTTTAAGACGTCTGTGTTGTTTTCTATCAGAATCAGCACCGTAATTTTTGTGCGCTCTGTTGTAAAGTATGTGCGCTCGCTTGGCGAGGTGTGTGTGCGCGCACATGTGCACAGCTTAGAGGGAACAGTGTTCTTGATTCTCTGCCAGGAGGCATAGATGAATGATTTTTTGAGCTCTTATTCAGTGCATTGCAAATTCCATTACCCTTGTGTGGTAGTGAAGCTGAGATTTTTGGAAACCTGGGCACTCTGGCACTCAGTACATGGTATCGAATCTCTTGCTAACAGGAGGAATCATGAGCGCGGCTTCCCACATGCAGAGCATAAGGTCCTGGAGGATCCGATGCATTGGCAAGGTAACAACCACTTTGGACATTGGAGGGTACTGGAGTATCTCCAATTCTTCGGCTCTTAGTTCCTTTTCTAAGGCTACCATGGTGGAGAGCCCTGTTACCATGTCACAGATGAAGTCCTGAAAGGACATATCCTCTGGTGGGGATCGACGCCATTCCGGAGGTGGCGAAGGGTCTAAAGGGATGTCAGGAAGTTCCCGGGAATCAACTGACCCCACGTCAGATTCTGAAGAACTTGAACCAGAGTTCATCAAGAAATTAAAGTATCGGCAATCATGGGTTCGATCTCAATACTGTGAAGTATCAGAACCGAGAGGAACGGGAACCTGAGTTTGCTGGATACCAGAGGCATCGACCGGTTCCAACTGAGGAATCGGCCTTGGGTGCTCCATCAATACCAGCTTGAGGGCCTTTATCGGGGCCGATATGGTGCTTGGCTGTAGGCTCAGTACCAAAGCCTGAACTCCTGAAGCTCTTGATGTTACCAGAACTGACGCTGCCTGGAGTACTGCCAAACTCCTCTCGAGAATCAGCATGCGCTAGTCCAGGGAGATTGCAGTTGTCTGGGTGGAATCATTTACAGGGTTCTGAGCCACCGTCCCAGAACAAAGAACCAGTACTCTCCAAAGGTTGATGCCTCAGGAGCATCCTGGAGCCCCACATGTGCTTTGGAGGACACATCTTCCTACCGGAGCTGTTTGGCTGGCCGATCTGCATTGGAAGCACCTCTAGAGGAGTCACAATGCTTATGTTGGGATTTTTCTCTGGCATCGGAATTGGCCTTTGATGCCGAAGATTTGGAAACAGCCAAAGATTTAGACTGTTTGGACTTTGAAGAAGCCTGAGATCTATGAGAAGAAGTCAAACCCCTCAATGAAGTGGAAGCTACTGAAACCAAGTCCAAGACAAACAACGATCCAAACTGCCTGGCTCGGTACTTGAGGCCTCTCTTTGTCATCTGTTGGCACAATGGACAAGAAGTGGGTTCATGTTCAGAACGCAAACATTTTAAACATCAGTCATGTTTATCAGTGGCTGAAATGGTACTGGCACACTTTGTATTTTTTAAAACCATTGACTGGCTTTTACATGCCTGAAAAAATTGGCAGTCTGTGGGGATATTCAATGGAACTATCTAGACAGTGCCATTGAATATCAGGATTGCCAAGGTTTATGAGATTTGCATAAACACATCTGAACATCAACCCTTTTAGGTTTAAGGCTAAACTCACAGTCCAAAGAGTTCAGAAGAGTATTTAGTGGATTTGTCATAGACAAAATAAGAGTGGC
This sequence comes from Ichthyophis bannanicus, assembly GCA_033557465.1. Classification (NCBI taxonomy): domain Eukaryota; kingdom Metazoa; phylum Chordata; class Amphibia; order Gymnophiona; family Ichthyophiidae; genus Ichthyophis; species Ichthyophis bannanicus. The sequence goes on along the minus strand of CM066031.1, from coordinate 264,364,331 downwards.
AACAGGAAATCTTTCTTGGAAAATTGCTCATCTCATAATTCAGATGGAGTGCATTTGCCACCATTTAATAATGAACTTTACTCAGTCAGTCCAGAGATTATTTTGTATTTTTAAGGCAAATGTTTTATCCATGAGTGTAGGTCGCTTTCAAAAGCTTTCTTATAGTCAATCCAGGCTAGTCTCAAAATTCAACCTCTTTTACACTAGCCATGGTGGCCCCAAGGTTACCACTAGGGTCATTGGTACCATTTTGAACCTGAAAGTGTGCTGAGCAGGAACGATTGGCTATTGCTCCTACTCCACTGTCCACCAATGACCGTGGTAAACCCGGGGTTGGCAGTCTGCCAGGGGAGACCATTCAGGTGGAGTCCCTGTGGGGGTTTGGGAAAAGGGTATTGTGTTGTAGAGGGAACATTCAGGGGGAGGAGGATTAGAGTTGTCTGGGGAGAGGCCTGGCTGTGCTTCAGGGGGGGGGTGAATATAGTGGGGTCGGAGCTGCTTTGGAATTAGTTGGTTGGATGAAGCTGCTTTGAGGGATGGTGGCTTGGACTCTGAGCAGCAAAATAGGTAGAGTCTGGGGGGTGGCATGGGGTACCCTAGGTAAGGCAGGGATCAGTTAGGGTAGCCCCAACCTGTGATGCTGAACCAGGTATGCCATCTGAACCCGGAGTGGTAATGTTAAGAGACTGCTCCCATGACTAGGTGTGGAGTTTCCATAGCCATTTTCCCCCATGCAGCTTCTTAAAATCACTGCATCTGCCAGACACGCCTGTTTTACAAAGGGTTTTGCATCTGACAGAACCTCTTATAAAATGCTGTCATAATTCTTCACATCCTGACATGGACCTTCAATTTCCACTCTATTTCCTTTCTAAAATGTGCTTTTTAGTCAGTAATCAATTAATCATATCATTTTCAAATTTTTTCAAAATGAATTTTAATATTTGCTTTCATTTTTTAATTTTTTTAGGACCTAGCCAGTCAGTTTTTCAGGATAACCACAATGAATATGCATGGGGCATGCCCTGCCTCCACTGTATGCAAATCTCTCTGATATGTATTCATTGTGGTTATCCTGAAAACCTGACTGGCTAGGTATGTCCTGAGGACTGGGATGAGAACCCCTGTTATAGGGAATTCAACTGAAATTTTATGGTTAATTAATTGATTGTTGACTAAATGTTTGATCCAGCATCGATATATAAAAAAGCTGGATATAGAAATAAGGAGAAGGAAATGAAAGTGAATTGTTAGTGAATATGCTTATGATGCCTCACTTGGTTTGCAGCTTGTTGTGCTATGAGGACTTATGTACATCAGTGATGCTGAGGGCTAAGACATCAGTAGCTTAACTATTGGCAAGGTCTTCTAAGATGGACAGGTCTCAGCTGAGGTGCCAGATCAAGACAAACCACCCATCTAGGCAGCAGCAGAATGGGATGGTGTTGGTGGCGGAGGGTCACATTTCTGTGACAACAGCAACAACACTAAAATTAAACTATGTGGAAGAAAGGCCTGGCAATCTACTTGCATATCTTGCCATGAAAACCCAGTGGATAGTCACAACAAAGCAAATTGCACTATAGTGCTGGAAGATGAGACCCCCAGGTCGGAAGGCACTCAAATGGCTACTGGGGAAGAACTGAAGACTTTTCAGAGTAAAGCCAGCATTTATGATGTCATTAAATCAAAGCCCTCGGGACGTCTGACTGCTGATGTAGCTGCACATGAAATGAGAGTCAGAAGCTGCAAAGATGTCTTACATATTGGGACATGGAACGTACGAAGCATGAACCAAGGGAAGTTGGAGGTAGTCAAGGATGAAATGGAACGGGTACAACTCGATCTGTTGGGTGTCAGCAAACTGAAATGGACTGGCATCAGGCACTTTGCATCTGATGATCACATGGTCCCATATGCTAGAAATGAAAAACAAAGAAGAAATGGTATTGCATTTATAATTCAAAAGAAACTTGCAAGAACTGTAATGAAATACAGTGCAATCAGTGAACGCTTAATTGCTGTTCGTCTACAAGGAATGCCCATCAACACAACTATAATGCAAGTAAATGCCTCAACAACAGCTGCAGAAGTGGATGAAGTTGATGAGTTCTATGAACAAGTACAAGTTGAAATTAACAGAATATGCAAACAGGATATCCTGATAGCCATGGGTGACTAGAAGTCAAACGTTAGCAATAAAGAAGAAGGCAAAGTGGCTGGAAAAAATGGACTTGGCAATAGAAATGAAGCTGGAGAAAATCTGATAGAATTCTGCAAGACCAACAGTCTATTCATCTCAAACACCTTCTTCCAGCCACACAAGCGGCAACTATACACAGTGGATTATACAAAAATCAAATTGGCTACATCTGTGGAAGTTAATGATGGAAAAGCTCTATAACATCAACAAAGACAAAACCTGGCGCTGACTGTGGTACAGATCACCAACTATTAGTATGCAAACTCAAGCTAAAGTTGAAAAAGAGCAAGCCACTCATGAATATAAATATGACCTTAGGAATATACCACCGGAATTTAAAGACTGCCTGCAAAAGTGATTTGCTGCTTAGATGCAAATAACAGAGCTCAAGAAGAGTTATGGGATGACATCAAAAAAGTTGTGTAGGAAGAAAGTGAGAAATCTCTACAAAAGGTGATAAAGCAAAAACAACCAAAATGGATGACCAAAGAAACTCTGAAAATTGTCCAGAAATGCAAAGAAGCTAAAGTCAGAGGAGAAAGAGAGGCAATAGCAGAACTCAACAGAGCTTTCCAACGTGCAGCAAGACAAGACAAGAAATACTACAATGACGCATGCAAGGAAATGGAAGCAGAAACTATTAGAGGAAGAACAAGATCAGCTTTCCTAGAGCTATGAGAGATAAAGAAAAAATTCCAGCCTTAACTTGTAATGTTACAAGATGCTCAAGGATCCATATTGAATTATGCTGATAAGATCAAGAAAAGGCGGAAAGAATATAGAGTTATTATATGATAACAATCAAGTGTCCCATCAGCCATTTCAATCTGTACCTTATGATCCGGAACCATTAGTGATGAAAGAAGAAGTCAAAGCAGCATTGAAAGCCTTATCAAAGAACAAAGCACCAGGCATTGATGGCATCCCCATTGAAGTATTACTGTAATCTGATGCAGCTGTTACCATACTTACAAGGCTGTGCCAGGAAATTTGGAAGACGATATCATGGCCTATTGACTGGAAAAGATCTGTGTTTATACCAATACTAAAGAAAGGTGATCCAACTGACTGTGGAAATTATCGCACAATCGCTCTGATCCCACATGCCAGAGGGATTCTACTGAAGATTATTCAGCAGAGACTACAACTATACCTATAACTATACGAGAGGTGCAAGCAGGGTTCAGGAAAGTATGAGGAACGACAGACATCACTGTGGATGTGAAATGGATCCTTGAAAAGACTAAAGAATACCAAAAAGATATCTATATGTGTTTTATTGACTACAGCAAGGCTTTTGACTATGTAAACCATGAAAAACTCTGGGTCACATTAAGAAGCATGGGTATACCAGAACACCTGATAGTTCTGTTGCACAACCTTTGCAACAGTTTGAACGAAACAAGAAGAAACAGAATGGTTTAAAATCAGCAAAAGTATATGTCAAGGCTGCATACTTTCCCCCTACCTGTTTAATTTATATGCAGAACAAATCATCAGAGAAGCAGGACTATATGAAGACAACAGAGGTGTGAAGATTGGTGGGAGACTCACCAACAACGTCCGCTATGTTGATAATACCACAATTACTGGCTGAATGTGAAAACAGCCTGAAAAATTTGCTTCTCAAGATCAAGGAACATAATCTTAAAATGGGCCTGCACCTTAATGTAAAGAAGACAAAGATCCTCACAACTGGCAAAATAAATAAGTGCATTGTTGATGGAGAAGAAATTGAAATAGTGGACAACTAACCTACTTGGATCAACTATCAATAAGGAAACAACAAACAGTCAAGAAATCAGACAACGCATTGCTCTTGGCAGAATGGCTATGAAGGACCTAGACAAGATTCTCAAGAGCAGAGATATCTCTCTCCATACAAAGAGTCAACTCATTCAAGCCATGGTATTTTCAATAACGTCATATGGATGCAAAAGTTGGATAGTGAAAAAGATAGACAAGAAGAAAATTGATGCCTTTGAATTATTGTGCTGGCGATAAATATTGCACATACCATGGACTGCCCGAAGAACAAACCAGTCAGTACTACAAGAGATCAAACCTAAGCTTCTTTAGAAGCTCAAATGAGAAGACTTCGACTTTCATACTTTGGACACATCATGCGAAGAGAGAGATTATTAGAGAAAGACATCATGTTTGGCAAGGTAGAAGGTCGACTCAAAAGAGGAAGGCCAGCAATCAGATGGATCGATACAATAACAGCAGCTATGGGTGCCACTCTGTCAACGATGAGCCGCCTGACTGAAGACCAAACACAGTTTAGGACGACTATCCAGAGGGTTGCCATGAGTCACCACTGACTCAACGGCACTTAACAACAACAACATGCTTATGATTCAATTTTGCAGAAGTTGCATAGACAAAGATACTAATCCTGGTTGCAAAAGCTATGCTGCTGAGGCATATGGGGCTTCAGACCATTCCTGGGGAGCTTCAACTCAAGCAAAAATAATTTTCTGACTTTTATTATAAGTGCTTTGCCTAAGAGCAGGGCTGGCCCCAGGGCCAATGCAAGGTATTGGATGCCCTAGGCCAGGGGTCACCAACCTGCGGCCCGCGAGGTCCCTTTGTGCGGCCCGCGAGGCTCTACCCCGGTGCGGCCCGCCAAGGATGCTGCTACAAGTACCGGCAAACTCACCGACTCCTTCTTCTGCAGCCGCGGCTCCCTGCCTCTTAGGGAACCGCGGCTGTGCTTGTAAAATCATCGCGGAGCCCTTCCTGTCTTGACGGGCTCCGTGCAGCATTGTCCCGCCTCCAAAGGAAGTGGTAAACAACTTCCTTTAGAGGCGGGACAATGCTGCACGGAGCCCGTCAAGACAGGAAGGGCTCCGCGATGATTTTACAAGCACAGCCGTGGTTCCCTAAGAGGCAGGGAGCCGCGGCTGCAGAAGAAGGGATGGAGCTGACATGGAATAATTTTCAAAGCAGAAGTACAGGTATGAGCATTGTTTTTTTTCGCGGGGGCGGGGGCGGGGAGAAGGGGGGTGCGGCCCGCGAGTCTACCGGTAGTCGGCTGTGCGGCCCGCGGCCCTCTGGAGGTTGGTGACCCCTGCCCTAGGCAAACCTTCAGTTTTATACCCTCTCCCCCTGAGATTTTGATAAAACTCAGCAACCATGATCATCTGAACACTACCCTTTCAACAACAATCCTGTAAAAATGCATAATTTGTCATTATACATACATATAAATAGTAAACTTGCTCTCAATGGATGTGTGTGTCCACTCTCCCTACAGGTGAAAGAATGTGCTGATGGCTCTTTGAGTTTGTGTGGTTGGGAGAATCTATTGTTTTGCTTTGAATGCTCTGCTCTGTGCTATCACCAGAAGATGATGCCCTAGGCAACTGCTAGTCATGCCTAATGGTTGGTTCAGCTCTGCTTAAGAGTTTTTAATAAATGGGGCTACGTTGTTATATAACATTTTTATATATTGCTGTTAAAGTTACAGATTTTATTCTGTATATTTTTTGAGAAGATTTTTCTGTTTTAGGAAATGCTTTTTTTGCTACTTGGGTTTTTCTTTCCACCAGCTTTTAATCTTAGAAGTTCAAAGAAGAGGGAAGGTACTGCTGAGATGTTAGATCCCTTCCTTCCCAATCCAAATCTTGCTATTTAGATTGGATACCTAATTAATGGATTGGATTAGATAGTTATATTTAGGAAAGATAGATTAGAGAGTCAAGGAAATAGGCCAAATTTAAGTTCTCTGTGGAAAAAGAACAGGGGTTTTCATTAATAAAAAATATCAAATCTTTGAGGTAATTCTACAAAGTAAAAAGTTGTTACTGCAGCTGGGTTTAAAAGATGTTTGGACAAATTCCTGGCGGAAAAGTTTATAAACCATTATTAAAGTGGACTAAGAAAATTCAGTGCTTACCACTGGGATAAGCAGCATGGAATCTGTTTGTCTTTTGGGAACCTGACAGATACTCGTGACCTGGATTGGCTACTGTTAGAAGCAGAATACTGGGCTCGATGGACTTTTGGTCTGACCCAGTATGGCATAACTTATGTTCCTATGCTTATCCACTCCTTCAAAGAAATGGAGAAGATTGGTGAGGCAAGAATTCCCTTGGCCAAATCAATGCTGATTTTGTCCTAGTAAACCATGTCTATCCATGTGTTCAGTAATGTTCTTAATAGTTTCTTTAAGGAAAGGGTAGAGATGTGTGAAACAGCTTCCCAATTGAAGTGGTGGCAAAGAGAATTGTATCTCTGAGGAAGAGGAAGGGATCGTAGCCCTTAATAGTTGGTATGCATGGGCAGACTAGATAGGCCATATTGTTTTTATCTGCTGCCATTTTCTAGGTTTCTGTGTTAATGTAATATTATGATCCCATAGTCTTTGCTAGTTTAATGAGATATTTAGGATTCATTTGTAAAAAGATAATCAAAGTAAAAAAAACTCAATCAGCTTGAATTTATTTGTAATAGTTATTGTTTCATGATTTTGTTTTTTTTGCGTTGCACAGTTTTGCCTTGTTTGCAATTTTTTTTAAACAGAATTGGGTTAAGTATTAATGTAAACAGTACAACAGGTATAGATGCTGCTGTAGTTCAGAAAATCTTGGGGAGCAATTGGATGACCTTACGGGACTACCTCATTTAAGAGTACTTTGTGCCAGAACATGATTGGCAGAGCATGCTATGGAGGTAATTTTATAAAGTTATTCTCATGCAGACATGTGTAAATTGTACATACATTCACTTATATTAGTCCTAGAGATGGTGTAAAGGACAGCATGGATCTTATGCACATACAGATGTATTCTATAATTTATGGGGCATGTTTACTAAACTGTGGTATGCCTTTGCAGCTATCGCAGGACGATAGCTGTAAAAGGCTTGCAGGATCTGTTGGGGGCCTTTCTAGATTTCCCTCTGCAGATACCGTGAAGTTTTTTCACTTACCGTGGAGATCCATGATCTCCCATTGGCAAGTAGTGAGTGAAGTCCCACAATGCCTGCTGATGCACGGATTGCGGGATCTGTAGTAAGTGCAAGGGGAGGACAGGTGGCGATCAGGTGGATAGAACTCTTATTAATTCTGTCTCCTCAATCACTACTGATCCCCCTCAGGTTCTGATCAGGCCCTCTGACATGTCAACATTGCCGGTACCACAGATGCACCAGTCTGCAGCATAGACAATGTCAACCAAGCAGCTCTGCTCCAGCACCAATTCCCCCCGGACCGCTCCCAATCCCCTTAGGGAACTCTCAGGGGGGGTATCAGTGCACCCCCAACACATGAAGAACTCCTAGCTAGTCAGTTAGGCCCCCTAATCCCCCCTCAATATCCAAAAACCTCTCATCTGGCCAATCAGGCCTCCCTCCCCTTCAAAATTCAAAAGCCTGGCTAGCCAGTTGGCTAGCAATCCTCCCAACTCCTGCCCCTGGTGGCCACTAGGCTATCAGGGATTTAAAGGTAATGGCATGGGGGGGGGTCAAGGGACCCAGGGGCCCAATTAGACTGACTGCCTAGCTGGGCTTTTGAGTTCTAAAGGGGGGAGGGACGGGGGATCAGGGGCCAACTGATTAGGCAAAATGTTTGGAAGGATTATGAGGGAGTGAGGATTAAGAGGCACAACTGACTAGTTGGAAGTTCGTTTTGTATCAGAGGAGCACCGATCCCCTCCCTGGCCAGTTCCCTATGGGGATCAGGAGATGTCCAGGGTAACTGGCACTGAAGGAGGGCATCACTGGTTACCTTGTCAGTGCCATGGATTGGTACATCCATGGCACTGATAATGTTGTTTTGTCGGTAGGCCCAATAGGGACATTGTAGAGGAGGGATCACCACTATTAAAGAGTGCTGCTGCTAATTGGCAGTGGCCACATAGAGGCCCATACAGCATCGAGTGCAGCGAACACCCCCTCTTGAGATGGCTTTATCTACAGCCACCAGGTAAAATATTTTGAGCAGTGGCTGCCAAAAATCAGCACACCTACTCCCCACACCAATCCTGCCTACCCTGACTCTAATGCACAAAATGCAAACATCACAGAAAAGTGCCTGCAATATCTGCATTTCTACTGCATTAGCTGCTACTGCCGGGCGTTATTTTGCATTAGCCCCACTGTAGCAGCTAACTCAGTTTAGTTATCATGCCCCTATGTATGTAAATGCATGCTTTTCCCAAGTTCTGCACATGTGCATACTGTGGTGGCGCAGCTGAGAGAGAGCATACAAAAAGAGGGAAAAATCAGTAATTTTCCCCAGAGAAAGGAACCAAATCCAGGAGTTTAGGGGTTAAAACTCTTGGTTCAGAAAAAAACTCCCTGCAGAAAGTTTGTAGTGAAGAGACACATCCCAGCTCCATAGTTACCAGCCCTGCTCAGGAGGGACAGCTGGGGGAGGGGCTAGGAGGCAGAAAGGGAAATCACAGATATAAACGGCAGGAACTTGGAGAAAGGGAGTGCCGGGAGAGCCTGGGGAGAGAGTGCCTGGTGAGGAAGTGCATTGGAAGGAAGTGCACAGAGAGGAAGTGCCTTGGAAGACTGACTTCCAGAGAAGGTGAAACTTCTATTGAGAGAGGAAGGACAAGGAGGAGTCCTAGTTCTGATTCTGGTGCCAGTTGGAATGGACCAGAAACTCCCAGAAGGGGAGGAGGCCCTAGGAGCTTCAGAGAACTAACCAAGGAAGGAACACGGAGAGTGAGGGGAACTTCACCAGAAACCTCTTAGAGGAAGGCAAGGCCAGCCAGAGGTATTAAAGTTAGCCCCGTGACCTGTAAGAGAGACAGGAGAACTCTGTTTAGAAGGAAAGCTTACCCAGGGGAAATTGCAAGCCATGTGAGTAGCAGAAACCATTCTCCTGAAATTTATATGGAAACCGAGCCTTCAGCAGTAAAGCCTGCCAGAAGCTTACTTCCACAAAGTAAGGCGAGCAGTTTTAAATCTGATACGAATCTCCTGAAAGTTAAGAAACCTCCTAAATGTAATGCCACTCCTCAGAAGAGAGAAGAGTCTGCATTAAGCAGAGTGTTACAAATCCTAGAGAGGTTAAAGCAGGATAATTCTGAGATTGAATCCAATGCTTCTCAAATAGAGTCAGATGTGGAAAGCATGGAATTAGAAGCCCCTATGATAAAGGATGTGACTCAGACCTGGAAATGGATTGCTCTCTAGTTTATACAAAATAAGTGAAAGCTAGAAGGTTTCTAGAGACTCTAAAAAACCTGGCAGCTGCTTTCAGAAAGAGCATGGCTGAGCAGAATATGCAAATGAGGTTGCTGAGATTCTAAGCTTTGACTGTGTGTTTAAAGCACTGTCGGCTAATAAGTATAAAGTTTGCAATACAGCAGATAGAGAAACCCAATGATTGTGAGAAGAAGGAAACAGTCTGCATTAGAAGTTTGTGCATTACTGGAGAGTTGCAAACTGTTCCTGTTTTAAAAGCCACGTTGGAAGCTGGTTTTTGTCTGCACAAGAGTTTCACTGCTGTTCTTGTTTGAAGAAATACTTTTTGTTGATTGGATTGGCAAGCTGAATGTAGAAGCACTTTAATTTGATGGTTACTCTGGGAAAAACACCCGCAACTTATGTTTTGATATTTTGAACTATAAATAAGCAGTTCATTTGGCTGGAGAAAAAAAATAAAAATCCTGCGAGCCTATAATCCTTCTCGGCTGAGTCATTTCAACCACACAACTACAAAATTATAGGCAATCATCAAGGGAAAACATATTAAAGTTCGCGTCTCCAGCCCCTAGGCGACAGCCTGGCCGCCAGGGGGCGCGACAATACCCACTGTGAAAGTACATACGATGGGCTCTGCATATTTACCAAAATGCACCCACATCATTTTCATATGTGTAATGTCATGTAGAAGATCCTTTCGAGGCTATGGAACTGGGTGAAGCAGAAGAGTTTGCTTCAGAAACTGACAGGCAGGCAGAGCACATGGCCCAGGGTTGCCAAGGGAAACATAAACAGAGTGAGTCACGAGGGGAGAAAACACGCCCAAGCTGAAACGTATCCCTGAGCTCAGGGATTAAGGAGAAACACCAGGTTGGGGGAGGGGCGCAGCTAAGCCCTCAGAAGCAGGGATATAAAAAGTACTCACTAGAATTGAGGGATAGCTTCAGATTCAGAAGGAGAGGAGGAAGTGGTGGAGAAGCAAGAAAGGCAAGAGAGACGAGGACAGGAATAAGCACCTGGGAGAAAGCAGCTGAGAGAGAAACGGGAGACTCAGCTCAGGAAGCCAGAGCAACAAAGATTCACAGAGCCCGTGCCCAAAAGCCAGGTGGGAGCAGCCCACGACGGGAGCCCTATCGGGAAGGCAGCTGGAGGGAGAGACTGCCTGGGAGGCTGGTTTGGGAGCACTTAGAAACTCCAGAGAGAGAGAGGTGCTGGCCAGATGATATTTGTATGTCTGAGGAAAAGGAGAAGCTAAAAGGCAGGAAAACACAGCCAGTGTTTGGAATCCTTGCTGACCCAGCCGTGCTAAGAAGTCCTTCCTTGAAAAAGCCAAAAGGTAGGCTGTATAAACCGTATAGAGAGGAAACTAGGTTTAAAAGTTTTCCTTGTGATTGCCAAGATTTGCTGGACTCTCCCCATGCTAAATCCCATATATACGGTAATGCTCAACCCTGCTCTTTAGAGTGCTGTGAAGAGAGGCCTTGGGGAAATAGAGAGGGACTGTATTTTAAAACACCGTATAACTGTGCACAAACTTACCCAGCCGAGAGTAATGTTGAGGAAATGCAGACAGGGTCTGTTACTGAAGAGATATCAGATGAGCAAATGGACTGCATGCTATCACTAGCTGATCACGTCGTATCACTTTGCTGAGCTGGCTGTTAACAAGGCTGGTTGAACAGCAGAGAAGAAGCAAAGTGTTGCCTTTGTATAAAAAGGGACTGTTACCTCTAAGTTTGTTCTGAGCACTGTATGTTTGAAGCTGAAAGCCAAAGATGCTGTTTTTGTATTATGAGTTCCTGAGATGTTTTCTTTATGCCAGAAGTATGGCAATTTTGTCCTAAGTTTCACTTGCAATTAATCCACCTGGAAGGGGAAATAAAACCTTGTCATTGTTTTGCCTGAAACCACTCGACTACAATTATTCCTGGCTTAGTGAGTACGAGGAAATACAACTCCCAGAAGGCAGTGCAGGATCAAGTGTACTGCCCTGCTTCCTAAGTTAGGATATCCCAGGCTGACCTACCCTACATGCCTTGGCTCTGGGGAGGTTACTGGTGACAGTAAGTAATCATTTACGCATGCAAATGACTAGAATATGAGGGGGGCTGAAAGTCTCTGGCCTTGTAATGAAACAGAAAGCTATGGGCACACTTCATTTCTGGAAGTCCGAATGATCTCTCTGCAATTTCCTTTCGAAATTGCAAAGAGATCATTCAGACCTCCGGAACTGAAGTGTGCCCATAGCTTTCTGTTTTGTTACAAGGTCAGAGACTTATCAGCACTCCCTCATATCATCTCTCTCTTTTGGATTTAACATTTTATCCCAGCTTCATGACATATTTGCTTTTGACTACTGTAGTTCCAAGCTCTGTTCTAGAATGTTTTTTATTTCCCGCTTCTATTTTGACAAATTGGGGCTAAATGAAATGTCTTTGCTGAACACTTCTTCCATTGCTGCATTGTTGCACATATGCCTCTTTGCTGGGAAGACTTTGGAAGGGGAGGGGTAAAGAAAGAAGGATGTAATGGAGTATTATTAATCTGTTTTGCACAGAAAAAAGGAGGTGATAGTGCCTCTGTATAAGTCTTTGGTGCGACCTCATTTGGAGCATAGTGTGCAATTCTGGAGACCGCACCTTCAAAAGGATGTGAACAGGATGGAGTCGGTGCAGAGGGTGGCTACTAAAATGATTAGTGGTCTTCATTATAAAGCATATGAGGACAGACTGAAGGATCTTAATATGTACACCTTAGAGGAAAGGCAGGATAGAGGTGATATGATTGAGATGTTTAAATACCTCCGTGGCATAAATGTTCAGGGAGAGAGCCTCTTTCAATTGAAAGCAAGTTCTGCTACGAGGGGACATGGGATGAGAGTGAAAGGGGATAGATTCAGGAGTGATATGCAGAAATATTTCTTTATGGAAAGAGTAGTGGATCTGTGGAATAGTCTCCCAGTGGAGGTGGTAGAGATGAGGACAGTAACTGAATTCAAAAAAGCATGGGACAAACACAGAGGATCTCTAAAGGTAAAAAGGGGACTGCTGTAGTTGTTGATATGGAAGGACAGACTAGATAGGCCATGCGGTCTTTTTCTGTCATCATATTTCTATGTTTCTGTGTTTCATCTTTTAAACAGAATTCTCTGGTTCACATAGATTGACATACGTGCCTTCATATTTTAAAAACATGGAACTCGATATTCAACTGTGCCAGTTTTGGAAGGGCTATGCACCTCGTCAGCGCATAGCCCTCCCCACCAGCCCTTAAACCAGATATTCAATGACACGGCGACGGCATTGAATATCCAGTGATCGCCACAAAAGCCAGAAGCCGCCAATGCTAACCAGGCAGCAGCGATAATGGATGCTGCCCAATTAGCAATCTGCTCCGTAAAGCTAGGAAAGGGGTTTCTTCACCTATCTTTAAGGCACAGATCACTAATCGGGCAACATCCATAAGAACATAAGAGATGCCATACTGGGTCAGAATAAGGTCCATCAAGCCCAGTATCTTGTTTCCAACAGTGGCCAATTTAGGTCAGACGTATCTAGCAGTTTCCCCAAAAGACACACAGGTTCCACAATGCTTGTATTGGGGCAACAGTGGATTTCCTGGGTTCCCTTTAATAAGGGTTTATGGACCTTTCCTCCAGGAATTTGTCCAAACCTTTTTTAAACCCAGCTACACTAACAGCTTTTACTATATCCTCCTGTAATGAATTCCAGAGTTTGATTACACGTTGAGTGAAAAAAAAAATTCTTATTAGTCTTAAATAGGTTACACTGTAATTTCATTGCATGTCCACTAGTATTTCTATATTTTGATGGCATAAACAATCTATCTACATTTACCCGTTCCACTTCATTAATTTATAGACCTCTATCATATCTCCCCTCAGCCAACTCTTTTCCAGGTTGAAGAGCCCTAACCTTTTTAACCTCTCTTCATAGGGGTATCCTTCCTTCCCCTTTGCCATTTTGGTGGCTCTTCTTTGTACCTTTTCTAATAACGCTATATCCTTTGTAAGATATGGAGACCAGAATTGCACACAATATTCAAGGTGCAGTCACACCATGGAACGATACAGAGGCATTATAATATTCTTTTTTTTTTAATTTATACTTTATTAAATTTTACAAAAACTCCAGAAAACAACTCTGAATCAGAATTAGAATAAAGAAGAGATATACAATTATCATCTCAACAGAAAAGTAATAAAGAAAAACCATCCAATCTGGAAAAGACCACAATAATACCCCACAATAAGATCCAAGAAAAAAGAAATCATATTTAGGTAAAACTACCATACAATAACAAATTAATCACAGGAGCAAAGAAAGTATTACATGACAGCCAATTTGGGAATCAACCCTGCCCCCCCCCCCCCCCCCCGCTCCCATCTTCCCTACTTCGTATAAATTGTAACAATTGTTGGGACTCAAAAAAACATATACTATTTAGCCTGATAATTAACCACACATTTACACGAATATCTTAATTTAAATTGTGCTCCCAAGGAGAGTGTTCTCTGGCGTAAAGCCAAAAAATATCTTTTCTGGGTATCTCTAGCGAAGTCAGGAAAAATTTGTATTTTTGAACCCATAAATTGAGAAACAGAAATTTTACAGAAATATAGTTTAAGTACAGTGTTCCTGTCTGATTCAAAGGCAAAATTAACCACCAAAGTAGCCCGACTTGTCACCACCTCTAAGGAGCTCTCAAGAAATTCAGAAAGGTCCATATGAGGAAGAACAGTTTCCACAGCCGAGCCCTGCTGTTCAACAGCTTCCAACGAAGAAATAGTCACATATTGAGCCCTTACCACCGGCGGCAAAGAGTCATCAGGCATCTGCAAGATATCAACAAAGTACTTACGGACCAAGTCCAAAGGTGCCATCAAAGGAGACCAAGGAAAATTCAGGAATCTCAAATTATATTCTATTTTTCTTGCCTGAGTCAACCAGTCCTTTGAATTAGCAGCACCGAGGGACTGCAACTCCTCCACCTTGGCTTCCACTTGAGAAATTCTTGTAGCCTGACTAGCCACTTCTGTAACCGTTGAAAAACACTGGCCTTTCATCTCCAAAAGTTCCTGTGAAACAGCTCCCACAAAAGGTTAAAGGGACTGCTGAAGGGCAGAGATAGCTTCCCACAAGCTATCAAGTGTAACAAGCATTGGTTTTACCACACTCCCAGGAAGCCGGATTGCCGAAATACTAGGGGAGCTAACTCCATGCTCCACCCCAGTTGTGCTGCCGAGGGGAGACACTCCAACTCAACCTCCTACTGCACCACTTGCTGACTGAACCTTCGCGGGGGAACCCTCCACAGCTGCTGTTGCCTCCTGCCCCGGAGGTACACCACTAAGCTGCCCCACCCCGAAGAGGCATCCGGGTTGAGCTGGGGACGCTTGTACGGGGCTCAAAGAAACCTCTTCTATGCTCTGGTCCGCCTGCGATAGCGGCGGATCTCTCGAAGCCATGCTGCCTGAGGAGGTACAGAAGCCGGCAATCGATAACTGCACCAGCTGATCTGCCAGAGAAGACCCGGAGGGTTTCTGTGAGTGTTGTTTCCTCTTTCTCCCCATTAGAATGCAAGTACAGGAGCCTGCTTCGGACCGTCAATCTCGGCGTCCTACTCCAACGCCATCTTGGATCTCGGCATTATAATATTCTTTGTTTTATTCTCCATGCCTTTCCTTATCATTCCTAGCATTCTATTTGCTTTCTTTGCCACCACTGCACACTGGGTGGAGGGTTTCAACATGTTATCCACGATGACGCCTAAATCTTTTTCCTGGGTGGTTGTGCCTAATGTGGAACCTTGCATCGTATAACCATAGTTTGGGTTGTACTTTCCTAGGTGCATAATTCTGCATTTGTCCACCTTAAATTTTATCTGCCCGGTTAGCGCTATTCTTCACTTATGCTCTGCCCTGGAATGCCCCCAACGCCCTGATGCTAACTGGATAGCATCGGGGCACATAGAGGACTTATGACGGGATATTCAACGGCATTAACCATGTAAGTGCCGTTGAATATCCTCAACTAAGGCATCTACATGGTTTACTGAGTTGTAAACTGTCTAGATGCATTTTAAAAATCAGGCCCATGGAAATTATTATTATGCAAGAAGATGGCATCTAAAAAAAGCAGTTGCAGAAAGTCTTTCTATTCAAATCCAGTTTTGAAGAGAATGTTTGGATTTTTTCCTTTATTTTTTTCTCTCCCAGTCACATTTATTAACATTTTTTTCATCTCACTCCCTATCCCAATCCCCAAGAACATTAAAATTCAGAATTTGATCTGTGAGTTTTATCATTGCTGGCCTTTCCTGAGGTGACTACTCCCTTATAGTAAGTGTTGGGCCTAAGACAAAGTAGCACGTGTAACGTGGCAGCAGGCAGCCCCCTTGGAGAGTATTCCCCGATCATCTTGCAACCCCACCAGTATGCCACCTCGGTGCATCAGTTTGTAGCAGTGATTGGCACGGGTAGCCCGAGCGACCCTCTACTCCTTTACATATAGTATCAATGCACTCATGTGCTTTGTGTTGTCAGTTCACTGCTGGTAGGCAAGATCAAGAGCAGAGAAAATAGTCTCACCTGCCCATGTTACTCATAACAACTAAAGGCTATTCTGGGATAGGCTGCAAGACACAGACTGCATGGAACCACTTAACAGTCCAGATCTGTTCCCCAAAATACCAGTTGAATTGGCAGAAATTGCTTTGACTTTTCTGTTTTGGAGTGAGCTGGGAGAATGAACTGATGGAAAGGAATATGCTGAATATTAGGAGGCGATACTGCTGCTGCTGCTGCTGCTGTTTTTTCTTTGTTTGCAGCCCTCATTAGATATTCAGTGACATTCTCTAGGTTTTGCAATATAAACATTGCTATCCGTTTCTGTTTTAAGGTCCCCCCCCCCCAACCTCTCCCTCCCCGATTCATATCTAGAGATCAGAGGAAAGGCTGAGGGTTTAATGGTTGATATTTGCTGGGTAATCTAACAATCCAATTGAGAGAGTACTTCTATATTTTGCTCTTAGTCCAGAACAAGTCTTTGTGGGAGTGATTTTGTTTACACAGAAGGGCTGAGAAGCCCAGGTTTTGTAGAAGCCGCCAGGTCAGGGCTAGCTGGGTAAAACAAAGCAGTGCATGCCGAAAGTGGCCAACCTGAGCTGACTGCTGAAAAATTGTAAACCAAAGAAATTTTACTTCAGTGTCCTTTCTTCTGTTTTTCTTCTAGTTCTCGTAAGGAGGGAATGATGCTGCTCTTTGGATAAAGTAAGATGAGGTTTGTTTGCTGCAAAAACTGAGCACATCAAAGCTAATTAGACCATAAATCAGTTGTACTTTAATTCCAAGAAGTAAATTACTAGTTGGTACATGGACATGGCCACATGTTCAAGATTGTGTAGATTAATTTTTAGAATTAACTTTTAGGGATTGCAATACACATTGGTGCATTTAGTATTTGGCTGTATTGTGTTAACACAATCACACACATGAATTTTACATATTTGAGTATGTTTATTTCCTGCTTTTAATAGTACATGCTTATTTATAATACCATTCTGAATGTCAGAGGACTGATTGCAAGTTTCTGTAACCTACACTGAGAAAGACTCTCAGTTCCTTGCTCACCTAAATTTAATTGTTAGAGTTTTCTGAAGCACTCAAAAGCCAGATAAAAGAAGAATGTTCTAAAATGGAAACTTGTGTGAAAAAAAAATGTATTTCCTTCCATAGAGAAAGGTAGAGGATTCTGTCCTTGTTAAGTGCATTATATTTATCCTCTTTTTACTTAAAGGAGATTGAAGCAAGCTTCATTTGTTTGTGAATTAAGTACAGTGTTATGTTTGACCCAAGGTTAATAATGTTGTTATGTTCTTAAGTGCCGTCAAGTCGGTGTCAACTCATGACGACCCTCTGGATAGTTGTCCTAAATTGTGTTCAGTCTTCAGTCAGGCGGTTCATTGTTGACAGACTGGCACCTGTAGCTGCTGTTATTGTATTGATCTATCTTTTATTGCTGGCCTTCCTCTTTTGCATTGACCTTCCACCTTGCCAAGCATGATGTCTTTCTCTAATGATCTATCTCTTTGCATGATGTGTCCAAAGTATCTTACTTCTTTCCGATAGCACACTGGTAGGGTCAGGCTGTAGATACTGGGGGCACAACTGGGGCAAGGTATTGAAAATTCCTGGGACATCAAGATACACATGATTTAGGTCATAGAAGTCCTGAAGACCTTTAAGGATATCGTGGAGGAACTGAGTTTGAGAAAGGCAAATCTAGGCATTGTCACCTGTCACCCAGCAGACCTGGTTGAGAGAAGGGAAAGTGTTTTAAATGAAGGAAAAAGTGCATATAAGCCGCAATATCTGGAGGAACCAGGTAGAGGGAGCCAGAGAGACTCCAGAGCCACTATAGAACCACGCCCCACTGAGCATGATGTAATGCCAGCCAGCTTCCAATCCAGGTGCACAGAGGAACTTCTTAAGGAGGCTCTGGAAGACAGGAGAAGGAGCAGAGGGAGCAGAGGAAGTGGCAGCAGATGGAAAGGCAGCTGTGAAGACAGTTGGAGTGACGGCTGGAGAGGAAACAGCAAGAGTAAATGCAGCAGGACTGTGTACAGCTGGAAGCAAGGCAAGACAGATGGAAGGTTGGAATGCAAACCTGAATATTCCCTTGCCAAAAGATCACCTAAAGGGAAAGGTGATGGTCTGAGAGCTAAGGAGGAACCGGAGGAGGTTTCAGCTCCTAGAGAGGTAAAAGCTGTTTGTCCAGAGTGGTCAAGGCATTACTGCAGTTGTTGTCCAGAATCCACAGGGTCACAGCAGGAAGCCCTAAGACATGCTAAACAGGCCAGCCAAAGGAGAGACTGGTATAGGCCTCAACCTTCACTGGAGTCCAAGAGGCCAAGCTCCCAAGGTAAAGCTTTTATTGAATCAAGATATAGAAAAAGCTTGTATGATAAGAAAGGCTTGGATAATAGATGTTTGTATAAGACTGCCACGAAAGCTCCAAGGAGAGAGAATTTTTCTCCATGTAGAATAGCACGAAGCCAACGCCCTAAGAATAATCCAGAACATTGGGCTGTGCTGGAAAAGCTATACAGAGAGCCTGAGTATAGGATACCTGAACCCAGGGACTCAGAGTCCGAGGTGTCCACCTATTTTTTTTTTTTTTTTTTTTTTTATTTAGTAAGGACTTATATACCGCTCCTTCCAGCGATCAGAAGCGGTTTGATTACAATTACGGGATTTGTCATAAATTAC
The DNA here is from genome assembly GCA_033557465.1 of Ichthyophis bannanicus. Lineage (NCBI taxonomy): Eukaryota > Metazoa > Chordata > Amphibia > Gymnophiona > Ichthyophiidae > Ichthyophis > Ichthyophis bannanicus. The sequence goes on along the minus strand of CM066031.1, from coordinate 264,345,675 downwards.
AGACAGAATTATTTGGGGATTAGATAGAGAGAGCAGGGGGATACACAGCACACATATGCGGGTCCATATAAAGACCTTAGCTATTATCATACATTTACACAGGCACTAACCACCATATATTTACATTTGTACATACTGCAATTCAATTTCTTTTGTCCTTTTGGATTTTCATCTGGTATAATGACAATTGAACAGGTGCGTCTTCAGTTGTTTTCTGAAATTGCTTATGTCTTTAATTTCTCTCAGCTCGTGTGGGAGCTGGTTCCATAACGTGGGGGCAGATAAGGAGAACGCTCTGCGACTAGTACTGACCTTTACGTGTCTAAAGCTGTTTGGAACTCTTAGTGTGTCAGAGTTCATGGTTCTCCTGCTTCTGGTTGCAGGTTGCATGGAGATCAGGGTGGAGAGGAATGAGGGGGCCAGGTTGTGAATTAACTTGAATGTAGTTACCAATGTTTTGTATTGAATCCTTGCAACGACTGGAAGCCAGTGTAGTTCCATCAATACAGGTGTGATATGTTCGGTGACGCGAGTTCTCATGATGATCCTTGCTGCTACGTGTTGGGCCATCTGTAGTATGTTGGTTGTTTTCCTTGGTAGCCCCTGCAAGATGGCGTTGCAGTAGTCCAGGTGGGGCATGATGAGAGCCTGAGCAATTGATCGGAAATCGCACGGATCTAGTATGTTCCGCAGGGGTCGTAGCACTTTAAGCTTGTGGAAGATGGCTTTGTTGGTGTTGTTGAGGTGTTTTTCCATTTTCAGTTTGTTATCAATTGTGACTCCCAGATATTTTATTTCTTTCTTAGTATTGTATGTATTGTTGCACAATGTGATTGTTGGAGGTGGTTCGAAGCCCAAGGTATTTGATATAAACATTACTTCGGTCTTCTTATGATTGATCGACATGTTATTTTGTTGTAGCCATCCCGACATCTCTCCCATGCAGGTTTGAAGCTGGTCGTAGTTCGGGTTGGTGGTCTCTAGTTGGGTGTACAGCATGATATCGTCTGCGTATATGTGGTAGTTTATGCCATATTTCCTGAATATTTCACTGAGTGGTTGCATGTAAATGTTAAAAAGTAGCGCCGAGAGTGCCGAACCTTGAGGAATGCCTTGTGTTTGGATGAACGGTTCAGCTTTCTCTCCGTTGAACTGGACCTGTGGCTTTCTGCCCGTTATATAGGAGGAGAACCATTTCAAGGCGGTTCCTATAATTCCAATTGATTCCAGCTTGTTCAGGAGGGTTAAGTGATGGACAGTGTCAAATGCAGCGGATATGTCGATGAAAATGAGGATAAACATTTTCTTCCTGTCTTCCAGCCTCTTGAGGAGGTTGTTAAACAGGGCTAAAAGTAGGGTTTCGACCCCATGGTACGAGCAAATGCAAGTGGACCTGGCCAGTGAGGCTTCGGATAACGAAATGGATTGCACATATTGTATTAGTGGAAGCCTGGAGTCTGTGCCAGACTTGTATGCTGCATGAATTATTGCCTAGGATATTGTTTGAATGAAGCCCAGCACTAATGTGAAGATAACAGTGTGTCTTTAAGCTTTTTGTTTCACTTTTCTTACCTGAATGAAGGACTTTTGCGTTTGTTGTTAACCAATCCTTTGGACCTTAGCGTAAAGGGAAATAAACGCCTTTATTTTTCCCACCACTCGTGCATATGTTTCTTTGAAGATTAGGACCAGGAAACAAATGAGGCCAAAAGTGAAGTAGGCCGCAGGATTACTGGCCAATCTTCTCCCCATAATTTTTATGTCCGAGCGCTGCTTATACGCCAGGGCGGTGCTCGCGACACACCCTGATGATGAACAGCCTGGAGATGAAGTTAGAAGGTTTTTGGCAGCAAGAAGAATTGACATTAAAGATGTTGCAACTAATATGCTCCTTGCATGTGGAAGTGAAAATAAGTTGTAACTCAACAGCAAAGAGGATGCTTACATGCTAGCTACCCTGTGTGACCCATAGGTGAAAAGGTATCTTCCTCCAGTGGAGATACTGGAGAGACAAGCTTGTGATTTAGGCACAGTAAAGGGAATGCCAGAGGCAAAGGGACAGTAAAGATGCAGCAGGGGAAGATGCAGCAGGGATGCAGCAGGGGAAACAGTATTGACAGTGTGAACAGCACCCTGCCCGCTACCACTTGTTCCTCCACCTTTATCCTCCAGTCCTCCATGGGCACTACAACATTGTCTTTACAATGAAACATAGAAAATGATGGCAGATAAAGATCATATGGCCTATCCAGTCTGCCCATCCATAAGAACTATTAAGTTCTACAATCCCTTCCTTTCCCTCAGAGATCATTTGTACTTGGCCCATGCTTTCTTGAATTCAGATACCGTTCTTGTCTCCATCACTTTGTTGTAGCATGGCGTGCAGTGGGAAGGGGGTTTTCTTTAAAACACAGGCCAGACAGCCATTCAGGAAAAACAAACTAAGAACATAAGATATGCCATAATGGGTCAGACCAAAGCACATAAAACCCAGCATCCTGTTTCCAATGCAGGTCACAAGTTCCTAGTAGGTTTCCAAAAAGGCACACAGGTTCCACGATGCTTGTCCTGGGGCAAGCAGTGGATTTCCTGGGTCCTCTTTAATAATGGTTTCTGGACCTTTCCTCCAGAAACTTGTCCAAATCAACTTTACTTCTGACCCAGCTTGTTAAACTTCCACAGGCTGGATCTCCCAGCCTTTCCTCCAGCTCCAGTTAAAGTTTCTACCTCAGAGCTCCTTTGCATGGCTTGCCTTGGAAGGACTTCTGGCTCCATGGGCCTCTCTCCCTCCTTCAGCCTACTGGGTTCTTAACCTCTCCCTGTGAGTCACACCCTCCCAGTCCTGAACTCTGGGCTACACATTCTCTTAAAGGAGACTGTTGATACTCCCTTTGGAGGGATAGGTAACATTATACAGACCCCATAATACACTCTCCCCCTCAGCTCAACCATGCCCCATTGAGTGCCTGCCTCACCTGGGACCCCACCCAGGAAAGGAGGTTCTTAGTCAGGTGAGTCCAACCAGCCGATGGTGGACCCAAAACTGATAGTTGGAGACCCAAAAACCACTGCATAATACAGCCATTGGACTCCTTATGTTGAGCCAGACACTTGAGGGGTTGGTGTTCCATTACCAGCGTATAGCATTTATTTATTTAGCTGTATTTATATCCTGCTTTTCACCGGGTCAAAGCGGTCAATTGGGAGATACATTTAACACGAGGGGATATGACACACATACGCTAATACTTACAGGGAACATGGGCAATGGAGGGTTAAGTGGCTTGCCCAAGACCACAAGGAGTGCCTATAGGACTAGAAATCCCAGTCCCTCCGGCCTGAGATTGCTGACCCCAGGTGGGACTTGAACCCCCGGCCCTCCGGCCTGAAGTACCTTGTCCTAACCACTAGGCCACTCCTCCCACACATTTGAAGGTCTTCCCTCTCATTCACTGCATAATGCTGGGCTTCCCTCTCAATCACTGCATAATGCTGTTCCCAAGGAAGCAGCTTCCTGCTGATGAATGCTACGGGATGTTCATCACCCCTGACTTTCTTTGCCAGTATAGTTCCTAGGCCCACCTCTGAGGCATCAGTTTGCACAATAAATGGTAGATAGAAATCAGGGCTAATCAGGATAGGTTCAGAGCACACAGCCTTCTTGAGGCACTGGAAGGCACAAACCTCTTTCTTTGATATCAGGGTGGGGACCTGGGCAATGGCATCCACCTTCCTTAGTTGAGGTCGTATCTGCCCATTTCCAATTAAATATTCAAGGTAATGAACATCCTGATCTCCCAGAAAACAATTATTGGAATTGGTTGTCCACCCGGCCTTCCACAGGCTGGTCAACATAGCTTGTACTTGGATTAGATGGGTGGTCCGGTCTCTGCTGTAGATGACGATGTCGTCAAGATATGCAGCTGCCTACTCCTTGTGCAGTCTCACTAGGCAATCGACTAGGCATTGAAATGTGGCAGGAGCTCTGTGTAATCCAAACGGCAGTACTGTAAACTGGATCAGACCTTGCAGTATTGAAAAAACAATCTTATCCTTTCAGCTGGAGTCAAAGGCACCTGCCAGTATCCCCTGGTCAGATCCAAGGTTGATATAAAGGGTGCTCCACCAAGTCCCTCGAGTAGCTCATCTGCTCTGGGCATGGGATATGCTTCCAGTTTAGAAGCTACATTGATGCTCTGGAAGTCAGTGCAGACTCTGATGCTTCCATCAGGTTTAGGAACCAAGACAATGGGTGACGACCACTCATAGACTCTTCTATAACTCCCAGGTTAAGCATCTCTTCCAGCTCCTTGGTGATGGCCTGTTGACAGGCCTCTAGAATCCAGTAGGGTCATTGCTGAATATTCACCCCAGGGTCAGTAATGATATCATGACAAATGAGGTGGGTTCATCCTGGGCGGGTAGAGAACATCTTTAGTTTCCAGTGGATGAAATCTTCTAAATCTCTTCTCTGGGCAGCAAATAACTGATCTCCAGTTGGGACTTGAGCTGTATCTGATGGGGCAGAAATTTCCAGCCCAAAATCATCTCCCTGTATCACCACAGCCGTCACTGAAGTCCACTTTTTCAATAGGTTAATATAATAAATTTTGGCTTTCTTCCTTTTATCTAGCTGAGCAATTTTATAGTTAACAGGGCCCACTTTCTCTTCCACCTCATAGGACCCCTGCCATTTACAGAGTAATTTGCTCACAGATGAGGGTAGCAAGACTAAAACTCTGTCTCGAAGTTGGAAGGTGTGGTGTGCGGCTGCCCAGTTCTAGACCCTGTCCTGCTCAACTTGAGGTTTTTCCAGACCGAGTTTGACCAACTCTCCAACTTTTCTCAGCCTATCTTGCATTTGTAGAATTTACTCCACCAAACTACACCTGGCACTGGATTCTTCTTACGAGATTTCTTTTACCATGCTTAATATGCCTCTTGGCCATCTTCCAAAGAGCAACTCAAGAGGCAAAAATCCTGTGAGGTACCTCACGGATGGCAAACATCAAATAGGAGAAGGTCCCTGCATGAACTTTTTTAACATTTATTGAATCGCTCAACAAGGCCATCCATTTGTGTATGATATCCTGATGTTTGCAGCATCTTGATCTTCACCAAGGACAACATTTGCTTCCACCACCTTGGATTCAAATGGTGTTCCTTGATCTTTTAGGATCTCATTGGGTATTTCCACCTGCAAGAATACTTCCCAGAGGGTATTCACGATCATAGTAGTCTTCATATTTCTCAGAGCAGTGGCCTCTGGGTATTGGGTAGCATACTCCAGTATGACTAAAATATACATAGCCCATGTTCCCTGTAAAATAGTTATCTCCAAGTTATAATGCCCTGTTCAATGTAATTTCAGTTTGTTCAATGCAAACCGCACTGATGCAGAATAGCGCGGTATATAAGAGAATGTAAATAAATAAATAAATAAATACTTGTTGCCTTGGGTGGTTCACTCCAAGGGTCCTACCAGATCCATGGCCACTCTTTTAAATGGGGTATTAATGATGAGCATAGGCACTAGAGGGGCAGGCAGACTCAGGCGGGGTTATGAAGCTGGCAAGTGGGGCATGACTGGCAATATAACTGCACCTGTTTATGGTCCCCAGGCCAGCGGCCAAAACACACTCTAGTGTTTTCTCCACCTCTAGTTTCCCACTAATAAATGGCTATGGGTCAATGATAACACTTACTGATAATAGGGCCGGGGAACTATCAGTTGTTCTACCTTTTCCCCCTCTAGGGCACCTTCGGATACTCTGTATAATAACTCTCCCTTTAGCACAAAGTAGGGAAAGATTCTTGCAGAGGATTCTTTGTTACCTACTGAAACCCCATCCACCTCCAAATCAAGCTCTCAGGCATGTTTAAGGGACTCGAGCACTTGCTAAGCACTCATGAAACCTCCGCGCTTTTCCCCAGCCACCACTCTGTGAAAGGGATAATTGCTACTGCTGAGCTCTGAGCTATCCTCAGGGGTTTCTTCCCTAGGCTCTCCATCTATGGATCCCTCCCCAATAGCCACCACCAGATTCTGTTGGTAGCGTAGCTTTTCCCAGCAACACCAACTCCGGTGCTCAGCAGGCTTGAGATTCTCAACATATAGATACGGGTCTTCCAGGGGTAAAATCTCGGGGAAATCTTCCTGGTCAGATTTGGCGGAGGTGTAAGCTGGGCCCATATCGCTCCAGAGTTTGGGTAATCTCAGCAGGTCATCACTAGACATGGGAGCCAGGGAAGCACCACGACCCCGAACATGGTTTGCCCTGAAGCAGTGTTAAGTGAATGTGCCTCTGATCTCTATGTACACAGAAAATCGTGTACATAGAGACATATACAACACTGCAGTGTGCCGCAGCAGAGCCACTAAAGTCATGTTCATAGACGTCCATGATGGGGAATGCCATGTTGGGCTACCCAACATGTGGCCATAATGCATAGAAATGTAGAAGAATGATTGTCTGCAGGTCACAGCAGAGCCAGGACTGTGCAAGCGCACCCAGGCACAAAATTAACAAGTGGGAATCAAACACTGGATTTTTGACCATGAAGGCGTTGCACCAACCAGCAGGCTACATCTCCATACTGCTTTGTGCAGATGTATAGAGCCTGCAGATCTCTGATCAAACTGTTTGTTGTCTGCCGGCATAGGTTGGGCCCTCCACTACCCATGAGGCACTGCACATGCAAAACAGCGGTCTGCAGCTGAAGAACCAATGGAGAATGTACTGATCCAGCATATCAGCTCAGTAAGATGCACTGGCTACATGTGCTACATGCACATAACAGCAAGCCATGCTGCAGAGCGGTTTCAGCTGTCACTCCGAGGGTGAGGAGGAGTGCCCAGCACCTGATCCATTGAACCTACACTGTTAGAGATAATCTCTGTTGGTTGTGCTATAGGTCCACATCACTGCTAGTACTTAACAAGTATTGTCTGCTGTGTGTTATGCTTTTTTTTTCCTTGTTTCTTCCATGCTGAAGGTGACAGTGACAACAGCTAGGCCCTGTGTTCTGCCCATTGGACACTAACTCTCCAATAACAATGGAGGTTATTAGCCAGTGTCATTAGGCTGCTGCTGTGGGCAGCCACTGCAGTGGGGTTGTATAGGCTGATGTGGGGCTACTGCTACAGTCTTGTCAGGACCCCAATAAGTAGACCATGAATAACTGCTGCCCCAACCATTGAGGACTAACAATCGATTACAGCACGGGCAAAAAGACTACCCCACTGCCCTTCATTGGGCTGTGTCAGCCAAGCACAAACCAACTATGGTAGGTCTGCTAATCAGCATGCATGGCACGTGCGTAGTGTGACCATGAGCGCTCTGCCTTGGAATACTCAGCATTGACACCCTGCTGTTTGCTCAGTGATTGGCATCTCCAGACAGAGAATGCATCCACATCACTGGAGCCAGACAGTCTAATAGTTCTATGGGGATACATAGCTGTGCCAGGGTTACTTTTGATCTGTATATCACTGCATGATATACAGTGGCCACTCAGCAATGCATGTGGTAGATGGGCACAATGGCGTCTCAGCCAGTGACTCTACCATTGTGATAGACTCTTCCAGACCAATCTGCGCTGTTTCAGGCGATACCTACAATCTTCTGACTCGCCTTATTCACTTTTTCCAAACAGGCTGGGAAAAACTCGGACAATGTGAGCCAAAGTGCAGTGCAGAAAGCCACAGGACAAAAGAGGAGCCATACACACACACATGCATACACTCTCATTGGCACACTGAGCAAAACTGGAGATGGTTAGCATTCCTGCTTGACACTCCTGTCTCAATATCAGCTCAAGGATTGATAACATGCGCTCTGTTTGCACGTGCTACATTACCGTGCCTTGCCCTCACCACACATTGATAACATGTGCTATGTTTATGTTTATTTCATTTGATATACCGCCCTCTATAACATCAGGGCGGTGTACAATTACTAAGGCAATACAGGGGGCCACAGGCCAGAAAAAGAAAGAGGAACTACAATATGTGATAGGAAAGAGAAAATAGGTGAGCAGACAAGACAAGAGAGAAACCAATTATACAAGATCACACATTGGGTGTTGGGAGATCAAAGGCAGAGGAAAACAAGTAGGTTTTGAGAAGTGATTTAAATTGACATAGTTCTGTTCAAGCCTGAGGGAGGTAGGGAGTGAATACCACAAGGCTGGACCAAGAAAAAAGAAAGCTGAATGAAGGGTGGACTGTAGGTGAGCACAGGCAGGCGAGGGGACATGCAGACAGTTAACATGTGCTGAGCGAAGGTGATGGCTGGGTGTATGGAATTGAAGGAGGTCTACCAGATATTGTGGGATATGAGTGTAGATGGCCTGATGAACCATGACAAGGACTTTGTACTGAATACGGTATTCCAGAGGATGCCAGTGGAGCTAGAAAAGAAAAGGTGTAACATGTTCACGCTGAGTGCAGTGGGTGATGATAAGAGCTGCTGTATTTTGGACAAACTGGAGTCTATGGAGCTGATTACAAGAGGTGCCGGTGAGCACAGAGTTGCAGAAATCCAAATGGACAGTCATGCAAGCCATGACACTCCCCAACCTGGACTACTGCAATATAGAAACATAGAAACATGATGACAGAAAAAGACCACATGGCCTATCTAGTCTGTCCTTCCATATCAACAACTACAACAGTCCACTTTTTACCTTTAGAGATCCTCTGTGTTGGTCCCATGCTTTTTTGAATTCAGTTACTGTCCTCATCTCTACCACCTCCACTGGGAGACTATTCCACGGATACACTACTCTTTCCGTAAAGAAATATTTCCACATATCACTCCTGAATCTATCTCCCTTCACCCTCATCCCATGTCCCCTCGTAGCAGAACTTGCTTTCAATTGAAAGAGGCTCTCTCCCTGAACATTTATGCCACGGAGGTATTTAAACATCTCAATCATATCACCTCTATCCTGCCTTTCCTCTAAGGTGTACATATTAAGATCCTTAAGTCTGTCCTCATATGCTTTATAATGAAGCCCACTAATCATTTTAGTAGCCACCCTCTGCACCGACTCCATCCTGTTCACATCCTTTTGAAGGTGCGGTCTCCAGAATTGCACACTATACTCCAAATGAGGTCGCACCAAAGACTTATACAGAGGCATTATCACCTCCTTTTTTCTGCTAGCCATTCCTCTCCGTATGCACCCAAGCATCCTTCTAGCTTTTGCCATCGCCTTTTCTACCTGTTTAGCTACTTTAAGATCATCAGACACAACCATGCCTAGGTCCCGCTCTTCTTTAGTGGACAAAAGTACTTCACCTCCTATACTGTATTGCTCCCTTGGATTGCTGCAGCCCAAATGCATGACCTTACATTTTTTAACATTAAATCCCAGCTGCCAAATGATAGACCATTCTTCAAGCTTAGCTAGATCCCTCCTCATGTTATCTACACCTTCCTGGGTGTCTACTCTATTGCAGATTTTGGTATCATCTGCAAAGAGGCAAACCTTACCCAACAGCCCTTCTGCTATATCACTAACAAAGATGTTAAAAAGAATCGGACCAAGGACAGATCCCTGGGGCACACCACTGGTAACATCCTTCTCCTCAGAGTGAGCTCCATTTACTTGTACTCTTTGTCACCTCCCACCCAACCAATTTCTAACCCAAGCAGTAACTTTAGGGTCCATCCCTAGGGTGCTCAGTTTGTTTATAAGTCGCCTGTGAGGAACAGTGTCAAAGGCTTTACTGAAATCTAAATACACCACATCTAGAGCTCTCCATCGGTCCAACTCCCTGGTCACCCAGTCAAAGAAATCAATCAGATTTGTCTGACAAGACCTGCCTCTGGTGAATCCATGCTGCCTCGGATCCTGTAATCCGCTGGACTCCAGAAACCTCACTATTTTCTCTTTCAGCAGCGTTTCCAATAATTTACTCACCACCGAAGTTAAACTAACCGGCCTGTAGTTTTCAACCACATCCTTACTTCCACTTTTGTGTAAAGGCACCACATGAGCCTCTCTCCAGTCCTTTGGCACCACTCCCGACTCCAACGAGGCATTGAAAAGGTCAGTCAGTGGAGTTGCTAGAACGTCCCCAAGTTCCCTCAGTATTCTAGGGTGTATCCCATCCGGTCCCATCGCTTTGTCTACTTTAAGTTGAGCTAGTTTCTCACGAACACAGTCTTCTGAAAATTGTTCAAGATGTCCCTCGCTTCTGTTCTTATTTGTGGGTGTTCTCTGAGGTCCTGCTCCTGGTTCTTCATCTGTGAACACAGAACAAAAATATTTGTTAAGCAATTCCGCTTTATCCTTATCAGCTTCTACATATTCCCCCCCTGCACCCTTGAGTCTGACAATACCACTCTTGCCCTTCCTCTTCTCACTAATATATCTGAAAAATGTCTTATCCCCCCATTTTATTGCATTGGCTATTTCCTCCTCCTTTTGAATCTTTGCCTTCTTGACTACTTTGCTAGCTTCTCTAAGGTTTTCCAAATACAGATGCCTGTCTTCCTCTCTCTGTGATCTCTTGTATTTCATGAAGGCCTCCCTCTTTTTCTTCACTTTTTCAGCTACTTCCTTAGAAAACCATAGCGGTCTCCTTTTTCCTTTTGCCTTTATTTACCATTTTAACAAAAAGGTTGGTTGCCCTTAAAATATTCCCTTTCAGTTTTGCCCACTGTTTTTCTACATCCCCCAGCTGTTCCCATCCCACTAACGACTCCCTGAGGTATTGGCCCATCTTCGCAAAGTTAGTCTTCCTAAAGTCTAAGATCCTCACCTTGGAATGGATTCTAACAGCCGAAGTCCTAATACTGAACCACACCATCTGGTGATCACTGGATGCAAAATGATCTCCCACTACAACATCAGAAACACTTTTGGTAAGCACCAAGTCCAGTATGGTCCCTTCATGTGTGGGGTCTGTTACCAATTGCCTGAATAGTTCTCCCTGTAGAGAATCCAGGATCTCCTTACTTCTAGATGATACTGCAGCAGGAATGTGCCAATCAACATCTGGCATATTGAAATCTCCTATCAGTAGCACTTCCCTTTTCCTAGCAATGCTGCGTATGTCTTCAATTAACTCTCTGTCTACCTCTTTCTCTTGTGAGGGAGGTCTGTATATCACACCAATGCAAATAGATTTCTCTTTCCCTCTTTCTAGTTTAACCCACAATGCCTCCTCTCTCCCTTTTAAGCTCTGTAATTCCAAAGCTTTAATAGTAGTTTTTACATTTAGTGCCACTCCTCCTCCCCTTCTTCCTACCCAGTCCTTTCTGAATAAAGTATAGCCAGGTATAGTTACATCCCAGTCATGGTTTTCTGTGAACCATGTTTCTGTAACTGCCACTAAATCCAAGTCAGCCACACCCACCAAAGCTTCAACATCAGGGATCTTATTTCCCATGCTACGGGCATTTATACACACTGATTTCCATATGTTACCCCTGTTACCCATTTCCATAAAGGTATTTAATGTATCATCTACCTGGGGGCTTTCACTTACCTGGGGGCTTTCTTCACCTATCCCCAACGTATCTAGTTTAAAGCCCTCTTCAATATAATCTACCATGGTCTACCTGCCACCCACACCAACCCACTACAAACTGCCTTAAATACCACAGCAAGAATTATCCAGAAAGCAAAAAAAACAAGATCACATCACCCCAGTCCTGAGGGAGCTGCACATACTCCCTCTCAAAGCAAGAATCAAATACAAATCTGCCTTACTCATTCACAAAACCCTCTACCAAACTCAGACTTCCCAGCTCCGCACCCTACTGCCCCAACCCACCCACAACAGACCAGACAAACCACCAGCAACTCCCTCACCATCCCCAAAATACTGACCAAATACAATCAATGGACCTGCAACAGAGCCTTCGAACTATACGCACCATCCCTCTGGAACTCTCTACCAAGTCATATCAGAAGCAACGGAGATCCCGTGACATTCAGGAAACAACTAAAAACCGTCCTATTCCACAGGAATACCTCGGACCAGAAACAAACATCCACCACTGACTACCCCACATACCCCCTAATTCACTCCCCCAGTTCTATTCTCTAAGAGACTGATGTACATTGTCTATGTCTTTAATATCTGTTCAGATCATTAGTGTTGGCCCCTCGGTGATAGCCCCAACCCCAGAGTTGATTATTGTCCCCCTCCCTTTAATGTTAAACCGCTTTGACCCGGTGAAAAGCGGGATATAAATATAGTTAAATAAATAAATACAACAAGAGTGTGGTCAGGGCATGGGACGTGAGAAAGGGGCAGATAGCACGCACTTGGCGAAGATAGAAAAAGGACTTCCTCATGAGTTGGGAGACATGGTCTTTAAAGGAGAGATCAGAGTCGAGGAGGACCCCTATGTAGCGAAAAGAAGACACTAAAGTGATTGGAGAAGCAGCGATTTGTGGGGCTGTGGAGAGAGGAGTGATTCCATGGGTGAACCAGGTAGCTGAGGCTTTTGCCAGGTTAAGGTGAAGACAATTTGCAGTGAGCCATTTGGCAACTGAGGAGAGACAGGTGTTGAGGGGGGATAGATCCGGCTGCAATGGTCTGGTATGATAAAGGAGAAGGATATCATCTGCGTAATAATAAGCTGAAATTCCAGATTGTTGAATAAGAAGAGCAAGTGGATCCACAAAGACATTAAATAGAAGTGGTGCCAAGACAGAACCTTGGGGGACGCCGCAGGGAAGGGGAAGAGAGCCAGATGAGAGAGAGGGGTTGGTGCTAGAGACGACTTCACATGATCGAGAGAAGAGAAAAGAGTGAAACCACCTATTGATGAGACAGAAGGATCGAGTGATCAACAAGGTCAAAGGCTGCTGAGAGATCCAGAGAAACTGCCATCGAGATATCACCATGGTGATATTACTGTGCCTTGCCCTCAACATAGATTGATAACGTGTGTTCTGTTTGCATGTGCTATATTACCATGCCTTACCCTCACCACACGTTGTTACTGTGTGCTATTAGCCTCCAACCAGCTGTGGATGGTAGGGCCTGTCAGTGCTGCTGGTGGGTGTTTTCACCCTTGCTGGCCATCTCCTTGGGGGCTGCACATGCTGGAGCAGTACTTACACTGTCAGCTAAACCTTGTCCACAGAAATATGCAATATAGAAGCCCCAGCAGGGACCTGAACCTGTGACCCTCCACACATATACACACCAACTGTGTGTGTTGCACCACAGTGCTGCCTTATGGGAGCAACAGCTCCTGTTGCTGACATGCTTCCCTTCAGCTGGCCTTTTGCACATGCTGCAATGCGCATGGTGCACATGACCAGGACAAGGCTTCAGTCTGCTGCAGGCTGGTGCCAATTCCCACACCACCACCAACACCTCACCATGCAAACATGCCCATGCACTGTCAGTGGTGGTGGTTGCAGTCCCAGCATGTTAAACATGCGGGTTTGGTGGGCTCCTTTGGCACAAGGTCTGGATGGGGGGGGAAAGAGCACACATGGACAGCCACGCAGCCCCCACCAGCTGCTCATGAAGGGGCCCCATCACCGCCTGCCACCGATACATCTCAGGGGGAGAATGGCAGCCACTGATGTAGTATTGCCCTGGGCACCTGCATTTTCCAGCTACCTGGAGGGCTACAGCATCTGGCACTATTGGCCTCTTCCTCCACAGCTGGGTTCTGTGGAAGGAGGGGGGGGGAGTGAGGGAGCCTGGATCTCTACCTGGGGTGCCAAGATCTTTGGACCACCCCATGTGGCACATTGCCTTTCTGCAGCAATAGCAGGACTGTGTGCTGCCACTGTCACTGTAGGATCATGACGAACATCACAGATGGATCTGCGGATGGCAGAATACCCCTTTGTGGAGAGGCTAAAATGGTTCAGGCTCATCAACCTGGGGAAGAGACGGCTGAGGGGAGATATAATAGAGGTCTATAGATTATTGACCAGAGTGGAACAAATAAACGTAGGTCGCTTTTTTATGCCATCAGAGTGTGGACAGACTAGAGGACCTGCAATGCAGCTAAAGTGTAACCCATTTGGATCTAAGTGAAAATATTTTTTCAGTCAAACCCTGCAATCCATTACCAGAGGATGTGGTAAAAGCTGTCAGTGTAGCTGGGTTTAAAAAAGTTTGGACAAGTTCTTGGGTAATGCTCCATAAACCATTGCTAAAGGGGATCTGATCTAGGCACTGCTTGCCCCATTACAGTTATTGAGAATCCTGTGTGTCTTATGGGGAAACTGCTAGGTACTTGTGACCTATATTGTGCACTGTTGGACACAGGATACTGGGCATGATGGACTTTGATCTGACACAGTTTGGCAAATTTTGTAGTCTTATGTTCCTATGTGCCATCTAGGCAGCTGCCTTGTCCCCCTTGTGCACCAGCAGCCCCCACTGCATGAACTATGTGCCACCTCCTTTGTCCCCATTTGCACCATTTACATAGTGCTCTTTCATACTTGGGCACTATGCTGTTGCTGCTAATGGAGCACTATTATCACTCTTTTCGTCTTCTCTCTCTGTGCATCACATTGCAGATGTAAAATAGGCTCTCTCTGCTCAAAAAACACCCTTTCCACCAGGTTTTGAATTGCGTTACGTTTCCTGCCGTTAAGGTGCCTGCGTTAAGGGAGCAAGCCTTGTTCCCACCCACTCCCTGTCCATTGACCCCCACTCTCCACCCCATGCACGTTTTCTCTCCACCCACAGGTACCATTGGTATGTGCTAAAGTGGCTGGTACCGTTAGCACGTGCTAAAGTGTCTTTTTGCACGCGCTACGTAAGCTGCCCCACCATGGCCATCAGGAGTCTTTTGCAGCAGTTAGCCATATTATGCACATCTGTCTTGTGACTGCTCCACATGAGCACTCATGGACAATCTTCACTTTGCTGCTCACATCAGGAACATGTTGCCTTCACCCAGACACCACCAGACACTCTTGTGGCCAGTGGAATGCCACACACCAACAGTACATCTAGATACCTGTCCACACCTCAGAGACAATATAGGGGCATGTTTACTAAACCGCGGTAGCAGACTCTGCCCGATATCGGAGCCGCGGCCCCATTGAATTCAATGGGGCCACGGCTCCGATATCGCACAGAGTCCGCTACTGCGGCTTTGTAAACAAGCCCCATAATGTAGCTTACAGCACGATGTATGCTTTCAGGAGCATCTAGGACCTCACGCCTGTCAGAGTGCTGCCTGCTGCTGCATCCCCTCCACTGACTCTGCTGCCGCCACCACCCACCCATGACACAGCCAACAGCCAACACCCACACTGACCATCATCACTAGGCAGCCTCCTATCTCGCCTAGTCAACAATATATGCCACATTGCCAAGCAACAGGTGAGTCAATTCCATTAGCTACCAATTGTGCTTGCATCCATACCTTCTCCGGTGGCTTTCCTGCCCCCCTTTCAGCGTTTCAGTGGCTTTCCTGCGCTAAGGTGTATGCCAGACACCTTCCCACAGTATGTCCCATTACCGCACGGTGAGTGTCCGCTACCACCCCTTAATATCCTGCTACCACATGGTAAGTGTCCACTATCACCCCTTAAAGCAGCCTTAATATCCTTTTTCCACCTGCTAAGTGTCCACTAGCACCTCTTAACACCGGAATGCCTCTAACATGCCCAGAACACTTACCGCACGGTAAGCCATTATTACTGCCGTTATCGCACAGAAAAGACTGCTCTCTTATCCCTGTTTAGTAAACATACCCCTTAGAGAAGCTAGCAAAGTAGTCAGGAAATCAAAAATACAAATAGAAGAAAAAATAGCCAATGCAGTATAATTGGGGGACAAGACATTTTTCAGGTCTGTTAGTGACAGGAGGAAGTGGTATTGTAAGACTCAAGGGTGAAGGAGAGGAATAGGTAGAAGCTGATGAGGATAAAGTGGAATTGCATAACAAATATATTTGTTCTGTGTTCACAGATGAAAGATCAGGAGCAGGACCTCAGAAAACACCCACAAATAGGAACAGAAGTGAATGGGATCTTGAACATTTTTCAGAACACTGTGTTCACGAGGAACCAGCTAAACTAGAAGTAGACAAAGCGATGGGGCCAGATGGGATGCATCTAGAGCAATGGCTCCCAAAGTGGTCTATATGGACCCCCAAGGGGCGATTTCGACTTGCAGGGGGTCCATGTCAGCGAGAAAAAAAATTGGGGGTGCACGAGATGTAAATGGGGGGTCCATGTGAGCAGACCCCCCATTTAGGAAGATCATCATCAATATTTAGGCATTCCGTAAATGTCTTATTACACCTAACACAGATTGTGTGTACATAATACTTATAATATACATAGAAATTACTTATATATATATATTAATTATATTTCATAAAATTGTTTAAGTACCTGTTGTATAAAGACCATACAACCAATTGGTAAAATTTAATATACCTCCTTATGACAGGAGACAAAACTAGCAGAGGAAAGGAGGCTTCATATACAAAGGAAACATGCGAGAAGCATATCATTCCAAAGTTCTCCAGCGATATTGAGATGGTTGAAAATCACCATATTAAAAACAAGGAGGTTAAAAAGGGTCAACTCCTTTTTGAAAGCATAAATATAAAAATTGATAGAATAAATAATGTATGGGTTCAACAATTCTTTTATACCTTTTTCCAATTCAAAGGGACGGAGCAGTGAAGCAACTTCCGAGTACGTCAGTACCTATCTGCTTTGTGGTGTACTACATTCATGTGCAAGTTTTTACAAGTTTTCATACCAGCAGCAACGCATCATGCGCGTACGTGCAGTGAATAACACTTGTCCAGACTTGTACTAAAGCTTTGCACAGACTTGTTTGATTCATCAATTATAAATAAGAGTGTTAGAGACAAACACTGTTCATTTGTTTTCTGAGTTTTGAGAAGAAAACTGGTTAGAAAATACATTCAAAAATATAAATAGGTACAAGTCAAAGTGAATCAAAATCATCTTCTTTAGGAGTGCCTAAGAAAAGTAAGTACAAAATTTTATACATATTTTTGTAGTCGCTCCAATTGCATAGAGCCGTAGATGCTGATCACGACTTTAGGTAAAGTCGATTTTTCCTAAATTCCTAAAAAATATTTTTAAAATATTTTTAAAATATTTGTGTGCTGTCTGGGCAGGAATCAATTCAATGCTCTGTCTTATCATATTTAAATAGCTTCATTTTTGTCGACAGATAACTTCTACCCAATATGGCCCAGGCTAAAAAGAAATGTAGGCAGTATAGTGTTGATTATTTGAAGTTCGGCTTCATTCCATCCCTGTCGGACAAAAATCTGCCCATGTGCCTTCTGAGCAACAGAGTTTTAAGCAATGACGCTATGAAACCATCCAAGCTGGAGGATCATCTGAGAAGGTGTCACCCTGATAAAACAAGTAAAGATTTGACATACTTTAAATCACTGAAAGAAAAACTTCAGAAGAGAACCACGGTGGACAGTATGTTCGCTTCAACGTCAAAAAGAGATGATGATGGTTTGCGGGCGTCTTACAATATCTCACTACTCATAGCAAAATCAGGAAAGTCTCATACTATCGGGGGAAAAGCTGATTTTGCCAGCCGTTGAAGAGGTTTTAAAAACTGTTCTACACAAGCCTGCATATGATATACTCAAAAGAATTCCTTGAAATCCATGAAGAACTGCTCTTTGTGAGAACTTTGAAAACAGACACTAAAGGTGAATCAATATTCAATGTTTTGAAAGATTATTTCATGGAAAAAGTGATCCCTTTATCAAATATAATATCAGCTGCAGCAGATGGAGCACCAGCCATATTTGGGCGCTATCGCGGTTTTATAAGCCATTTAAAACAAAATGTACCGGGGTGTTTGCAATTCACTGCGTCATTCATCGACAACATTTAGTAGCTAAAAATCTGAGTGCCAGATTGCATCAATCTCTTCAATTCGTCATAAACGCAGTAAACAAGATTTGTAGCAACGCGTTGAATTCTAGGTTATTTGCGCAGTTGTGTGAAGAAAATGACGAGGACTTTCATCGATTACTCCTTCACACTGAAGTACGCTGGCTCTCAAAAGGCTTATGTTTGACAAGATTTTTTTCACTTTTTGAGACCATTTTAGAGTTTTTGGATGCTGAACATCCCATTTTGAAAGAAAATTTAATCAAATGGAAACCAGACATTGCTTATTTAACAGATTTGTTTACTAAATTTAATGAGGTTAACTTGCAGTTACAAGGTGACAGTCTGAATTTAATAAAAACAAAGTCCATCATTGCAGCATTTCTTGCCAGAATGAATCTAATGAAGCAAAACATTGGACGGAGAGAATTTTCCCAGTTACCCAACTTGTCATTGACAAACGTCCAGGATGATGACGTTTTGGTCTACGTTCAACATTTAAATGTCCTTCACACAGACTTTAAAACCAGGTTTGAGGATGTTTTGACTATGGAAATCCCACAGTGGACAATGCATATGGTGACATTGAAGAATCGGATGTCATATTACAAGAAGAACTGATCGGAATAAGCACTAATGAAGAACTTAGGGTGCAGTTCAGAAAGGGGTATCATCAGTTCTGGCTTCAGAAAGATATACCTGTTGCTTATCCTGTATTATGGACTATCACAAGAAAGCTGTTGATAGCTTTTCCATCTTCATACCTCGCGGAAAGGGGTTTTAGCGCGGTTGCCAATCTTCTTACAAACAAAAAATTGATTGCAAATCACTGGACGTGGAGATTTAAGACTATACCTCACTAATTTGAAGCCAAGTATTGAACAATTGCTATCAGAGCATCAGGTTCATCCCTCTCATTAACAGCATTATTTGAGTATTAATTTTATGTAAGAATTTTACTAGGTTCTGATTTGTTTCGTTTCAAATCCAAATATTTGCTTGCATTTTGTGTCTTAAATGTATGAATAAAAATTGTACATGTTTTTCTTTTTTTACAATTGTCCACTCTACAAAAAACCCTATCAACGTGAGCAGCACTGTGTCAGCTGTCAAAAACACATTTGAAGTTAATACGTTTAGGAAAATTCAATATTAGGCAGGCAGGGGGATCTACGGAAAACAAAAAAATCGGCAGGTGGTCTACGGGGCAAAAACGTTTGGGAACCTATGATCTAGAGTATTGAAGGAACTTAGGGAGGTTCTAGAAGCTCCATTGTCTGACCTTTTCAATGCTTCTGTAGAGTCGGGAGTGGTCCCAGAGGACTGGAGAAAGGCACACGTGGTCCCTTTATACAAAAGCGGAAGTAAGGATGAGGTTGAGAACTATAGGCTTGCTAGTTTAAACTCTGTGGTGAGTAAATTGATGAAAACACTGCTGAAACAAAAGATAAGAGGTTTCTGGAGTCCAATGGAATCCGAAGCAGCATGGTTTTACTAAAGGCAGGTCTTGTCAGACAAATTTAATTAATTTATTTGACTGGGCAACCAGAGACTTGAACTGAGAGAGAGCCCTAGATGTGGTG
Organism: Ichthyophis bannanicus; assembly: GCA_033557465.1. NCBI lineage: Eukaryota > Metazoa > Chordata > Amphibia > Gymnophiona > Ichthyophiidae > Ichthyophis > Ichthyophis bannanicus. Next base: position 264,326,230 of record CM066031.1, on the reverse strand, counting down.
TACTTAGGTTTCAGTAAAGCCTTTGACATTCCACACTGGTGACTTATAAATAAATTGAGCACCCTAGGAATGGATCCTAAATTGACTGAATAGGGGTTAGAAAATGGTTGAGTGGGAGGCAACAAAGGATATATGTAAATGGAGTTCACTCTGAGGAGAAGGATGTTGCCAGTGGTGTGTGCCGCAGAGATCTGGCCTTGGTCCGATTCTTTTAACATTTTTGTTAGTGATACTGCAAAAGGACTGCCAGGTAAAGCTTGCCTCTTTGCAAATGATACTAAAATCTGCAATAGAGTAGATACACAGGAAGGAGGAGATAGCATGAGAAGGGATATATCTAAGCTTGAAGAAAGGTTGAGAATTTGACAACTGAGATTTAATGCTAAATAATGCAGGGTTATGCATTTGGGTTGCCAACTTTCAAGGGAGTGAAATACTTATATCCATGAAAGAAGAGCAGGACCAGGGCGTGATTGTTTCTGATGATCTTAAAGTGGCTAAACAGGTAGAAATGGTGATAGCAAAAGCCAGAAGGATGCTTGGGTGCATAGGGAGAGGAATGGCCAGCAGGAAGAAGGAGGCGATAGTGCCTCTGTATAAGTATTTGATGAGACCTCATTTGGAATATTGTGTGTATTTCTGGAGACCACATCTTTAAAAGGATATAAACAGGATGGAGTTAGTGCAGAGGGTGGCTACCAAAAAGGTCAGTGGGCTTCGTCATAAGGCATATGGGAACAGATTTAAAGTATACTTTGGAGGAAAGGTGGGAGAGAGGAGATATGCTAGAGACATTTAAATACCTCTGTGGCATAAATACACAGGAGGAGAGCCTCTTTCAATTGAAAGAAAGCTCTACAACAAGGGGGCATAGAATGAAGGTGAAAGGAGATAGACTCAGGAGTAATAGGTGGAAACACTTTTTTACAGAAAGAGTCATAGATGTGTGAAATAGTCTCCCAGTGGAGGTAGTAGAGACCAGAACAGTATCTGAATTCAAGAAAGCATGGAACAAACACAGAGGATCTCTAAAGGGAAAAAGGGGAATATAGTAATTGGTATGGAAGGGCAGACTGGATAGGCCATATGGTCTTTGTCTGCTGTCATTTTTCTATGTTTCAGAAAAACTGGGAGCCATTTTGTGTTTTCTTTTCTTGCTACTTCTATAAGCACAAAGACACACTGTGTCCTTCCAAGGCTGTTCCACTAACCCTGTGAGACAATCTAAGACTCCCATAGATACCTGTAAGGTTCTGTGCTCTCATGTGGCTCGCTTCCTAGGGCTCAAGCCAGTATAGCTTGCCTAATTGCCTTCTTTGGACTTCATGCTGTTCTGGAGACTGCCTTGGACACTAGCTGCATTTGTCTGCCTGCACAGCTAAGGTACCAGTCTTAAACTTTCACCATGGGGGTGGAAATTAGTCAGGTAGCTCTTTCCTGTACTTTTCCTAAGTGCAGAGTGAACCTGTTACCTCTGGTTGCTAATCAGTGATTTATTGCTACTACGCAATCATAGTGCTGCTGTAGCTTATTACCTCATTTTCTAGCTCTAGTCTGCATATTTTGTATTTTTCTATCCATAATAAAACCTACGATATATCACCAGAGAACCTTTTCTCTCTCCTAGCTCATTACTAGAATGTCCCAATGAACTTGTAGCGAGGAACTAATGATAGACTTTCCCCTAGGCGTAACTGAGAATAACATCTTAACTTTTTGTTTGCCAATACTCCCTACAGGACCAGGAAGGGGTTGAGAGGGAATAGAAAACTACAGGGGGCTGTAGAAGGGGTGACAGAGACAGAGGAAGATGATTATTTTCTTAAGGCGGTGAAAGAGGGTGGAAATAGGGAAGGTGAAAGAAGGAATGTAAGTCTCGATAGAGGAAAAGAGATACGAAAAATGGGCTACAGGTAGGGAAGAGAATGGGCCATAGGGAAGGAACTGAGAGACAGATGAAGGAAGATAGGGACTATTGAAGGAGCAAGTATAATGGATTGAAATCAGGGATTTGAGAATGGGTGAAAGAGGGTAATAGAAGATTTTATCTTCATCTTTATTTCATCACTTGATATACTGTCCAAGCATATGCGTCAGGGTGGTGTACAATAAAAACAAACTGATAGAAGTGAAAGGAAAGGAACGCCAGTATTTAGACAGGAAAGAGAGAAACAGGATGAGAGCAGAGGACAGAAAGAGCTAGTCAAGAGAAGAGTAGGAGGGAGGGGAGAGCTGACAGGAGGCTAAAACTGTGAGGATGGACATTAGGGTCAGGGAGGTCAAATGCCTGCTGAAAAAGGTGGGTCTTGAGTAAACCCTTAAAGCAATGGTAGGACAGCTCTGTGCATAGGGTAGAAGGGAGGGAATTCCAAAGGGCAGGGGCCAGGAAGAAGAAGGCAGCGCGATGGCAGAAGATTGTAGGGTGAGTGAAAGACAGAGGGGGAATGAAAGAACTGGAGAATGGAAAGTAGTTGATATAAAGCTCATAGGTAGGTGAGAAGATAGGGAAGTTGAAGACCGGAGCCTGAAAGAAGGGGAGAATGAATAAAATGTACTTAGGGTGGGTAGAGATGCAGATAAGAGAAATGGAGAAAAAACAAAGAAGCAAGTGATCATTGTAAGAGATGTAAAGGAAGGAAGGGAAGACAACAGGGAGAGAAAAGAAACAAAATGAAAAAACGAAACTATGGAAAAGACTTAGCAAAAGATTGACAAGGAGAAAAAGGAAAAAAGTGAAGGATCAACCCAAACAGAAAAATAAAATGGACAACAAAGGTACATAAAAAGCATTTTATTTTGAGTTATTAGTGATTGAACTAGATCTACTGTTGACTCACACTGTATATAAGTTAACTGTATTCAGACTAACCTATCCCCTCTCCTCCTTATTATAGGATAGTTATAATTAACCTCTGTTATCATGTACCCATTACACATGTTCCTCTAATTGTTCTATGTAACTTAAGTTCAGTTGTGTTCAATGTAAACCACCTTGATATACTTGAAAGGTGGTATGTAAAAAAAATGTTAAATAAATAAATAAATGGGAATGTACAGAAAGAATTAGTTTTGTTTCATTATTTCTACATACAACAGCTTCTTGGGGTTTCTAGTTCAGATTGCATATTTCCATTTCAAACGTGTGGTTCCATATTCTGTATTTGGTGAGGACCTGCCTGTGTTCTCTATGTATGTATGTATGTATGTATGTCTGTGATGAATAGGGTTGCCAACCGGCCGGTATTCAGCCGGCCTGGCCAGTTTTTCCATGGCCAGGCTGGCTGCCGGCAGAGAAGTAAAACTGGCTCTTGAAAAGCCGGTTTTTTGCTCTGGCCGCAAGATCGGGAGCGGCCAGAGCAAAAAAACGGCTTTTCTCCCAAAGTCCGCGGGGGAGGGAGCCAGGGAAGCCCGCGCGAGGCCCCGGCTCCCTCTGTACAACTGCCAGCGTGAAGATCTTTTTCCTTCACGCTGGCGGCTGTTTCTGTGAAGCCGCAATTGCTGGGAAAGGTTAAAGGCAATGCCCTTTAACCTTTCCCAGCATTCGCGGCTTCACAGAAACAACCGCCAGCGTGAAGGAAAAAGATCTTCACGCTGGCGGTTGTACAGAGGGAACCGTAGCCGGGGCCTCGCGCGGGCTTCCACGGCTCCCTCTGAAGCACCTCAGACAGCCGCAGGGCTGGTTGGGGGGGGGGGGAGGAGAGGCTAGGACTACAAATGGGCTTTGATGGAGGGGAGGGGGGTCCAAGGATTGGATGGGCTGTGATGGGGTGTACCTCGACTAGAAATGGGCTATGGGGGGGGGGGAACCTGGACTGGAAATAGGCTATTGGGTGGGGGGACTGTACTGGAATTGGGCTATGGGGGGGTACCAGCACTGGAAAAGGGCTATAGGGGGGAACCAAGACTGGAATTGGGCTATGGGGGGGGGTGGAACCTGGACTGGAAATAGGCTATGGGGGGTGGATCTGGACTGGAATTGGGCTATGGGGGGGTGTACCTGGACTGGAAATGGGCTATGGGGGGGACCTGGACTGTAAATAGGCTACAGGGGGGAAACCTGGACTGGAAATGGGCTATGAGGGGGCCTGGACTGGAAATGGGCTATGGGGGGGGGGGCTGCAATGGAATTGGTCTATGGGGGGGGACCTGGACTGGAATTAGGCTATGGTGGGGGGAGGGGGAACTTGGACTGGAAATAGGCTGTGATTAGGGGGGCTAGGGCTGCAAATGGGCTGTGATGGTTGGGGGGGGGACTTGGACCGGAAATGGGCTGTGATGGGGGGGGCTAGAACTGCAAATGGGCTGTGATGGTGGGGGGGACTAGGACTGCAAATGGGTTGTGATGGTGGGGGGGGGCCTAGGACTGGAAATAGGCTGTGATGGGGGGGGCTAGGATTGGAAAGAGGCTGTGATGGTGGGGGGGGGCTAGGACTGGAAATGGCCTGTGATGGGAGGGCTAGCACTGGAAATGGGCTGATGAAGAGCTGGAATAGGACTGGAAGTGGGCTGACGAGGGGGCTAGGATTGGAAATTGGCTGATGGGGAGCTTGGAGTGGAAATTGGCTGATGGGGGCTGGAATGGAACTGGAAAAGAGCATATGTGGGGCTAGGACTGGAAACGGGCTGATGAGGAGCTGGAATAGGACTAGAAATGGGCTGATGGGGGGAGCTTGGACTGCAAATGGGTGATGGGCTAGAATAGGACTGGAAATGGGCTGATGTGGGAGAATGGGACTAGAAGGGAGTGGATGTTGGGTGGGTCTAGAACTATAAGGGAGCTGATTTGGGGGGAGGACTAGAAGGTGATGGGGATGGGGAATGGGAATGGAGAGGGGAAAAGATATTTTGTGTGGAAGAAAAGTCTACGATGGGCCGGGTATTGGGAGAGTAAGAGGGGATTGAGTATGGAAGGGTGAAATTTGAGTGGATGATAAAGGAATAAGGAAAGAAATGGGGGAAAGAGCAAAAGGGAAACAATCAATATGTTAAAGCAGATATAGAGAGAGAATGGAAAACATTTAAAAGAGAAGAAAGGACAAATGGATAGCTCGCAGAAGACACGAAGAAACCAGAAGAAAGTGACTGGAGCAATTGCAACTGAAAAATAAAATTCCTAAACAGAAGGTAGAAAAATACTTTTTATTTTGAATTTATTAACTGGAATATGTCTGGTCTGGGAAGTGTGTATAGCTAACATCTTTGCGTTTTTTTTTTAGTGCAAGAGGAAATTACTTTATAGTTTTATTTCTCCAGTGTTGTACATTTCATGTTTGGCTTTTGGGGTTCCCAGTTTAATTATTATCTGACCAAGGGAGTTAGCCTACACTTATCCTCGGTAATTTTTGTGGGTGGGGCTGGGGTGCAGCATGGGTGGGACTGGGGGTGGGGCAGCGGTGGGGCTAGGGGCAGAGAATGGGTGGGGCATGGCAAGCCACAGGTGTCGGGTTTTTCTCGGTGAAAAAGTTGGCAACCCTAGTGATGAAGGAGTCTGTTAGGTTTTGTCACACTCTGGCTTGTCCTATTTTCCCAGTACGCAGTATGTTAGTGGACTATGGCCCAGTGTATTTGGAGTTCTGTGTGAGTCCTGGAAATCAGTATTGATTTGGTATGGCACATTTTCTACATGAATGCCAAATGCTTTTGCAAGGTTTTCAATAATTGTTTTGGTAATCACCACAGCAGTGCATGTCAATAGAATACACGATATAAATGATAGTTTTACTTCAGAAGATTGTTCTTTGAATTTGATTTATTAATATGAATGACACCTACGTCTCTGTGTGTGCTGCTTGAAAATATATAGTTATATTTTCTTTTTTTAAGGTAGAAATGAATGCAGAAAATAAATTCATACTAATGTCCAATATTCAAGAAGATAAAAACTCATCTACTCTGGGAATATATTGGAACCTAACACTACATCACACATAGTTACTACTCTCACCTCTCCACTACTGCCCTTACCTACCCTCAATCATCCCCACTCCCACATTTACCTAATTATCCATTTATTACTTTTCAATATGTTAAGACCAATACACTGCATTTCCACTATTTGACTTTTATATATTAAGCTAAATTAAAGGCATACAAATCAAGTTAAACAAGTTCTACCCTGTTATGTTTTACTATTTTACTATGCTACGCTTATTACATTATTTAATGTAAATTACATTATTTAATGTAAATCAAGTTCTACTCTGTTATGTTTTACTATGTTATGCCTATTACATTGTTTTTTTTATTTTATTTTATATTTATTTGAATATTAACTTATACATCCAAGCAATAACATGAATGAAACCGTCATGGTTAGCATCAAAATTAAACAGGAAATGAACCCACAAAGAAACAACCCAGCCATTAAATTTGCCCACAATATCAGCCAGGGGGAATACAGAAAAACAAAAGGAAACTGCACAAAATTATAGCGGATTAGAGACTCATCATGCGTCAGTCGTGGGGGATACAGTTTCTACTCTGATATCTTCCCTAGCATTCATGAAGTCCAAAAGTTGCTTTGGCTCAAAAAACAAAAAAGATTTATCATCATAGGAAACATGGCAACGTGAAGGGAATTTCAAGATGAACATTGCCCCAAGGGAAAGAACCCTAGGCCAAAAGTCCAAAAGTTCTCCTTCTCAACTGGGTAACACGAGACAAATCTGGAAACATATGAACAATAGAATCCATAAACTTCTCATTGAAATTCTTGAAATAAGCATTAAGAATTAAGCTTTTATCTAGCTCCAGAACCAGCATAACCAATAGAGTGGTTCTCTCTGTGACTACCTTTAACAAGTCCTCCAGGAACTCCGTAAGGTTCCCCAGATCAACCGTGGCAATCCCTCTATTTCGATTACCCGGGCCGAACAACAAATATTGCACCCGAGAGATGGGAGGGAGACACTCCAGGGGGATTTTTAACGTCTCCCTGAAAAATCTGCATACCATCTCGAGGGCAGATAACACCGGGGACCTAGGAAAGTTCAGCAATCTTAAATTATTTCTACGAGCCTGGTTTTCCAAATACTCAAGTTTTTTCTGCTGCATTGTCCCCTTTCAACTGGGCCATCTATAGTTCTCAAATGCGGCCAAATTCTCCTTCCACAAGAGTAAACCTTTCCACCTGGTCAGCTTGTATACTGGACACCCACATAAAATCATGCTTTACTTAAGATAAGTCTGAGCAAAAACAATAAAGGAAGAATGCAAAGTAGCTGTTAGGTCCCACAGTGCTTCCAACATTATGAGTAGGTTTTTGCAACTCCATACTTCGGGAGAGCTGAATTCCACCAACAGATCCCAACAAGAGATCAATTGCAGGAGATGACCCAGCCTCACTGGTTAAACCCTGCGCCAGATGAAAAGAAGACACCGCCTTTGCCAGAGTGCCCTCTTCACTCCCCTCTTCCGGCGTGCTTGTTGGCACACCGCAGGGGAGCACAATGACAGCCAACTCCACGCTTCCAGGTTGCAGGAGAAGGGTGCACTGCTCAGGGAAGAGCCAAACTCCCAACGCACCTAGAGCCGATGATGTCACATTCACGGGCTCCACAGAACACACTGTTCCAGGAACGCAAGAGGAAAACCCGCAGGCATCCAAAGTTCATTGCACCTCTCCGTTGTAGATGCTAGTCTGCTTTCTTTTCTGTCTCCCCATACCGGGTCTCAGGCACAAGAAATGGGAGGGAAGAACTCAAAAATGCCAGTAGTGCTCCTCTCCGTGGACAGTTCGCTGCCATCTTGATTTCCCCCGCTCATGCCTATTACATTGTTTAATGTAAATCCTAATATACCATTTCATTGTTAGCATCATGTTTCATGTTCCCTGTAACCTGCTTTGACTTTGAGATAAGGTTTGATATAAAAACAGCTGAATAAATAAATAATGTTTGAAAGTTAACTGTATGTGTGTTGGGGGAGGGGCACATGGCTGAAGGCTTGCCTAGGGTGTCAAAAACCTTTTGGCTGTCTTTCCTACAATGTTGATTAAAAGTATAGATGTTGATATTTACAGCTGCCCTGAGACATGTGTAAGTTCTTGCTGAAAGGGGCAGCTGTCGGTGCTGAGGTGTGGCCCCTTCACTTTTACATGATGCTCTTATAGAGTCTGACTAATGCATGGGGGTTGTTTTCCTGTGGATGCTCCAAAAAAGGCATGTTATGAGGATTTGGGGGGCGAAGGGGTGTTGGCCAGCAGGCCTTGGCCCCACACATGCAGCTGGTAGGCAGCTTGTAGCACCATGCAAGTGGCTGTCTTGCTATTCCTTCACGTCACCTCCCCCTCTCCCCTTTGCTGCTATGTCCTGTCACTTTGGTCTGCTTAACGCACATTTGCTGATACAAGGTATCTCTTCACAGACCTTCTCTTTCTGTGCCCTTACCAAGACCTGGCTTAGACAGGGTGACTGTGCTCACCTTCAGGAGACTTGCCCTCCTGGCTACCATTTCTTGCACTATGATTGTCCTGCCTGGTACAGTGGTGGTTTGGCCCTTCTTTCCTCTTCCCTTTTCATGGTCACTGAATTGCTCCCTCACCTCCTACTCTATTGAGACTCTCTTAGCTCATATTCAGTCCTTCTTTGTACTGTACGTCTCCCTTCCTCCTCCTGTTTTCCGGAATAAATTATCCATATATCTCGCTGAGAAGTCCCTCTCACTCACCATTTATCATTTTTGGGGATTGTAACTCCCATTCTCTTCCACTTCTATCTCTGACTTCATTGGCCTTATGGCTCACTTAAGGTAAACTCAGCTGATTAGTCTCAACACTCACAATTCTGATCACATCCTAGATTTGTTTTTTCACCCTCCCATCCCCTTTTCTCTGCCTCTCTCTCAAACCTCCTCCCTATTCCCTGGTCTGATCATTTTCTTGTAACTTTTTCCCCAGATATACCTCTCTCCCGCTCCGCGCCCTCCCCCCCCCCACCCCCACCCCCACCCCCACCCCCACCCCCATACAATACATTCATGATCTCTTTACCACTAATACTGAGTTACTTTCACAGTGTATTGTGGTAGGGAGTGGCCTGTGCTGGACACCATGTGGCCACCAGAGGGTACTTTTCATGTTAGAGTTGTATCCCGAGTGCATGGGATAGTGCGTAGGAATTACCCCGACCAGTTTCCCTACATAGACTCTTGGTTAGAAATCTGTGAAAGGCAACCCTCTTGGATGAAGCGTTGCTCTGAGGAACAGTGCAGGATCATGTTAGCAACTACAAAGGGGGTCCCGGGGGCCAAGGGAGAAAAGCCCCCCATTTACTCAGCCCCAGAACCTGCAGAAATTCTAAACTATCCACCCTAATTCCTGTATAAGCCAGTCCCATCAGCTCCACCATTACCCCGAGCAGAGCCTGAGGAAGAGAGAGCCCCTCCAGCTGACATGACTCCACCCCATCAGTCACCTCCATCGCCCGAAAGAGAGCAGCCCCCTTCCCGAAGCAGGAGTCCCAGTCCCGAACAAAGTTCTCAAAGTTCCCCAGCAGGGCTGCCGGCACCTGAAGGAACAGCCAGCGGGGGATCATCAACTGCCAGTCCAGGGTCACCCGTTAGTCCAGGCTCCAGCGGAAGGGTCTCCGCTGGACCCGCAAATTTGCGCTATGCCCTCCGAAGCAGAGAAACGGGCCCGAAAGAAGTTCGCCAGATGCCATTGCGCCAAGTCCCAGGATTGCCTATTCTAGATGATGGGGGTCAGGTTGTGGTCGGGCCAACTAGTCTCGTTTATGCCCTTTTCTACCACAGATTTATTAAACTGGAAAACGCACTATGCCTCTTATACTGAAAAACCCCAAGATTTGACAGAGTTAATGTCTAGTATCATGCAAACCCACCAACCTACCTGGTCTGATTGCCGCCAGCTCTTGGCTACTCTCTTTACTACTGAAGAGCGGGCACGAATAGTGCAAGCAACTATTCGATGGCTGGAAGAGAACCCTGTAGACAGGAGAGATCTAAATCCCCAACAGGAAGCGGCCGTAGATTTCCCGAATGAAGACCCAAGATGGGATCCGAATAGTGCAGAAGGAGAGAGAGCCCTCACCCGTTTCCGCCAGGCCCTACTGCAAGGCCTGAGGAGAGGAGGCCAAAAAGCCATGAATGTTGGGAAGGTAGCAGACGTTCTTCAGCACCCAGATGAAAGTCCGGCTGCCTTCTATGAACGATTAACTGAAGCTTATAGACTTTATACTCCATATGATCCAGCAGCCCAGGAGAATTTGCATATGGTAAATGCTGCTTTTGTGAGTCAGTCCCAGGGAGACATAAAACGAAAATTGCAGAAACTGGATGGATTTGCGGGCATGAATACAGCACGGCTAATGGAAGTTGCCCAGAAGGTATTTGTGAATCGTGATCAAGAATGTAAAAGGGAAAGGGAAAGAAAGATGAAGAAGAAAGCCGATCTGCTTGCTGTAACTCTAGTTGAAGGACGTGGAGGATACCCAAACAGAAGGACTCGAGGATGGGGAAGGGGCCGAGGAAGCGCTCGGTCCCCCTTAGGTGCAAATCAGTGTGCTTATTGTAAGGAAGAAGGACATTGGAAGAATGAATGCCCGAATGTTGGCTCCACCCCCTGGAGAGGGAGGGGGAGCACCAGGAGAGGAGGGGGCCGGTTCCAGCAACGAGGAGGAATGCAGTGCGCACAGTTTCAGCAGGAAGAAGCCACTGTAGAGGAAGTGGCGACTACTGAGGACTACTACGTGGATGAGGACTAGGCCAGACCGGGCTCCAAGTTTTCCCTGGGTCCCCAGGAGCCTATGGTCAACTTAAAGATTGGGGACCAGTACATGGACTTCATGGTGGATACGGGGGCTGAACATTCAGTAATGGCTAAGCCAGTGGCTCCTTTGTCTTCCCGATCTGTCACTATTGTTGGCGCCACTGGAACTAGAACCACAAGACCCTTCCTGCAGAACCGTGCCTGTGAATTGGGGGGACGGAAGATAACACATCAGTTTCTATACATACCCGAATGCCCAGTTCCCCTTTTGGGCCGAGATATGCTTGCTAAGCTCCAGGTGCAGATATCCTTTGTTGAAGGAGGGAAAATGGAGATGACTGTGAACTCGGAATCTGCTGGCCTGATGGTGCTGACTGTCCCCCGAGAAGAATGGCGGTTCTATAGTCCACTTTCATCCAAAGCAGCTAGCCCCCGTATACCCACTAACATCTTAGCTCTGCCCAGAGTGTGGGCGGAGGATAATCCACCTGGCCTAGCAAAGAATATAGCTCCTGTGCTCGTCACCCTTAAACCAGGAGCAGAACCAGTGCATGTGCGACAATATCCCCTCCCACGACCAGCAATTGAAGGTATTCATTGTCACCTCAAGAAATTACTACAGTATGGACTCCTGAGAGAATGCCAATCACCCTGGAACACCCCCCTCCTCCCAGTCAAGAAGCCTGGGACAGGTGACTACCGCCCAATGCAGGATTTGCGACGAGTGAACAGTGCAGTTGAAACCATACATCCAGTAGTACCAAATCCTTACACCCTCCTGGGACTGATTCCATCAGAAGCTACTCATTTCACCGTTCTGGATTTAAAAGATGCCTTTTTCTGTATCCGCCTGGCATCTGCCAGCCAACTCTTGTTTGCATTTGAATTGGAGAACCCCACTACAGGAAGACGAGGCCAACTCACTTGGACTCGCTTGCCTCAAGGATTCAAGAATTCACCCACCATCTTCAGTGCAGCTCTCAACAAAGATCTTTCAAACTACTCTAACTCCAGGAAAAAGAATCTTACTTCAGTATGTATATGATTTGCTTATAACCACCAACTCCAAGTCTGAATGTGTGCAAGCCACCAGTGATCTCCTGCACCTCTTAAATGAAGCCGGATACAAAGTCTCAAGAGCCAAAGCGCAGTTGTGCCAAACTGAAGTGAAATATCTGGGATTCCATCTATCCAAAGGAATCCGAAAATTGGGACTCGAGCGGAAGGAAGCAGTATGCCGCATCCCAACCCCCACCACCAGAAAGCAGGTGCAGGCCTTCTTGGGAGCTGCGGGCTACTGTCGAATATGGATACTGTAAACAGGGGCGCTGGGTGAGAATGTCCACAGTCTTGGCAAAGGCAAATATTAATATGACTTGCAAAGGATTGTGGGAAATGTAGTCCATTCATACCAGACTCAGCCGTTCACAATAAATTAGTTGTGCTTGCACGAGTGTAAAGCCAAGAAAATATATTTTATTTATGGGGTTATTTCTCCCAACACAGATTTGCTTGGTAGCACAGAAAAGGATACTTGCTTTCAGTATTATACTTAGAAAAACAAAATCAGGTAAAAACAACAACTGAACTTCTTAAGCAATCAAATCAAATCATAAAGACCTTGATGGGAACAGAAAGGTCTTTTCTGTGGGCTCCTGCTAATATCTTTTTAGCAGTGCTTCAAAAACAAACAAAACCCACAAAGTAATGAAAAACTGTTCTTTTTCAAGGCTAACTTCTGGTATTTTCACACACACCCAGAAGTGTCTCTTCAGAGCTCACAGGCAATTGGGCAAGGCTCAATTGCTAACAATTAACCAGCTGCAAACCTCTTGGCTGGTTTACTTTCTAAACGTGGCTCAAATCCTGCTCAAAAGCTTTTCTGAGTAGATCAAAGAACAAGTTTATATTTCTTTGTGATGGTTGTTGTACTTTGTAAAAGTATATTACCACAGAAGTTTAGACAGAGAGCAATCCATGTATTCACACTGCTCATTTACAATATCCCCTTCTTCTTCAACTATCATAGAGTCAATATCATGGATTGGCACAGAGGAATTTCTTAATGGAGCATTCTCAGAACAATACTTGTTTCCCTGCTGTCTTCCAAGTGAATAGCTAGGGCATAGATCAGTGTTCATACCTGAGCTTCCATTGCTGTTAGGGTTCCTCTCTAAATATCCTGGCCAGTATGTAGTCCAGTTTTTATGTCCAGCCTTCCAATCAAGATCCCTGGACACTGGGTCTCTCTTCACATACCTTCTTGCACTGGTCATAGGGCCCCTTCCAAATGCAGCTGTCTCCCTCCCAGGTCCCGTCCGGGGATTCCTGGCTCTGCAACCCCACTCCTCTGGTTTCCTCCAGTCCAATGGAGTATGCTTGCCTCTGGAATGCCTCCCAGCACACGTACTGCTATGGACTCCTTCAGACCTCCCAGATGCTTTTCTCTTCTTTCTTCCAAAGTGTTTCTTGCTCTCTCTGTCCATGAGCTCTGGCTTCTGCTGCCTCTGCTCCTTCTTCTGCTGATGATGATGATCATGAAGATTCTGCTGATGATTCTGCTGTGTAGAATAAGCTTTACTTTTAACCTGTTTAGAGGGCTGCTCCACCCTAGCACAGCGCAGCTGTGCTGAATCAAGCCCTGCCCTTGGAGATGAGTGCTTGGGGATTACCTCATAGCTCTCCTGATTGAACACACGTTTCCCCACTTCAGCTCTTCTAGTGGCTGTTGGAAACCTGGTGCATTCTGGGACTGGTAGTCTTTTATGGAAACATTCTGTTTTATTATTTCTACCAGAAAAGAGAGGTTGCTTGTTCAGAGCCAATTCACCTCTATTATAGCTCCTTCCTGAACTATGATAAGCTTCCTTATCACAATACCCAATTTTGCACACTTGGCAAAACCCTTGTACAAAGCCACGAAGGGGGTGGAACGATCACCCATGGAATGGGGCCCAGAACAGGATAAAGCATTCAAATCTCTAAAAACAGCATTAATGTCATCACCAGCCCTGGGCCTACCAGATATGCAGAAACCATTTCATCTCTATGTCCATGAGTCATGTGGAAATGCATTGGGAGTTTTGACTCAACCCCTTGGATCCTGGAAACGACCTGTAGCCTATCTGTCAGAACAATTGGACTCTGTTGCCAAAGGATGGCCGCCTTGCCTAAGAGCCGTAGCAGCCACAGCCCTCTTGGTGAGTGAAGCAGACAAGCTCACTTTGGGGCAGAATCTTCAAGTCACTGTACCACATTCTGTTTTAACCTTAATGGAACACAAAGGAAACTACTGGTTCACCAACGCGCGGATGTTGAAATATCAAAGTATGCTGTGTGAAAATCCCCGGCTGCAATTGAGTGTCAGCCAAACCTTGAACCCTGCTACCCTACTGCCGACTGGTCCAGGCCCGCCTGACCATGATTGTCTAGAAGTAATGGACACTGTATATTCAAGTCGCCCAGACTTAACTGATATCCCTTTCAACAACCCAGAAAGGACTTTCTTTGTGGATGGAAGCAGTCTTGTAATTAATGGACAACGATGTGCCGATTATGCAGTGGTGACCCTGGACATGGTAATAGAATCATCAGCTTTGGCCCCAGGAACTTCAGCACAGAAGGCCGAATTAATAGCCCTCACGCAAGCACTGAAACTAGGGACTGGGATCCGTCTGAATGTATACACAGATTCCAAATATGCCTTTACAACCTTACATGCCCATGGAGCTCTGTACAAAGAATGCGGATTGATAACCTCGGGAGGCAAGTCCATCAAGTATGGCCCAGAAATATTGACTTTATTGGAAGCAGTATGGGCCCCCAAACAAGTTGCCGTAATGCACTGCCGAGGCCACTAGACTGGAGATGGAGAAGTGTCCCGAGGGACCAGATTAGCCGATGCCTCAGCCCGAGAAGCAGCAATCAAAGGAGAAATTTCTACCCCCAATATTGCAGTTCAAGCAGCCATATTTCCAGTACCTCTTAGTGCTTGGACACCACGATACACCTCAAATGAGCTGGACTACTACTGTCAGAATGAGGGGGGGCAGTTATCCGAGACTGGATGGATAGTGTTACCACCGCCCGAAGGAGGCTCACCTCCTGGTATGACTGTGATCCTTGAAGCCCTGGGTCCAGCCTTTGTCCACGCCTTTCATCAAGCCACACACTATGGAAAAACTGCAATGGAAAAAGCCCTGAAACCGTATTTTTGTATCTCATTATTGGGACCCTTAACTGCCTCAATAGCCCGAAAATGTGTAACCTGTGCAAAGAATAATGCTCGACAGGGTCCTGTCCTACCTCCAAGAGTTCAATCAGTGGGAGTAACCCCCATGGGAAATATCCAAATAGACTTTGCAGAAATGCCACGAGCGAATGGATATCACTACCTACTGGTTCTAGTTTGTACTTTCTCTGGGTGGGTGGAGGCTTTCCCCACCAGGACTGAAAAGGCCAGAGAAGTCACTAAGGCTCTGCTTCATGAAATCATTCCCCGGTTTGGAATACCTTTGACCAGACAATGGGCCCTCCTTTGTGTCACAAGTAACTCAGCAGCTAGCCCGTGCTTTACAAATACAGTGGAAGTTACATACAGCTTATAGACCCCAAAGTTCAGGGAAAGTAGAGAGAATGAACCGAACCCTGAAATCTCAGTTATCCAAGCTCTGTCAGGAAGCTCACCTGAAATGGCCTCAAGCTCTCCCTATAGCCCCTCAGGTACGTTCAGCCCCCACCAAGTCATTAGGAGTTTCCCCATTTGAGGTTTTGTATGGAAGACCCCCGCCCATAGTTCAGGGAATAAGGGGGGATATGAGTCAGATTGGATCAGAAATCACTAGACAAGAATTGTTGGCTCTAAGTTCTGTCTTGCAGGACCTCCATACCTGGGTGCAAGACCAGTTGCCTATCAATCTGACAGAGCCATTGCATCTTTCAAGCCTGGAACCTCGGTGTGGGTCAAAGAGTGGAAGAAGACACCGTTGGAACCTCATTGGAAGGGACCATACGTTGTACTACTGTCAACACCCACAGCGGTTAAAGTGGCAGAGATCGATTCCTGGATTCATCACAGTCGAGTCAAGCCAGCAGCAGTTCCTGAGAGTCGTCCCTGGACTTCGATCACTAATCCTGCAGCACCATTACGACTCACATTACGAAGAGAATAACCAGCCTTCGACATCTCAGTTATCTATCATCAAAGACTAAGAGGCTATGATCATGATAAATGACTGCTTCTTGGAGCAGCTGGTTCATGAACCGACCAGAGGGGAAGCCATATTAGACCTAGTCCTTACTGGAACACCAGATCTAGTGCAAGAGATAAGGTTGTTGGGGCCACTTGGCAATAGTGATCATAGCATGATCGCCTTTGATTTAATTAGTGGAGGAGGGATAGTAAGGAAATCCACAGTACTACCTTTTAACTTTCGAAAGGGAGACTATGATAAAATGAGGAAAACAGTTAAGAAAAAACTAAAAGGAGCAGTTGCAAAGGTTAAAGACGTACATCAGGCTTGGCTGTTGTTGAAAAATACTATCTTGGAAGCCCACACCAGCTGTATTCCACGCTTTAAAAAAAGTTGAAGGAAGTCCAAAAAACTGTCAGCATGGTTTAAAGGTGAGGTCAGAGAGGCTGTTGTTGCCAAAAAAGCATCTTTCAGGAAATGGAAAAAAGAGCCAAACGACGAAACCTGGAAACAGCACAAGCACTGGCAAGTCAAATGCAAGGCATTGATAAGGCAGGCAAAGGGAGAATTTGAGAAGAAGCTTGCTGCGGAAGCAAAAACGCAAAGTAAAGACCTTTTCAAGTACATTCGTAGCAAAAAACCTGTGAGAGAGTCAGTTGGTCCATTAGATGATAAAGGGGTTAAAGGAGCACTAAGAGGTGACAAGGCGATAGCGGAGACACTGAATGAATTCTTTGCTTCAGTCTTTACTGAGGAAGATGTAGGGATGTTACCCATGACTGAAGTGGTATTTAAAGGTGCGGAAGAATTGACGGAAATATCGATACATTGGGAAGATGTATTACAACTATTAGATAAACTGAAGAGTAGCAAATCACCTGGGCCGGATGGTATACATCCAAGGGTGTTGAAAGAACTGAAATATGAGACTGCAGACCTGCTATTAGTAATCTGTGAACTATCATTAAAATCATCTCTAATACCTGAAGATTGGAGATTCGCCAATGTAACACCAATTTTTAAAAAGGGTTCCAGGGGTGATCCGGGAAACTACAGACCGGTGAGCCTGACATCAGTACTGGGAAAAATGGTAGAAACCATCATAAAGAATAAAATTACTCAGCATGTAGATAGTCATGACCTAATGGGAGACAGCCAACATGGCTTTAGACAAGGAAGATCTTGTCTTACTAATCTGTTATGTTTTTTTGAAGGAGTGAATAATCAGGTGGACAAAGGTGAGTCGGTTGATATTGTGTATCTGGACTTTCAGAAAGCCTTTGACAAGGTCCCTCATCAGAGACTTTTGGCAAAACTAAAGAGTCATGGGTTGGAGGCAGTGTACTATTGTGGATCAGGAACTGGTTAAAAGATAGAAAGCAGAGGGTAGGGCTAAATGGCCAATTTTCCCAATGGAGAAAGGTGAATAGTGGTGTACCCCAGGGATCTGTGCTGGGTCCGCTGCTTTTTGACATATTCAAAAATGACCTGGAAAGTGGAATAACGAGTGAGGTTATCAAATTTGCAGATGACACAAAACTATTTAAAGTTGTTAAAACCCAAGAGGATTGTGGAAAATTGCAAGAGGATCTTGATAAATTGGAAGACTGGGCATCAAAATGGCAGATGAAATTTAATGTGGACAAGTGCAAGGTTATGCACCTAGGGAAGAGCAACCCAAACTATGGTTACACGATGCAAGGTTCCACATTAGGAACCACCACCCAAGAAAAAGATTTAGGCGTCATTGTGGATACCATGTTAAAACCCTCGGCCCAGTGTGCAGCGGCGGCCAAGAGAGCAAATAGAATGCTAGGTATGATAAGGAAAGGAATGGAAAATAAAACAAAAGCTATTATAATGCCTCTATATCGTTCCATGGTGAGACCGCACCTTGAATATTGTGTGCAATTCTGGTCGCCGTATCTTAAAAAGGATATAGCGATTTTAGAAAAGGTTCAGAGAAGAGCCACCAAAATGGTAAAGGGGATGAAAGATACTCCTATGAAGAAAGGCTAAAAAGGTTAGGGCTCTTTAACCTGGAAAAGAGACGGCTGAGGGGAGATATGATAGAAGTCTATAAATTAATGAACGGAGTGGAACGGGTAAACGTAGATCGATTGTTTACCTTATCAGAATATAGAAAGACTAGGGGACATGCAATGAAGCTACAGGGGTAAACTATTTAAGACTAATAAAAGAAAATATTTTTTACTCAATGTGTAATCAAACTCTGGAATTTGTACCGGAGGATGTAGTAAAGGCTGTTAGTGTAGCTGGGTTTAAAAAAGGTTTGGACAAGTTCCTGGAGGAAAGGTCCATAAACCATTATTAAGAAGGGACCCAGGATATCAATGCTTGAACCAACACAAGCATTGTGGAACCTGTGTCCCTTGGGGAAACTGCTAGGTACATATGACCTAGATTGGCCACTGTTGGAAACAGAATACTGGGCTTGAGGGACCTTGGTATGACCCAGTATGGCATATCTTATGTTCTTATGTTATGTTCTTATGATGATTGCCTATTACTGTTTCATCTTTGCGGTAGCCCTGGGTCCTCTGGAAACAACTTTTGCCCTGCCTCCTTGTGCAGCTTGTATAACCACTACCCGAACTGGGATGAAGATCACCCAGACTTTACTTTATCACTCTTACTACACTTGCACTTGTAAAGTCAGTCAGTGCATGTATAATGGTACAGAACTGAATGTCTGTACGAAGGGAAAGACTCGTACCTGTTTTAGACCCCGACAGAATCCTTCTTACTATGTCTTGGAACTACGATGGAATGATGAAGATGGAGCCCTCATAAATGCTACAATTCAACTCTCTGATCCCACCAAACCTGCGTCCCTGTATTTTGATGCTTGTGACCTGATAAACAGAAATGACTATTACAGGTGTGGGTCATGGGAACAAGCTTACTACTATGATGACAAGTACATGTGTCCCGAAGGTGCATACAGATGGGGAATATGCACTGGAGTACATTCCCCAACTACTTATGGAAAACCATCAAAAGATGACTATTTCTGCCCAAAATGGGGCTGTGTGTACTATGCTACCTGTTCTGGTAGCCCTACTGGACAAACTGGAGATAATCGCAAGGCTAAACTAGAAAGATTACCCCTACTGGAACCCAAGAAGTGCAAGAAAAATGCTTGTAATCCCCTACGGCTTCTCATCCTCGACCCAAGCCAGTGGAAGCAGGGATTCCGATTCGGCCTACGTATTGCAGGAAGTGGAACTGACCCCGGAACTATTGTATATATCCAGCTCAACACCAAAACTCATGTCTCTTCACCTTACCGAATACATCATACCTTTTATGAGGCCATGAAGGCAGAGTTCATAATTCCCCACGCTTCCCGAAATCTGTTTATTGAACTAGCTGGAGCTGTAGCATCCAGTCTCCATGTCTCTGATTGTCTTTTCTGCGGAGGAACTCAGATGGGAGACCAGTGGCCCTGGGAAGCACAAGAACTGAACTATTCTGTACCATACAACCAAACAGATCTGCATAAAGCTACCAGTGAATGGGTCCTAGCTAACCCCATTGTTGGTAACCTATGTTTTGCTCGAGCTGGACCACAATTGACTATGCTAGTGGGGCAGTTAGTCTGTTTGAACCAGAAGTACTAATATGCTACTATCAAAAAGACATCCTGGTGGTCCGGAACCAATGCCCCGGAACCCTCCAATCCTCTGATCATCTTCCCTAACCTTGCCAGGTTATGGACAAATCTCGCTTCTCACAATAACTGGCAAGCTCCACCTGGACTATATTGGATCTGCGGAACTCGAGCATATGCTAGACTCCCTGCCAACTGGGGAGGTGCGTGTGTTTTGGGGACAATAAGACCTTCTTTCTTTCTTCTGCCCATTTCCCATGGAGAACGACTGGGTTTTCCTGTATACAAGAGTCGACAGAAACGAGAGGCCTTGAAGACAGGCCAATGGGACAAATGGGATGCAACATCTGAGGAATGGACACCGGAGGGAATCGTTTCCTACTATGGACCTGCCACCTGGGCACAGGATGGCTCTTGGGGTTACCGCACGCCTGTGTATATGTTAAATCGTATTATACGTTTGCAAGCTGTTGTAGAAATAATAACCAATGAAACTAGTAGAGCACTAACCCTGTTAGCTAAACAAGCCACGCAGATGCGTACAGCCATTTATCAGAATCGCTTAGCATTAGATTATTTACTTGCTGCTGAAGGAGGAGTATGTGGAAAGCTGAATTTAACTAACTGTTGTTTGCAAATCGATAATGAAGGACAAGTTGTAGAAGATATAGCCAACCATATGAGAAAACAAACATATGTACCAGTTCAGACATGGCATGGTTTGCAACTCGATGGATGGTTTGGTTCTCTGTTTTCAGGAATGGGCGGCCTGAAAACACTTGTATTCATTGTCCTATTCATATTGGCTATTTGCTTGTTTCTCCCATGTTTCCTACCTTTATGCTTACGCATGTTGAACTCAACCATTGATAGTATTGTTGAACGTAAGGCAGCTACAAAGGTATTAGCTATGTGGCAATATTCCCTTGTACCCCAACATGATGCTGAGGACCCTGTGTAATGTGTGATTTGATTCTCACCCTTTCTCACTTAACCGGGGTGAGAATAATCAAAGGGGGGAATGTGGTAGGCTATGGCCTAGAATAGCCTATAAATGTATGTAGACGTATGAGAGGCCTGTAAGCTAGGCCTGAGTCCCAGCCCCCACCTAAGAATAAGAATGCTGAGAAAGACCAAAGTCAGTATAAGTTAGAGAAAGTGCTTTAAACTGCTTTTTGATAAGGTTGTATAAATCCTTTGTTGAATATTCTATGCTGATGACAGACATGTACCAGTGCTCTGTATTCACACATATTCTAAGCTAAGCAGTGACCTTGTAAGAGAAAAGTATCAAAGTTTAGAACTGTGCCTTTGTTAGAGAGTTCTGAGCAGGGGGAACAGAGTACTGGGCCCACAAAAAGATCCCAATTGGATGAGTGCAAGGGTCAGTAGGACCAATAGAAAGTTTGCCTGTATTAAACTGAAGAAGAAAGGTATAAAAGGTGTTGTTTACTGGACTCCATTGCTCAGACCATTTTGATTGTGACATTTGCCTGAGACTGTGCACAATAAATTGGCTTGGATCTTCGAACTGACTCCTGGTTTTATTCATTGCGTGCACTTCGCTGCAACAGTATCACATCAGCCCCTTTTCCCTCACCCTCAGCTCTACTGGATTCCCAACTGTCAGCCTGGTCCTCACGTCTGTTCTTCGTGCTATTGCCTCTCATTTTCCCTTCAGTCTCTCATAAGCCTGGTACTACTCCGGCCTCCTTTGCCACCGTCAGATGCTGAATGCCTCTAGCATAAATCACACTCTGTAGATGCTTAGATCATTGGGAAACACAGAGCAGCTTCCTACAGGAAAGCCCTGGGTTCTGCCAGATCCTTTTGTCACAGATCACAGTAGAAAGTGTTCCAGAATGGAAACTTTTATTCTTTAGCATCACAGCACTGAGGAACAGAGATTTCACTAACAATGATTTTCTGCCAACCTTGTACATCTCTGGTAGTCTGTTAAATAGAACAACTAAGTAAGTATTATCCTAAACGCAGCCTTAAATCTACCTAAAGGGTGATATACAAGTTAACATTGATGTCTCTCGGGGGCAGCCCAAGAGTTCCTACCACCACAGGCAGAAGCCTTCACTGTGCTGCACCCCTGCTGCTGCTGCTACCACCTTCCTCCGAATCAATCTTCTCATCTTACAGAGGCGCCACCACCACAAGATGAGAGAGATAGATTCAGGGGTGGCGGCAGCCCAACTCTGTTTTGAAAGCAGTGGATTTGTGCCACTGTTTTCAAAATGGAGTTGTGCTGCTCCGCCTACAGCCTCCATATCTCCTCCCGTACTGTCTTCTACCTGGTCTTTCTTTCCTTTCCTTATCTCTGTATACTTAGCCTGTGCTCTTCACTCTATTCATCCTTTCCCCTCCCTGTTTGCCCTTGGCCTGTGCACCTCATCCTTGAACTCACAGATCTCCTCTCCCCTATCATTCTTCCTCTTCTTCAAGCCATCCTTTCTACTAGCTATGTGTCCTCCCCCTGGAAACACACTGTGGTTTTTCCTTTACTTCAGAAGCCTTCTCTGGACCCCTCAACCCTTTCTAAAGACCATGTGATCTCTAGCCTCTCATTTCTTTTTAAAATCCTGGAATGCATTATTTTTTGGCAGTTTTCCCTCTTTGTTGACAAGCCCTTGATCCTTCACCCTAAGTAGGCTGGGTTTTGATCCAGCCACAGTACAGAATCCCCACTTACAGCATTCCTGAATAAAGTCCACAGCTCTCTTGATCACAGTGACTGTTATTCTTGTCACACTTGACCTCTCTTCAGTTTTCGATCTTGGCAATCATCAACTCCTCTTCCATAAACTATGACATCAACCTCAGGAGCACCGTACTCAAACAGTTCTCTTCCTGTCTCCATCAGTGATTGTTTCAATTCTCCTCCAACTCCAGGCTCTCTTCCCCCTTTTCCCCTCATGTCTGGTGTTCCCCAGGGGTCACTTCTAGCCCCCACTCTTTTTAATATCTTCCTTGCCCCTTCTTCATTTGATGATCCAGGCCTTAGGCTGCAGTCCATACCTATATGCAGATGATATCCAGATTGTTTTCACTGCTCTCTCCCTTCTATTTGACATCTTTCCTCTGCAGCAATGCCTCCAAGCAGTCGAGTCTTGGCTCTAAGACCATCGCTTGTTCCTCAGTGTTAGCAAATGTGAACCCGTCTGCTTCTCTTCCCCCATGGTCCACAACATCCACTCTTGCCCCCAGTTATATCCTGTTCTATGCAAGCTGCAATGACGGTCATTGTGTCCCTTGGTGGTACAGCAAATGTTCACAAATAAATAAAAATAGTAAATATAGACTTTTGGGGTCAAATGCCTATGCCTGCCTCAGCATCCTCACGGCTTGTTTTACTGTGTTCCAAGCTTGATTTGGAACCTCAGAGTACAGCATGATACTGTGATGGTTGTTAAGCAAACTGCTACCAACATATTTATTTATTTATTTATGTTTCTTATATACTGCGCTATTAAGATCAGTGCGGTTTACATAAAACAGGATAATAGTACAATGTAAGAAAAACACATTATGCTTACAATGAACAATGAATAGGGTAATAACATGGGTAAGAACTTGGGTGCTTACAATGAACAATGAATAGGGTAATAACATGGGTAAGAACTTGGGTGAGAACTATTTACAGAGCAATTTACGAAGTTCCAGAATATTAATCATTGATTAGGCACTAAAAGGTGGCACTAAAAGGGTTTAGGCCAAGGGAAGCGTTGATTAACCATTCTCCTGTTGGGTTAAAGTATTGGGGTGGATATGGATGGGGGTCGGGGGGCCTATCACGTGTTTCCCTGGGTTGCCTTCTGGGTAGTGTTTTTGGAATAGGTAGTATTTTATCGCTTTTCTGAATGATGTAAGGCTCGTGATAGAGCGAATTTCAGAGGGGAGGGCATTCCAGGCTGTGGGTGCATAAACCGAAAAGGCCCTGTTGGCTGTTACTTTTAGGCATTTTGTCATTATCTTAGGAATTTCTAATGCATTCCGCATTACGGATCTTCTGTTCCTGTTGTAAGGCATGCTGTTGATTAATTTACTGATGGGTGAGGGGGGCTGGTTCCTCAGTGCTTTAAATCTCATGACAAGTGATTTGTAGTGGATTCAAGCCTGTAAGGGCAGCCAGTGGAGCTCCTTCATAACAGGCGTAATGTGTTCTGATCTAGACACTCCTACAAGTACTCTAGCAGCCGAGTTCATGGCAAGACGGAGTGGATTTAGAGTTGACTGTGGAAGTCCGTGGAGGATGATGTTAGCGAAGTCCAAGTGTGGGATAACTAGGGCTTGGACTATAGTCCGGTAGTCAGTGAAGTCCAGGAGCAGTCGAAGAAGGCGTAATGTTCCAATCTTATGATATATTGCTTTTGCGACGTTTTTCACATGTGTTGTCATGTCAAGTCGCTGATCTAGTGTGATGCCTAGATAGCGAATTGTGGTTTTGGCTTTGAGCTCGGCATTTTTGACTTGTAGTGCTAGAGGTGGAATAAACTTCTGATTTCTCGTGATGAAGAGAACATCAGTTTTACTATGATTAATTCGTAGGTTTTGGGTGAGAAGCCAGTCTGCAACTACTTCGAAGCATCTTGTAATGGGTGAAAAGTCTGGTTGTTCAGTCCTGAATGGGATGTATAGCAGAATGTCATCTGCATAGGCAAGGCAGTGCACTTTTAAGGAGCGGATCAGGGTGCAGATTGGCTGCATGTAAATGTTAAACAACAGTGCTGATAAGGATGATCTTTGGGGTACTCCCTGTTTCTGAAGGAAAGGCTCTGAAGTCGATGTACCTCTCTTAACTTGTTGCCATCTGTTAATCAGGTACGATTTGCACCATTGTAGAGCTGTGCCTTGTATCCCTTTATCTTGGAGTCGTTGTAGCAATATCTCATGGTTCACTGAGTCAAAAGCGGCTGCAATGTCCATGAAGATGAGAACGAAGCCCTGGTGTATATTGTCGAGTCCTTTGATTAAGTCGTTGAAGAGGGTCGTTAGGATGGTGTCAACGCCATGAGCTTCCCTGAAACCATGTTGGGATGGGTCGAGGGGTGCTTCAGTGTCGACATGCTGTTAGATCTGATGCTGAACAGTCTTTTCGATGATCTTGGCAAGTAGGGGGATACTTGAGATTGGTCTGTAGGATTCGACCTTGGATGGATCAAGTTTACTGTTTTTTAGCAAAGGCCTAATTGATGTATGTTTGAGACTCTGAGGGAAGGATCCAGTTGATAGAGATTGGTTTAATATTTTGCATAGAGTGTGACTTAGGTCGCATCATAGCTCCTTTATCCAACTGGCTGGACAGGGATCATTAGGTGCAGTGGATGGTATCCTCGATTTCCTTGGTGGATATTTCACAAAATTTGAGGAATGGTGTTGGCTGTGGCACAGTGTGCATTTTGGTGATGTTGGAGGAGGTTGAGTTAATGCTGGTCTGGATCATCTTTGATTGTAAGTAGTCGGAGTAATCCTGTGGTTGGGGCATGTGCGGATGGGCTAGAGCTGGATCTCCTGTTAATGATTTTACAATATTGAACAGGTCGTGTGATTTATTTAGAGATCGTTTTAGAATATCCGTGCGGTGCTGCTTCCTTTTTTCCATTGTTTTCTCTCTATGTATTGACAGATGGAAGTCGTATGCGGAATGTGCTTCATCAGATCGAGTTCTGCGCCACTTTCTTTCAAGTTTGCGTAGGTGAAGGAGTGAAGCTCGTAGGTCTTTGGAGTACCATGGTGCATGTTCACATTTCCTTGACTCTTTGTTGACAGGGGGGAGGTGAGCTACGGCATTGAAGCTGCTGTTCCAATTGGCCACCATCTCATCTGGGTCAAGGGTTGTATCAGCGAGGAGGGGGAGTACCATCTCCAGGATTTCATCTTTGACAAAGGGGCAAAAACGTGTTGTTGGAGTTCTAGCGGAAGGGGCATGACTTTTGCTGCTGTTAGTGCGGCCACAGGAGGCAGGTATGTAAAATCTGAGCAGGTTGTGGTCAGACCAGGGTACTGGAGTTATAGATATTGGTAGGTGTTGGATGGTGGTAACCTCAGACTGAGGGGCAAAAATCAAGTCTAGGATACTCCCCTTTGAGTGTGTGGGAGAGTCAATGAGCTGTTTATAGCCCAGCTCATCCAGTGCTTCAAGGAAGGCTTTTGCTTGTGAGTTTTGTAGGGAAGGAAGGTTGAAGTCTTCCAACATCCAATTTGCAGAACGTGGGTTGTTTGAATTGCAAGCAAGATTAATGATTGTTGGTAGGTCTTCAGGTGATGATGTAGGGGCTCGATAGAGTAGGTTGATGGTACAATGATTGTTTGATATGGTAATGGTGTCCAGGTGGGTTGAGGTGGTGGAATCATTTAGTTTAAATTGTAGTTTTGCCTTGGCAAGGATGAGTATTCCTCCTCCCTTCTGGTTGGCTCTGTGGCAGGCAAAAAGTGCGAAACCATCTGGCATCATCTGATTGATAATTACGTTGTCGCAGTCGGACAGCCATGTCTCAGTGATCATTAAGATATCAAGGTCATAGGATGTTAACAGGTCGGTGATTGCTGGCCATTTTGAGCGAGTTGACCTGGCGTTTATGAGTGCGCATTTCATGAACTGTTGGGGTTGGTGCTTCTCAGACTGACTCTTCTTTATGTTCTGTAGGGGGATGTGGAGTAAGTGCGGATGAAATGTATTATAGGTTTTTGATGTAGTGTGGTAGAGGTTCTCTGACCATCTCCTTCCATTGCTGTGGAGTATCGGGATGTAGTTAGTGCGAGGCTTGAGAGCATGCGATGTGCTGGGGAGCACTGCAGTGAGGAAGATGGCCACTAGTGATAGGAGTAGAACCATCATGGAGCATTCATGTACTGTTTAGCAGAGATGAGTGGTGCTCAGAATGAGTGTGAGTGGGGCTCAGGAAGAGTGTGAGTAGGGCTCAGGATGAGTGTGAGTGTGTGGAAAATGGGACTGGAGCGGTGGGGAGAGTAGATGGACAATTAGGTATTTGGCAAAAAGGACAAATAATTAGCAGTAGGCAAACATGTCAAGGTCAATAAAAAGCTTTAGGCAATCTGGCAATCTGGTAATATATGTCAAGGTCAGGAATGAAGCATTAAGCAGTCTGGAGAAGCTCTTAAAATACAGGCTGTTGGGAATGATCAAATCAATCTGATAATGACTAATGCTCACTAAGATTACAATGTTACTTAGCATTCGCTTAAGATACTTTGTTGCAATATGGTCCCCCCTTGGGAGAGCCGATGTTGGGCCGGAGAGCTGCAGGCAGGAGAAGAGAATGTGCGCCTGACTTGCGCTCGGCTTTGTAGTTGCCCGGGCAGCCCCGATTGGGCTGAGCATGCTTCCGGGGGTGTCGAGTTGCTCCGGCTGCTCTATCCCCCCTTGGGAGAGCCGATGTTGGGCCGGAGAGCTGCAAGCAGGAGAAGAGAATGTGCGCCTGACTTGCGCTCGGCTTTGTAGTTGCCCGGGCAGCCCCGATTGGGCTGAGCACGCTTCCGGGGGTGTCAAGTTGCTCCGGCTGCTCTATTCCCCCTTGGGAGAGCCGATGTTGGGCCGGAGAGCTGCAGGCAGGAGAAGAGACATATGATGGGATGACAGACAAGGCAAAGCCCTTACTATCATACCTGCCTCTGTAATTTGATGTCCACAGAGCCTCCCAAGAACACTCAGTGAATGATGTTTGTGGAAGTCATTCATGCTGTCTTCTGGGGTCTTCTGGGTGCTACATGTGTGTTTAGCCAGCTACTGTCCATGGGGAGATCTAGAAGAATGGATGGTTTAGTATTTCAGTTCCAAATAGAAAGAAGATCTAATATTGAGCAGTGTTTATTCAATTAGTTGCACTTGCTAACTGGATAACTCTGCTGATTGTAATATTCAGGGGCGCAATCTAGATAATGTCGCTGAATATCACTATAGACTGCCTTGGCACTATCCAGACTGTGCTGGGTGGTCTGGGGATGGAGTTCGGACTTGAACCATTTAGCAGCAATTTTCAGAGCCACCATCCACATAACTTATGACAGTCGAAAAGCTGTCCTTAGTTTTCATATTAATAGGTATCCAAATAGTGGCTTGAAAATCGCAGCTATCCGGATGGTGCTGGGTGTCCATCTCTGAATCCAGATATTCAGCGCCAGTTACTATGCAGATACCAGCGCTGTAAACTGTATCCAGTTTCAATTTAAACACTACAGTCAGCATTTTAAAAAAATGCCAGCCATGAAGTTTAAATATTACCCTAAATGTTGCTATGATGGCTTAAAGGGCTGCCATGTCTTTAGTTTATATGATGGCAGTCAGACGGCCACTGCACTGAATGATAATACATATGTGGCAGAGTTTATGGCTGTTACTCTGTCATAGCAAAACTCACTATTTTGCTGCCTCAGGTTCTCCTCCACAGCCTCCAGTCAGGCTGGCCTGTGCAGCTACCAAGTACCAAGCCCTCGTTTTCCAATCCTCAATCTATTGTGCAAAACAGAAAGATGGAGAGAGTCACAGAAGCTGCATTTGGGCAACAAACCATCCTGCCCTGCCTTAACCTCTGTGAGGAAAATAAGCAGATTCACTGTAAATGGAGTAATTTTATAAGGAGCTACCTAGACTTACGCACGAACAATGCATGTAAATCTAAGTATTTTAGTCTTCTACATACATACATGCACACATCCAATTATGCGTACTTTCACTGTGAGTGCGTGCTTGGGCGGAGTTTGGCATGGGTGAAGTGCACATGCAAATTATAAAATCCTACAATTTCTTACAAATTTAGGTGTCAGCATTTACACCAGTTCTAGGACTAGTGTATGTGGTTGTGCCTTAAATTAACACGCATTTTTGGCCATTTATAATAGTGCTCGTAGTTCATAAAGAGACGTACGTGTGTACTTGACTTAAATAGGTGTGAAATGTGTAGGTATAAACATGCATTAACTGAGCAGGAGTTTATGGTCAGCAATGAGTGACTTCTGTTAGTCTGTATTATTCTAAACCATGTGTTCTGCTGGTCCTTTATGTAAAGTTGGCAGTGCTAGTAGGAATGCAATTTTTTGATGATTCAGTTGGCAGTTAAATAATTTTCTGCATTATGGAGAAAATACAAGTTTTTGAATGGTATTCCCACTGAGCCGCCTTTGCGCTGTGAACCTTACGCAGACAGTGGCCCTGTTCCACTGATCCTTGAGCTGCCGCTCCAGCAGCAACTCTATGCAAAGCACAGCCTTAGCAGCTATGGAAGAGGAGAAATATTTAAAAACTTGATATGGCAGTTAATAAGTTACATATTTAGAATTACCCCAAAGTGTAAATGATTTAAGATACAAAATACCTGAGGACAAAAAAAAAAAGGCTTGTAAATGAGATTAGACAGAAAGATAAATATGTGAAAAAGACATTCTTCAAAATATCAAATTTGCAACTTAAGAGCAGGAAAACTGGCTGTAAGAGAAAGGGAGGTGGTAGGGACAAGAACAATGGTGGAATTCAAAAAGGCATGGGATAAGCACAGAGGATCCATACAGTTTATAACTAGGGAAGCATTCCTGCTCAAAGCAAAACCTAAATGACTTTCACACTTCAAAAAAGACATAGAGCGGGGGTAACCTGCACAGACTGGCAGTTACAACTCAAAGTAAAGCATGGAGTAGGGTTAACCTGCACACAGCTGCAGTTACAGCTCTAAGCACGTACAGGCCGATGCAGAAAGCCAGCTCTGAAGTTGCATGCTATTTACTCTGTACTCCTCTAGGCAGTGCACCGACGGCATGTGACTTCAGTGGCAGCATGCAGAAAGGGGCACATATGCAAATTAGCCACACGTTAAACTGTGGCGCCAATAGCAGTTTTAAATTGGAGAGCAAGCCAAACACATGTGCATAGAAGTCAGCGCAAGTCTGGCATCCTCGTCCATAGAAACAGGGGTACCATATGGCTCATTTGCATATGTGCCCTGATGGTATATTGATGGCATCGTGGGCTTTCCCCGATGCCTGGATCAATTGTGGTGAAGTGTCAAACTTCCCCTCAGCTGATCCAGGCATTGGGGAAAGCCCCTGATGCCATCAAAATACTGTTGGGGAGCCGGTGCCTGTGCAGTACCAGAGTTGGCCACCCCTGCTGTACACATTTCTCTGCACTGGGCACAGACAATATTAGCATGCCATTTTAGTATGTGCAGCTCATTTGCCTATAATTTAAATATGCTTGACATTACTGTGTGCGCTTGTTTTTCCTTTGCTGTTTACGTGTCCATCAGTCTCTTTTCTGCAGGTGGTCTGTCGGAACTTATGCTTATAAGTTGCATTATCTTCACGCAAAGAGCACATTGGTCTTTCTGCATCAGCCCATTAATGAGCAGACTAGATGGGTTATACTGTTCTTTATATTCCATTATTTACTATATTACTCTGTTACTATAATCCTTCCCCAACTATCCACAGAAAAAATAGCAGAGGCTTGCCTTTTGCATGATTAGTCATGCAAGTCCATGTTTCTTCTGAGCAAAAACTGATCAGCATTTGATACTGTAAAAGTACAGGAAACTGCTATTGAACAAGGTGTGCTCTGTAATGTAGGACCTAGCTAAAGTGTAATAGCAATATGTATCTAAAGAATGTTACTTCAGTAATAGGTTGTTGTTACTGTGATCTTATAGTTTAAATTGGTCACATGACGTGAATGATGTCTGTTTGCCCTCTTGAAAACAAATATGGCCACCAGCTTGAACCTCAAATTACAGATAAATCTAAAATTAATCATCCTAGAGGCCAGAAACTACAGCATATACTTTTATTTTCAGTTGTTTTTATTTCAAACGGTTTTATTGACTTAATTAGCAAGAACATTAACAAGAACCCTTGCTATCAGTCTGCATCTGAATCTCATTAATCCATACATTCTATTCAATAGATGACAAAATATAATAAATCACATTAAACTTTGATGTGCATTCCCATCTCACCCTGACTCAATATACGAGGTGTGACAAAACAGAAACGAGACTGTGGCGGCCACGCCCATGACTCAATGCCAATTGGTTAACCGCTTATGTCACTGTGTTGTGCAACATCTTGCCACTAATCTGCTATAATATTTTTCATCTTTCTCACTCTGTTTTTCTTTTTCAGGTTTTTTTGTAGCACACTGCTCCATCGCTTTGTCACACAAGTGGAGGTGCAGAAATATGGAGCAAAGAATCAACTTGAAATTTCTGGTTAAGTTGGAGAAGGGCCCAACTGAGTGTCTCCAACTTCTCCAAAAGGCTTATAGAAAAGATGCAATGTCAAGGCCATGAGTCTTCGAGTGGCACAAATACTTCAAGACTGGCCATGAGGAGGTGGAGGATGACCCCAAGTCAGGACGGCCTTCCACGACAAAAACGGCTGAGAACATTGACAGAATGAACCAGCTGGTGCGGAGTGATCGCAGATTGATGGTGTGGATGATAACTGTCAATGTTTGTCGAGACTTGCTAGAGAAGATCAGAGAAGATCCAGAGTTCATTGGCCAAGTCATCACAGGAGACGAGACTTGAGTCTTTTAGTATGACCCTGAAAGCAAGAGACAGAGCTTGCAGTGGAAGACTCGACTGTCACCTAGACCCAAGAAGGCGCGCATGTCCAAATCAAGGTTCAAGGTCATGTTAATCGCATTCTTCGACCAGAAGGGAGTGGTCCATTATGAGTTTGTGCCTGAGGGTCAGACAGTCAACCAGCACTTCTACCAGCAGGTCCTCAATCACCTCCATGACCGGGTTCAGCGCAGAAGGCAGGCTCTGTGAAGAGACAAGTCGTGGCTGCTCCACCATGACAACACGCCTGCACACACCGCGCTCAGTGTGAGGCAGTACTTGGCCAATAAACAGATCACAGCTCTCGACCACCCTCCTTATTCCCCATATCTCGCACCATGCGACCTTTGGCTCTTTCTCAGGCTGAAGACTGTGCTCAAAGGAACTCATTTCACCTCTGTAGAAGAGATCAAGGCCTCTGTGATGAGGGAGCTGAGGGACCTCAAGGAAGAGGACTTTACCGAGTGCTTCCGTACGTGGCAGAAGTGAATGCAGAAGTGCATTAACTCTGGGGGGGGGGATTACTTTGAAGGGAACAATGCATAATTTATCTGTAAATTTTGTAATAAAATATTTATGAGACAGTCTCATTTCTTTTTTGTCACACCTCGTATGTCTCAAGAAAAAGCAGAAAGCATTGCCAAGATTTGTAAAAGATTGCATTTTATCTTTACAAAATGCCATTAATTTTGCCATCTGCATTGTATCCAAAGTTTGCACCATTTATTGAACTCTAATAAATGGGTAAGACTTTTTTCAATGTTTAGGAATGACCCCTCCCGCTGCAAGTAGCAGATTCTTAACTAAACTTTTCCTATTTCTGGATAAAGGTTAGATAAGTCATAGCCCAACAGCAATACTAATATATCTACCCTGATTATCACTCTGAGAGGCATGTTTACTAACGTGTGCTATGTGGATAATACACATTTCAGCACACGCTAATTGTTTCCATGGCCCGCAGTAAATGTCAACTCTATTCAAAAATAGCTGTGTAAGAGCTGAACTAATGCCAATCAATATCTGCTCTTAAACCAACAATCTCCCCAAACACAATTACTAAACCTTTAATTAATCTCACACATAAATTTTCTTCAAGCAAAATGACCTCAGGATAGCTCATACCCTGCATTTAGTGAAAATATCACTATAGAGAGCAGCTGACGCTCACATCACTGGTCAATAAGCCTTCCATACAATCACCTACAATATCAACACACACTCAAAACATTAAAGACACCACCAAATTTACTCTTGGGAAAATCATTCCTTCACCTCAACCTAACATACACAACCACATACATACAAAAGCGTCCTTGTGTACTCAACCGCACAGAACTAGTAAATGTCACCATGCAGGCAGGCCAATTACTGCATACTGAAATGCGCATCGCACGATGGGGCAGGGTCTAGGTGGGTTTGGGGGAACAGTGGGTGTTGACTGCACATTACGGTTAGCACGCCCATCAACACTGCACACTAATCACCAATATTTCAGTTAGCGTGGATGCACTTAACAGCACCTTAAGATGTGGCATTAGGTGCACCTGCGGTAATTGCCAAGGGCAAGTACATGCCTCCAATAATTATTGCAGTGCAGTTGCACCCAACAGGAGGAGTGTGGATGGAGCCTTGATTTATGTATGTATTTTATAAAATGTGCACATATGTATGTACTTTACACACTAACATTTATGCCTGCTTAGGAGCAAGTATAAATGTCTGAGCCTTCAATATAGGCACGATATGTGCAAGAGTTGTGATAGTATTTTATAATGACACATAGACACCTATATGCCTTTTCATCTCAATGTAACATATTTATTGCAGTGCTAAATAAACATTTTATTTATTTTGTGATCATAAAAATAATATGGATACAATGAAAATTAATACTTGCGTAAACTGGTTATGAATTTTGTAATTACTGTAATAACACAATTTTGCTACCTCTACCTTCACACTTACAAACCTTGAACAAAGAATGGTCCCTCTTGCACACCTTGCATATGTATATAACATAGGAAAATAATTTGAAATATGCTGTATAACCAAGAATAAAGCCAAAGATAATCAGAAATGCAATACACATAATCCTTTTAATCAAGTGCAGACACGCTGTTCAGTATATTGTATCACCTGTAGGATGGAGAAAAAGCTCTTTTTTAAATGCATTTGCATAATCAATGAAGTGAGTGCAAAATCTTCAAAGTTTACATTTTAGCACAATGATATTGGTGTACTTTAAGAGCATCACAGGATGTAACCTTCTCATCAAAGAAACCTATAGCAAATACCTCTTATTTTATCACTTTGCAGAAACTTTGCAAAGAAACCAGCCCAGTTTGTATAGGGCATCTACGTTGGAAAAGGATCGTCCATGTCGGGACATCCAAAATGTTTAAAACATATTACAAAAGGCTTGTTTAAAATGAAGCATAAATATGTATAAGGCTGTGAAAACAATACATGTATTTGGTGGCACATACAACAAAAACAGCCATTTTACAAAAACAGAGCAGTATCGCTTAGGGCTTTCTACATATATGTAGCAGCCTTTACACATGTGGATTTTGCAAAACTGCATATCCAGGGAAACAAATTAATGAGTCCAGCTCCAAAATGCAATTTTTTTCATATAAGTGCCTCTTCAAAAATAGCTACTTATATATGCAGGCCAATTTGTATGTGAATATCTTTATGCATGTAACTGTCTAAAATTGCCTCCAACATATTTGTTTCCCAGCATGGGACACATGTTACATATCTGAATGTTTTGTCTCAGTTTTACTCACATATTCTTCTCTGGACAGATAATGATTTGTGGGAAGGCAGAAATGTATCAAAGAATTGTTGACAAGCTGGTGATTTATTTGATTGAAATACTGACAATGAAGTATAAAGTATGGAGGTTGCTCTCATCACAAAAACTGCCATCCAATACTAAATCTTCCCTTTCAAATTCAAGACATAGAATTTCAGCAAAACTTGTCACTGCATCAAATGACCTAATATTATCTGTGAGCTCTCTGTGGTCCAGGGATGTTGAAAATACCAATACTGATTTCATTTTGTCTTAAGCATATGAAAATTAATTTCATCTCCAAATTTTTGAATAAAAAGGTTCTGTATGTCCTTGATATTTACAGTAGTGTCTTTGTCATGTAGTCAGACATTTCTGGCAGAGAATATTCTACTTTTGAAAAATCAAGATTTTGAAGAAATTTCTGGCATGCTTTTTTCACACAATCATGATTTATTCCGATAGCTTATTTTTAGCATCAGTTGAGCAGTGACATCTCAAAAGGTAGGAACTCATGCAATTTCCATGATGCAATATTTTATTTATTTAAAAATATTTATATTCTGCACTATATCACAGCATATTACAATAATACATAGATCAAATCATAATTAATGTGGGTATATCGGAGGGGTTTTCCAATATGATGTCATGAAGACATAATTTTACAAATACTCTGATCG
This sequence comes from Ichthyophis bannanicus, assembly GCA_033557465.1. Classification (NCBI taxonomy): domain Eukaryota; kingdom Metazoa; phylum Chordata; class Amphibia; order Gymnophiona; family Ichthyophiidae; genus Ichthyophis; species Ichthyophis bannanicus. The sequence goes on along the minus strand of CM066031.1, from coordinate 264,291,610 downwards.
TTTAGCTCTGCACCATTAGGAGCTGTGCAATGATTACAACAGTGGGCTGAGAACCAGGGAATCAAAGGTATAACTCTCACAGCAGTTCCTTGTGATCTTGGGCAGGTGACTTAATCCTCCATTGCCTCAAGTACAAGCTTGATGGCATGCTATGGTCATGTATTATATAGCATTTGATAGAAAAATGTGACAGCAATTTTGGATCCGGAGAGTTTTGGGACCGGCCTGGAGGATACTTTCCCCTCTCAACGTGATTCACAGAATAATCACTTGGAACTGACACCTCTATACTCAATGCTGTTCTGGTACTTTTTTTCCTTTACAATAACTTTACCCTTTTACAAAGAACTTGCAAATTTAAACTGTAACATTATAACTTCAAAAACTTAAATAGTCTCTTGTGACATTCTCTGAGGACAGAAAATATACTTTATGTACCTGAATGTAACTTGCTTTGAGCCTCGACTGAAAAAGGCATGAGCTAACTCCAAAATCCTAGGTTCTCTGGCTATGTACAGTATGCTGCAATTCACTCTTCACTTGTCTACTTGGCCTTAACAAATGTTGTTGCTTAGCATTTGGCCCTGTATAGCCTTTAGCATCATTGCATGTAGTGTCTACATGAGAACAGTTTGCTTTCAGTACATAAGGACAGTAGTATTCTCTATGATGAAAATTCCTTCTGAAAGGAGGGTCACCAGTTTACCATGAAGCTTTCTTACGTCCCAGCTAGACAGATAGCAGAGAGTAACATCCAGTAACCTCACCTCCGCACCCTTCTGTACAACTCAAGGAGTTCCTTCCCCAAGGCTCCTCCCTATCAGCTCTTCTCTTCAACATCTATATTGTGACGCTCGCGCCCCTACCAGGCAGTTGCCTAGTAGGGACGGCTGGCCACCTTTATCCCTTCGAGGGTTGTAGTTGTGTTAATAAGAGAAACCGAGTGGTTGTTCAAAGCGCACAGGAAATTTTTATTCGGTTTCCAAAGTTGGCAAGTGATGAACATAAAAATTCTTTAAGCACTTTTTCCAGACAAAAGAAATACAGGATAATTTCTCCAAATCAAAATGTCCAAACAAAACTCACAGCAGTTTCTATTCTTCACTGCAATTGTTTGACATTCCAAAACAAAAGCATTTATAAAACTCTTCACAGCTTCCAACCTGCTGTTGCCACGCCCCATACAAACAGTTCTAACTGTTTGGGCCTTTACTGAAGTTTAGCAGTTTAAGCTTCCTAAGAGAGAGATTCCTAACCTCTTGTCTTCAGGGTTACTCTTCTCTTCAACTCTTGAAACTGCTTTTAACTTGCAACAGCTTCCTTTTATATTTCACTGTTTTCTAACAGACATTACTATTGTATTTTAGTGCACAGCTCACATTCCATCTCAGAGGCTTCTGACTCAATAACACTTTCTTCAGGGCCTACCTCCATACTCTCAATTGAGCTACAGCTTTGTGCTCTCTGGAAGTGCTCTGGTGTCTTTTCCTTCAGAGTCTTCACAATGTTAAACAATCTTCTCACACTGCCTGGCCTTGGCTCCTCCAAGCCGGTCTCCTGTGTGTCTCTCCTGCTTAACCTCCCTCCCGAGATACTTCTTGCTGTGCTGAGGCTTCAGGTGTCTGAAAGTCTCCTCTGAGTCAGAGCAAGAACTATTCTGGTGGCACTGCTCATTCCCTGCGTACCTTTCTTGGCTGCCTTTGTAATGGTTCCTCCATTTGCTGCTCTCCTTGGCTGCAAGGGTTTTCCACAGCTTGGCCCCAGACCTCTCCTGTCTGTGCCTCCTGGAAATTGGACTTGAACCTGGGCTAGGCCTTGAACTGCAGCTGCCACTGGTGCTTGCTCCTGCACTCCTCCTGGACCTTCTGCTCACAGCTCCTTCCTCCTCCTCCTGCAAACTCAAACTGTGCCTCTCTCTTTTGTTTGTTCTTCCTCTGTTAACTGTTGAGCTGGGCAACTCCCTTCCTAGCTCCTCCCACTTGGACCTCCTACTCCTCTGCAGGGTTGTCCTGTGGTCTGTGATTGGTTTACCTTTGGCTCTGCCCTCTAGGTTTCTTTCAGTGCTTCTAGTATGGAGCCTAGGATTTTGTGCTCCCATCCCCCGCAATGAAAAAAAATCCTTCTTTTTTCCAGTTTTCCCTAGCTGGGCTGCACTCACCTCATCACAATATCCAGCCCATATGCAAAATATTTAACAAAAACAAGATACAATATGCCATATATGCCGATGATATCATGGCATATGCCCCTATCCACCTGGACACCCCAGACTATACCACAATATCAACCTGCATTCATGAAAAAACGACCTCGCTTACTAACAACTTAAACATCAACATAAAAAAATCTGAAGCAATCATCATTATGAGAGACTCCACATTCACTACTCCTACTTCTATCAACATCTCAAATACACCGATTACAATAAGAGACGAAGTTCGGTATCTTGGTGTGATTCTAGACAAGCAACTTACCCTCCAACCGCATATCAACAAGATGTCCAAAACAGCCTTCTTCAAACTCGCAATGCTCCGGAGACTAAAACCTCTCCTCAATAAAGAACATTTCCGCACAGTATGCCAGGCCATCATTATACCTGTGCTGGACTACTGTAATATCCCATTCCAAGGTCTACCTAAACAAACCACCCAGCCCCTACAAATAGTCCAGAACACCGCTGCCTGTATTATTGCTGGTGCTTCAATACAAGACCATATAACTCCAATACTACATGATCTGCACTGGCTACCAATCTCTTCACAGGCAAAATATAAATCAGCACTCACCATCTTCAAAATTAAAAACAATATGTCAGCAGGAATACTACAGGAACTCATCAGAACCAAAGCAAGCAAAAGACCAGACAGACAGAAACAGCACCAAAAACAATATACCAACACCTAGTCTATTCACAAGAACCAACAAATCCACATCCATGCGAGCCTTTTCTCTTGCTGCCCCTGCTATTTGGAATGGCCTCCCAGATAATCTAAGATCAACAACAGATATAAAAGATTTCCAGAAGTTGCTCAAAACCACCCTATTCATTGAACAATTCAACGAAGACCCTCCAATAACACTAATCACTCCACAAGCCGATTTACACAAGCCATGCCATCTACACCATTCAACCATCCCATTACTCTTATTAAGATGTACATAGTTTAGTTGATGTTACAAGAGACTATTTAAGTTTTTGAAGTTATAATGTTACAGTTTAAATTTGCAAGTTCTTTGTAAAAGTTAAAGTTATTGTAAACCGCCTTGATTAAATGAAAAGGCGGCATAGAAAAATTGTTAAATAAATAAATCTTCATTCTTCCCAGAAGGATCTGTTGTAGCTTCCACCTCTAAAACAAACGAGGTTGATAGGCACCTGAAAGAGTGGTTTTAGTTCTGTGAGCCCACTGTGGAAGAATGTCTTGCCCTTGGAGTTAAGGGATGAACTGCATTATCTGCGGTTTTGAAAGGCCCTAAAACTTGGTTGTTTATCTTGTTTTATGGGAGGTGTCCAATGGGGCTGATATAGGTGTTGATAGGTTGGGTTGTTAGATATGAGGGGGGTTAATTCTGTCAAGGGGGGGGAGACCAGGTGATAGGGTTGAGTTGTGAGGGGGAAAATGCTTGAGGGGTTGTGGTGTTTTGTTTTGTTTTTCATTTTTATTGTTGTACTGAAAGTTTTTTGTCTTTATTGTTAACTGCTGTATGTCTTGTTGGCAGTGTATCAAATGAATAAATCAAATGAAATCAAGTTTTCTGTTCCATAAGTAAGTCAAAGAATGCTCAGATTTCTCTGTAATGAGCAATGTCTTTAAATAGGTTAGTTTTGTGCATACAATGACAGTAATGAACCTCACTTTAAAGCAAGGGATTATGATCTCAGTCTCTCAAACTAATTGCTAATACTTTGAATAGTACTTGACTCGTGATAGAAAGCCTCTTTCTTGAGTTCATAGGAAGTCGTATGTATAGACAATTTTTAAAGACGCACTTGGAAATTCCTTTTAATCCAGCCCGTGGTACCCAACACATTGAGAAATATCTCTGTATCTTTCTGCCACATTTTCTTGGTCTCTGACTGCACTTCTTGGTACTTAACCCTTTGAAGGCTTACTTTAAAATTTTAATCCACATTCTGCAGCCAGGTTAATTTTTGCATTTTTCAGGAAAATTGTACCCATCTTATTCAATATGTTATAACAGTGATTTTCTTTCTACTATGGTCATTTGATAGAAAAATGTGACAGCAATTTTGGATCCGGAGAGTTTTGGGACCGGCCTGGAGGATCTTTTCCCCTCTCAACGTGATTCACAGAATAATCACTTGGAACTGACACCTCTCTACTCAATGCTGTTCTGGTGCTTTTATTTCCTTTACCACTGTGTCTGGTTGCCTTGCTTTCTATCATCAGACTAGGGGTTTCCCAAGTGATCATAGCCTTTTCATTCTTCATAATTCTCTTAGGGGTATGTTTACTAAATGGCAGTAAAGGAGCAAGTGTGCCATTAGCACGTGCTAACTGTGCACATGCACACTTAGCACATACAAAAAGCCACTTTAGTGTGTGCTAACGGCACCAGCAGCGTAAAACGCCCTGTGGGTCAATGGGCGGGGAGTGGGCAAGAACAAGGCTTGCTCCCTTAATGCAGGCACCTTAACGGCAGGAAACCTAATGCAATTCAAAACCTGGCGGAAAGGGTGTATTTTGAGGGGAGAGAGACTATTTTACATCTTCAATGTGATGCACAGACAGGGGAGCCCAAGAGAGTAATAGTAGTGCTCCATTAGCAGCAACAGCATTGTGCCCATGTATGAAAGGGCACTATATTGATGGTGCAAATGGAGGCAAAGGAGGTGGCACATGGGTCATGCAGTGGGGGCTGCAGGTGTTCAGGGGGGAACCAGGCAGCTGCCTAGATGGCACATCGGAATATAAGACTAAAAATATGCCAAACTGTGTCAGACCAAGGTCCATCATGCCCAGTATCTTATGTCCAACAGTGCACAGTCTAGGTCACAAGTACCTAGCAGTTTCCCAAAAAGACACACAGGATCCCCAAATAACTGTAATGGGGCAAGCAGTGCATAGCTCGGGACCTCTCTAGCAATAGAGTATGGACCATTACCCAGGAACCCGTCCAAACCTTTTTAAACCCAGCTACACTGACAGCTTTTATTTTATTTATTTAACATTTTTTATATACCGTTTTTCATTTTATCAAAGCGGTTTACAGTGAAACAGAAAAAGTCTTACATGGAATGGTAAATGACTATTTACATTTAACTGTTTACAATGTTACAACTATATACATTAGATAGGTATTTAGCTTGGGTGAAGTCTTATTGGGAGGGGACAGTTGTGTAGGGATTTCATTCCTGTGATTGTGTGTTTCTTATGCAGTTGTAGTGTTCAGTAAAGAGGTAGGCTTTTAGATATTTTCTGAAGTCGGTGATGTCTATAATATCTCTTAGGTGGTGTGGGAGTGAGTTCCATAGTGGGGTTGTATAACATTCGAATTCCCTGTGATGCACTTTGTGAAGTGTTGGTCCGTATGAAGGCTGTTGAGAGGGTGTTTTGGTGGAACTTCCTCCTTGATCATGTGTCTGAGATTCTTTTGATTATTTTGTTTAAGCATTCAGTGGACTGGTTATTTAATATCTTGAAGGTCATCATAATGGCTTTATATTCTCTTCTGGATTGGATGGGTAGCCAGTGGAGGTCTTTTAAGACGGTGTTGATATGCTTTTAAGACGGTGTTGATATGATTTTTTTGCTCCTGTAATAAATCTAGCAGTTGTATTTTATGCCAGTTGCAGAGTATGTGTTGTGCTTTTGGGTAGACCATGGAGTATCATATTGCTGTAGTCTAGCTGTGGGGTGATTATTGCCAGGCAGACAGATCTGAAGTGGTTCTGTTCTAATATGGGTTGTAGGTTCTGTAGTATCTTCATTTTGTAGTAGACTTTGGAGGTGGTTTTGTTGATATGGGATTGGAAATTGAGCCTCTGGTCCAGATGTATTTCCAGATATCTTACCTCATTCTTGATTGTAATTGGACAATTTCCAATTAGCAGACTATTTGGTGGGTTGAAGTAAGTGTTTCTTGTGATTCCGAGGGCTTCAGATTTCTTGTAGTTGATTGTTAAATTGCGCTGTGCCAGCCATTCGGTTATTTCTATCATGCATGTGGAGATGGATGAGAAGTCTGGGTTCATGGTGTCAACTGGAGAATATATTATAAGGTCGTCTGCCTATAGGTGGTAGTGTGTGTTGTAATTCTGTATGATCTTGCAGACTGACTGTATGTATATGTTGAAGAGTAAAGCAGATAAAGTTGAGCCTTGAGGTAGGCCTTGATGTAGTGAGAATGGTCTTGATTTGCTGCTCTTTATCTTCACTTCTGTCATTCTGTCAGATAAATAGGAGTGGAACCAGGTCAGTGGGGTGTCACTTATTCCAATCTCTGACAGTCTGTCTAGGAGTGTGGAGTGTATTATTGAGTCGAATGCAGCAAAAATATCAATGAAAATGAGTAAGAATCCTTGTTTGATATTTTCAATCCCTTTAAGGACTGTGTTTATCAGGGATGTGAATAATGTTTAGACTCTGTGGGATTCTCAGAATCTGTGCTGTTATGGGTCAAGAGGGAAGTTAGAGTCTACATGGTCCTGGAGCTGATGCTGAACAGTTTTTTCAATTATTTTGGATAGGAGCGGTATGCTGGATATTGGATGGTATGAAGATGGTGAGCTTGGGTCAGAGGCTGGGCTTTTTATGAGTGGTCTTATTGAGGAGATTTTGAGCTGTGGTGGCATAAATCCTTGTAAGAGGGAAAGGTTTGCTATTCTGCATAGCATTGGTGCTAGTTCTTGAGACATAGCTTTTATCCAGGTGGTAGGGCAGGAGTCGAGGGGTGAAGTTGTTGTATTAAGAGATTTTAGTAAGTTGGTGCAATATTCTTCAGAGATTGAGTAAAACGCTGTCCAGTTCTTTGAGGAATCTTGTTTTGAAGCTAATGGTGCTGGAGAGGGAGGCAGGTTTGGCAAGATATGCGAGCAAGTGAGTTTGCTTTGAAGATATATTTCATATGTCTCAGGGTTTAAGAGGTCTGCGTCGTTGTTATAAGGTTTCCTAGTTAGATCTTTGATTATTGAGAAAAGCTCTATAGGATGGTTAAGTGACTTCATTATGATGTTTGTATGGTGTTGCTTCTTATGGTCCACAATCAGTTTGTTGTATTCTTGTTGCTTTGCTCTATGCTGTTGGTGAACAGTCTGTTCTTTATTTCTCTATTTTCGTTCCAGTCTTTGTAATGTGAGTTTTGCTCATCTTATATCTGAGGAGTACCAAGGGGCTTTGTTATCTCTACGAGATGTATTATTCTTAGGTGAGGCAAGGGCAGCTGGTGAGATAGTGTCATTCCAGTTAGATATAAGTGTTGGGAGCTCTGTAGATTTGTTGTCTAAGATTGAGAGGATTTGTTTGAGGAGGGTGTCTTTATTGAATTCTTTGAAGCCTCAGGGGTTATTTGAGCAGTTGTGTCTAGGCTGAGGCGGATTGATAGGTAAATTGAAGGTTATCATGTGATGGTCAGACCAGGGTACTGGGGTTACATGGTAGTTGATGTGAGAAGGGAGGTTGGAGGACACAAAAACTAAGTCAAAGGTATTTCCATTATCATGTGTTTGGGTATCAATGATTTGCGAGACGTCCTGTAGTATTATTGGTTGTTCCCCCTTGTTGAAGTATCTTGTACCAAGCTCAGTTATATAAGGGAAGCCATCAGGATCTGAGGTTGGGGCTCTATATATTAGGGCTATTATCATGTTTTTGTTTTCTAGGGTTATAGAGTTTAGTTTGGGAGCTGACAAGTTGCTTGTGATCTTCAGGCTTGTTGGAGAGGATGAGGGTTCCTCCGCTTCTGCGTCGAGTTCTGGGACAGTGGTGGTAGTCCATGGTTGCTGGAGTGAGTTGGTTTAGAAGTACGTTGTCTGCGTCAGTCAGCCATGATTCGGTTATACACATGATTTCTACTTTGTTGTCTTAGATGTAATCTGATATGGTGTGTATTTTATTGCAGATAGAGCATGCATTTATTAGGGAGCATATGATTGTTCTGGTTTGTAGTTCAGGTTGTGTAATCTCATTTGTTTTCTATCTGTAAAAGGCAGTGTGATCTTCTCTGAGGGTTGGGATACTATGATTGACGTACTAGTAGTTGTCTAGGTGCGCAGAGTATTGGGATTGGATTATTCCATGTGCATGTAGCATTGGATGGCTTTATTAAAATGGTAGCTAGTAGGAAGAGGAGAAGGGTAGCTTGAAGTGAGGAATGACTAGATTGTGTGGTGATCTTAGTGTGTCTGGATTGGGCGATTTCGTATTATGTCACGAATGTGGTTCCATTGATTATGCATTGACTGAAAAAATATTTTTGCTTAGAAGACCCAAATGGGTTACACCATAGCTGCATTGCAGGTTCCCTAGTCTGTCCAGAGTCTGATGGCATAAAAAATGATCTACATTTACCTGTTCTACTCCGGTCAATAATCTATAGACCTCTATCATATCCCCCATCAGTTGTCTCTTCCCCAGGTTGATGAGCCCCAACCTTTTTAGCCTCTCCACAAAAGGGTATTCTGCCATCCGCAGAACCATCTGTGATGTTCGTCATGATCCCACAGTGACAGTGGCAGCACACAGTACTGCTACTGCTGCGGAAAGGCAATGTGCCATATGGGGAGGTCCAAGGGTCCTGGCACCCCAGGCAGAGATCCATGCTGCAACCCCCTTCACCCCCCCCCCCCCATGCTGCTGCAGAACCTAGCTGTGGGGGAAGAGGCCGAGCCCTCCAAGTAGCTGGAAAATGCAGGGAGGTCTGTATATCACACCAATGCAAATAGATTTCTCTTTCCCTCTTTCTAGTTTAACCCACAATGCCTCCTCTCTCCCTTTTAAGCACTGTAATTCCAAAGCTTTAATAGTAGTTTTTACATATAGTGCCACTCCTCCTCCCCTTCTTCCTACCCTGTCCTTTCTGAATAAAGTATAGCCAGGTATAGTTACATCCCAGTCATGGTTTTCTGTGAACCATGTTTCTGTAACTGCCACTAAATCCAAGTCAGCCACTCCCACCAAAGCTTTAACTTCAGGGATCTTATTTCCCATGCTACGGGCATTAATACACACTGCTTTCCATATGTTACCCCTGTTACCCATTTCCATAAAGGTATTTAATGTATCACCTACCTGGGGGCTTTCACTTACCTGGGGGCTTTCTTCACCCATCCCCAACGAATCTAGTTTAAAGCCCTCTTCAGTAGATTAGCCAGTCTACTACCAAAGATGCGTTGACCTTTCTTGGACAGATGGATGCCATCTCTGCTCTGCAACCCTTGGAACAGCATCCCATGGTCTAGGAAACCAAAACGCTCTCGATGACATCATCCACGCAGCCATGCATTCATCTCCAGGATGCGAGCCTCTCTGCCTTGGCCTTTACCCTCAACAGGGAGGATTGAAGAGAACACCACCTGTGCACCTAACTGCTTCACCCTCTGTCCCACAGCCATGAAGTCACTTTTGATACGTTCTGAGGTATACCTGGCAGTACCTTCTCCTATTGCTTCCCTGCCCCCCTTTCAGCATTTCAGTGGCTTTTCTGTATTAAGGTGCATGCCAGACACCTTCCCGCAGCATGTGCTATTACCACATGGTAAGTGTCCACTACCACCCCTTAATGTCCTATTACTGCATGGTAAGTGTCCACTATCACCCTTAATGCAGCATGTGTTATTACCACATGGTAAGTGTCCACTAGCACCCGTTAACACCGGAATGCCTCTGACACTCCCAGCACACTTACCACACAGTAACCCCTTATCGCTGCCATTAACACATGGAAAAGACTGCTCCTTTACCGCGGTTTAATAAACATACCCCTTAAGGTCATGATCCCAGTGCTTTTCCAATACAGCAATGTTGTAGTGTTTTCAAAGATTCCAATAAATGAGATGTGCCAGTTTATTGTGCCTTTCTGTATAGAAGTTTTCTGTCATCATAATTTTGCAGCCAGCTTTTAGATGACTAACCATTTTTAGCTCTTACAAAATCTACCTATGTCTGTTTTGCCAGTTTTTTCTATGCTTGCTGTGAACCATCTCATGTGTAATCCACTGTCCTGGGATTCAACTATCAAGCTCTCATTTTTTTTGTTTCAGTTCACTTCACCTTAACTATTCATGTGTCCAGTTTTGATTGACAAATAGTTTCTGGAGTAACATTTTGAAAGAAATATCGATAAACCAGGAAGATATATTATAATTATTTGAAGAGCTTAGTCAGAACAGGGCCCAAATGGTCCGCATACCTTTTCATCACTCCCCGGGGCCTTCCCCACTGGCAATCGGCATATGGTCAACAGCACCTCCTGTCCCGTGATTTCAGCTTCCAAAAGTGTCTCCTAGTTTTTAGAAGCAAAGGTATCATTTTAATGTTACAGGGACCTTTGCACAATAGGAAGATTGACTAATTCAGCTTCCATTGATTGAATTGTCTGCAAACTTACTGGCAGGGAGGGGCCGGTTGCAAACTTGCTGACAGGGAGGGGCTGGTTAATAGTGGAGGTCTTGCAGACACCTGGTCGAACCTGGGCTCCACAGCTTCTCCTGCAAACAGATAAGCTCCAGCTTTGTTTCATTTACCTGTTGGTTGTGTAGCTGATATAACATTTAACTGCTATATTTTTTACCTATCTGTTGTAGCTGATATACACTTTAACTGATGGTTTTACATTCATTTCTGGGACTATTCTGACTGCCTACATTCCTTGTGTAGCCCTCAAATCAGAAATCTAAGTGTGCCCTCAGTTCATGTAAGGCCTGCTGTCCAAGGACACTTAGGTTCCCGCCCACCGTACCCCTCACCCCACCCACCCCAGGGCTGCATTGCCTATATAGCGGTCATATACATTGACATCTATCCTCTTAATTTGGTGTTAGGTCCACCTTCTCTTCTCCTTCTAGGACCACACATGTCTTGTATTCAGTGCAATAATTGTGGTGCGTTCATTCTGAGACGAATCATCTGGAAACTAAGAGCTTGCCCTATATGCCTATATGCCTCAAGTTAGCAGCCATACATAAAGAATTGACTCTATTAAGAGAAGAAGTAGCTGCAATGAAACGCACCTCTTCTAGGATACAAACCAAACAAAGTCCTCCGCCGCTCCCACAGAGAATCAAACATCCCAGGAACAAATGGATCACAGTAGGCTCTGGTAGATTGCGTCCTGTAATGCAGAAACACCCTGTACATCATGAGATATCACAGCATAATGCCTTCTCTGCTTTGGTTAATGAGGATGCCCAATCCAGGGAAGCTGAAGGACCCTTAAATGAGACAGCTAATGCCCAATCTCCTGATAAAGCACCAAATATGAAGAAAAACTCAAGGAACAGAAAACTACTACTACTTGGTGATTCCATCATCAGAGGCACCAACTTGCGAACACAGTTCAAAGGAGAGACGTTAGTCAAATGCCTCCCAAGCTCTTCAGCTAGCAAGAATACAAACCAAACTGTTAATGTACTTAGCGTTGAAAGTGAGCACTCCAAAATTGATGTTGTCATACACTTGGGCACAAATGACCTGGCTAGAAACAGTGCCACTACAGTTCAAAGGGACTTTCAAACTCTGGGGGAGAAACTAAAGCCCATTGTTAACATTGTAGCATTCTCAGAAGTTCTACCTGTTCTTGGTAAAGGGGCAGAAAGGCTACATTGCATAAAGAACTTTAACACATGGCTCCAGACCTGGTGCAAAGAGGAAGGATTCAGATTTATAGGCGACTGGGGAAACAGATGGACCAACAAGAGACTATACTGTGCTGATGGACTACATCTCTCTGCCGCAGGGAAAAGAATCCTAGGTGAAAAATTCAGGCAGTATGTGGATATGCATTTAAACTAGAAAAAGGGGGTGATGGACGGGGAAGGTCAAGTTCTGGATGTCACTCCCTGCGAAAGCAGAATAACATCAGAAACAGCCACACTTTTAAACCACACATTAAAAACAAGTGGGAAGAAGTGGGCAGAACAAAATCAATGCAAAATACACGCAAGCCAGTTAAATGCTGGAAAGCAATGAGCACAAATGCTCGAAGCTTAGCCAACAAAGTTCCAGACCTGGAAGCTCTAATGGTGGAAACGGATTTGGACATCGTGGCTATTACAGAAACATGGTTTAATGAATCGCATGATTGGGATATAGCCATAACTGGCTATAATCTATTCAGAAGAGACAGAGAAAATGGAAAAGGAGGAGGAGTAGCCTTGTATGTCAAAAGCAATATTAAAGCTACTGCAATGCAGGGAGCATGGGGAAAAGAAGAAGCGCTCTGGATTATGTTGGAAAGAGGAGATGGCACTGTCATTCATACTGCTGTAGTCTACAGACCTCCAACTCAAATCAAAGAGATAGATAAAGAATTGATTATAGATATTGCCAAGATAGCCACAAAAGGGGAAGCGATCATATTGGATGATTTTAATCAACCCGATGTGGATTGGATTACTCCTTCTGCGAATCTGGAAAGAAGCAAAAAAATTGTGGATGCTCTCCAAGATGCGTTACTTAGACAAATGGTGATGGAACCAACCATGGAAAGCTCAACGCTAGATTTAGTGCTCACCAACAGTGATAGCATGTCGAATGTCTTGGTGGGTGCCCCTGTGAGCAACAGCGATCATCACACGGTGTGGTTTGAGATAAAAGCCAAAGTGCAGTCCAATCATAGCAAGCTCAAAGTCCTAAACTTCAAAAACATTGACTTCAATAAAATGGTTGAGTACCTAAAGGAGGAGTTGACAGAGTGGAAGGAGAGAAGGGAAGTGGAATTGCAATGGGCTAAACTAAACGTGGCAATAAAAGGGGCAACAGATAAATATGTAAGAAAAGAAAAGAAAAACAAGAGGAGAAGAAAACCTATTTGATTTTCCAAAGAAGTGGCTGCTCAAATAGAGGCAAAAAACACAGCTTTTGCAAAATTCAAAAGCTTGCAAACAGAGGAACACAGAAATGAATACAGGATCAAACTCAAAGAGACAAAAAGAGAAATAAGGATAGCAAAATCAAAGGCAGAGGAAAAGATGGCTAAAGGTGGCTAAAGATGTTAACTGTGGCGACAAAACTTTCTTCAGGTATATTCGGGAAAGGAAGAAGATCAGAGGTGGAATTGCAGGACTCAGAACTGCTGGGAACGGACTCGTGAAAAGTGACTGAAAAAGCGAAATTGCTAAACAAATACTTCTGCTCTATTTTTACTAAAGAAAATCCTGGAGAAGGACCACCTGTGACTCCCAAATATAAAAATGGGAATGAAGTAGATACCACATCATTCACAGAAGATGAGGTGTTAGAACAACTTGCAAAACTGAAAGTGGACAAGGCCATGGGACTGGATGGGATACATCCCAGGATACTGAAAGAGCTCAGAGAGGTTCTTGCAGGACCGTTAAAGGATATTTTCAACAGATCCTTGGAAACAGGAGAGGTTCCTCAGGACTGGAGAATGGCTGATGTCGTACCTCTACACAAAAGTGGTGACAGGGAAGAAGTGTCAAACTACAGGCCCGTGAGCCTTACCTCGGTGGCGGGAAAAGTAATGGAGGCGCTCCTGAAAGTGCGAATAGTGAACTTTCTCAAAACCAACAGGTTTCAAGATCCGAGGCAACATGGTTTTACCGAAGGATGATCTTGCCAAACAAATCTGATTGAGTTCTTTGACTGGGTGACCAGAGAACAAGATCAGGGGCAAGCGATGGATGTCATCTACCTGGATTTCAGCAAAGCCTTTGATACTGTCCCTCATAGGAGGCTTACCAATAAACTCAGTAGTTTCGGGGTGGGTCCCAAGGTGGTAAACTGGATCAGAAATTGGTTGACTGACAGACAACAGAAGGTGATGGTAAATGGAGCTCACTCGGATGAAAGGAAGGTGATTAGCGGGGTGCCCGGGGTTCGGTCCTGGGCCCGGCACTGTTCAATGTATTTGTGAGTGATATTGCTGAAAGACTGAATGGAAAGGTCTGACTTTTTGCAGATGACGTGAAAATGGAGGGAGGGATTAACATGAGGAAAGATCTACAAAAGCTGGAAGAATGGTCTAATGCTTGGCAATTAAGATTTAATGCAAAGAAGTGCAGTGTCATGCACTTGGGTAGCAGAAATCCAAGGGAAATGTACGCAATAGGGGGTGAGAGGTTGGTGTGCACGGATCAGGAGAAAGACCTTGGTGTGATTATTTCTGTAGATCTCAAGGTGGCAAACAGTGCGACAAGGCCGTGGAAAAAGCCAGGAGGATGTTGGGCTGCATATGAAGAGGAATTACTAGCAGAAAGGAAGAGGTACTAATGCCACTGTATAAGTCACTGGTGAGGCCTCATTTGGAATACTGTGTTCAGTTTTGGAGACCATATCTTGCAAAGGATGTAAAAAGAATGGAAACTGTTCAGAGGAAGGCGACCAAAATGATTTGGAGCCTGCATCAGAAGCCTTATGAGAAGAGACTTGAAGACCCACTTTGGAGGAGAGGAGGGATAGGGGAGATATGATTCAGACCTTTAAATACTTAAAGAGAAATAATGAACAAACAAACCTCTTCCAAAGACAGGGAAGCTGTATAACTAGAGGGCATAACATGAAGCTGCAAGGAGGTAAATTGAAAGGCAATGTCAGGAAATACTTTTTCACTGAAAGGGTGGTGGATGCTTAGAATGCCCTCCCGATGGAAGTGGTGGGGGCAAACACAGTTACGGAATTCAAAATGGCATGGGACAGACACAGTGGATCCCTTTACAGCAACAGGATAAAATCAAAATAAACTGCACTATCTAATTTCTCAACAAATAGGATGGGTGGGTTCATCCCTAAACAAAGACATGAGGAGGGGTGCCCTGCACAGAGTGGCAGATGCACCCCTGAACAAAGACATGGGGAGGGGTGCACCTACTCCTGCCATCTTACCCCTGCCATCTTGCTGGGCAGACTAGATGGACCATGCTGGTCTTTATCTGCTGTCATTTACTATGTTACTATGTTACTATGTTAAAGTTCCCGGTCTGATTCCAACAATATTGGCAATTCCATATCTCACAGATAGCTATCAATGTGAGTATGACCAGTTAGATCCTCAGCATACAGGTGCTCCAGGTAACTCGCAAATGCTGCCCGGATCTCCCCAGACTCCACCTGCAGTGTCCCCACTTTGCGTATCATGCGTGTAGACTGTTGCCTCCGAAGGCAGAGTGCAAGATACTGCCCAACCTTATTACCCTGTTTATGCCTCATGAGATCTAGATTTCAATGGACGTGCTCATCTATGCGGGTCCGAACTGCCTGCCACTAGTTCCAGGCCGCTGAGAGTCAGTATGTGCATCTTCCAGCTGGAGACCTTTAGTGTCCGCCAAACTCTTGTGCCCACTACCTTGTGCCTCTACAATAAGGTGCCTCTAAGGTTGCCTTAAAATCATCCCAGACCACCAGTAATGCCACCTCTTCTGAGGAGTTCAACTCAAAGTATTCTTGTATAAAAAGATTGTGCTCCCTACAGCCGTAGCGCGTCGAAAGAAGCTCCCCTGTAATGTCCACATCTGATCGCTCCTGGTGGATAAGAGGTCTGAGATGTCAACCCAATAAGAAGAGTGGTCTAACCACGTAATGATCCCATGATCCACCACTATCCCGCCATCCAGCAGGCTTTGATCTACTAACAAATAATAAAATCTTGTGTGGACCCAATGTATCAGTGAGTAATAAGTATAACCCTGCTCCCCTGGGTGGGTGTCCTTCCGAGCATCCTGAAGACCCAAATCTTCCAGCAGGGCCCAAAGCGCCCAACTGGCCCCATTCTCCTTCCAGGCACCTTTGCCTGTGGAGTCTAAACTAGGTAACATACAAGCATTACAGTCTCCACCCAAGACCACTTGCCCCTTAGCGAATTCTGCCAGCGAGGCTTTCAAAACTGCAAAGAATCGTGCCTGACCTTCATTAGGAGCATAGACATTAACTAGGGTGAAGAGAGCACCATCAAGATGAACATTCATAAAGATCCATTGCCCTGCCTTATCCTTCTGCACTTTCTCCATGTCAATGTGCAAGGTCTGGCAAAACAATATGGCTACCCCACACCCCCACACTTCTTCTGGCCCCGCACATCAGAGGCAGCCCAAACTTCTAGAAAGGGCCTATGCCACAATCAGGCCTGATGGATACTGCGGAGATGTGTCTCCTATAGAAAAATTACCTCCCCTCCCAGGGTCCACAGTTCCTTAAACAGGAAGGAGCATTTCCAAGGGAAGTTCAGACCCTTTACATTAGAGGACACAATTTTCAATATGGCATACTATCATCCTCCCCCCACCCCCCTCCAATGTCAAGGAGCATAGGCACTCACTCTCCCCAGTGACTGCGCACACTTGTGCTTCTCCACACCCCACCCTCTCGCTCATCCAGGCTCACTAGCAGTATTCCCCTTCTCAGTCTTCCCTCACAGTGACCCCCCTTCCCACTAAGAACCCAAGTCCCATCCTCTCACAAGACTATTCCCAACTCTATCCCAGAACCCCCTCCCCCTTCCCCTACTTCCACCCTCCCTTCCCAGTCCACATGAATATCTACCCTCATGGCAGATCAGAGGAATGAACGTCCCACATCTTCTGGTCAGCTAAGATCCCCCCTCCACCCACCTCTCTCTTCACATCACGGTCCCCCAGAAAACAATACTTAACAGAAAAAGATAAAAAAGAAAACCCCAAGCATGAGAACATAAACAGCAATGGCTAGCTACAAACACCTGAGGTCAACAGTCCAGCCAATAGGCTCGAGATAGGTTCAGTCTTCCAACGTGGTGAACGCAACAAGGGTCCAATCTCAGCACAGGCTATTAGAAACGGGGTCAGCTCCACATCCCAGCCTCACAACATCCCTCATGTTGAAAATTATGATGCAATCTGGACCAAGGTCATCACTGGATGGGTTTCCTCACCTGTTGCCACTTGGAGGGTAGAGGTCGTGAAGAAGGTGCCACGGGTGCCGTGTTGCTATCGATGAGGTCCACCTGTCGCAAGGCCCGCCAGGCCTCAGTTTGGTCCTAAGATGACACCTTCTTCCCCGCCACCACACAGTTCATGCAGAAGGGAAAGGACCAGAATCCCCTCCCTTAGCAATACCTCAATGATAGACTCCATTTCACAGCGATGCACCAGTGTAAAATGAAAAAGTCTTGAAAGAGGGATACTGGTGCCTCCCGAAATTGTAGCATTTTCTTTTCCCAGCCCCTCCTCAATAGCAGATCTGCATCTGAGTAGCACAGGAAGTGCACGATAATGTCAAGCGGCTTGTTACCAGGGGGCTTCCTCACTGCCCAATGTACCCTCTCAATCTCCATTAAGGCTCCCTGGGCCTGAAACTCCTCTGGCATCAGCAAGCCCTGAATAATGGCTCTCACCATGTCCTTGAGATTCTCAGCTCTTCCTGTGGGTTCTGGTATGCCTGTCAGACGTACATTGTTACAGCAGGCTCTATTCTCAATGTCATCAATCTTGTAAGTAAGCTCCAAGGGAACGCTGCTTATCTGCTGTACATTGCAGATCCATCGGGGCCTCAGCATGGTCTTCCAGTTTTGTCTCGGCCTCCTCTACACGGTGCCCCAGTTCCTTTATATCCCTGCAAAACTCAGCAATTGTATTCATGACATCCTACTGTATTGACCGGAACTCCGTTGCCAGCTCCTCGAACCCCTGATGAATTTTGCATTGCAAAAAGGTGTGCGCAAGGGCTGTCGCACCCCCATGCCCTGTCCCACCCAAATTCTTCTCTCCAGCTCATCAGATACCATATCTAATAGTAAGCTGCCACATGGTCCGGCTCTACCAAGGAGCCGCTGTGAAGCACACGGCTTCTCTTTTGTCTCCGGTTGCTTACTTTTTGCTGCCATCAATTCCCTGGTGCTCCTGGCACTCCCTGCTGAACTGTATACCCAGATCAGTCTCCTGCTGGGGTGATTTAGAGGGCTTTTGCTCACTTAACGTGGTGGAGAGAAGAACCTAAACCTTCATTAGTGTCAGTGACGTCACTTCCTCTGGTCCGCTGCTCTTTAACATATTCGTTAATGACCTGGAAATAGGAATAACAAATGAGGTAGTCAAATTTACAGATGACACAAAATTATTCAAAGTTGTTCAAATACAAAAGGATTGTGAAAAATTGCAAGAGGACCTTGATAAATTGGAAGACTGGACATTCAAATGGCAGATGAAATTTAATGTGGAGAAGTGCAAAGTTATGCATCTAGGAAAGAAAAACCCAAAATATGGTTACACAATACAAAGTTCCACATTAGGAACCACCACCCAGGAAAAAGATTTAGGCGTCATCATAGATAACACATTGAAACCCTCCGCCCAGTGTATAGCGGCAGCCAAGAAGGCAAATAAAATGCTAGGAATTATAAGGAAAGGAATATAGAATATAACAAAGGATATTATAATGTCTCTGTATTGTTCCACGGTGCAACCACACCTTGAATATTGTGTGCAATTCTGGTCGTCGTATCTTAAAAAGGATATAGCAGAATTAGAAAAGGTACAGAGAAGAGCCACCAAAATGGTAAAGGAGAAGGAAGGAAGGATACCCCTATGACAAAAGGCTTAAAAGATTAAGGCTTTTCAACCTGGAAAAGAGATGGCTGAGGGGAGATATGATAGAGGTCTATAAATTAATGAATGGAGTGGAACGGATAAACGTAGATCGATTCTTTATGGCATCAAAAAGTAGAAAGACTAGAGGACATGCAATGAAGCTACAGTATAACCCATTTAAGACTAATAAGGAAAAATATTTTTTCACTCAATAAGTAATGAAACTCTGGAATTCGTTACTGGAGGATGTGGTAAAAGCCCAGATAATCCACTGCTTGCCCCAATACAAGCATTATGGAACTTGTGTGTCTTTTTGGGAAACGGCTAGGTACTTGTGACCTAGATTGGCCACTGTTGGAAACAGGATACTGGGTTTGATGGACCCTGGTCTGACCCGGTATGGCATTTTTTTTTCTTTTTTATGTATCATGTTTTTATTAGGCATTGTGAAAGCAGAGGTTTCCATATAATACAGATACACTTACACCAGATAACAGCCAGCACTGGTCATTTTCTGGGGTCTTAGCCAGATACAGTTTCCTTGGTGTAAGGTTTAGCCTGTGTACTACTTGAAACTGTGTATGTCTCCATGAGGTGACCCATGTATTTTTATATATACCATCATGAATTTGCCCCCAAACATTATCCTCCAGTTCCCTCCCTAACCATTTAAACCATCTATCTCTATGGGGATGGGTACGACCATCTTCCTCCTCTAATTGCACTTTGTATATTTCCAAAATTATTGCCTTCTTAATTTGCCCCTTAAACAAGGCTCATTCCATCTGAGTGTTGGGCCGAGTTAGCTGTCTTTTGGCATCTCCCTGTTCCAAAAAATGTCTGAGCTGGAAATATTGAAATAAGGGATTTTATGTCGCCATACCTGTTCCAACTCTTGCAGTGATCTCACCACTCCCCGTTCCAATAAATCTGCTAACCTTTCCTTTCCCACCTTCCTATCTTGCTCAATAAACTGGGAGAACTCTTTCCAAAAAGGGGGAGTAGTCCTCAATCTTGGTCCAGCTCGATTTCGGTGATGGAAACCAGCCCAACCTTTTCCCAACAATGTCAATATTGAAGATTGCCTGAAGGAAAGGATGATCCCTACTATCTTGTGTCTTTTCCTTTTCTGCTCCCCTCTCTAACGATTGGAATAATGACTAGGAACCTATTACTTCTCTCTCCAGCTTTACCCAGTGGTCCTCCCCCTCCCCCCTCAGATAGTGGCCTCAAAATGCTCTAACCACACTGCTCGATAATACCAGAGTAGAACCGGGAAATGGATACCCCTTCTTCCTTAGATTTATATAGCCTACGAACACTAATTCTCACTCTTTTCCCCTCCACACAAATTTTACCAGCCGGGACTCCCATTTCTTAATAGCTGAGTCTAATATATGGATTGGGAGATGAGTAAACAGAAAAAGGAATTTAGGGATAATATTCATTTTAAGTGCCTCCATTCATCCAAACCAACTTAGCTGGAGTGCCGACCAGGCCACCAATTCTTCACTTATTTTGGTGGCCAGGGGTTTATAATTGAGATCATACAACTCCCTGGGGTCTGCAGAGATCCTCATTCCCAAGTATTTAATGTCCCTTTTTGCCCGAGAAGGAAAGTTCGAGATCTCGTCTTTACCAAGTCCCCCAAGCGCCAACATCTCAGTCTTTGCTAAGTTTACTTTAAACCCCAAAACACTGGAGAAACTGTCCAATTCCTCCAACAATACCGGGAGGGATTTCTCTGGTTGGGTCACAAAGATAAGCATATTGTCCACATAGAGAAGGATCTTATGTTGTGATCCTCCCAAAGTTACAGGCCGTATACCTTGCTGCGCTCGAAGTCTCCTCACCAGAGCTTCTATGACAATTGTGAACAACAACGGCAACAAGGGACAGCCCTACCTTGTCCCACCAAGAGACTAAAGGGCTCTGATTGCTGCCCATTCACCAAAACCCTAGCCCACAGACATTGGTATAGCGCCCTGACCTCCCGTAAGAACCCTCGAGCCAGTCCCATCTTTCCCATCGTAGCGAACAAAAAATCCCACTCCTCTCTGTCAAAGGCTTTTTTAGCGTCTAAAACAACACAAAGTGTAGGGATCTTCTTTACCTTGACAAGGTGGATTAGGTTCACCACCCTTCTAACGTTATCCACTATCGCCCTCCCTTTAATAAACCCAGTCTGGTCGGGGTGAATCAACTCCAGCAGAATCCCTTCCAATCTACCTGCCAGTATCTTCGCGTATAATTTAACATCACTGTTAATGAGTGTGATAGGTCGGTAATTCTCACAACGATCAGGTGGTCGGCCCTCCTTTGGGATTATAATAATGTTGGCATTGACTCCGGCAACCTCTTCCCCTGCAGAAAACCTGTGAAATGTTTGGTGAGAAAGGGAGCTATCTCCGTCTGTATTACATGACAGTACTATGCCAGATACCCATCCCTCCGGCTGCCTTCCCCCTGGGAAACGTTCTAATTGCTTGCTCAACTTCTTCCGGGCTAATGGGTCTATCCAAAAATTCCACCTTCTCTGCCTCCACCCTTGGGCGCGCGATCTTATCTAGGTACTTGCTAATGTGCTCCTGTGTAACTCCCCCCCCCCACCCTGTTCTGTAGAGATGTTCATAGAACTTCCGAAATTCCACGCATATTTCCTGACTCATAACAATCCTTTGCCCTTCCTAGTTTTGAAGTTTGAATATCGCTCTTTTCACTCTTTTCTTCTGCAGCTGCCAAGCTAGTAACTTCCCTACCCTATTTCCTCCCTCCATATAATTTCTTTTCATGGCCCTCATAAGATATTCCATCCTCTCTGTATCCAGGGCATTAATCTTTTGCCCGGATTAGAGACATTTTTTTGAAGCAGGGCTTTTCCCCCTTTCCTGCCATGTTCTTTCTGTATACCCTCCAGCCTTTGCTTCTCCCTTTTCCTCTTTTTCTGACTCCCAATCTGGATCATCACCCCCCTCATAAACGTTTTCCCCGTGTCCCAGACTATGGAATCCGGCATCTCTCCATTATCATTCACTCTAAAGTATTCTCGCCAGGCTCATTTAAGTTTACCCGTAACGTCTTCCATTTCTATAAGAGATACATTCCCCCGCCAAGTTTTTTGACCGCTTCCCCTTGGGTCACCATGTTCCTGTTAGCATCCCATGATCCGAAAGATAGATAGGGTGAATTTTTATCCCCCCTAACACCCCGTGTTTCTCTCTCTTCCCAATAAAATAATCTAAGCGAGAGTATATAATCAAGCTGCAGAGTGTAGCATGTGTATTCCTGCCTGTCTCTTCCCAATAAAATAATCTAAGCGAGAGTATGTATCAAGCCGCAGGGTGTAGCATGTGTATTCCTGCCCGTCCTGATTTTCCCAATGCCATATATTGTGGTGTCGAAAGCTCTCTGGAAGACATGGAACTGGATGAAAATCCTGAATTCCCCTTGGAAGTGAATGGCAGTGCACATGTGCAGGGGAATTACAAGCCAAGTCAGAGGAAAAGTCAGCTCCCTGCAAAGGTCAGGCCACGCCCTAGCTCAGGGGTGGAGACAGGCTTCCCTGCTGATTGGTCACACAGGTGCAGAGAACAGGGAAGGCCTAGCAGGCAGCAGTGTTTAAAAATCACGAGCAAAGCAAAGCAAGAATAGTAAGGAGTGTCAACAAGGAAGAGGTGAAGGAAGTGAAGAATATGAGCTGAGAATCTGTGAAATCCCTATAGGAAAATAAGGGCAGTCTCTGTTTATGCTGAAGAAAGCTAAGTTTGAGTTTACTGAGTTTTACCACTGGCTGAAGATAAGCAGTGCTGTGAATGAACTGTGTGCTTTCAAAAGAGAAACCACGGCTGTTATAAGTTTGTGTTACTGCTAGTTGACCACACGGGGCAGTCCCCAATGTGAATGTGTATGAGAAGCAGAACAGCTGTGAAGTGGAGCTTTTGTTACGTTATTCTGATTTAGTCTTGATTTCATCTTTTACGTTGGAGATGTATCCTTCTGCTTATGTTGTGTATTGAACCTTTTGCATGACCTGGAAAATCCCCACAATAAATTTCTTGCCGCCTTACAACCACTGACTCAACTACAATTCTTGTCCCTCAAGAGTAAAGAGCACTACAAGTCCCAGAATCCTCTGGTCACTTTAAAGGGAACTTTATTCAGGGAGGACATACAAGGCCGTCGTCCAGTCTGTAAGCCCTTGGGCCCAGATGGCGATGTGGCAAGTGGCGTAGTACTGAGGATTCCACGCATGCGCAGAAGATCTTCATCAGGATACCCACTGCAGGAGTAACTTTGCTACGGAGCCCAGCTGTGAAGGGTCCAGAAAGCGAAACGGCAGTGCAGAGGAGACTACAGCAGACCGTCACAAGGTGTTAAGCGTGATGCTTCACCCACGCCAGGTAACGGGTACCTAGCCGGGGTCGGTTAAGGATACCAGGGCAAGGGTGTAAGCCTAGCTGTTGGAAGAAAAAAAAAAAAAGGGAAAAAACCTTTGGTTGTTTGTGGTATCGCTCTTTGGTCTGTGTGTGTTTGTTTTGTTTGCAGGAGTTCAAGATGACGCTTGAGGCACAGGACGTGCTAAAGTGGATGGCACATCAGTTTGAGCGCCAGTCTGAACTGTCCGTGCAGGCGCAGGAGCGGAGTGCTGCACACTTACAAGCACAGCAGAAGCCACTACTAGAAATGTTGGAGGCATGGCTGGCGGAGCAGAGAAGGCAGACCGGACCAGCAGCCGTAGCGTCCAGTTCCAGTACACCAGCTGTTTCACCTATGCTGGGTTTGCAGGCTGGTGGGTCTTTCAACTTCGGACAACTTACTGATAGGGACGACATTGACGATTTCATAGAGGGATTTGAGTGGGTGGCGCACCTCAGTGGCTGGCCCGAGGAACATTGGGCCATGCGCTTGGCGGCATCCCTTACTGGGGAGGCTTTGGCCGCCTACCGAGCTATGCCACCTATGCTTGCCGGTAATTCTAAGGAGCTCACAAAGGCAGTTAGAGAGAGAGTGGGGCTAACTCCTCTAGTATACCACCGCCAACTAAGGGCAGTTAGATTAAGATCAGGCGAGGCTCCTAAGGCCCTATGTCATAGAGTCCGTTCCCTAGTAAATAAATGGCTAACTCTGGAAGGGAGGACCATTGAGTCAATCATTGAGAGTCTTGTATTGGAGCAATACATGGATGCTGTACCCCAACAAATGCAAACCTTCCTTATACTCCAAAACTGCAAAACCCCACAAGAGGCTGTAATACTGTCAGAACGGTTTATGGAGGCAGACTTGAGTGCCCATGAAGGTGGCAGTGCTTCCAGGGTTGCAGTATGTGGCATATCAGAAAGGAGGAAGGGGATGAATGATGAAGTTTTGAAAATGTCTAAGCCTGTATTGAAGAGCTGTATTACCCGTAGAAAATGTTATAAGTGTGGTAAAGAAGGACATATACAGCGAGAGTGTTATGTAAAGGCAACTTTGGTAGCGGAGAACCATCCTAAGGTCAAGGAGAGATTTTTGCTAACAGTGGAAGTGCAAGGAATTGCAACCACTGCGCTTTTGGATTCAGGTGCTGAACAGAGCATGCTGTCCAAAGCGCTCTGGTGGCAAATTGAGGCCAGGTGTGGAAACGCAGCAATTCAGCCTGTAAGTAAAGTTAAAATCCACTGTATACATTGAGGCATATCCCTATACCCTGTCTACAAATTGCAAGTAAAAGGTTTAGGTGTAAGCAAGCAGATTCCCATAGCTGTGGTACCTAGACTACCTCATAATTTGGTGCTGGGGAAAGACTGGCCACAGTTTTGTAAGGGCCTGGGACAGGGCTTGTTTTCAAAAGAGGCTACTACCTGCAAGAGTCCACAGGTAGAGGCTCTAGCTCAAACGAAGGTTAAGGCAAAGATGATTCCTAGCCCATTGTTTGCAGCTCCAAAGAAGCAAGAACGGAAAACCTGTTCCCGGAAAGAAGAGCTTACTGAAAAACCTAAATTTGTCCTACGTTTTGCCAAGATGAGTCCCAATGCTCGAGCGCCGAAGAGAGCTTCCGACAACGCAGCCAGTTACGATCTCTACAGCGCTGAAGATACAATAGTTCCAAAGTAGGGAAAAGCACTAGTGGACACAGCTTTACAAATGGAGCTTCCCATAGGTTGCTACGGACGCATAGCCCCGTGCTCCGGCCTTGCTTGGAAACACTTTATTGACATTGGAGCTGGAGTTATCGACCCAGACTTCAGGGGTACGATAAAAGTGCTCATCTACAATTTCGGCAAAGAAGATTTCAGAATATCTACTGGTGACCGCATTGTGCAGTTGATCTGCGAACGGGTAGGTTTTCCCCCGATTGAAGAGGTTTCACACCTGTCCACAACAACATGGGGAACCGGAGGCTTTGGGTCAACAGGAGGAGCCAGCCTTCAGGGGTTGTCCGCGACGGTGGAAGAAAGGACAGAGGAAGACCTCGGACTCCAGTTAGATGACTGTAGAGGGGATCCGAAACCAAGATTCGGTGATGGCCTTTCATGGGTCCAGAAGCAGGACTTATCCCACTTGCTGGCCAGATTCAAGGATGTGCTGACCCCAATGCCAGGGGAAACGAATCTGGTTGCCCGGGAAATGATGACGCCATCAGGTGAAGTGATGAGGCAATCGCCTTGCAAGATAGAAAAGCCTATGTGGTCAGTGTCCTATCGGGGCAAAGATAGAAGAAGCTGCCGGAACGTCTATCATCACAATGTTTTGAAGTCCAGACGTGACAGAGTAGCTCAGGCCCATCTAGCCATGATAGACCCTGGAGTAAAGAGCTTAGTGAAAACACATCGAACCACACAGTCCTCAGATGGTATCACGAGCTGTGCCAATGTTATTGAGCCAGCCCGTGATATCTTAAGGGGGGGGATCTGTGGTGTCGAAAGCTCTCTGGAAGACATGGAACTGAATGAAAATCCTGAATTCCCCTTGGAAGTGAATGGCAGTGCACATGTGCAGGGGAATTACAAGCCAAGTCAGAGGAAAAGTCAGCTCCCTGCAAAAGTCAGGCCACGCCCTAGCTCAGGGGTGGAGACAGGCTTCCCTGCTGATTGGTCACACAGGTGCAGAGAACAGGGAAGGCCTAGCAGGCAGCAGTGTTTAAAAATCACGAGCAGAGCAAAACAAGAGTCATCAAAGAGGAAGAGGTGATCAAAGAAGTGGTGAAGGAAACAGAGGCTCAGGCTGGAGCCCTGACACAATCTCAGACACGGGAGAGAAAGACCCGGTGGAGAGAGATACTGAGACAGCAACAGAAGGCAGAGGCACAAGTGAACAGAGGAGAGGTGGTCGTGGAGCAAGGAACAGGAACAGCTGTTGGAGCTGGAAAGGTGAGAGAGGAGAGAAAGAAGCTGAAGCTGTGCTTAGCTGGAGGAGAAAGCCAGAGGGAATTTCCCCAGAAAGCAGCTACCTCAGAGGGACTGGAGTAGGACGGAAGGAGCCTGCATTTCAGAGCCTGGAGGAACCCAGGAGGAGAGAAAGCAGCGTTTGTCTGAAAGAAAAGCCCCAAGGTAAAGCCAGCAGTTTCATTACTGATAATCTAGCAAAGAGACATTTTGCCAGTCTTAAAGGGCAGGAAATTGTGTCCTCACCTTCCACTTTTAAGGAGTGGGTAGAGAGCTTATCAGAAGCTAAAAGCCATAGTCCTGTTAGAAGTACAGCCTTTGAAACCTCAAAGTTAGAGGCATTAAGGAAGCTGTTCTCTGAAGAGCAGGTTCACTCCCCTAATTTAAAAGTGCCAACGCAGGCTGAGTTGCTGTGGAGCCAATTTCAGGAGTACTTGAAAGAGAGAAAGTTTGAGAAAACTCCTAACCTTGAGAGAGACACTATTTGCTCTGATGATACTGAAGGAATGCAAATAGATTCATATTTGCCTAATAATGGTGAATGTTTGCCTATTCCAATGGATTGTTCTTTAGCCCTAAGGAAGGATTCTGCAGTGAAGAATATCAGCTGAGAATCTGTGAAATCCCTATAGGAAAATAAGGGCAGTCTCTGTTTATGCTGAAGAAAGCTAAGTTTGAGTTTACTGAGTTTTACCACTGGCTGAAGATAAGCAGTGCTGTGAATGAACTGTGTGCTTTCAAAAGAGAAACCACGGCTGTTATAAGTTTGTGTTACTGCTAGTTGACCACACGGGGCAGTCCCCGGTGTGAATGTGTATGAGAAGCAGAACAGCTGTGGAGCTTTTGTTACGTTATCCTGATTTAGTCTTGATTTCATCTTTTACGTTGGAGATGTATCCTTCTGCTTATGTTGTGTATTGAACCTTTTGCATGACCTGGAAAATCCCCACAATAAATTTCTTGCCGCCTTACAACCACCGACTCAACTACAATTCTTGTCCCTCAAGAGTAAAGAGCACTACAAGTCCCAGAATCCTCTGGTCACTTTAAAGGGAACTTTATTCAGGGAGGACATACAAGGCCGTCGTCCAGTCTGTAAGCCCATGGGCCCAGATGGCGATGTGGCAATATCCACCAAGCCAAATTCTTGCATGCACTTCCTTAAAGCCCTTCCTTCCCCCCCCCCCCCCCCAATGTTTATTTGACTGGTAATTAGATCTATCTCTCATCCCTATCACACAATTCATATCACCTGCGATGATCCAGTCCCCCTTTGCCACTTTCTCAAATTCTTACATCCCCTTCTTAAAAAAGGAACCCTTCTGTCCATAAAGGTTCAGGATTGCCACCTCACTTTGATCCACCCTTCCAACAATCCAAACCATCCTACCCATTGTGTCCCCCCCCCAAACTGTACTGAACAAATAAAATTATTTTGTGAATGAGGATAGCCACTCCCTTCTTCTTAAAGTTATACGGTCAGCAATATAATTATTCATACCCATGAGATTTCAACTTTTCATGCTCCTCCTTCATTGGGTGCGTCTCTTGCAATAATGCAATATCCACCTGGGCCCTGCTCAAATGTGCAATAATCCTTTTCCTCTTTATCGGGCTGTTAATGCCCCGAACATTGAGAGTAGCTATTCTATAACTTGCCAAGGGGGATTTTTACTCTCTCCCAGTTTTGCCCAGATCTCCCCCCCCCCTTCGCCCCACCAGAGAGGCCATCAGAAAACATGAGCATACTGATACAACAACAACAACTTCACTAATGCTTCTCCAATTTAAACATTCCTCACATCCATCCCTTCCTTCACAATTTTTCTGCTTATGGACTTCCATTAGCCCTCCACCATCTCCCACCCTTCCTTGGCCCACACCATTCCCTTCTTCCCCTTCCCGGCCCCCCTCCCTACCATCCCTTCCCTTCTTTTTCCCTCTTCTTCAATCCCATCTATATAATAAGGACGGCTGGGAATGGGACTCACAAACTCTCTGTTCACTGGACTCTCACTGCATCCCCCATCCCAACTCCATCCCCGCATATATGATCACAGCCCAATCCTTTCCATGACATTCAGCATTTCAGTCCCTCTCATTCTCTCCAATCAGTCCCAAATTTACTGCTATCCGGAGCCAATACTCATGCATCTAAATTGTAATTCACCACCATTCCTCCTGGACTCTGCTGCCCCTGCAAAATCTTCATTCATTCGTCACTCCTGATGCGCCGGCCTCTCATTGGCTGATTCTTGGCCTTGCAGCTGAGCCTCTGCATCAAGCTGAGTACTAGATCATCTCTGTTGGGGCCCCTCTTGGCTTTGAAGACCACTTCCCTTTTGTGTTTTAAGAAACTTTTCCAGCACCTCCAGCGATGAAAAAAATCTCTATGCTCCCCTCACCCCCATCGTGAGCCTAGCTGGGTACCATATGATCACTTGCATTACTCTATGCGCAAGCGAGTCCTTTATTTTTTAAAAAATCTTTTCTTCCTTTTACCATTTATGCAACCAAATCTGGGAATACATACACCTTCCAGTCCTTGTAGTTCATAAATCGTGACCTCCGAGCTGTCCTGATTATGTGCTCATGATACTGGAATCTGAGCAGCTTCACTATTATCACTCACGGCCTAGCTGAGGGCTCCAGCCCTGGCCTCAACTCTCTGTGTGCTCTTTCTAGTTCATAAGGGGTAAGCAAGGGGGAGCCCGGGAAACACTTCATCAATAAGCCCTTGACAAAAGCGATAGTGTCATCCCCCTCCGCACCCTCCGGTACCCCAAAAATTCTTATGTTGGATCATCTCTCCCTGTTCTCCATATCCTCTGTTATGGAGTGCAACCAACTCATTTGCTGCTGAAGGGAGGCCACTGTACACTGAAGGGCAGTTTGGATGTCTTCTGCTTTGCTGACTCTGGCCTCCACCTCCTCCAGACGTTGCCCCACCATGGCAAACCTTTTCTCCAACTTATTAAGCACCCTCTCCACAATTTCCTTTTTAGACTCCCGGATTTTTCTCAAAATTGTCAATAGCTCAGTCGAAGGTCCCTCCCCTCATTCTGCCTCACAGCTTTCTGTCAATGAGGTCAGTGAGACCAGGGCGGGCAGGGCACGAGCATCCATTTAGCTGTTCTTCTCCACTCTTTTTTGGACAGTGTAAATATCTTTTATTGTGCGATTTTGCTTCGCCTTCACCACCTTCGGCATTCTCTTGGTGACTACTATCAATTTTAACTGTGGGGAGTCCAGGCGAAATCCTTTGAATTAGCGCAGGCCTTGGAAGCGAGCTTACCCCATCTTCCTCCCTCCTTGGCTAAACCGAAAGTCCCCAGTATGGCATTTCTTATATTCTTATTTTGCTTTCGCACTGCATTTCTGCATTTGCCATTTGTTTGCTCATCAAATTCTTTGAAAAGTTCTCTCTCTTGTTTTGAAAATTCTGTTGCTTCAATTCCTATGTGTGCTAGGGGATTCACACCCATCCCTTCTCATCAGAATGTTAGTCCAAGTTTAATGATGGAGACAGATTCTGGACATGTACTTTCATATTTTGGCACTTTTTGTGTATTTGGATCTGACGATGGTGTTATGCAGGCCTGGAGGCATACACTGGTTTTTATTGGTTACCTCATGAGTATGGAGGAGTTTTCTTGTTCATACATCCAGTTTATCAGGCCAGTCTACAATCCCAAAGCTGTAAGAGTGTACAGAAATTGCCAGCTGTTAATGGTTTGTATTGTATTCTGTGATGTTAAAATATTTCAATTAACTATTTTAATCTCCTGTGATATTCTTTACTAATTTTTTCTCTCAATAATTTTTGCTTGTTTGTCTCTCCTTTCTCTACTGCTATGTATTTATTATGCCTTCTTGCAGTTCCTTGATGTCAGTCTTCAGTGAGCTTTTTTAAAGTCCTCTTCAGTTTCATACCTTTTATTATTCTGTCATTCTGCAACTTAATAAGGAAAAGGTCATTGCATTGATATTTGTATGAATTATATATACTACAAAACATTCTTATAGTGGGATAATATTAATGTATTTGATAAACCTGGTTTAGCAATTAACTGTTAGTTTTTTGACTCTGGGATGATTAATCTTAGGGTTACGTACAATTATAGGTTCAGTTGGAGGCCATGTTTATTTCCAATGTGGCAGACAAATTGATCTCAAACACATAAGAACATAACATAAGATATGCCATACTGGGTCAGACCAAGGTCCATCAAGTCCAGTATCCTGTTTCCAACAGTGGCCAATCTAGGTCATACGTACTGCAACGCTCCTACCTGGGCCCAAGGGCTTACAGGCAGGAGTGGCCTTTGGAATGTCCTTTTTGGAATAAAGCTGTGTCAGTTGTCACCAGGAATTCTGGGACCTGTAGTTTGCTTGTCTCCTTTAAGGACTGAGCTGTAGTTATGACTCGAGTAGTAAAGGCTGCAAGAATATTTATTTGTGGGGATTTTTTTCCAGCGCATCAAAGTTCAGTACAACAAACGCAAAAAGGATGCAACTCCAACATAAAGGTTGAAACAGAACACAGGAAATGCAACAGAAATTAACTCAGCACTATTTGGCTGTTTCACAGTTCCTCTGACTTTCCACTAGGAACTGCCTCATGTGGTCACTCAAGGAAAAACACATAAACTGAAACAGCTGCTTTTCTTTACAGCACGGCTTCTTACTTTCAACAGGTGATTAAGCTTGTTAAACAACTTGTAAAGTTTTCCCAAAGTGGCAGCAGGTATGGCAAACTTACTGTGTATTCCTTCATACAGTTTTCAATGCTCTTTAACCCTGCTGTCTTCTATTAGACATGTGGAACAGTCCATGGCAGAAGGATCATATTCTATTGTAGGCAAACAAACATCCACCTGCATACTTTCTTCAGAGCTAGAGTTAGTGGTATCTTTGTCAGGTTTATTATCTTTCCCTGACTTTCTTTCCAGAAACTCCTGAAGTTGGCTTAAAAGCAATTCAGCTTGTCTGTGCACATTTTCATTAGAATAACCATCCTCCTTTTCTGATAAAAGCTTGCTTATGGCTCCCACCCCAGGGGGTTCAGCTGTCCTGCTTTTATCAGAGGGATAGCTCTCAGCAAGGGTAAGTCCCTTCCCCCACTTGCTAGTAGCTGACTGTGCTCGGTTTGTCTTTTGGATGTTAGCATAAGTAAAAGGCTTCTCAAGCAAGGAGTTGAAATAAGAAATATCAGCATTACCTTTGACAGGGACTTTTAGATAAGTGCTGGTACCTTTTCTCCTGCTATCTCCCAGGCTCTGGAACGCAGCTTTCTTATTGCTATTTCCACTGCCCTTCTGGTAATTGTTAGGCTGATAGCTTTCCCCTTGGCATTCTCTGCTGCCGTTATAGCCTTGACTGCTGTAGGTCCAACTACCGTTACTCCACGTATTTTGCTCTGCTAGCTTTCTTGTTCCCAGGCTCTACCTTGCAGTAACGTTTCTTCCAAGGTTGTTCCTTGCTCCAATGTTCACTGCTCCCAGGTTCTGCTCTGCTCCAAGGTTCTAGCTTGCTTATCCTTCTGGCAGTTCTTCCTGAACTCCTTCCTGAACTGCTTCCCGTCTCTTTCATCTCTCTCGTCTCTCCCGTCTCTCTCCTCTCTCTCCGCATTGCCTGAGGATTTAAAAAGGGTTCACTTCCCTGCACTCCCTGACCTTCCCCTGGGCGTGACCAAACAGTGAACACGCCTGTCTCCTCCTCTGAGCTGAGGTATGGCCTGGGCTCAGCAGAGAGCTGTGTTTTTTTCATCTCTGACTTGAAAATCCTGTGTGTCAGTGCAGTGTTATTTACTCCAACAGGATTTTTCCCTATTTCCATCTCTTCTTGAGGGCATTCCTCACTACAGTACCTAGCAGTTTCCCCAAAAGACACAGGTTCCGCAATGCTTGTACTGGGTCAAGCATTGATATCCTGGGTCCCTTCTTAATAATGGTTTATGGACCTTTCCTCCAGGAACTTGTCCAAACCTTTTTTAAACCCAGCTACACTAACAGCCTTTACTACATCCTCCGGTAACAAATTCCAGAGTTTGATTACACGTTGAGTGAAAAAATATTTTCTTTTATTAGTCTTAAATAGTTTACCCTGTAGCTTCATTGCATGTCCCCTAGTCTTTCTATATTCTGATAACATAAACAATCGATCTACGTTTACCCGTTCTACTCCGTTCATTAATTTATAGACTTCTATCATATCTCCCCTCAGCTGTCTCTTTTCTAGGTTAAAGAGCCCTAACCTTTTTAGCCTTTCTTCATAGGAGTATCCTTCCATCCCCTTTACCATTTTGATGGCTCTTCTCTGAACCTTTTCTAATAACGCTATATCCTTTTTAAGATACGGCGACCAGAATTGCACACAATATTCAAGGTGCGGTCTCACCATGGAACGGTATAGAGGCATTATAATATCTTTTGTTTTATTTTCCATTCCTTTCCTTATGATACCTAGCATTCTATTTGCTCTCTTGGCCGCCGCTGCACACTGGGCCGAGGGTTTTAACATGTTATCCACAATGACGCCTAAATCTTTTTCCTGGGTGGTGGTTCCTAATGTGGAACCTTGCATTGTGTAACCATAGTTTGGGTTGTTCTTCCCTAGGTGCATAACTTTGCACTTGTCCACATTAAATTTCATCTGCCATTTTGATGCCCAGTCTTCCAATTTATCAAGATCCTCTTGCAATTTTCCACAATCCTCTTGGGTTTTAACAACTTTAAATAGTTTTGTGTCATCTGCAAATTTGATAACCTCACTTGTTATTCCACTTTCCAGGTCATTTATAAATATGTCAAAAAGCATCGGACCCAGCACAGATCCCTGGGGTACACCACTATTCACCTTTTTCCATTGGGAAAATTGGCCATTTAGCCCAACCCTCTGCTTTCTATCTTTTAACCAATTTATGTGACCAATTTAAAATACATACTGGCCACACCTACAACCTACTACCAAAATCAAAATCTGTAGACATACATTTTCTTATTCTCCAAAACAGTGTGTGTGTTGTCCCTTACCCCCTATCCCACTCATCACCTTCCATCTCTTTAAGCCCCTTCTTTGGAACTTCATGACATTGGTGTAACTGAAATACTCCATCATTCTGGACAGCATGCCTGACATCAGCCATACTGAACAAATGAATTTAATGATGTATTTTGTAATAGCAGAAGAACCTTTTAAAAAATGAAACGTCTGTAGTGTCAGAGAACATTTCCTGGAATTCATTGACATAGATGACAGCACAGGAGCTGGGATTACAGACATGCTGGTTCAAAAATTAAAGGATATGGATATTAACATTGCAGATATGAGAGAACAGGCAATGATAATGGAGCCCACATGAAAGGCTTGGATGCAGAAGTTAAATCCATTAGCTGTTTTGTCCTTTGTAATTCCCATTCATTGAATATAGTGATAAATGTTTCCTCTACTTATGCTGAAGCTTTTATGTTCTTTAATACTATTCAAAGTACATATACAATTTTCTCTACATCCACTCACCCACAGCAAATTTTAAAGCAACATCTGAGAAGATCACATTGTACACTAAAACTGAGTATCTCAAGATGGTAAGTCACGTATAGGTAGGAAAGTGGATGAGGCCATAGCTACAGTTATAGAAGATCAGACTTTGACAGCAACAACTTGGGTCAAAACAATTGCAGAAAAAAGAACAGGAATTGCATAAAGTATCTATAATTTCAAATTTCTCTGTGATTTAACATTAAACCACAGAACCACACTGGGAGTGGAATATCACAAAAAAAATATTAATACACTCCCACAATCATTCAATATCTCAAACTATCAACATTAATACTTCAACAGAACTAAAATTGCCCAAAAAGGGTCCCACTCTATAAATCCAGTCTTAAAAAGAAAAATTAGCCAGTCATACAAATCTCAATGTTTTACCAAACAGGGGAGAAAAAGCCTCAGGATATTATCACATCCCCCTATGCGGAAATCACAGCCATAGGGGAAATAAACCTCTCAATATCACTGTCTTAAAAAGTCCCCTTTTTTAATTCAAATTTTTATTTAAAATGAAAGACTTAAAAAAGTACTTTTTCAATCTCCAATATTTCTTTAATCAATTTTTATCAATGCAATTTCTATCTATGCACTTTTGAACAGTCACTGGTACCCTCTTTACCCACAATCTTTAAGAGGTAAAACCAGATCAAGTATGACGATCATCCAGGGAATGCACAGGGAAGCAATTACACATACCAGCTCCATGGCATACTACTGCAAACAAAATGGAGCACAGTAGTTAAAGACTTTCACAAACGCTTCCACAATGTCCTCACTAATGTACTTAGCTGAAGAGGGTAGGCTGAAGAGGGTTGGCCTATCCTGAAGCAGCTCCACTGGCTCCCCATACATGGAAGGCTTGTTTTCAAGACCTTACTACTGACCTTCAAGGCCGTCAATGGTCTTGCATCCTCCTCACTAACAGAGCTCATTCACGCCGTTCCACCTAACAGATCCAGAAGACCCACAGCAATAAACACCCTAATAATTCCGAAGGCTTTAACAAAATGCACCCTGACAACGGCAAACAGGGCATTCAGATTTTGCGCCCCAAGATGCTGGAATGCTCTACCATCGAACATTTGCGTTATCACTGACCTAGCCCAGTTCAGGAAGGCATTCAAATATCACCTGTTCCTCAAGTACTACCCAGTCAGCAATACGCCTAGCTAACGCCACCAATGAAAGTAGCTACACCTTCCTTACTAGACAGCTTCATCAACTTTCTCGGTGCGATATCCGAGATCATTGAGCTTTGTCATAACGCCTGTATGTAGATAGTACATGTAAACAGTTCCCCTATGTTATCCAAGTTTTACACCTGTTCTCTGTAAAAACAGAACAGCTTGTTGTTCTGGTCATTTTGTTTCATGTAAACCGCGCTGATGTCGAATAGTGCGGTATATAAGAGATTGTAATAAATAAATAAATAAATTGCTGACGGCTAATCCAACTAGCTTCTACTGCCCAACAAAGATCTTCATTTCACCCATTCAGGCTTCCTCAGGGGCAAAAAAAGTGGAGCCGGGAAAAATCCCATGCACAGACTCAGTGTCTAAAACCACCATTTTTAAAAAGTCACCACCAATCAGAGAAAGACTCACCTAACTATAGGAGGAACTACAAATATAGCACAAAGAGCGGCTACAAATATAGCACAAAGAGGGGAGCACAGAATCTTAACCAGAGTCAATTTGTTACAGAAACGCCCCCCCCCCCCCCACACTCAATTTTTCCATTTAAACCTGCTGGTTCCAAAGTATTTAGAATAAAAATCCAGTGCTGTTCCCTTTGTAGCAGGATTTTACCTCGATCCCCACCTCTACCAGGAACCTCTATCAGGAACATGATCCACTACCATACATTGAAGATCCTGAAAACTATGATTATACTGCAAACAATGGGATGCAAGGGGCACCCTTCCCAAGATTACAAAAGATTATTTTTATGTTGTGACAGATGCACTCTGAGTTGCTGCACAGTTTTGGAAACGTTTGTGAAAGTCTTTAACTGCTGTGCTCCATTTTGTTTGCAGTAGTATGCCTTTGAGCTGGTATGTGTAACTGCTTCTCTGTGCATTTCCCGGGTGATCGTCATACTTGATCTGGTTTTACCTCTTAAAGATTGTGTGTAAAGAGGGTACCAGTGACTGTTCAATAGTGCATAGATAGAAATTACATTGATAAAAACTGATTAAAGAAATACTGGAGAGTGAAAAAGTGCTTTTCTAAGTCTTTCATTTTAAACAAAAATAAAACTGAATAAAAAAGGGGGAGTTTTTAAGCCAGTGATGTTGACTACTACTACTACTGAACATTTGTATAGTGCTACAAGACATACGCAGCACTGCACAGACACATGTAAAAGATGGTCCCTGCTCATCAGAGCTTACAATCTAGTCAAGACAGACAACACAGTAGCTGTAGACATGGGATACATCTAGGGGGAATGGTAAGGAAACATGAGGGAGATCAGGTGAATCAAGGTCCGAAAGCAGCAGTGAAGAGGTGAGTTTTCAGCCTAGATTTGAAAAGGGTCAGAGAAAGCACCTGACGTACAGACTCAGGTAGTTCATTCCAGGCGTAAGGAGCAGCAAGGTGAAAGGAGCAAAGTCTGGAGTTAGTAATAGAAAAGAAGAGCACAGACAGAAGCGATTTGCCAGAAGAGCGGCGTTCTCGAGGAGGGGTATAGAGAGAGATAAGAGAGGATAGTGAGGAGCTGCAGAGTGACTGCACTTATTGGTCAGCAGGAGAGGTTTGAACTGGATACGGAAACACAGAGGGAGCCAATGAAGTGACTTGAGAAGAAGAGTAATATGAGCATGACGAGGTTGGCAGAAGATTAGCCACACAGCAGAGTACTGAACAGATTGAAGGGGGGAGAGATGATTCAGAGGGAGACCAGCAAGGAGTAGGTTACAATAGTCTAGTTTGGAAGTGACTAAGGAGTAGTGTGTTCAGAAAGAAATGATGAATTTTGTTGATGTTGTAGACGAAGAAACAGCAGGTTTTAGCTATCATTTGGATGTGTGTGGAGAAGGAGAGAGAGGAGTCAAAGATGACCCCAAGGATGCGAGATGATGAGACAGGGAGGGGTAGAGAGTTATCCACAGAGACTGAGAAAAGAGGAAGGGGAGATGAGGGTTTAGAAGGAAAAATAAGAAGCTCAGTTTTGGTCATGTTTAATTTCAAGTGGCGGTGATACATCCAAGCAGCAATATCGGAAAGGTAGGCAGAGATCCTGGCCTGGATTGCCAGAGATTTCTTCCTCCATTTACCCCAGAGCTTAAGGTGTAGAGAAGTAGATCTGGGAGTCATCAGTGTAAACATGGTATTGAAAGCTATGGGAAGAGATGAGCGCACCAAGGGACTTCGTATAGAGAGAAAAGGAGTGGACCCAAGACAGATCCTTGGGGTACACCAACTGTGAGCGGGATAGCAGTAGAAGAGGATCCACCAGAACAAACATTGTAAGAGCAATGTGAAAGATAAGAAGAGAACCAGGTAGCAAAGAGCTCTTAAAACCAGGCAAGACAAGGTATCAAGGAGAAGGTTGTGGTCAACGGTGTCAAAAGCAGCAGAAGGTCAACAAGGATGAGGACTGAGTAAAGGCCCTTGGATTTTGCCAGGAAAAGGTCACTGGAAACTTTGACAAGAGCTGTTTCAGTAGAATGTAAAAGATGAAAGTCAGATTGTAGAGCATCCAGAAGGGCTTGAGAGGAGAGAAGGTTGAGGCAATGGTGATGGACCGCATGTTCAAGTAGTTGAAGGGGAGGAGGGAGATAGGTCGATAGTGAGAAGGACAGGTAGGGTCTAGTAAGGGTTTCTTGAGGAGAGGAGTGATCACCACATGCTAGAAGGCTGCAGGGACAATTGCAGTGGAGAGCGATAGGTTGAGAATATGAGAGATGGACGGGACTACAGTGGAGGAGATGGAGCTAAGGAGACAGGTGAGTTTATTTATTTATTTATTTAATGGTATTTATATACCGCCTTATCATTCAATCAAAGCAGTTTCCACGGCAAACAATCAAGGGGGCAAATGTTTTCATGCAGTGTACAGAGTGGTGTGTATGTGTTGGCGGGGATGTGATTAGATTTGGTTTATCTACATAGTGCGCTATTATACATCATGAGCTATTATGCAGTCTTATATACAGTCTTAGGGTGGAGGGGGGGGTTGATGATCTGACTTGTATGCTGGTTCAGGGGGTATGTCCATAGTAATCGATGAACAGGGTTGTCTTCAGCTGTTAAAAGGAGTTTAGATGAGTAAAGGAGGTGAGTGGTTTCCTCCTCAGAGATCGGCCACACAGTCTGCTCCCCCTCTTTATACATTACATATACACATACTCTGTCGTGATATAATCATTGCATGCCCACTCCCACTCACTTTGTCACGTGATTTGATTGATGTGTAAACCGCTTTGATTTCAGGATAAAGCGGTATATAAATCCTTTTAAATAAATAAATAAATCCTAGAAAATCATAGGGTAGCAGATTAGCATATGCAGAGGCGGGGGGGGAGGAGGCTGGAAGTAAAGAGGGGGAGGAGGGGAAATAGCTGACTTCCTGGGGAATTGGAGTGTGATCTTGTGGAGTTTGTCATGGAAGTAGTCAGCCAGGATCTGGGCAGAAAGGGAAGGAGTGGTCGAAGGTGGAGGTACCTTGAGGAGAGAGTTGAGAGTTGTAAAGAGACAGTGAGGGTCAGAGGCAAGAGAGTTAGTCAGATGGACATAATAATCTTGTTTGGCGAGTGCTATGGTTGACTGAAAAGAGAGAAGCATGAATTTGAAGTGTAGAAGGTCTGCAAGGAAGCAGGATTTGAACCAAGCATGCTCAGCTGAGTGGGCGCATGAAAGAAGATAGCAGGTAGAGGAAAACAGCCAGGGCTGAGGTAGAGTATGCCTTACAAGATGAGGCATGGGCGGAGCAAGAGCATCCAGAGTAGAGGAGAATGCAGCGTTATAGGAAGCTACTGCCTCATCAACAGACTCAGATGACACAGTGGAGGAAAGAGGTGATGAGACAGTGGAGGAGAGAGCCAACGGGTCAATAGCATAAAGATTTCTAAAGAGGTTAGAGGAGACAGGGTGAGGTTGAGGTCGTGAGTGGTGAAGAGTGAAGCTTAGCAGGTGATAGTCCGATAAGGGAAGAAGTGAGTTACAGAAGTTTGAGGGTAAGCAATTAGAGAAGAATACAAGGTCGAGGCAGTGGCCTTGCTGGTGAGTAGGGGCAATAGAGCAAAGCTGGAGGTTGAATGATGAGGTAAGCGAGAGGAGCTTTAAAGCATAAAGATCAGAGGGATTATCGACATGAATGTAAAAATCCCCGAGAATAAGGGAGGGGGAAGATGAATCTAGAAAGAAGGAAAGCCACGAGTCAGAGAGAAAGGTAGAGGAGGACTCATCAGGGTGTCCATATATAACAGTAATCGGAGAGACAGTGGAGTAAAAATCCAAATGGAGTGGACTTCAAAGGAAGAAAAGGAGTGAGACTGAGGCAGAAGGAGGGGTTGAAATTGACAGGAAGGAGAGAGTAGAAGCCTGACACCATCACCACGGCCAATGGGACGAGGTGTGTGAAAGAACTGATAGCCACCATGACAGAGAGCAGTGACTGAAGCCGAGTCCTCAGGGAGGAGCCAGGTCTCAGCTAGAGCAAGGAGATGGAGAACATTAGAGATAAAGAAATCATGAATAAAGGCAAGTTTATTTGAGATGGAGTATGCATTCCACAAGACACATGAGAAAGGGAGAGAGATGGGGGAAGATGAGAGATATGAATAAGATTTGAGCAATTGAGTGAGGATGTGTCTATTTCTCCTATGGCTGTGATTTGCCACACAGAGGGATGTGATAATATCCTGAGGCTTTTTCTCCCGTTTGGTAAAATGTTGAGATATGTATGACTAGATAATTTTTCTTTTTAAGACTGGATTTACAGAATGGGATCCTTTTTGGGCAATTTTAGTCCTGTTGAAGTATTACAGTAGTGGCCAAAAAATTAAGGCAGGTATCTTTTTCTACAATTTATTGTTAAATAATGTACTGTGGAGATGTCATACGTGCTTATTTAAGCAGCATGGCGATTAGTCACACCATGCGTCTGGCATCCATTTTTGTTTATGTACACTTTGTAGTAGGTTTCTTGGATGACGTTTTGAATTTTTACAACTAGGAAAAGATTGAAAGTTACATGTAAAATACACAATCAAGATGGGTAGAAAGTGCAATATTAATGACTTTGTAAAAGGACAAGTTGTCACACTCCATGCGGAAGGATATTCGCAATGTGCTATTGCAAAACATTTGCATATATCAAGGTGTGCAGTTCAGAATGTTCTGAAATCAGGTGGCTGTACACGTCGTTCGAAATGTGGGCGCAGACAGATAACTACTGGACGAGATGACCGATTCCTCAAAAGCATTATTACATCTAGTCCACATACTTCATATCAACGTGTGGCTCAGTTAGCTAATGATCAAGGAATAAAGATAAGTGCCAGATCTGTCCGACGACAGCATAAGAACATAAGAACATAAGATATGCCATACTGGGTCAGACTAAGGTCCATCAAGCCCAGTATCCTGTTTCCAACAGTGGCCAATCTAGGTCATACGTACCTAGCAGTTTCCCCAAAAGACACAGGTTCCACAATGTTTGTACTGGGTCAAACATTGATATCCTGGGTCCCATCTTAATAATGGTTTATGGACCTTTCCTCCAGGAACTTGTCCAAACCTTTTTTAAACCCAGCTACACTAATAGCCTTTACTACATCCTCCGGTAACAAATTCAAACTCGTGGCCAGAAGACCTGCCAAGAAGCCTATGATGACCAGGAAACAAATTGCTGCCCACATACAGTTTTGTAGCAAGATGAAAGACAAATCTGCTGAATGATGGGAGAGGATAATGTTCACAGATGAAAGTACATTTCAACAAGTACGTGGGAGTAGTTACAACTACGTCTGTCAACCAGCAGGTGAGAGACTAAATCCAAAGTACACGATCAAGACTGTTAAACACCTGCCATCGGTCATGGTATGGGGTGGTATCTCAGCAAATAGACGATGTGGCCTGCACATTTTTGAGAAAGCTGAAAGAGTAAATGCTGCAAAATAAATATCCGTGCTGAATAGTAAAGTTAAAATACACATGAATGTTTCTGGCACAACTATATTTCAGCAGGACTCGGCACCATGCCACACTGCAAAAACAGTCAAAAAATGGTTCGTGGTCAATAAGATCGAACTGCTACCAAGTTGGCCATCAAACTCTCCGGATCTCAATGTAATTGAAAACTGTTGGAATCTTATGAAGAAAAAGGTGGCAGCACACCATCCAACTTCAGAAGCAGATTTAAAGGACATACTCAAGCATGTATGGGTCAACAAAATCATTCCAGTATACTGTAAAATGCTAGTTAACAGCATGCCTACAAGAATCCAGGCTGTGCTGAAAAATCATGGACACCCTATCAAATATTGACACATATATTGTTTCCTGAATAAAACTTTGAAAATGACATATATATCTTTGGTTCTTAAAGCTTTTGACCATGAAAGTGACAATAACACATACTTTTCTAATAAAATTTTGATATTTTGGACTCTGCCTTAATTTTTTGGCCACTACTGTAATGTTGATAGTTTGAGATATTGAATGATTGTGGGAATGAACTAATATTACATAGTAACATAGTAAATGGCAGCAGAAAAAGACCAGCATGGTCCATCTAGTCTCCCCAGCAAGATGGAAAGAGTAGGTGCACCTGTCACTCTGTGCAGGCCACCCCTCCCCATGTGTTTCTTTAGGGGTGAACCCACCACTCCATGTAGGACACCCCTATTTGTTGAAACGTTAGATGGTTCAGAAGTTAGATCATACCGTTTATTTTGTTTTTATCTTGTTGCTGTAAAGGGATCCACTGTGTTTGTCCCATGCCGTTTTGAATTCCGTCACCGTGTTTACCCCCACCACTTCCATCAGGAGGGCATTCCAAGCATTCACCACCCTTTCAGTGAAAAAATATTTCATGACATTGCCTTTCAATGTACCACCTTGCAGCTTCATGTTATGCCCTCTAGTTTTACAGCTTCCCCGTCTTTGGAAGAGGTTTGTTTGTTCATCATTTCTCCTTAAGTATTTAAAGGTCAGAATCATATCTCCCCTGTCCCTCCTCTCCTCCAAAGTGTACATATTTAGGTCTTCAAGTCTCTTCTTATAAGGCTTCTGACGCAGGCTCCAAATCATTTTGGTCGCCTTCCTCTGAACAGTTTCCAGTCTTTTTCCATCTTTTGCAAGATATGGTCTCCAAAACTGAACACAGTATTCCAAGTGAGGCCTCACCAGTGACTTGTACAGTGGCATAAGTACCTCTTCCTTTCTGCTAGTAATCCCTCTTTGTATGCAGCCCAACATCCTCCTGGCTTTTGCCACCGCTTTGTCGCACTGTTTTGCCACCTTGAGATCATCAGAGATAATCACACCAAGGTCTTTCTCCTGAACCGTGCACACCAACCTCTCGCCCCCGATCGCGTACATTTCCCTTGGATTTCTGCTACCCAAGTATATGACACTGCACTTTTTCGCATTAAATCGTAGTTGCCAAGCATTAGACCATTCTTCCAGCTTTTGTAGATCTTTCCTCATGTTAACCACTCCCTCGGGAGAGTCCACTCTGCAGCAAATTTTTGTGTGATCTGCAAAAAGACAGACTTTTCCATTCAGTCCTTCAGCAATATCACTCACAAATTCATTGAACAGTGCCGGGCCCAGGACCGAACCCTGGTGCACCCCACTAACACCTTCCTTTCATCCGAGTGAGCTCCATGTACCATCACCTTCTGTTGTCTGTCAGTCAACCAATTTCTAATCCAGTTTACCATCTTGGAACCCATCCCCAAGCTACTGAGTTTATTGACAAGCCTCCTATGAGGAATAGTATCAAAGGCTTTGCTGAAATCCAGGTAGATGACATCCATTGCATGCCCCTGATCTAGTTCCTTGGTCACCCAGTCAAAGAACTCAATCAGATTTGTTTGGCAAGACCATCCTTCAGTAAAATCATGTTGCCTCGGATCTTGCAACCTGTTGGTTTTGAGAAAGTTCACTATTCACTCTTTCAGGAGCGCCTCCATTACTTTTCCCGCCACTGAGGTAAGGCTCACGGGCCTGTAGTTTGACACTTCTTCCCTGTCACCACTTTTGTGTAGAGGTACAACATCAGCCATTCTCCAGTCCTGAGGAACCTCTCCTGTTTCTGAGGATCTGTTGAAGACATCCTTTAACGGTCCTGCAAGAACCTCTCTGAGCTCTTTCAGTATCCTGGGATGTATCCCATCCGGTCCCATGGCTTTGTCCACTTTCAGTTTAGCAAGTTGTTCTAACACCTCATCTTCTGTGAACGGTGTGGTATCTACTTCATTCCCATTTTTATATTTGGGAATCACAGCTGGTCCATCTCCAGGATTTTCTTTAGTAAAAATCTTTTTTCTTTAGTAAAATATTCTTTTTGTGATTTAGCATTGAGGTATGATATTCTATTGGAAATAAATCTAACAAGCAAGATACTCCAGAGGGTTGAGGTCAACATTTGTGGAGCAATAATACAGCTGGAGACTGCAAAATCATTCCTCCAAAAATTTCTGATGACAAATATTAAAATGTCCTGTTAATGAGAACTAAATGCAAAATAATTTCCTCACAAGGAGTAAGAACCAAAGTCAAAATGATGATGGAACCTCCGTATTTAAATAAACCTTGATAAAGACGCTCAGGATATCATAGAAATAACATCTCCATATAGAGAGGAAAGAGACCTCAGTAAGAGCCAATTGGAAGCTTGTAATAATGTAGAAGCACTCTTTTGACATGGCTGGTTTATCATCCCACTCCCTGATGAAGCCAGACAAGCAAAACACCAGGTGTTGGGTTGTGATGATCATGGAAGCTAAGTGATTTTTTCTGACTTTTGCACTGAGATTTTGTTTATTTTGATTTATTATGTCCCAGCATGTCATCTACAAGAGCCATTGAGAGTTTTTTTGACCCTTGGTATATGTGTTAACCAGCTTCACTGTATGGTTATTGTATGTTTAACTCCCTGCCGTTCTTGGGTCTTTTCTGCTTTAACCCATCAGGTTACTGAGGTCTTTTTCCTCTCTATATGGAGATGTTATTTCTATGATATCCTGAGTGTCGTTATCAAGGTTTATTTAAATAAGGAGGTTTTATCATCATTTTGACTGATATTGAGGAAAGCATGCTCAGCATGGCTCATGGATTTTATTCCAACCTCTTTTCCTGTGTTGCCTATGTGAGTGTCTAT
Source organism: Ichthyophis bannanicus (assembly GCA_033557465.1). Taxonomy (NCBI): domain Eukaryota; kingdom Metazoa; phylum Chordata; class Amphibia; order Gymnophiona; family Ichthyophiidae; genus Ichthyophis; species Ichthyophis bannanicus. Next base: position 264,247,654 of record CM066031.1, on the reverse strand, counting down.
GTCTGTGTCTTTCTGTGTTGCTTATGTGGGTGGAGGCTTGTTTGTGTGTATATCTGACAGAGCTTTGAGCCCCCATATATAATTTCTTTACAATATTCTGCTAGGTTATGGGGTTTTTGTATTTAAAATTTGTATTTGCTTTCGATACATGTAAGTAAACAACCAACTCCATAACTTATATTAACAACAACTCACCTCATTCACAGGTGCCATTCCCATCCTACTCTTCCCTCCCCACACCGGCCCGAAGCAATGATGCATACCACAACCTTCTTGTGACAGCCCTCTCAAGAATCACCATTCTTACCCCTGTCAGCAAGTTTCTCCCACCATTCCTTATATTTACTCCATGTGCTCCCAAACTGGAGAAGCCTATCCTATTTCATCGCCGTGAGTTTATACATGATAAATAGATGGCCCAATCATGCCTTAACCTCCTGTAGGCTTGGGGGTTCAAGGCAACTCCATCCCTTGACAATGGTCAACCTGCAGGCTATGGATCCCACTCTAATCCACCGGGCGTCCTCTTTGGACACATTTTTCACAGGGACATTAAGGAGGGCCACTTGTGGAGATAAGTACACATCTGAGCCCAATAACTCCCCCATCCATTGGGATATCTTTTGCCATAACCACTGCATCTTAACACAAGACCGTCACATGTGGAAAAATGTCCCCCTCTCTCTACACAGTCTCCAACAGGAGTCCACCTCCAAGCCATTTAAATGTGCTATTTTCACTGGAGTAAGGTACCACCAATGTAACATTTTATAATTCTGCTGCAGTAGGTTACTTGCTAGGACTCCGCGATACAGTCCAGTATGCATCTTCTCCCAGTTTGCCTGATCCCATTGACTTCCAAGGTCTGCCTCCCAGTGGGTATAAAACCATTCCTTGCCCCCCCCCCCCCATCTTCCATGAGCCCATAAAGGGCGGAAATAGCTCCCCTTATATGTCCCTTAGAGAACAATCCTTCTATCTGGGGGGCAGAGGTCACTCTCTGTTTTAAAACCTTCATGTTGATATAATGTGCTACCTGCATGTATGGAAAGTGGTTGGCAGCTGTGAGACCAAATTCCTCTTTAAAGCCCTCAAAGTCTAGTAATTTCTCTGCCTTGGTACATTGTCCCACTCATTTTAGACCCTTCCTACGCCATCTGTGGAAGACGCCCTCTTCTTTGCGCAGCAAAAAATCCCACTTCCCCACTAAGGGAGTATAAATGGAACATCCCTGAGCCCCTAACTACTTCTTTCTCCATTTACCACAGAGCTTAAGAGTGAGAGCATCGCAGGGTGTTTTGTGCTGGAAATCTATCCCTCCTCCATTCCCCAGGATCCACAGCCAGCTTCCCAGTTCCCCTTTACCTTCAGTCTCCTCCTCTATTGTAACCCATTCTCTCTCTCCCTTAAGCTACTACTCCAGGGAGGCCCTCACTTGGGCTGCCTAAAAAACAAGGCACCATTTGAGGTACTGCTAATCCAACTTTGGACTTTCCTTTCCTAGCCACTCGAGGATGCCTATTCACCCATATAAAGCACATTATTTTCTTTCGCATCAAATTTAGAAAGGCCCCTGGTACTAAAATAGGTAAGATAGTAAATAGGTAGAGTATTTGTGGTAGTACTGTCATTTTCACGGCCGCCATTCGATCCATCCAGCTCAACCTTCTTCTGCTCCATTCTTTCAGCTTAGTATTGATTTTTTTCCCATAGGGGAGGATAATTAGCTCTAAAAAGATCATCTAAACTCACTGTTAAGTTCACCCCTAAATATTTAATCTTGTAGCCCGCCCACTTAAATGGTAGTTTCTCGCTCAAAGCTGTCTTTCTCACCCCTGGTGATGATATATATTCAATATCTCAGATTTAGTAGCATTTACTTCAAACCCTGCTACTTTCCCATATTCGCTCATAGCTCTCAGTAGTTCTGGTAAGGATGTTTCAGGCTCTAGCATCATAAATAATAAGTCATCCGCAAAAAGCAATATTTTATATTCTATCTTTTCCACCTGGATCACCCATATATTTGCATTCTTCCAGATTGTTTGGACTAATGGCTCCATCGCCAACACAAACAATAAAGGGGATGTTCCCTGTTTCGTTCCCCTATGCAATTCAAAATCTTGGGGATAACTGCCCATAATTTTAATCCGTGCCTTGGATTCCTTATATAGAATCTCCACCTATTGCAAGAATAGACCTCCAAAGCCCATTTTCCACATTGAATCAACAAAGACCATGACATGCAGTCAAAAGGCTTTTTCAGCATCTACTGTAAGGAGCACTATTCCCTCTAGTTTCCTCTTTCCCACCTATATAAGATCTATCACCTTGCGAATGTTGTCAGAGGCTTGTCTCCCTGGTATAAAGCCAACTTGGTTGACATGGACTAGCTTGAGCATTAACCCCATTAGTCTACTGGCCAGTACTCTGGTGAATATCTTCAGGTCTGTTCCTAAGAGAGAGACAGGCCGATAAGAGCCGCAGTTGCTAATATCTTTTCCTTCTTTTGGTAGTATTGTAACTCCTGCTTCTCTTAGGAACTCAGGCATTTTGTCTGCCTCTGCCAAGAAGTTATACATTTGGGCCAGAGGTTTCACCAATATTTCCTTGAAAGTTTTATAAAATGTATTTGAGAATCCACCCAACCCCAGGGCTTTATTTGCAGGTAGGTCTTTTATAACACTTAGAATTTCTATTGGGGTAATGGATTGAGACAGCATATGCGTTTCCAGTGCTGTAATCGTTGGGACATGAATCACCTCTAGGAATTCAGCAATCTGAATCTGGTGTGGCAATCTGGTTTGGCAATCTGATCTGGTGTGGCTTCCCTTTCAGGGGTATGCAATTCCTCATAAAATCCTACAAATTGTTCTTTAATTCCTGCCTCATGCCTAATCAAACTCTCTTTCTTATCTCTGATCTGAAGGATATGGTTTTTGGCCTGTTGTTTTCTTTAGTTTATGAGCCGGGAACTTGCTAGCTTTATTGCCAAATTCAAAAAAATTGCCGTTGAAGGTGGTCCAGCGTAAATTTCACCTCCCCTAGTTTAAATCCTGTATTTTCCTTTTTACCTCCTCCAACCTCTTATCCTTATCTTTATCTAACTGACCGGTTTGTTTTTTATTCTCCAACTCCCTTAGTTCCTCTCGCAATAGAGTGGTTTTCTGTAGTTTCAATCTTTTCTTGCAGGCCCCAAGATCTATAAGTTTCCCTCACCTTGAGGCTCTCCCATCAGAGCCCTGGGGGGCAGTCTTCCACATCATTCATCTCCAAGTATTCTCCCAGATCCTTCCATATTTGACCCACCACCTCTTTGTCCTCTAGTAGGGATTCATTGAGGCACCACCACTGTCCCATTTTGGCCCCTCCCTTTCCTCTGAGCACCCCCAAACTGGATCATGATCCGTCCAGGTTCTGTCCCCCATCTCACATTCTTTTGCTTCATGTACTAGAGCCTTATGCACTCATAACAAGTTTATATGGGAAAAGGAGTTGTGGGCAGCAGAATAGAAAGTATAATTCCAGCGCCCTCCCTGAAGTACCTGCCAGAGATCCACTACGTCTAATTCCTCCATGACCAATCGCATAGTGCGCCGGTGCTTATTGGTTTTAATACCGTCACCTCATGAACTATCTAGTCTGGGTCAGGAACTAGGTTGAAGTCTTCTCTAATAATAAGGGAGCCTTCGTAAAAGCCCAATATCTCCCCCAATAGAACCTCAAGGAAGTCCGATTGGTCTATATTTGGGGTGTATACACTGATCACTGTGTATATTTGCCCTCCCCATTGGGCCTTAACCAATAAACTTCACTCCCCTTTATCTCTCTTCGCATCAATAAAGTGGGCCTGTAAAAGCAATGACAAGAATACAGCTACCCCTCCCTTTTTCCTTTCCAGCTTGTTAGAGGCAAAACATCTTTCGTGATATTTAGGGGGCATTGTGCACCATTCGTCTATAGCTCGGAGGTGGGTCTCCTGAACACAGCATATATCACATTAAAGGCGTTCCATCTCTTTATACAACAGTTGGCGCTTGACGGGAGGGTTAAGACCTCACACATTCAATGTTATAACTTTTAAATCTCCAATTGCTCTGTCCAACAAGAAGAGAGCTCTTCACAACTCATTGTGGGCCGTACTCCTGCTCTTTTCCCCCTCCTCCTCCCCTTCACAAACACCATGGGTAGATACCCACCCATGTCCGGTAGCTGGTCACACAATGGCTCTCATGATTATAATCCTTTCTCAAATCCTTCCAAAATAAAATGTTATAACAATTAAATCAGCATACCCCTCTAACACAAAGTATACATATATTGTCCTGCCCCTGCCTTATATTTTACTTTAGTCCTCCTGTTGAATAAGTCTACCTCCTGCTTGTATTTTCCACCTTCAAGCAAGGTATTCCCACTGCCTTCTGGTTCCATGTTCCCAAGTGGTCAATGCGCCCAGTGTTTTCCTTTGTCATCGAAGGCGTTTATCTCCATGTGACATCTGGGTCCAAGTCACTCTCTCCTCTCCCTCCTTCCTCTCGGGTGGAACTTCAGCCTGTGTTGTCTGTGGCAAGTCCCTCCAACCAGCTTTTTGTAGGCCCTGTAATGCTATCTCCACTGACCGTGCTGTAGTTGTAGTTCCAGAAATTATAAACTGTATTCCAATAGGGAACAACCATTTGTAGCATATATGCTCTTCTCTAAGCTATTTTATAATGGCTTGATATGCCTTTCAATTCTGAATTCTGATGATGGAGCAATCTCCAAATAGTTCCACTTCTTTATTTTCCCACTTTATTTTCCCCAACTTCTGAGCTGCCATTAATATGGCTCCTTTTATGGCGTATTCATGCATGCAGGCTATGATGTCGCAGGGCCTGCCTTCACGTCTTGGGCCCAACACTCGGTCTGGGCTCTCCACCTTAAGCAGAGTTGGGTTTCATCTAGCTCCCCTGCTTTGGCAACAGCCTTACAGAATTGCATGGTCACTGTTCTGTAATCTACAGTTTCCTCCATTTCAGGGAAGCCCCTTATCCTCAGGATGGCCCGCCTTGACCTGTTTTCTAAATCCTCCAGTTTGGATGCCATTTCTTCCTGCTTATTCCACAATTGCACATTTTCCTGTTCCAGAGTTTGAATGCTGTGCCTCTGATCCTCCGCGGCATTCTCAATCTCTTCAACCCACTGCCCCAGTTCTCCCAGGTCGCTGCGCAGTTCTATTATCCAGGCTTGAACCTCCTGCTTGAGGGTGATAATGTCCTGTTTCAAGAATGAAAAGCCCCCATGAATGTCCTCTCAGACCAAATGAAGTTCAGATTTACCAGGTGAATTGGGCTTGGGGCTTTCTCCTTTCCCTGCGCCATCTTCTGGTTCACTGCTGGCGCCGGCCGCAATTTTTGGCTTAGTTGAGCTTGCTGCAGCCGCTGCTTTAAAAACATATGTTTTTAAATCCATCCCTGCTTTTTTCATTGCCATCGATGCTGTGCAATGCAGGAAGTTAATCCTGGGGCAGTCAGGCAGGTTATTAGAACTGTATGCCTTCTTTGTTTGTTTGGTGTTATTTTGTGGCCACGGAGCCAATTCAGAGAGCAGCCATACTTGTGTGATGTCACTCTGGATCTGCTGAGTTATGTTTAATTGGAATCTGCTGAAAACCAGTAGCAATCACCAAATGAAAATCATTTTTAGTTCAAACCTCTATTATACACAGAACAACTCAACCATGTGAACAGTGATACAGCAAACCAAAAAGTAACAGCAGAGCACTGGTCAATTGAACTCACAGTACACAGTTTTAAATATTTTTCACCATCCCACCCTCCTCGACCATGAGTGTCTTGACACAGTACCGGGAGCCAAAGGCCCTGCGCACATATAAGAAAACACAACCCCTTCACCACCCTCCCCCCACTCAACCCCAAAGCCCTCTACCCCTCCACACCCACCCACCCCCACCCAACCCCAAAACCCTCGATTCCTCCTCACCCCCCCCCCCCCACCAAAACACTCCAAGTCAGCTGAGAGAAAAAAAAGGGATAACTAGTTGCGCCCAGAAAAAAGATATATATGGGGGGAAATATAGATGAAGGGGACAACAGCCATCCAGTTGCCCAGGGCACAATAGTACAGTAAAGAGCTACTCCTTCCCCTGAACAAGAGTCACCGCATCCCCCCACCCACTCCCCCGGCCATCCTCCAGTCCCCCCCAGGTCCCCTTATGTGTATCCAACCCTGCACAAACACCCTCCAGTCACTCAAATTACATCATTAAGAGTCCCCAATCCCTAAGTTCCCTATGTGCCCACACTCCCCCCTCCTGATAGGGTGCCACACCCCCAGCCCCTTCCAACCACCTGCCACCCTTCACCCCAAATGATTTTAAATACAGTTGTGGTCAACATTATTGGCATCCTTGCATTTTAGGCATGTTGTGTACAATATCTTGAAAAATAATTGGAAATATTCCAACTGTATGTCATAATATTTTAATGGTATGTTCAAAGGTATACAACAAAAAAAGATGTCTGTTCAACTTAGACATAGTAATTGCTGAGAAAAAAATAAAATATGACCTGAAAAGATTAATGGCACCCTTCACTAATACTTGGTTGCACAACCCTTGGCAGTGATGACAGCCTCCAAACGTTTCTTATAGCCATCAGTTTCGTATATCCGTCTGCTGGTAGTTTCTTCCATTCTTCAACTGCGATTTGTTACAGTTCATGAATGTTTCCAGGATTCCTTTTACCAATGGCAGATTTCAGCTCTTTCCAAAGGTTCTCAATTGGATTGAGATAAGGACTCAATGCTGGCCAGTTTAAAACAGTCATTTTGTTCCTTTTTAACCATCCTTTTGTACTTTTTGTGTCATTGTCCTGCTGGAGGACCCATGACCTTTGATCCAGACTTAGCTTTTTGACACTAGGCAGTGCATTTCGCTCCAAAATACCTTGGTAGTCCTCTGACATCATGATTCCTTTAATACATTCCAGGTCTCCAGTTCCTGAGGCAGCAAAACAGCCCCACAACATTATGGAACCTCCACCATATTTAACTGTAGGAAGGATATTTTTTTCCTTACAAGCTTCATTTCTTCACCTGTAAATGTATCGCTGGTCTGCATTGCCAAAGAGCTCAAGTTTGGTTTCATCTGTCCAGAGAACATTTTCCCAGAAGGACTGTGGTTTCTCAAGGTGGGTTTGGGCAAAGATCAGGCATGCCTTTTTATGTCTGTCTTTGAACAGTGGGGTCCTCCTGGCCATTGCCCATGAAGTCTTTCTTTGTTTAGTGCATGGCATATGGTGCAGGTTGAAACCACCACTCCAGATTGCTCTAGGTCAGCCTTAAGCTCTTTGGATGTTGTACGTGGTGTTTTTCCAACAGTTCGCATTAACCTTCGAAGCCTTCTTGGATTCCTTCCACATCCTGGGAGGTTGTTGGAAATTCCATGAGCAGAAAACTTGTTAATAACATTGGGAACTGTAGTCACAGGAATCACAAGGTCTTAGGAGATGGCCTTGTACCCCTTTGAAGTTTGATGTTTGGTGATAATGGCTTTTCTGACTATCTCAGGCAGCTCTCTTGTCTTCACCATTGTGAAAATGGAAAATGGAATGATGTGGCCATTTAAAACATTAAAGCCATCATTCATTGGTTGATTCAAGTCATGTGAGTACTGGCAATTGATCGCAGGTGAGCCTAATTTTACTGCAGTGGTAATGTGGTTCTTCTGTTCAAACTGAATTGAATTGTTTATAAGGGTGCCAATAATCATGTCCTCAAAGAAAGACTGAAAAGGTCCACTACCATAACATTCAAAAATTAAGTGAAAACCCTATCTGATATGCTCATTCAATGTAACCTGAGCTATTAACTACCATCATAAATATTTTTTTGTTGGATTGCTTGCCTTGAAAGGTTTTCCTAATTAGGCTTTGTTGCCTTACTATAAGAGAAAACAGAAGGCTTGCCACAAGAAAGGAAAACCTTTCAAGGCAAGCAATCCAACCAAAAAATATTTATGATGGTAGTTAATAGTTCAGGTTACAGTGAATGAGCACATCAGATAGGGTTTTCACTAAATTTTTGAATAATCATGTCCTGGCAATGTCCCAGTTTTTATACTATTTCCTATTATTTCCTTGTTTAAGTGGTCTTGCTTATTTGATTCTTTTATGTGTCAAGTATGTGTGCATATATAGTCCAAAGCCATTTCAGTGGCTACTTTTTTAAGGAGATATTGGACATTAATGGGTTGAAAGGATGCCAATAATGTTGACCAGAACTATAAATAAAAAATGAATCTAGCCATTTGATATTACTGTTAATAGATTCTGTAGCTTCAGCAATTGCCTCTTCCACTGGGATATTAATTTGCAGACTTTATTTCTCCAGAACCCCTGGTTCAGTCTAACTGTTTGCCTCTTTTCCATGGTTCATCCCCCGCCCCCCTACCCCCCCCCCCCATGTCTAATTTGGGCCAGTTCTGTTCAGTCCCCAGACAGCTTGGCAGATAGATAGACAGATTCTTGATCCCCTACATATAATTTCTTTCCAACATTCCTTTGAATTATAAAGAATAAAAAGGAAGTGATTTAGCACAAGTCTGAAACTTGTGAGCAGCAATGCTTTACCCCTGCTGTTGGAAATGCCTGCAATGGAGTTAACAGGTGCCAATTTAACCCCAGTGGTTAAGCCTGCAACGGCAACTTTAGATTCTTTATGGAATGCTGTGGTGTCAATGGAATGGTTGGTGACCTTTCATATTCACCAGTTTCTGGGGTTAACCTGCAGCTAAAATCTCAAGCACAGGACTCCAGCAATAGGTTGGCTGTCCAGGAGTCCAAGGTGTAGGAAGTGGGGAAGCAGGTGGAGACCAGACTTGTCTGGACGCAGTAGCTAAAGACCAATTTATGCTTCAGAGAAGGATGGAAGCCTTGGACAATCATGGAAGGAGATGTAATTTTAGGTTTCTGAACTTTCATAGGACATTCCTATTCCCAGCCGAGACTTTGTTAAGGAATACTATATGGAAGTTTTTAAAATATCTGAGACTAACATTCCCCCAATTGCCCGAGCATTCTATTTACCATGAAGTGGCTTGGATGAGTGTGAGTGCAATGGAGGGAGGAATGAGGAAGATCTTCAACTGATATTTGAGAACAGCCTGATTTTCACTGAATATCTGGAGAACTCTCAAGATGAGATTAACGTGCGGTCTATGTTGATTGTGGTGTTTGCACATGAGTTTGATAAAAACTTAATTATGAAGCTTTTCTTTAGACATTATCATATTATCTTTCTGGGAAATAAAATGTGGATATTTTCTGATCTAAGTAGGGCAGTACAAAGACAGTTATTTCTGGATAAACATCAGATAATATTGCACCTTGGTGCATGTTTTCTTTTGAGATTTCTATGTAGATTTGTTGTGTGCAGCAGCAGCAAAGAGAGCAAATAGAATGCTAGGTATCATAAGGAAATGAATGGAAAATAAAACAAAGGATATTATAATGCCTCTGTATCGTTCCATGGTGCGACCGTACCTTGAATATTGTGTGCAATTCTGGTCGCCGTATCTTAAAAAGGATATAGCGTTATTAGAAAAGGTACAGAGAAGAGCCACCAAAATGGTAAAGGGGATGGAAGGATACTCCTATGAAGAGAGGCTAGAAAGGTTAGGGCTCTTCAACCTGGAAAAAAGATGGTTGAGGGGAGATATGATAGAGGTCTATAAATTAAAGAATGGAGTGGAACGGGTAAACGTAAATTGATTGTTTACATCATCAGAATATAAAAAGACTAGGGGACATGAAATGAAGCTACAGTGTAACCTATTTAAGACTAATAAGAGAAAATATTTTTTCACTCAACATGTAATCAAACTCTGGAATTTCTTACCGGAGGATGTAGCAAAAACTGTTAGTGTAGCTGGGTTTAAAAAAGGTTTGGACAAGTTCCTGGAGGAAAGGTCCATAAGCCATTATTAAAAGGGACCCAGGATATCACTGCTTGACCCAATACAAGCACTGAGGAACCTGTGTCTTTTGGGGAGACTGCTAGGTACTTATGACCTAGATTGGCCACTGTTGGAAACAGGATACTGGGCTTGATAGACCTTGGTCTGACCCAGTATGGCATCTCTTATGTTCTTATGAAATTTCAAGATGATACTTTTGTTTTTTATGAACCAGAACAATTGGAAAGATTTATTTTTAGGTAGGATCTTTCTGTAAGTCCTCTCTCCATTTTCTTTTTACTTTTTCTGATCTCATATGTGTCTATGATGTGATTGATTTGATATTGCCTTTTTGTTTTTTGTCTCTTCTATCATGACTGTTTAATTCATATCATGATTGTTTAATTGATTTACCTGTGCAAAACAATACTGTTTTGCTTTTCCCTAGTTTTGGGAATGTGAAATTTAAAGTTTGATAAATATATCACTTTTTATAAAAGAATATGTAAAACAATGATACAGTAGCTGTTTGGCTCCTGGAGTAAACTGGATGATTAGAACTCAGGTGAAAACCTCTAACAAATATAATTCCTTTCCTATATAGAATCTACATATTGGAAATAGTTGGATTGTATTGGCTATTTTTTTTCCAGTGCATATTTATTTTTCTCTTCTACTGAGGATGTACTCATTCGCCCTGAGTCTTTGTACTGGCTTAAAAGCATTTTCTGGTAACCAACAAAATGTTAAAAAATGTGGATTTAAATTGTTTCAGATTCGATTTTAAAATTTTCCATGGAAAAAGTCCATTGGATTTCCTTCCCCACCCCCCCCCCCAAAAAACCCCCACCCTGCTCATTCACTATTGGTACTATGGGAAGAGGTCTCAGATATACCCACCAAAAAACTGGCAATCTTATCCTCTCTCCTTCCTTCCCACTGGCAGGACAGCAGTGTTTTCAACGTGTGTGCCTCCTCTTCTGGCTTCAATCTGACATCAAAATGTCACGTCCAGTAATCTTGCAGGGCCCACTGGCCTCATATGTTCAGGTTCAGATTTGAAGACAGCAGAATGAAGCACCCAAGTAAAAAAAATGCTGCTGTCTTTCTACCGATGGGAGGGAGTGGGGCTGAGAATCATTTAAAATTTACTTTGGTGTACCATGAGGACAGAGCAAACTAAAAAGTGTGCCACAAAATAAAAAAAGGTTGAGAAGTACTGTCTTAAAGTGCCACTGCACATCACGAGCAGAAGGTAGCAATCTCCCTTCCTGAAGCATACTGAGAGCACCCCATTGATAGGTGAAGCAAAGACGCAGTTGCTTCTTTGCTTTACATATCATCATGGCCTGGAACTGGGTCCCCACCAGCTTCTCTCTCTTATACCACCCAGCTTTCACCTAGTGTCTTTCACTAATACCATCCCAGACTTCACTCAGTCTCTCTCTCTCTTTCATTCCCCCTCCCCCCACCTCCAGCCTTCACCAAACCTCTCTCTTTCATACAACCCAGCATCCATCTTTCTCTCTCACACTTCCAACTTGAAACCATGAGACTGGCCCAAAATTCATGCACTGAGCAGTTCAAGCTTACAAAGAGCTGAAACACAGTTGAGAGGTAGGAAACATGCTGTTTTTTTCGGAGACACCACAAAAGAAAAAAATAATAGGTGTATGAAATCTCAGGTGCCATGGCAATTTATAGGTGCCATGGCAACCTGCCACTTGGGATTTGTTGAGCCCTGCATTAAAGTATTAGAGAGATGTTTAATTTCTTAAATGTATTTCCAAGCATGTGTGTGGATGGCTCTTGTACTGTCCTGCCCCTATCTGGCTTTTAGCTACCAACTCAGAGAACCTTCATTTGCATCTATGCAGCATATTTCCCCCATCTTTATTCCCCCTCAGCCCTTCCTTCTAGCACCACCACAGTAGTGATAGTCCTCTAGTTGAGGGAATCAAATTATGGTTTTCTCTGGCTAGAACTAGTGCAAAAATACTCTTGATCTGGCAGTTGGCATCTCAGCTATGCAAAAAATGAACTCCTTGATTCTTGAAGCTGTCAACACCACCTGCACAAAATCTTCAGCTCCCACGGGTCAAAGGAACTGGAGTTGTGCCTGGGATTGAACTTGGCTCTCCCATAAAACAGCTCGCATAATTGCAAGTGGGCAGTTAAGCCATACCATGTCTTTATGCTTAAACTATTAACCCTCTGTGTTTCATTTAGATACTTATCTACACCAAGTCAGTAATCACTGGAACAAAGCAGGCAGACATAGGGGAATTTGCAAAGCTGAGATGTAATATAAACATAGCTAAAATCTACTGCTTTCAATGAAATGAGCACAGAATGACTTCGATTTCCTTGGCATATCTACTTCATAAATATGTTTTAATGTTTTTATAACTTATGAGTGCTGAAAATGAAAATCACCTGATTATCAGGTTCCTACTGTCAAGGAGGGTCAGCAAAGGTGCAAGTGACCCTGAACCATGAGTAGGGACACATAGACCTATGTGAATCTAGAAGACTCCAACTGGACCAAGTGGATGTCTTCTGCTTTTACAGGCCACTTTCCCTTTGAATAGAGCCTGCCAGCTCTGGTAGGGGGCAGTGCTTGGATGGGAGAAACCAAACAGAGCGCAGTAGAAAAATCTGGAGAACCTGAGGCAAGAAAGCTGAATTTTAATAGTGAAACAGTTCCTAAAGGCAAAATTCCCATGTATGAGGTGTAGGAAGAGACCAGGTTCAATCAACTTGTAGCCAGGACACCTGGACATATACATATAGCTTGGAAAGGAAACAAGATGGCCACCAGCATGAAGCTATAGAGCAAGGAGGATTAATCAGGACTACTTATCAAGGCTTTACAGTACTCCCCTTCTTTGGGATGGCTTCTGGACTTTGTTTAGGTCATCTTGCAAAAAGCCTCCATAGGCGACAGGGTGAATAGAGATCATTCACCAAAATTCAGTATCTCTCCTTAGAGCTATAACCTTTCCAGTGAACTAGATACTATGTCCTGCAATGGGATATCCTAGAACCCAATATGTCTTCTACCTCATTCAGGCTGACTCTTGATCAGTGTTGAAACTAGAGACATCTGGTTTCTACCAAAAGCAGTCCAAAGTAGCTGATTTCAATAAAGACATACAGTATGAAATAAGGAAACAATCTTGAGATCTCAGAAAGCTGAAAGCATGTGCTTACAGGGTTAATTCTTTCTGTAAAGAGGTATGGGCCTATAAACTTAGCGTCCAGCTTTGGGCAGAGAAATTTTAGATGAAGGTTTTTAGTGGACAACTAGAATTTACTGCCCATCTAATACTGAGGTTCTTATTGACAATGGTGGTATGCAAATCTCTTCTGCTGGGTTATGGCTTTTTCTAGATTACTACGCACCTGAGATCAGGTTTTCTGGCACAGTCAGGCGGGATCATCTGCCACAGGGACCACAATAGCTAGAGCAGAACAAGGCAAAGAGGAGAAGGAAGAGTCAGAAGGAAATGTAGTCTGTTTAGGTTCTATTTTGTCCTTGCGGAATGTTTTTAAAACTTTTATAAACCTTAGCACTAACAAGTATATTTATTTATTTTATTTATTTATTTATTTATTTAACCAGTTTTGTATACCACTTTATCCTTCAATCAAAGTGGTCGACAACACAATGGGTCTACATTGAATGAGAGGGGTGGGGAAACGAGACGTACATACAGACTTCAGACATTTGGTACTCGTTCTCTTCTATGCATGACAGTGGGGCTTGGTATCCTAGTATATGTGCTTGAATAGCAGTATACCAAATTCTGAATAAATAAATAAAAGTCAGCAGGGTAGTAGAGAAATAGGGAAGTTGGGCTCTACTACCTGAAGATGAGCAGGGAAGTAAGAAAGTAGATGTCATAGAAACTCCAGTCCTCTGGCACAAAAATGATAAAACTCATGGTGGCGCCATTTTCAGTGTGTTGCCAGGGACAAACACCCAGCAACAGAAGAACAGAGGAATGGCAACAACGAAATAGGCATACTGCTATTAGTGATCCAAGCACTAGTGGCAGAAGAAAAACAAGAGCTGTGACTGCAACAAAGAGGACAGCAGATTGGAACCCAACCCCTGATGGCAGCAAAAGAGAGAAGGAGATGCAGCTGTGACTATGACAAAGAAATGGTCAGGATGCCGTCAGAGATCGAACAAGCCACAGCGCTGGCAAAAAAACCCGTGGGCTGCTTCTAGGGATCTAACCCCAGGTAGCATATGAAAAGAGGGCAGACCTAGCTATAAAATAAGGCACTGGAAAAGGGGAGAGGTGTTAGGAAATGTTGCATACAAGGAGGGAGGCATACGAGAGAAAGAGGAGAGGAGAGACTAAGCGTAAGGAGGAAAAGCATGCAAGAGGGAGGGAAAAGAGGAATGGAAGTGTGAGTGCAAGGAGGGAGAGTATGCAAGGGCAAAACAGTGCAAGAGGGAGGGAATGGAAAGATAAACAGTGCAAGGAGATGGGAAGCAGAGGAAGTGAGTGCTTGGGGGCAGGGTGGAGAACATGGAGAGAAACACACTAGCTGATACAGACACATCCAGATATCCTACACACATCCCCACAGACACACCTACACTCATTCTCAACAGACACAAATAAATGCACTATAAATACACATACACACACCCATACAACCCCTACCACCCTATCAAAACTTTTTACTATGTCTTTTCCTACCAAATCCTCATAAGACATGCTAGAGTCTGCAAATGGAGGATAGAGAAATGCACGATTGTGTAGCTCTGTAAATGTGCACTTTTCTACTTCTGTTGGTTTTGTTAAGGCCCAGGTAATCAATGCGTGGCCTAAGGGATCTATCCTTCTTCTGTACAAAGAAGAACCATTCTCTGTCTGGCAGGGGATTTCAAGGGGCCTATAAACCTATGCGATAGACTCTCCTATATGTACTAGGTCATGGCTTGTTCTCAGGATCTGCTTTTGTGTGTTCAACCATGTAACTCAATAGCACAACCTACTCCTGGTGCCTAGGCAGGATATCCACTTGTTTCATACTAAAGACATCTGCAGAGGTGTAGTATTAGAAGGCCTAGAGGTGCTTCTGTCACAGACTATAAGAGAGGAATACAGGATGATAAATTAAAAGAGGATATAGAAACAATTTGCCATGACAGTTGTGATAAGGAAGCTTATCAGGACCTAGGAGATAGGGATAAAGAGAAGGAATTCACCCTTATCAAAGGACCTATTTTACAAGGTCAGAGACACAAAACTCCATTTACACCTAGAAAGCAGGTAATTCCTAGCTGCAATAGGTTGCAGAATGCCCCTAGTGGAGAAAAGGAGAGGGAATGCAGGCCCAGGGTAAGGAACCCTTACGTCACTGAATTCCCCAATCACTCAGCTGCCCCGAGGCAGTTTGATCTCCAACACCTGAGAGGAGAAGGGGTGGGGCTGGAGCCTGAGAGGTTTAAGTCTAGGTCAGATTATCCAGAGAGAGAGAGGAGTAGGAATGCTTACTGGAAGAGGAATGGAGCCGGAACAGTAAGAACAGCAGGAACAAGGAACACAAGTTGGAGGACAGGACGAGGAAGCTCAGGTGAATGGTGGCCAGAGCATGAGCGAGGAGAAGCTGGTACAAGCCTTGACCCAAGTAGGAGCATTGGAAGCTTGTCTAATTTGGAGCACTACAGAGTTGCAAGAGGCAGCTTTTGCCCTAAGGGAAGGCAGTCAGCTAAGCCCTCTGAGCCAGAAACTAAGGTAGAGCCAATGCAACTGGGTGAACAAGACCTGGCTGTAGAAGAAGAAGAAGACTCATACATGGATTGCTCTTTATGCCAATCTTCAAATACAGAGGGTATGGAAGGGAGTCAACTGTAAGGAAAACCTTCAGAGCCCAATAACCCTGAGAGCTTGTTGATAACTTCTGAAAGTCCTGTATTAAAGGAGAAATACCTTTGTAGCTGAGCAAGCTGAAGCTTTCTAATTAAAACCAGCTGCTAGCTAGTGCAGTGCACAGCCTGAAGCCGTGCTGACGGTGAAAGTGAGAAAAGCTTTGATTTTGTTTTCACTATTCTTAAAAACCTTGCATAGAGAATGGTTTGCCTATGAAGAGTTTGACTTCTTGTTGAAAGTTTTTACTGTGCTTAAGGAGACAAACAACTGGGAAGTATTCTGGACTGAGAGAAAAGAAACTTGCTTTAGGAAAAGCTGTTTCTGTTTGTTTTGAACAGCACTGCTAGCCGTGTCTGGTAGCATTAGCTGTTGAAATGGCTTTTCTTTATGCTAAAGAACATTATAAGCTGTTTTGTTTTGAGTTCAGTTATATCCTGATGTATTTTTGAAAGAATCCTGGAGAAACAATCCAAAGGTGTTAATTTATGACCCTAGCGTTTACCCCATCAATAAATTTCTGTCAAAAGCCTTACCACTCAAAACCAACTACAATTGTGTTTTTTACCTGAAGCCAAGTACCTTCTGACTGGACTACATTTCCCATGATGCATTACAAGGCAGCCAGTCAGGTAAAGGCTAAATGGTGAATCTCTCCTATAACAAGCCTGCCCCTCCACACTATCTGTAAGGGGCTAAGGGCATGACACAGTCAATCGATGAGTAAGTTGTGCTACTGGAACTACAGAAACCCCAGGAAGACTGCACATGAGGGAAACTCAAGCCCCCAAAATTAGATGTCCATCATTAATTCAGATTGATGGCAACCAGTTGCATCTCCCCTTGGTTTAGTGGTCTACCATTGGACAGCTATGACGCAATCTGTTGCCATGAGGCTTTATTCATAACTGCCTGGAGATTTTTCCCCTATTTTACATCTGCCTCCCAGCATACCTAATCAAATCATTGCAGTGATAGCCTTAGGATGGAGACTATGCTCCAGGGCTTCTTCCCGAATGCTGTAATCATGGCCCTGACTTCTGCAACTAGGTGTCACCCTTAAGAAGTTACCATGACTAGCTTCCTCCCCGAGACAGGTGCACTGAATACAGCCTCTCTAGCATCCCTAATCCTAATGGAGTGGAGGAGTAGCTTAGTGGTTAGAGCACTGGCCTGTAAACCCAAGAGACCAAGGTTCAATTCCCACTAGCACTCCTTGTGGCCTTGGGCAAGTCACTTAACCCTCCATTGCTCAGAAAAATCTATGTTATCAATGTCCCTGTTTACCAAGTTTAAGTTACATTGTAAACCACTTTGATTGAAATGAAAAAGCAGTATAAAAAGCTGTTAAATAAAATAAATAAATAATAATGGCCCCAAAGAGCAGAAGACCCACCTTAGGGACCTTCTACATGGCAGTATACAGTACTTGTCACTGAAGCCACTGGGCTTGCCCTTGCAAATATCAAAAAAAGCAACACAAGTATTTCTCTTTGAATATTTGCATAGAGTATGCATGATAAAAGCACTTGTATAGTTTGTAACTTTGTGGGGACAATGTCTCCAAATGGGTTAATTTTGTGCATTCTAAAGTAAAACTAACACACCACCAGACTATCTAAGAGCCAAATAATCCAATAAACCAATCTCTTAGTAAACCAAATACAATACCAACTAGAGTTTCACTCAATAGATATTTAGAATTGAGTGAAACCCCAGTTGGTATTGTATTTGGTTTACTAAGAAATTGGTTTATTGGATTAATTTTGTGCATACCATGACTTTAATAAATTTCCTTCCTAAGCCAAAATACGTAGAGCATGATCTCAGTCTCATAAATGTACTGCTAACACTTGCCATAGTACTTCCTTCTAACGTTTACAGGATCTAACATATATAAGCAACTTGTCAAGGTGTGATTAGAAATTCCTCTTAGTCAGGCCTGTGACTCCCATTACAATGAGAAATATTTCTGTATCTTTCTGCCACCTCTTTTACCAATGCCATTCTGGTGTTTCTTTCCTTTATCACTATATCTGGTTTCCTTGTATCCAGCTTCTTCTGTGGGAATAAGAATGCCCCCGTTGATCATAACCTCTTCTCTCTCCATAATTACTGCGCAATACCATGAAGTTACTGCTAGGAGTCATCAGAGCCATTTTGGATTGGGCTGTGTGCCAAGAAGAAGTGACTGGGTAAAGCTTCTGCTCCCACTGAAAACCAATGACCCCAGTAAGCTCAGGGATGGCGATCGGGGGGGGGGGGGGTAGTGGCCGCTTTGTGGCCTGCAGGTTAGGAGATCTATTTTTATTTATTAGTATTTAAGAACATAAGAACATAAGATATGCCATACTGGGTCAGACCAAGGTCCATCAAGCCCAGTATTCTGTTTCCAACAGTGGCCAATCTAGGTCATATGTACCTAGCAGTTTCCCCAAGAGACACAAGTTCTGTAATGCTTGTACCTTTCCAGTAGCAGTTCAAAGTGAGTTACATTCAGGTACAGTAGCTATTTCCCTGTCCCTGGAGGGCTCACAATCTAAGTTTGTACCTGAGGCAGTGGGGCAGTGGAGGGTTAAGTGGCTTGCCCAAGGTCACAAGGAATGTCAGTGGGATTTGAACCCAAATTGTGTTCAGTGGTGGGGGTAAGGGGGGTCCTAGACATCATGATGGTTCTGGTTGGGGCCCTTGAAAGAGGTACTTCAAGCAGTGATGCTGGGGGGGGGGGGGTTGACCATATTCTTGGGGGAGTGTTTGGGAAGGGAGTTTGATCACTGCTGCTTCAGCATGTGGTTAGGAGTGAGGTGTATATATTGATAAGCTCCTTGAGCAGCACTGGGAGAGCTGAAGATTGGAATAGTGAAAGGGGAACCTAAGATCAGAGCAGTGATTGGGGGGTTGCTAAGGTCAGATCAATGATCAGGAGGAGGGACCAACCTTGACATTTACAGCTGCCCCTGCCATTATGCACCTATTTGTGCCTAGGGGCAAGTGAAAATGCTGATGTCTAATTAGCAATGAGATGTGGATTCCCTATATGAAACAAGAAATCCACATCTACATTGAAAGTCCCCCACTCTCTCCCACCACTCCCCCACGGAATTTAGACACGGTGAGCATTCCCATGCCTAAAAAGCCCCTGTTCTAAAATGGCATTTACACGCCAATCTACACATATAAATGTTGCTTTTTAGATGTGAGATTGCTTCTAAATTAACCTCCATAAAGTCCTTGCCTGGCATGTTACCACAATTTGTGCAGAATGTACGCTAGTATTTTATAAAGATAAGTAGATACTTACTTGTCTTTTTAAAATAGGCTTAAAATAGGTGTCTGCCAACTCACTTAACCTAGGTGATCTGTTACAAAATTTACTAAGTGATTTCCCAGTGAAAAATGTTGAAATGCTAAAAATGCTTGACTTTTTTCATTGAAGTTCATAGATTAGTAAAATCTAATAAAAGCCACAGCTGTGGCATTAAGTGCCCTGGGACAAAAATGCCATTGTGACTCTCTCTGTATCGTGCAAGGATTAGAAGAAAGTCTTTTCTCCCTTTGGTACCTGACAACTTGGGGGTTTTTTCCTTATTTAATTAGACAAGGGCCTATGGAATGTTCAAACATGCTTACTTTCCAAAGAATTAGTCAAGTTGTCCCTGATATTTTCATTGTAAAATTGCAAAACAATTGAAAACTTGAAATCCCAAAACCTAAATTGACAAGCCAAAGATGATAAAGTTTAACAATTTTGATACTGTTGCCTAAGAGGCCTCCGATCAGTTTAGTTGTCCTCAGCTTTTTAGAAGATGCATCTCGTTACAGCTGAGTTTCCCTTTTGGGCAGCCCCGTTTTGCTTTTGCACAATATGAAACTTACTCCTACTTTTTTTCTCCCTTCCCGCTTTCTCAGATGCACATAATTGTCAAGATCTTGTTTTTGTAGGGAATGCTCTGCTCAGACTTAGGATTGAGACAGCACATGTTCTTGGACTTGTATTCCAGTCATTTCTGATCATTCACACACATCTGTTTGGCAAGGTTCAGTAGTTTTGGGCTGCAAAACAATGCTAGTCTGCTAAAAAACAACATTTTTTCTGTTCCTGACAGTATATCATGTTCTCATACAAATGAGAAATGGGAAGTGTAAAAGATTTGTTTTGCTTACCAGACTTCATATCACTTAATTACCCATAGGCATGTCTTACTGTGCATTTTTACTCTTTAGAAACTGATTTTTGTATGCCATTTGCTGATAAGGTGTAACATTGAGCATAAACTTTGGCATTCAATATCCAGACTTATAGAAGGCATTAGCATTTACAACAGTTTTATCCCTTGTCAAGATCTGCATACCTGTATCAAAGACTACAAAAAATCTCACTATATATACAATCACTATATTGCAGTTTTTAAGAAGCAATTAATTTTATTTATTTATTTATTTATTTAGACAGATTTGTATGCCACCTTATCCTTCAATCAAGGTGGTCACGTCACATCACAATTGGAGGGTTACATTTAACATTAGGGTACGTGTAAACATTTAGATAGTACAGTTACTTATCAGCATTTAGTAGACAGTACAATTGAAGGTAACATTTAACATGAGGGTACTTAATAATGCGGTATGATAAACGTGTGTGTGGATAGGATGGGTGCGTGCTTAGTTGGCAGCGGAAGTAGTATTTCAGTATGGGTATGGGATGTTGCCTGGATGCTCGTATGTTTCTATAAATAAAAATGTTTTGAGGTCTTTGCGGAAGTCTGTGAGGTCATCTAATGCCCTCAGGCTCGTTGGGAGGGAGTTCCATAGTGTGGATGCCAGTAGTGATGGTGCTCTTTTTGAAGTTGTTTGTTTGGTTTTGTGATAGCCTGCAGGTGTGCCAATCATGTTGTCATTATTGGTTCTTCTTGGTCTGTTGCTGATATCCCTTGTTATAACGTTTTGGAGTACATCTGCTGAGAGATGGTGAATGACTTTGAAGATGATCATGATTGTTTTGTATTTAGCTCTTGCCACTACTGGGAGCCAGTGCAGAAGCAATGGGTCAGGATGCATCGTAAATAGCATTAACATGGCACCATGCATCCAATCCTTTCCTCCATCTGTTATATAATTTAAATGTATTATAGTTCAAATATTGATATTGTTGTTATTCCTGTTATATTGTAATATATTACTGATATCCAGTTTTACTGTAACATAGTCAAATATTGTTCTTGTTATATTGTAATTACATTAATCAATATTGTTCTTTTCAACTCATGTTATAATGTAATATTGTTCAAATTGTTCATAAAGTTCTGTTTAACTGTTTAACTGTATAACTTTGGTTGTAATGTAAACCGCTGCTGATCCTTGGAAACAGCGGTATATAAAAACTGTTCAAATAAATAAATAAAATAAAAATAAATCTAGGGAGATAAGAACATAAGATATGCCATACTAGGTCAGACCAAGGTCCATCAAGCCCAGTATCCTATTTCCAACAGTGGCCAATCTAGGTCATACGTACCTAGCAGTTTCCCCAAAAGACACAGGTTCCGCAATGCTTGTACTGGGTCAAGCATTGATATCCTGGGTCCCTTCTTAATAATGGTTTATGGACCTTTCCTCCAGGAACTTGTTCAAACCTTTTTTAAACCCAGCTACACTAACAGCCTTTACTACATCCTCCGGTAACAAATTCCAGAGTTTGATTACACGTTGAGTGAAAAAATATTTTCTTTTATTAGTCTTAAATAGTTTACCCTGTAGCTTCATTGCATGTCCCCTAGTTTTTCTATATTCTGATAACGTAAACAATCGATCTACGTTTACCCGTTGCACTCCGTTCATTAATTTATAGACTTCTATCATATCTCCCCTCAGCCCTCTCTTTTCCAGGTTAAAGAGCCCTAACCTTTTTAGCCTTTCTTCATAGGAGTATCCTTCCATCCCCTTTACCATTTTGGTGGCTCTTCACTGAACCTTTTCTAATAACTCTATATCCTTTTTAAGATACGGCGACCAGAATTGCACACAATATTCAAGGTGCGGTCTCACCATGGAACGATATAGAGGCATTATAATATCTTTTGTTTTATTTTCCATTCCTTTCCTTATGATACCTAGCATTCTATTTGCTCTCTTGGCTGCCGCTGCACACTGGGCCGAGGGTTTTAACATGTTATCCACAATGATGCCTAAATCTTTTTCCTGGGTGGTGGTTCCTAATGTGGAACCTTGCATTGTGTAACCATAGTTTGGGTTGTTCTTCCCTAGGTGCATAACTTTGCACTTGTCCACATTAAATTTCATCTGCCATTTTGATGCCCAGTCTTCTAATTTATCAAGATCCTCTTGCAATATTCCACAATCCTCTTGGGTTTTAACAACTTTAAATAGTTTTGTGTTATCTGCAAATTTGATAACCTCACTCGTTATTCCATTTTCCAGGTCATTTATGAACATGTCAAAAAGATGCGGACCCAGCACAGATCCCTGGGGTACACCACTATTCACCTTTCTCCATTGGGAAAATTGGCCATTTAGCCCAACCCTCTGCTTTCTATCTTTTACCCAGTTCTTGATCCACAATAGTACACTGCCTCCTATCCCATGACTCTTTAGTTTTGCCAAAAGTCTCTGATGAGGGACCTTGTCAAAGGCTTTCTGAAAGTCCAGATACACTATATCAACCGACTCACCTTTGTCCACCTGTTTATTCACACTTTCCTCCTGTAGCTCAGGATTACCACTGGGATTCATAAATTGAAGAGGAGCTGGCCAGAGGGAATAAGGATGTTTACCTCCAATAGTCACATGGACACTGCAGCTCTGTCCCAGCTCCCAGCAGGCCCGCCTTTTTCAGTGCACCAACCTGCTTTGCTATCATCTTAAATTCCAGGTCAATCAGCACCAGAAAGAGAGGGGAGGGAGTCAACATCACCTCAGACTCCATCTGCCCAGACCACAATGTCAGATTCTCTGATTTTCAGCCAGGGCTAGAAAAGCTCAGCTAGACCCTCTAGAATCCAGACAGTTAGTCCATCCTCGCTCTGCTATGGTATCATCACAGTCTACAGCTCCATTGATGAGTGTGATTGATTGAGAGGCAGAAAATGCAAGTGATGGGGGATGAGAGGAGTCTCTTAGTCACATGTTTTCAGCATTCAGCCATCCCCCTCCCTGTTCTCTGTAGTAAGTTTCTCTGACATCATCAACCTCAAGTCTTAAAAGACTAACAGTGAGTGGAAAGATGATCAAGAAGATGTAGCCATTTTGTGAATGTCAAGCTTTCACAAAATGGCTACATCTTCTTGACCATCTTTCCACTCACTGTCAGTCTTTTATACCAGCCACAGTATGACACCACGTAGACATATTTGGGCATCATTCCAACCAGCGAATAGTGGGGATGAGGGGACGTCCATCCCCGCTATTCGTGTCCTTTCCCGCCGGCAGCTAACTTCCCTGCCGGTTGTACAGGGAAGTTAGATGGGGGGCGGGGAAGGGGCAGATCAGGGGCGGAGTTAGAGCGGTCATTGGCCCTGGACTACAGGGCCGATTCTAATGTCGGCTCTGTACGCCCAGGGCTGACGACCTGCACAGGGAAGTTATTCCACCTCCAAGGTGGAATAACTTCCCTAGTTGCCAGGGGTCAGTGGGCCCGGGGCCAGAAAGCAGCAAGAGGGGGCAGTGAGCATTCCCCACAGCCTGACCCTAGTCTTGGGAGGCTGGATCGGGGCTTGGGCTGCGGGGAATGTAGTGCAGGAGCTGGTGGCCAGGATCACAGCTTAACAATGGAGCCATGGTGACATGGCAACTGGGCGCCATGGTGCTGCGGCTCCATTGCAAAGCCAAGACTGAGTCGGGCATGGCCTGTACATGCAGGCCGGGCTGAATCATAGTCCCGGCCTGCACATACAGGCCTAATTGTGATTTTGATCCCAGGGGGCTAGACATGCCCCAAGGATCAGAATTGCGATGCCCTCTGTACATCCGGTTCAGAACATGTGTGCAGAGGGCTTGTACATCTGGGACGGAATTGGGCCTATTGTGAATGGCCAGGATCAATGTCTATCTTAGGTCCCCAACAGAGCCAGGTGGCCATCTTGGGATTGACAGAGCACAGGAGCTCTCTCACTGCACACCTGATCCATTCAACTAAATGACTGACATGGTGCAATTGGCCTGGAGTACCTGTCATTTTAGGTCCCCTCTCTCTTCAATGGCCATCTTGACATCAGCTGAATAGCAGTAATTATCCAACATACTATTGATAATAGCGCTCAGATGACAACCTCCAGCCACACAACTAATAACATCTGCCTGAATCAATGATGACTTACCAATTCAAAGTCTCTCAAAAATCAACAAACTCTGCACCATGGTCACCCACAAGCCATTAAACCCTTATGGTGCCTCCTGTATCCAGCCACAATGGTTCTGTCTCCAGGCATCACAAGATTGCTGTGTCACCCCATAACAAGTTTGACCTCCTACCCAGACAGATCTCCAGCAGTCAATGTGCAAATGATCACTCATACTGCCAAAAAAAGGGACATCAAGAAAAGACCACTGAGGAAAGAATGGAGCTCTCTATACCACTGAGCTGCTAGGATGAGAATATTTTGCAGTGGGTCATAACCTCAACCCTCTTAAAAGAAAGTCTAAGTACAAGCTACTAACTCAGCCCCCCCAACGAATTTAAGGTGAACTGCCAGAGCCTGGGACACAAGGTAAAAGCTGTATGAAATGGCCAAATACTGCCAACAGTTAGGATTCTAGTGGTAGCCATGTGGAGGTTAAAGCAACAAATGGACAAGGAATGGGAGGATATGAATCAGAGGCAGTACCATAGATCAGCATTAACACACCAGCTTGGCCAATTCCAAACCCTTATACATAGCCATACTCACCAGACTATCAGGCATGGCCTAGATGGGAGCTAGCTAAAGCACCCATCTGTACTTGGCAGTCCCTTTGCTTCACTGTTCCTAGGCTAACAAGACTTTAGTAGGGCCCACAATGTAGGTTCCAATATCAGCAATATAGCTCAGCTACCTCAGTAGTGAATCCTAGGCCTCCCAATCTTCCAACCTAGGGATATCCCCTCCCCTTATTTATTTATTTTCATGAGTTTTAGCCACCTTTCTGAACAAAATGTTCAATCAAAAGGGCATACAACATAAAAACACCATAAGTACAAAATCATCAATACCCTCAAAAAGGAACACCCCGATCCCCGCCAATATCCCACCCCTCCACTTCCCATAGTAGCCCCCACAAAAATATACAAGGAACACCCCACAAAATAAAAAACTGGAGCCCCTATCCCTACTGCTATCCCACCTTTCAACCCCCAGAAAACAACCAAGTCTTCAGTAGCTTATGAAAAGCTGTCAGAGAAGTGTGAGCATGAAGCTTTAAGGGACGCGTGTTCCACTGTCCGTGCACCCTCCTGGCACCGAGCCTCTTTCAGGAGTTATGCTGCCACACTCTGAATGACCTGTAAGCACCAGAGAACCCGTTGTGGCAACCCAACATACAAGGTGTTACAATAATTGAGTGTTCCATGCACCAGGGTCTGGACTTCCAGTCGCAACTCAGCTGTGTCATGATAAGGCCGCAGCTGCCAGGCTAATCGAAGCTTACACCAGGCAGACTGGACCACATGGGTGATCTGCTTTTCTCCAACCCCCGTCAGTTCCAGTATAACACCCAGGAAGCGCAATTCCTCTATCCAGGGGATTTCAAACCCTGAAATAGCCGGCAAATGCTGGAAATCAGAGCAGTCACCATACTGAAATGCAAACATACCATCTTATCTATGTTAAGGATGAGGCCATGAGCTGACAGTCAATCGTAAACTTGCATCCAACAACTATGTGAGTCCCATATTATGTTTTCAAGTTGACCTGGGATGGGTGGTTCATACAGATTGTCAGCCAATCCTGCATACCCATATGTGGAGGTACACTATACTGGATATATTTGCTAGTTCAGTGGATTTACCACATCTATGTTTTTGGGCCTGGATTCCTTCACCCCAAAAACACTTTGCACAGCAACCAAAATAGCTTGTCAATTGCTACTACTACTAACTTTGTTTCGCCCAACCAATCTGTGCAAGGTAATGCTTCCAACTTCCAGTGGCCAAGAAGTCAAGGAAATGAATCCCATGGGTAAGTGTACAGCGCAAATACCACATACCAAAACAACATATTTGAGGCTTGAGAGGCGTTACCTTTTAGGGATATGATCTTTGTTCACACTGCAGTGGTGCTAATAAAGGAACAATGAATTACATAGCATACCCTGAGGTGAGAGCCATCAATGATTTTTTCCCTAGAGACCTGTTATAACAAATACACATCATTCCACCAAGTTGTACACTGGTAGGAAAATGTGACTGAAATGTACTGACAGCTAAAGCAGAATATAATTCACTTTCCATGTTTTGCTGGTTTATCTGGATATCTTCACCATGTGTAGCTTCCAGTTTGATAGACAATACTATTTCAATAAATGTATACCAAGGACTGCTTAGTTTCATGTGCACATTTTAAGACCTTCAGCTCCTTTGTACACTGGGTCACAACCAATGTCACTGTGAAGAGAAACACTGCCCATTATCTAAACCAGTGGTTCCCAACCTGAGGTCCGTGGCCCCCTGGAGATCTGTGAGACCTTTACAGGGGGTCTGCAAGACACAGAAAAAAGAAAGAGGCTGTTGGGGATTGGTTGTTGAGGGACAGACAGAGAGACTTGAGGGAACCGTCTGGGAGGGAGCGAGAGAGAAAGAGACTGAAACCAGTGGGAACTGTCTGGGGAGAGAAAAACTGGTGGAGATAAGAACATAGGAAAGTCCATACTGGGTCAGGCCAAGGTTGATCAAGCCCAGTATCCTGTTTCCAATGGTGGCCAATTCAGGTCACAAGTACCCGTCAGGTTCCCAAAAAGGTATACAGATTCTACAATGCTTATTACCGGGGTAAGCATTGAATTTCCCTAGTCCTCTTTAATAATGGTTTATGGACTTTTCCTCCAGGAACTTGTCCAAATCTTTTTTTTAAACCCAGTTACACTAACAGCTTTTACTATATCCTCTGGTAATGAATTCTAGAGTTTGATTACTTGTTGAGTGAAAAAATATATTCTCTTACTAGTCCTAAATGGGCTACATTGTAGCTTCATTGAGGATCCCCTAGTCTTTCTACTTTTTGAAGGAGTAAACAACCAATCTATGTTTACCCATTCCACCACATTCATTAATTTATAGACTTCTATCATATTTCCCCTGTCGTCTCTTTTCCAAGTTGAAGAGCACTAACCTTTTAAGTCTTTCCTCATAGGGTATCTTTCCATCCCCTTTACAATTCTGGTGGCTCTTCTCTGTACTTTTTCTAATTCTGCAATATCCATTTTTAAGATACAGCAACCAGAATTGCACTCAATATTCAAGGTATGTTCGCAACATAGAACGATACAGAGGCATTATGCTATCATTGGTTTTGTTCTCCATTTCTTTCCTTATGATTCCCAGCATTCTATTTGTTTTCTTGGCCGACGCTGCACACTGGGCAGAGGGTTTCAGCGTATTATCCACAATGACGTGTAAAACATTTTCCTGGGTGGTGTTTCCTAATGTGGAACTTTGCATCCTGTAACCATAGTTTGGGTTGGTTTTCCCTAAATTCATAACTTTGCACTTGTCCACATTAAATTTCATTTACCATTTGGATGTCTAATCTTCCAATTTATCAGGATCCTCTTGCAATTTTTCACAATCCTCTTGTGCTTTAACAACTTTGAATAATTTTGTGTCATCTGCAAATTTGATCATCTCACTTTTATAAATATGTTAAAAAGCAGCAGGCCCAGCACAGATCCCTGGGATACTTCACTATTCACCTTTCTCCTTTGAGAAAATTGGCCATTTAGCCCTAATCACCACTTTCTATCTTTTAACCAGTTCCTGATCCACAATAGTACACTGCCTCCTATCCCATGACTTTTTAATTTCACCAAGGGTCTCACATGAGGGACCTTGTCAAAGGTTTTCTGAAAATCCAGATACACTATATTGACTGGCTCACCTTTTCCTACCTGCTTATTCACACCTTCAAAAAAATATAACAGATTAGTAAAACAAGACTTTCCTTGGCTAAATCCATGTTGGCTTTCTCCCATTAAACCATGACTATCTACATGTTCAGTAATTTATTCTTTATAATGGTTTCTACCATTTTGCCCAGTACTGACCAGTCTGTAGTTTCCTGGATCGCTCTTGGAACTGTTTTTAAAAACTGGTATTACATTGGCCATTCTCCACTCTTCAGGTACTACAGATAATTTACAGATTACTAATAGTAGGTCTGCAATCTCATCTTTCAGTTCTTTCAACACCTTCTTAGGCATGCCGTCTGGTGTAGGTGATTTGCTACTCTTCAGTTTATCAAATAGTTGTAATACATCTTCACGGTTTATCAATATTTATTTATTTATTTAACGTCTTTTCTATACCGTGCTTTTTAAAGTCAGCTCGGTTTACAATTAACAGCAGGTTTGTACAGTACAGGCGGCTCCCATACTGGACTTACAAAAAACAGGGTTTAGAAACTTGGACTAACTGGGGTAACTATGTACATGTTATGCTGTACTTGGCTACTCGTTAAGGTAGCTATAATACAGGCTAGGCAGTAGGGTCGATGGCAGTGCAGTAGCGACCGTGCTGCCTAGCTACTATTTACAAGGTTAGGTGACTGTATACATGTGCCTGACCGGGAGTCTGGTGGTGCTCCTGTGCCAGGCTGGGGTTGTGCGTTGTAGGTGTTTTGGGGTGGCTGTTTTGATGGTTGAGGGTAGTTGGCTGTTGTATGACCTCATTATGGGAGTAGTGCTGGAGGAAGAGGTGGTGTTTCAGCACCTTTCTGAACTGGGTAAGGTCCGTAATGGACCGGAGTCCAGGCGGGAGGGCATTCCAACAGGTGGGAGCATAGTACACGAAGGCTCTGTTTCTTGTTGCTTGGGAACACTTTGTGATCTTGCTAGGAATACTTAGTGAGTTGGCTGCACTTGACCTTCTAGCTCTGTTTGGGGGAGTGGGGAGAATGAGGTCTGTGATGGAGGAGGTGATGCTTTTGATGGCTTTGAAGGTCAGCAGTAGGGTTTTGAAGGTGAGTCTGCAATGGACTGGCAGCCAGTGGAGATGCTTCAGGATTGGGGTTATGTGGTCCCTCCTGGTGGCTCCATGTAATATTCTGGCGACTGTGTTCATTGCCAGCTGCAGTGGGTTCAGTGTATGTTTAGGTAGGCCCTGTAGGATGGCATTGGCATAGTCGAAGTGGGGGATTACCAGTGCCTGGTAGATTGTCTTGAAGTCGTCTGGTTCCAGTAGAGGTCATAGGTGTCGGATTGTCCGTAATTTGTGGTATATTGCTTTGACCGTATTGTTTATGTGGGCTTTCATATCCAACTGTTGATCAAGTGTGACCCCTAGGTAGCGGATTGTGGGCTTGCTTTGGAGCTCGGCATCTCTTACTTTTAGTGCTGCTGGAGGAGAGAAGTCTTGGTTCCTGGTAATGAACAGTGCCTCAGTTTTCTTAAAATTTATTCTGAGGTTCTGCGTGTGGAGCCAGTCAGTGATAGCATCGAAGCAGGTAGTTAGTGGTGAGAAATCCGGCTGGTCAGTTGAGAATGGCATGTAGAGTAAGACGTCGTCTGCGTATATGAGGCATGAGGTGCCGAAAGAGCGGGCGAGTGCACAGATGGGCTGCATATATATGTTGAAGAACAACGCCAAGAAGGAGGAGCCCTGTGGAACCCCCTGTTTTTGCTGGAACTGTTTGGAGGCTGTGGGGCCGGTCAGTACCTGCTACCATCTGTCGGACAGGTATGATTTGCACCAGCTTAAGGCCGTGTCCTGGATCCATTTCTCTGCAAGGCGCCCTATGAGCAGATCATGGTCAACGGAGTCGAATGCTGCGGAAATGTCCAGAAAGATTATGGCGTAACCTTGTCTGCTGTTGTCCAAGCCTTTGGTTAGTGTGTTGAAGAGAGTGATCAGGAGTGTCTCAACTCCGTGCGCTTCCCTGAACCCATGTTGGCATGGATCTAAGGGTGCGGTGGTCTCGATATGGTGTTGGATTTGTTGTTGGACGAGCTTTTCAATTATTTTGGCCATTAGTGGGATGCTGGAGATTGGCCTGTATGAGTCCACCTTCTGGGGGTCCAGTTTGCGCAGTTTTTTAGGAGTGGTCTAATGGATATTTGCTTCAGGCTTCGTGGGAATGATCCCGTTGAAAAGGAGAGATTGATGAGTTTGGCAAGGAAGGGGCTGAATTCCTTGCGCAGTGTTTTTATCCAGAACGCTGGGCAGGGGTCATTTGGTGCTGTGGTGGTGTTAATCGTAGTGATAGTGTCTTCAATGTTTTTCTCTGATGGTGTAGAGAAGGTGGTTAGTGGCGTTGGGTGGTGTAGTCCGTTCCCAGGGGCGAGTGGTGCAGATCTGTCGGTTTGGATTGTTTTTGACTGTAGGTAGTCAGTGTATTCTTGTGGTTCTGGCATGCTTAGCTGGGTGGGGGATGGTTCCTTTGTGAGGGTCCTCACCAAGTTAAATAAGTCCTGTGGTTTGTTCAAGGAGCACTGCAGGATTTCTGCGTGGTATCGTTTCATTCTCTCTGAGACTTCCTTACGGTGTTCCCTCAGGTGGGATGTGTAAGTGCCCAGGTCATCGGTGGAGTGTGAGCGTCGTCATCTTTTTTCAAGCTTCCTTAGGTGGTAGAGTGATGCTCGTAACTTGGAAGAGAACCACGGGGCGGTCTTCCTTCTTTTTGGTGATGCGTCCACGGATGGTCGGTTGGCGATGGAGTTGAGGCTGTTGTTCCAGGTGGAGAGCATTTCCTCAAGGCTAGGCTCTGTGAGGTCAAGAAGAGGTAGGGTTTTGCTGAGAATCTCTTCCTTGTCAAAGGGACGGAATTTTGCTTTTTGGCAGGCAACGGTTGGGGGATGGCTGCTTGTGCGAGTCTGCTGAGTGGGTATTTGGAATTTTACTAGGCTATGGTCAGACCATGGGACTGCCGTGATGGATAGGGCAAGCATATGGTTCTGACATATGGCTGACTGTGGGACGAAAATCAGGTCAAGCTTGTTTCCTTTCGTGTGCGTGGGCTCGTTGATTTGATCGTAGCCCAGTTCGCTGAACGCGTTAATGAAGGCATTGGAGTGCGCTTCTGGGAGAGCAGGCAGGTTGAAATCTCCCATAATCCAGTTTGGTGTGTGTGTGTTCTTGGTGTTGCAGGCAAGGTAGATTATCATTGAGAAGTCATCTGGAGAGGGCGACAGGGATCTGTAGATTAGATTGATGGAGTTGTGTTTGTTGGCTAATGTGATAGCGTCCAGGTGTGTGGTGCTGTTAGCCGCAGTCTGTTGGAATTGGAGCTCGGTTTTTGTGAGGGCGAGGGCTCTTCCACCCCTGCGGTTTGCTCTATGGCAGGTGTGGACTGAGAAGTTGGGTGGGGTGAGTTGGTTAAGTATGACTGTATCGGAGTCAGCCAGCCATGTCTCTGTAACCAATAGGATGTCTAGCTTGTGGTAGGCTATCAGGTTGGAGATGATCTGCCATTTCTTTCGGACTGAGCGAGCGTTTATGAGGGCGCAATTCAGGTAGTTGGGTTGAGGGCACTTCTCAGGCTGAGATTTTTTAATGTGCTGGAGCGAGATGTAAAGTAAGTGTGAACGCGGGGTGTGCTTGGGTTCTGCTTCTGGTTGGCGGGAGGTACCCGACCATCTCCTCCCGGGACCCCATAGAATTGGTATGGGGTTGCCGGTGGCGTTGAGGGTGAGGACGCTGTGGAATAGACTGACGAGGAGGTAACAGCTGTCTAAAGCTATGGGGGAGGGTGCCTGGTGATTTGGGTCTATGCCGTAACTGTGTGGTGCAGGGTGGGTGTGGTTTGGGTGGCTGGATAGGCAGAGCTATCAAGCAGCCACTCTGTGTGACAAGTGGGTGTATATATGCGGTTGCTCGCGCTGGTGTTGATGCCTCCGCTTCGGAGTTTTGTGCATGTAGCACTTCTAGCAGTGATTCTATGGTATGTTCAAGAGTAATATGAGTGGCCCTTCTGGTTGTGATTCTAAGGTAGGTTGAAGAGTAGCATGTGGAGCAATCCTGACCGTAATTCTAAGGCAGATTCAGGTATAGCATGCATAGTACATCTAGCAACAATTCTTAGACAGGTTCGAGGCTAACACTTTTAACTAGACATATAGTAATTCTGCAGGCAGGTTCAAAGGCAACAATTTATCTCAGAGTTCTACAAGAAGATTCAAATCATCAATCCTGGTAGATAGTTGCAGGGCAGAATCAGGCGGATGATCGATGACTGACAGCGTCGGTTCATCTCTGACTTCTGTTCTAATCGCTATATTGGTGGGTTATAGTGACATGGTACTTTACAAATGTTTCCTCATCCAGGGGACAGGTTTGCTATTTGTGGATGATTCTGTTTGAGGTAATGGTTTCTACTCACTTTGGCTGTGATCTTGTGGTAGTCGCGGTTGTCCGGCTTGCTGTCTTGTCTGCTGGCTGGCAATGGCTTCGACGTATGGGCCTCCGCCTAAAGGCTGCGCCAAAGGGCCCTCTGGCGAGGCCCTCAGGCGCAGGCCCGCCAGACGCGGGCTGGCGCCTGATGGCGCTCCGTTAAGCTCCCAGAAGGTGGCCCCGATTGGGTGGGCGGGCGTCGGGCCGGCTGGAACTGGCTGCGGCTGGCGTGCAGCGAGCTCTGCCCCGATCAGGTAGAGCACAAGCTGCGGCTGTGGTGGCTGTGGCCTAGCGCCTGATGGCGCTCCTTTAAGCTCCCCAAACGTGGCCCCGATTGGGCGGGCAGGCGTCGGGCCGGCTGGAACTGGCTGCGGCTGGCGTGCAGCGAGCTCTGCCCCGATCAGGTAGAGCTCAAGCTGCGGCTGTGGTGGCTGTGGCCTAGCACCCAATGGCGCTCCTTTAAGCTCCCCGAAGGCGGCCCCGATTGGGTGGGCGGGCGTCGGGCCGGCTGGAACTGGCTGCGGCTGGCGTGCAGCGAGCTCTGCCCCGATCAGGTAGAGCTCAAGCTGCGGCTGTGGTGGCTGTGGCCTAGCATCCAATGGTGCTCCTTTAAGCTCCCCGAAGGCGGCCCTGATTGGGCAGGCGGGCTTCGGGCCGGCTGGAACTGGCTGCAGCTGGCGTGCAGCGAGCTCTGCCCCGATTGAGTAGAGCTCAAGCTGCGGATTCAAGCCGCTTTCCTGCCTGCAAAATAATAGGTCTGCAATCTCATCTTTCAGTTCTTTCAACACCTTCTTAGGCATGCTGTCCGGTGTAGGTGATTTGCTACTCTTCAGTTTATCAAATAGTTGTAATACATCTTCACGGTTTATCGATATTTATTTCAAGTCTTCCAATATATCACCTGTATATAACATTTCAGGCATGGGTAACTTCCTTATATCTTCTCCAGTAAAGACCAAAGCAAAGTTCAGTCTCTCTGCTATGGCCTTGCTCTTCCTTAGTGCTCCTCTATCATCTTATGGTCCAAAGGACTCTCTCACAGATTTTTTACTAAAAATGTATTTAAGAAACATTTTATTAATCGTTAGCAGACTTTTTTTCAAATTCTCTCTTTGTCTGCCTTATCAATGCCTTGCATCTAACTTGCCAGTGCTTATGTTATTTGCCATTTTCGTCATTTGGCTCCTTTTTCCATTTCCTGAAAGATGCATTTTGGCAACAATAGCCTCTCTGACCTCACCTTTAAACCATGCTAGCAGTTTTTTTTACCTTCTTTCCACTTTTCTTAAAGCATGGAATGCATCTTGTCTGCACTTCCGAGATAGTATTTTTATTCTTTATTTTTCTGTTTACATCAAATAATACACACAAAGCCAAGAAACACCCATGCTTGATGTAAACCTTTAACCTCAATAGCTGCCCATTTTAGTTTTTTATTAACTACCTTATTTTCCTCATTTTATCATATTCTCCCTTTTGAAAGTTAAAAGCTAATGCTATGGACTTCCTTGCTTTCTTTCCTCCATTTATTATGATCACTATTGCCAGGTGGCCCTAACATCCTTATCTCCAAGAAACAGTCATTTATATCATCTAGAAACATTATCTCCCTAGCATGTCCTGCTGTGACAGTGACCCAGTCAATACTGGGATAACTGAAATCAACCACTATTACGGTGTTGTAATTTGTTAGCTTCCATGATTTCTTTTAGCATTTCATAATCCATCTGTTCATTTTGGCCAGGCAGTTGGTAGTATACCCCCACTGCCATCGCCTTCCCCTTTCTAGATGGAATTTCTATCCATAGAAATTCTACATCTGTTTCCTGCAAATTTTTAATCCTGTGTGACTTAATGCCCTCTCTAACATAGAGCGCAACCCCTCCATCAATTTGATCTACCCTATTATTATGGTATAATTTGTACTCAGGTATCACAGTGTCCCAATGGTTGTCCTCCTTCCACAAGGTCTCTGAGATGCTAATTATATCTAACCTCCCATTTGGTACTATATATTCTCTCCCATCTTATTTTTTAGACTTCTAATATTTGCATACAGCCATTATAGATGTTGTATTTTATTCAAATTAATCTGGTTATCAGTTGATAGGGGTAATTTGGAATCTTTTAGCTCTGTTTGCTCTGTACTTAAGGGCATCTGGGCTACTTTCATCTTTATTGGAACCTCTCTATTTGGATGCCCTAACTTCCCTCTTTTGCTAGTATCCTTCAAGAATATATCCTTGGGTGACTGTCAGCTTTCACCTATTATCTAGTTTAAAAGCTGCTTTATCTCCTTTTTAAAGGTTAATGCCAGCAGCCTGGTTCCATCCCAGTTACTGTGGAGCCCATCCCTTCAAAAAAGTCCCTCCCTTCCCCAGAATGTTAGAGGGCTGAGGAGGGGGGGGGGGGGGGGTCTGGGAAGAGTGGTAGGGATAACAAATTTAATAAGGAGTCCACACAACCAAAAAGATTGGGGAATTCTTGTATTTCCTGCTACATCATTTTAAGGAAGTTGTATAACATTTTGGTATCAGCGCATGACAAAATTATCTGCCCAGACACATGCATCACCTTCTTGGAATAGATCGCCGCTTTAAGAACAAACTCAGCTGAAAAACTTAGGGGCATGTTTACTAAAGTCCGCAAATCTGCGCGCCGCAAAATAGCGCACGGCAACGCGGCATTTAAACGCGCAGAAACGCGTTTAAACGCCCCGCACATGTGCGTGTCACCCCCGCACAGGTACGCGGCACACTAACGGGCCCCGTACAAGTGCGGGCCCGCAAATGTCCGATAGAGGCGTGGAACGGCTAAAAGAGGGCGGAGGAAGGCTCCGGAGGGGCGGAGGGACGGGGTCAATGGGTGGAGAGTGGGAGGGGAGAGGCTCCCCGCACAGTATCGGGCCCGAATTTCCATGTAAAAATTAGCGCGAGTGAAACCCTCGTGGTAGAGGGCATTTAAAGGGAAGAGAAACCATTTCCGTCAGCAATGTACAGGAACACCGGGGAAACCAAAAAAACGTGAGCAGTGTGATATATGTGCACAGAACAAAATTGCAAATAGAACCTGAAAATGACCACAACAAAACTATTATAAATAGTAATCCAGCTGGGGAACAGTTATAGTGATGGGCAAATATACAAAACACACCCAGCAAAGCTCCAGAAAAAAGAGATGAATATTGGAAGGGTCTACGGAGCGGAGACTCTTCCGAAAAACATTTCCGTTTTTGGAGCTTTCCTCGGAGTGTTTGCTATGGTTGCCCATTAATACCACTGTCGCCCAGCGTGGTGATATTTTGTCCCCCATTTTCCCGTGGTCATTTCTGGTGCACGTTTGTCACCAGACAGGGTGCATATGCCCACAGTAAAAATGAGTAGAGCAGGGTTTGTGACTCCATCCTGCCAGGCTTACTGCCTCCAGGGGCTGCACTGTCTCTGTGGCCAAAGTGTGGTACAGCAGACAGAGTCATTACCTCTAGGACCAGAGGGCAGAGGTTCAAAACCCAGCTGGGGCACCTGCCAGCCCAGTCCCTATATTTTACCCACCACTAAATAAAGATAGCGCAGACACCCCTGTAGTGCAGGGAACATAAGCATGGGGAAAACACCCATATTTTACCCAACACCGCACACACACCACAACAATGGGCATTACCTACAGCCAAGTCCCCCAAATGCAGTCCTGTACTGCCACATTGCAATCAGGTCAACTGCTTTTTCTGAGAGAAGTTCATGCCAGCATGTTGGCGGACAAGTACATGTGGTGCAGGGGGCAGTGGCTGCTAACCACAGAAGACAGAGGCCTAGCCATGTGCAGGCTGGCACAGTCCACTGCAACAGACAGGCCCTGCCGGATCCACAGTCATGGACAGTCCAGGGAATCCAACCAATCCGTGGCTACACAGTGGTGCAGTGCACACAGACAGTGCATGCAAGAACAGAAGGTCACAGGTTCAAAGCCCAGCTGGGGCTACTGCCAATCCTGCCCACATATTTTTCCCACAACTAAACAGTGATAGTAAGGACACACCTTTCATGGCGGGGACATATGCAATGGTAAGACATCTATCTTTTACCCCACTGAGCACAGACACCATGAACAGGGGCAGTACCTAGAGCAGAATCACCCAAATGCAGTCCTGGTGGGCCACACACCAGTCAGGTTCCATGCTGACACTCATACAAATGCCTGTGCTGTATATCTATGCACCACCCCCATGGCATGTAGATGTAGCCCATGCATATTCATGAGGAATAGCAGGAAAACCCGAACAGTGTGATGCAAACCTGGACTGGAGTTGGGAATCTGTGCCGTAAAGCAGCAGCCATCAAGGGCAGACACACCCACACCCACAGGCCCCATTGGCCAATGTCTCCTGGAAAGGCAGAACATTGGACCGTGCATGCAGCACCCAAAACGAGCACTTGCATAACTTACCAATGTCACCCTACACCTGAGGTATACGGTACACAGCTCTGAGACGTTTGCTAGGAGCACAGGCAGGCAGATATCCATACGTTACGTACATACTGCTAGTTGACCCCATCCAAACAATCTGTTAGGTGTTTGCGGGGCATGCTCCAGGCCTGGCCTCTGACGGTGTTTACCACCCTGGGGAGTGACCACCAGCTGTAATGCGTACCATATCCATGCCTTGCCGTGCTCAGGACCGGTTTGGTGGGCAAGGCTACCTACCCCCTCAATCGTAGCACCATGATGGCAGAGGTGTGGAAGTGTGTGTCTGTCTATACAGTGGGTGTTGGCTGCAAGCCCCTTCAACAGCCCACACTGCCAGCACTGTTGCCAGTATTGGCCAGCCAATGTGCATAATGAGGTGCAAGGTACCATGGGTATAGCCAGGGCAGGGTGGCGTGGCCAGGATGCATCTTCACTGGGCATAGGGCCCTGGCAGGGACATTGGCTGGGATATTGTAGTGTCCGGCCACCACCTACACAGACAGGGTGGCCAAAGCATGTCCTTCTGGGGGATCACGCTCACCCTGACTGTGCAGTGACCACAGCATGGCTGGGCCCCCCCCATAGTGCTGTACAGTAGTTTTCTCATGTGATAGATATGGGTTTCTCTTTGGGGCCCAGTCACTGATCTATCTGCTTGCTGTGTATGCAGACAGCCCAGTTCTGGGTGCATGCATCTCCATTGGGAACATGCACTATGGACTAACCAGCAGACTGTTTGTAGCTGGTAAATGTCTTGCTATAATGGCTTGCAGGGTGCAGTGGCTGTTGGCTTGCTGCAGGGGAATATCTGGTGGTGGAGTGCAGCTTACCTTACCCTGGGCTTATATCTGTCTGCTATTGTGTTATGGCTGTGTATGGAGCTGCCTGCCTGGGGGGGGGGGGTGGTGTTCCTCAGCAGGACTGGGGTTGATGGTGCCCTCTACTGCCACCTTTGCAGGGAGGTAGAGTGTGGATCCCTTGATGGGGACCATGTTTGCCACTGGGGGGGGTGCGCCCCCAATGGGGGGGGCTATGCCTGATAGCGGCAGACAGGGATATCCATGGTGTTTGTGCAGAAACTAGCTATCTTACACATTAACACTGCTTTGGAACGCCCGCTTGGTCTCTATCAGCCATGGCAGGTGTTGTTGACCTGGTCCTGGCCACCTCATTGCACACTCAGGGTGAGCACAGTACCCGCACGATGTAACGGTGTGTGGCTACTCTGTGCCAGTAAAACACCCGGTCAGTGCCCCCTACTAGGCCAAGGTGCTGTGTGGGTGCACCCGGTCACTTCCCCCAACAGGGCCGAGGTGCTGTGAGGGTGCATTCCCCATCTTGTGTCCATCTGCGGACAGCTAATTTGCATGTGCAGTGCATCATGGGTACGGGTGGCCTAACCCTATCCTGTTGACACCAGCAGACTGTCTGTGAGGTGACATGTAGGCTATCTGCAGCCAGCCAGGGGCTTGCTTACAGCTATGGAGCTGTAGCACAATGGTTACATCACTGCCTGTGCAGCCAGAGGTCATGGGTTCAAACCCACAGTGGGGCCCTTTGGTAGGGCTGTCCACAGCTTTATTTTTATTTACTGTACATATGTCTATGCCGGCAAGACCACCCTCAGCTTACTATACCCATTAGGTGCCTCTGAGGGTGCTTCATAGGGCGCCCTATAGGCCACCTTATGGTTGCCATCCCTATAGGGTGCACTATACATTATCCTGTGTCGCAACATACATGCTGCCCTATAGGGGACATTCAAGGGTGCCTTGGCGAACAGTGCACTGTAACATGTGCCTTATGGGCCGCCATATGTTAACATGCTGGGAGAGTGCGTTTGCTAGTAGTGATAACAAAATAAAATTATACAGCCTCCTAAACATAATACATACTGCCTCAACAGGCATTTTTCACTGGGCATTGTGAGGAGTTGAACCCCTGATCCCTGCACCATTGGTCAGTGTTTTAACCATTGTGCTGTGGCTCTGTTCCTGTGCTTGTGCATCAGCGCGCCGCCTTGTGCCTATCAGCGCGCCGCCTTCTGCCACCCAAGGGGACCAGTGCGCCGCCTTCTGCTGCCCAAAAATAACTGTGCGCCGCCTTATGCCGCCCAAAAAGCACTGTGCGCCGCCTTATGCTGCCAACAATAACTGTGCGCCGCCTTATGCCGTTCCAAATTAATTTGCCTCCTAAAACAATTTTAATCATTACAGTTACTGCCTCAGCTGACCTTTGTCGTTGCGCACACTGGGGGATTGAACCCATGGCCCCTGCACCATTGGTCAGTGTCTTCACCGTTGTACTACGGCTCTGTTGTTTTGTATACTCAGCAGCGCGCCACTTTGCCTTTCCACGCGCTAATGTCGACCCCCGCACATTAGCGCGACGCGCACACATCCGGTTGCTTACTACCGTTTTTTTTCTATTTTCTGCCTGAACCGCCCACTCCTTATATGGCACAGGCACACTAGCGCGGCCCCGCACGTTAGGAATGTTTAGTAAACATGCCCCTTAGTGTGACAAGCCATGTTGTCCTAGAAAGTAACATTGACTAACATGGTAACTCAGTTTTGCTTGTCCAGTCACAACCATGGAATAGGTTTTCATGCACAGATAGTCCTATGCTATGTCCGGCATTCACAACCCATATCACCTTATAAAAGTGACTAAACCTAAAGATTTTAGAATATGTGACACAATCTCACAGGAGTATAATGTATTTTCTGCCTAATAGGAAGCTTCAGAGTACAACAAGGATTTGGCATTATATTCTGACACCTCAGACAGTACTGGTTTTGGAGTGTACTAGAAAGGTCCTGGTGGCCAGATATTTGAAAAGAGGCCAAGACCATCAAGAAATTTCATTTTATTTATTACATTTTGTAGATGCTAAGCTGTAAGGTTCTAAGTGACTTATGGCATCATTCACCAATAACACAAAACAAATTAATAAAATCTCTTCATCATCCCTCACCCATCCCTCAGCCCACTCATATCCACTCCCAAAACACACTTCACAGCCTATTGTCATGAGTTTTCAAAGAACTGCTTTAAAAACTAGGCTTTAATATCAGTAGGTAGCCTCATTTCTTGTGGCAAGGAATTCTATGGGAACAGAATCGCTACTGAAAAGGCTCGCCTTCAAGTTGTCTGTAGACTTATCTTTTTCACCTCCAGGATCATCAATATTCCTTCTCCTAAAGAGCATAGAGCTTGTGTCAGTACATGTATCTTAAGCAACTCTTGTAAATAAGGTAAGGTCCTTCCTAACAAAACTTTAAAATCCCAGATGAGTAGCTTAAACTGACAGCGTACTTGAAAGGGGAGCCTGTGGAAAAAATGCAGCATGGGACTAACATGATCCCTAGCTCATAGGTCACCTACCAGCCATAGTGTGGACCAGCTGCAGCCTCCATAATTCCTAGTCTGGTAATCCCAGGTACACACAGTTACAATAATCTAATCTTGCACCAATAAGAGCCTTTATTACTATATGCAAATTATCTGGTGAAAGGAGTACTCGGAGTGGGTCAATACCTCGTAGAATCCCAAATGAGGAAGATACTATTGCAGAAACCTGCCTTGAAAAATTAAATTAGAAACTATATACACCCCCAGGTCTTTTGCCATTGTACCAAAAGGTATGACTTCACATTCCAGAGAAAATGATAATTACACTTACCTGGTAATTGTAGTTCCTTAAGTGACGACAGTTCAGTCCTCTACCTCTGGGTTGTCAACCTCCTCCTGCAGCTTGGA
This sequence comes from Ichthyophis bannanicus, assembly GCA_033557465.1. NCBI lineage: Eukaryota > Metazoa > Chordata > Amphibia > Gymnophiona > Ichthyophiidae > Ichthyophis > Ichthyophis bannanicus. The sequence continues at coordinate 264,207,054 of CM066031.1, read as the reverse complement.
GACTGGTATGTCAGAATCATGACATCACTGGATATAGCCTGCTGATCTCTCTCCTCAGTCCCAGTGTGAACTATTAACAAAGCAGACTCACAGGAACAACAAATAAGTAGCTAAAACCAATTAACATAACCTAGTCTAAACTGGCCATAGAAGTATGTGTTTTAGAACTCCTGGCAAGGCTTTCTTACGCCCTTCACCCTTCACTGCCATAGAAAACGCCAGCTAAAACAGAGTGAATCTGAAACAAATTAAAACAGACCTACCTGTAACACCGGTCTTCTGGCCCCTGGCGCCGGCCCCCTCCTGAAGAACTCTGGGCGGGATGGAGGACTGAACTGTCGTCACTCAAGGAACTACAATTACCAGGTAAGTGTAATTATCATTTCCTTATTGTTCCTCCAGTTCAGTCCTCTACCTCTGGGATGTGCCAGAGCAGTAATTAATGGGAGGGACCTCGCCATCCGGCCTGCAACACCTCCGAACCGAAACAGGCATCTGTACCCGCTGCGACGTCCAGACGGTAATGCTTACTAAACATATGTAGAGACAACCAAGTCGCCGCCCTACAAATTTCTCCTGGCGGAACCAAACTGTGTTCCGCCCAGGAACACGCTTGTGCTCTGGTGGAATGCGCCTGCAACCCCTCGGGCATGACTCTACCTTGAAGCAGATAGGCGGAAGCTATCGCCTCCCGAATCCACCGGGCAATGGAAGCCTTAGCCGCCGCCTCCCCTTTGCGCACACCTCCGAACACCACAAACAACCGATCCGATTTGCGAAAACACTTCGTCACCTTTAAATACTGCCGCAACGCCCTCTTAACGTCTAACCGACTCAAATTGCAATCCCGTTCTTCGCCTTCCCGAGAACCCAGAACAGGCAAGCACACCACCTGATTCAAATGAAAGGGAGATACCACCTTAGGCAAAAAGGAAGGAACCGGACGCAGCACTACCTTCTCCCTCAAAGGACAAGAACGGTTCTCTACATGACAACGCTTGCAACTCCGAAATGCGCTGAGCTGAACAGATCGCCACCAGGAAAACCATTTTTAACGTCAAGTCCTTCACCGAAGCCCGATGCAACGGCTCAAAGGGAGCCCTGGATAATGCTGCCAACACCAGATTGAGATCCCAAGGCGGAATCACCACCCTACACGACGGCTGTAACCTAGAAACCGCTTTCAGAAAGCGAATCACGTCCGGGTGAGCTCCCAGAGGCACTCCCTGCACCCTGCTGCGATAACAGGAATGGGCTGCCAACTGAACGCGCAAGGAACTGGCTGCAAGACCCTTATCAAAGCCGTCCTGCAGAAACCCTAATATTGAAGGAATGGCAACCGTGGACGCTCTAATCTGATGCCACGAACACCAATCCTCAAATACACACCAGACACGCACATACGCCAAAGATGTGGACTGCTTCCGCGCTCTAAGCAGCATAGCAACGACTGCCGCCGAATAGCCCTTTTTTCTCAGACGGGCCCTTTCAATGGCCATATCGTAAGCGAGAACCGATCCACTTGGGGCATGAAGAGGGGACCCTGAATCAACAGATCTGCCCTTGCCGGCAACCGCCACGGCTGCCCGTCTAGGAGACGCACGAGGTCTGCATACCATAGTCGTCTCAGTCAGTCGGGCGCCACAAGAAGCACTCTTCCCGCATGAGCTCCAATCTTTTGAATCACCCGGCCTATCAATGCCCATGGAGGAAAGAGGTATAGCAGACCCGCTGATGGCCACGTATGCAACAGCGCGTCGATGCCCTCCGACATTTTTTCTCACCTCCTGCTGAAGAACTGGTTGGCTTTCGCCGACTGGAAGGTCGTCATCAAATCCATTATGGGCATGCCCCAGCGAACTACAATCTGGGCAAAGATGTCGGGATGCAGCTCCCACTCCCCCGCATCTACCCGCACCCTGCTGAGAAAGTCCGCCTTGACATTGCCCTTTCCTGCAATGTGCGCCGCCGAAATCGCCGTCAACCGCCTCTCTACCCAAGAGAACAACAGGTCCGCCTCTTCCTCCATTGCTGCACTGCCTGTGCCGCCCTGGCGGTTGATGTAGGCAACTGTCACCGAGTTGTCAGAGAGTACCCGAACTGGGCGACCCAACACCAATTCCTCGAACGCCTGCAGCGCTCGAGCAACTGCTCGAAGTTCCAACCGATTTATTGACCAGGACGCCTCCAGGGGAGACCAAAACCCCTGCGCAAACCTGCTCCCGCAGTGGGCTCCCCAACCCGCCAGGCTGGTGTCCATTAATAATGGAAGCCATTCCGGTTGTTCCAGCTGATAATGCCGGCTGATAATGAAGACCTGAGGAGCCACCACTGAAGAGACTGCCTGACTTTGACTGGACATGGCAGTCACTTGCTCAAAGCAGCACCCTCTGCAGGGGCCACATATGAACTTTGGCCCACAGTACCGCTTCCAGAGTCGCTGCCATTGTTCCCAACACTCGAAGATAGGACCAGGCCAACGGCGCTGAAACTGATCTGAACTGGCGAACTAGGCTCTTGAGAGCCTGGACTCTTTTGTGCGGCAAAAACACTTTTCCGCTCCTCATGTCGAACCGAACTCCTAAGTACTCGAGGTCCTGGGAGGGCTCCAGACGACTCTTGGCCGGATTGATCACCCAACCAAGACTCTGCAAGAACTCCACTACTCCTGCTTGTCACCCGAATGCTCTCTGCCTCGGACTTGGCCCGAATCAACCAATCGTTGAGGTAAGGGTGTACTAGAATACCTTCTTTGCGCAACGCCGCCGCTCCCACCACCATAATTTTAGTGAAGGTTCGCGGCGCCGTAGCTAGACCGAAGGGCAATGCCTGGAACTGATAGTGGCCCCAAGGAAGCGCGAATCTTAGAAACCTCTGATGAGCTGCCCGGATAGGTTTGTGCAGATACGCCTCCGAGAGATCCAGAGACGTCAAATACTCCCCTTGACGCACCACCACAATTATGGATCGCAAGGTTTCCATCCGGAAATGTGGCACTCGTAGACAACGATTTATGGCTTTCAAATCTAAAATAGGCTGTAACGTTCCGCCCTTCTTTGGCACCACGAAATAAATGGAGTACCAACCCACTCTGCTTTTGGAACTTCTACGACCACCCCATCATTATCAGTGGATCATTATCAGTGTTGCGATTTGCTAGAACCCTCTTGAGGCCCCTGCAAGGAGACATGACAAAGGAATCCTGCACTGGCCGTGCCAACTCCAGCGCATAGCCATGCCGAATTATCTCCAACACCCACTGGTCAGAGGTGATGTGGGTCCAAGCAGAAAGAAACTCCCGGAGTCGCCCTCCTATGGGAGGCCCCTCTGCCGGGACCCCCCTCATCTCATTGTGACTTGCGAGCTGCGGGAGCGGAGCTGGAGGAGAAACTTCTATTAACTCCGCGAAAGCCGCGAAATCCCTGGGCTCGAGACGGAAAGCGACCCCGCTGGAAACTTACGAACCGCGTTGAACGAAACCTCCGGAAATCCCGAAACTGGCCCCTATAGCCTTGACCGGATTTCCCCTGCTTCGATTTATCCTCTGGGAGCCTCCCCGCCTTGGACTCCCCGAGGTCCTTTACCAACTTATCCAAATCCTCTCCAAAAAGCAAGCCGCCTTTAAATGGTAGCTTACTGAGGCGAGACTTGGAAGGACCGTCCGCCGCCCAATTTCATAACCACACTGACCTGTGAGCGGCTACCACGGACGCTGTGCTATTGGCAAGCGCCCTGATCAAATCATAATGTACGTCCGCCAGATACGCCGCTCCGGACTCCAGACAACCCAGTTCCTTGAGCTCCTCAAGATCCAAGTGCGAAGACTGTCTCAGTCGCTGCACCCAACGCAAACACACTCTAGCTACCCAAGCTCCACAGATGGAGGCCTGCAACGACAGCAAATCCTCCTCAAAGGTCTGCTTTAGCAAACCATCAACTTTATGGTCCTGGGCATCCTTTAAAGCTGCACTGCCTTCCACCGGGATGGTAGTCTTCTTTGTAACCACCAACACCACCGCGTACACCTGCGGCGCCTTGAACCATTCCTTGACCTTATCTGCCAGAGGATAGAGCCTATTCATAGTCCGTATGCCTCGAAGCCCCGCCTCTGGCTGGTCCCATTCCTCTTGGATCATTTTGTCGACCACTCTGTGGACCGGGAACACCACCTGTGTCTGCCGAACTGCCTGAATAACCGGGTCTTCAACCTCCTCCTCCACGGAAGTCTGTGAAGAGAGATTCAGCATCTGCATAGATTCCGTGATCAACGCTGAAAGCTCTTCTCTACGGAAGACCCTAATAATCTTAGCCTGATCCTCGGGCTCCGGAATCTCCCCTTCTTCGAGATCCTGAGTACTATCATCCTGCTCCCACTCAACCTCCTCACCTTCAGGCCAACTGACTTCTGCAGATGCAGAAGCTCGTATCTTTGCTCTTTTAGGCGCCAGCGGTTCCTCGCCTATCCCATCACTCGCCTCCATCAGCTGGGAAGGCCCGGAAAGCGTCAAGGACCCCAGCAACCTACCCTGACGCCGCAAACAAAATGCCTGATGCATCAACAAAATGAAATCAGGACTAAAATCCCCGAGGCTCATTGTCTGCTCCGCCAGCAGAGCCCCAGAAGACCCCGCCAATTCTTCCAACGCTGAGCCTTGTGCAGGGGGCTGTGGAGATGCAGCCATCACCTCCGTCGGCACCCCCTGCGCCTCTGCGTACTCCCTAATGTTCATTTGCTGCTCCACCGTGGAAGAAAGGGCTGCACAGCCACGGCACACCCCTGAATCCTCCACTGTGCCCTTCCGTGTCCCACATACAATACACTGTGGCCGTGCCGCCATAGCGCAGCTTGACCGAATCCTATTATATTGTGTTTCCTCTTTTTTTTTTTTTTTAAAGCCGTGGAACCTCTTTAGACTTTAGCCTAGGATGTCCTTAAAAACCCTAAAGGCAAGCTTTGTTACGTTCTGCCCCCGAGAGAAGGAACCCCCCGTAGAAGGCCCCCCTCCGCGAAAGCCACCGTTTCGCGTGCCAACCAAACAAAAACAAAGGCAAAATAGTTAAAGGAACAATGAAGGACATAAAATAAAATAAAGAAATAAAATAAGGGCAAGTAATGCCCTTTTTACTCATTACCATGTAAATATCTCATGTATATTATAACTGACCCCTGTTATCCAAGTTACTCCTCACCATGTAAATATCTCATGTATATAGTTACCCCTGTTATCCAAGTTTGGTCCCCTGTTCGATGTAAAACCAAACAGCATGTTGTTATGGTCGTTTTGTTATAATGTAAACCGCGCTGATGCCAAATAGCGCGGTATATAAGAGATTGTAATAAATAAATAAAATAAATAAATAATAAATAATGCGCTGGCTAAATTCAGCAAATACCTTTATGTTTCCAGCTCTGGGCCTGCCTGCCGCCCGGCAGCCACGAGGGTTTCAAAAAGAAAAAGGCGCCAAAATGATCTCCGGACCCCGCTGCGGTCCCTGCCGGGACTCCCCGCCTTCAGACGCAGCCTGTAACCGGTGCTTGCTTACCGGCCAGGTCTGCGCCGTTCCCAGATTGCTTCTGATCAGCTGTGCCGCCCTGCTAGCAACTGCCGCCGAGCTAGACAGACAGAGCCTCCCCCAGAGCCGCGCGTATCCAGCCAACGCGGTCCGGCCAGGGAAACGCTGTGAAAGAAGGGCTCTCCCCCATAAAGTCCGGGGGGAGAGAACCTTTGTCCCCGAGAAGAAGAACAAATGGCTTGCTGGTCTAATAAGTCTCTTCTCTGATTCTTTATTATATTTATATATATATTTTTTTTTTTTTAACAGGCAGGGAGTAAGAATGCCAAACACCTTATTCTGATCAAAACCTCTCTTCTTTTTTTTTTTAAAAGGAACAGTACCCCAATTACCAATTCCAACTAAAACCCTCAAGCTGCATCTAACTACCTACTCCTTATCCGTTTCTCCAGAGAGCCTCATACAAGGCTCTCCACGTCCTCCTGCTGCATGGAGACTGGTCACACTGGGACTGAGGAGAGAGATCAGCAGGCTATATCCAGTGAAGTCATGATTCTGACATACCAGTCTCCAAGCTGCAGGAGGAGGTTGACAACCCAGAGGTAGAGGACTGAACTGGAGGAACGATAAGGAACAGTAGTAACCAAAGGACACGGCCCTTGTTTCCCTAAATACACTACCTACAATTGTTACAATTTAATTTTAATCCACTTTTTTTAACCAACCCTCAATCTCTTTCAAGTCCCTTTGTCAGATATGGTAACTACTTCCTACCATCATCCTGTATTGGAAATAACATCTGGAAATCATTGGCGTAAGAATAACATTGTGCTGTGACTGTTATGTAATACTTGTTTTAAATTATACATGTTTAATTTGTAAGTTGCCTGGGCAATTCGGACAGACGACTCATAAGTGTGAATAAAGAAAAAATAACTTTTTTTCCTTGAACTATTCCCTATCATTGCAGCTCTCAATATTTGGGATGCATGTCTTCAATAAAGGAAACTGATTTTCTGAATGGGCAATAAGATATTAATAAACATTATCAACAACTAGTCCATGTACTATAAGATTTATTTATTTATTTGCTTTTATATACCGCGCTATTTCGGATCAGTGCGGTTTACATATAACATATGAACATGGTTTACATATAACATTTGAACAATAAACTAGTTTACATCGAACTGGTTCCATATAACAAGTTTGCAACAGGCTGGCATAACTAGGAACATATTTACATTAAACAGCGTTAAGTAGGCTGTTTACGATAGTAAACATTAAGATAGTAGTTAACTATTGGGATTTGCTTGCTGCTTAACAAAACAGTTCAAGCCCAGTCTGTTCCTGTCATTCAGGGTGTTACCATGTTCAGATGCCTGAATGGCTGGTACATCATACATGCCAAGAAAGCAAGATGGTCCTGTGGGGTAACATCTACACACCTCACTGTACTCATTTTGTTTTCCCCCATGAGGAAGAATGGTGTGGATCACTGTACACTCATTTGTCACATGGACCAGCAACAGGGCTGGTCCATCCACTAGGCAGCCGGCCCAAGTGGGTGGCAGCAGCGGCACACATGACCGGCCACATCGCCCCCCAGCTGCCGCCAATTCCATTTGGGGGGGAGGCAGGCAGCGGCAGCAGCAGTATTTCCAAAAGCGGCTGCTTTTCGCCACTGCTTTCTTGCCTGCAGCAGACCATGTCTTTCAGCACCCATGGTCTGCCACTTCTGACCCCTTTCCGACAGTAAGTTGCATTGGAAGTGGATCAGAAGCAGCAGACCATGTGTGCTGAAGGACATGGCCTGCCGCGGGCAAGAAAGCAGTGGCAAAAATCCACCACTTTTTGAAATACTGCTGCTATCTGCCTCCCCCTCCTGAGACAGAATTGGCAGCAGCTGGGGGAGGGGGGGCAGCAAGGCCGGTGTTTCTGCCTAGGGCGGCATAAATCCATGGACCGGCCTGGCCAGCAAGTGGGCAGAAGTGAGACCATATGAAATCCAGCTGGGTCTGGCATCTAAGGGCATCTCAGTTTGCTAGATGAGCCAGGGCAGCATGAGATTGTCATAACTGGTCAGGGCCGGCCCCAGAGTTGGTGCAAGATCTAGGCAGATCTTAAACTTTACACATACACACACACCCCGGTTGTCAAAATCTAGTTATGAATGCATTGCTCTTTGATCCCCCCCCAGAGGTTTGCCTGATGGGCTGGCCCTGCAGCTAGTCCCTTTTCTGTGTACAATTAGGGATGAGATGAAGCCCCCACTTGGATGGCTATAATCTAGGAGTACAATAAGGTGAGGTCTCTCCTTCCTTGCTTTCTTGTTTAAGGACGCTCCAATAATTTGGTCCATCATTCTTCATCATTGCTGCATGCACCAGACACCAAAGAAATGAAGGCAAAAAAGGTGGACAACTGGGAGTATGGATACATCACTTTTGGGGCTCACAGATTGTGCATTCATGGAAAAATACTGACTACGCTGGTTTCTACTGGAGTGCCCACTTGTCTGACATTGGAAAGATTAACAATTCCATACAGGAAGGGTTTGAAGTTCAGTTTTCATGAGTGACATTGCTCTTCGAGGACTGTATCTTGATGTGGGGAGCTTAGGGCAAATTTTGGAGCACTACTTTGAGTTGGTGTTGGGTGTACCTTTGCCAGCGATAATTTGGACATTGAACTGTGTCTGACCATGGCTGGGGTGCCTCCATTGCTGGGTTATGGAACCCACTACATACTACAAAATATAAGCTTGGTTTAGCTGTGCCCGTTCGTCAGAAAGGCCCTGGAGAGTAGCAGAGATGACAGCAGCCTTATTGCTCTCATGATGGGCAGACGATAGAATGAATCTGCAGAGTTTATATTTAAATATGTTGTTTATTACTAAATGCTGCAGCCAAATTTTACACTACATACACATATACCTTTTGTTTCACCATGAGTTAACTTTAGTGTACCCTTCCCATGGCAAAGAGAGGTGGTGTGGTATGGATGGGGAACAGGGAAAGCGTAGAGGGTCTCAGCTGCCTATGTTATCTTTTTCATTTTGTGCCTTTCACAGTTCAATAGCCAGTTTCTCATCTTAGTTGTCCTTATCTGACAAACTTTTAAGCACTCTCTGGCACAAACTTAGATGACTGCTACATAAAAAACAAAATTCCTAAACAATTGTACCTCATGAAACACTTATCAATGACTCAAGTATATTTTGTTTTTCTAGTGTCTGCTCCAAAGTAAGGAGGCTTTCTGTTGAAAAGTGTTCAATGTGCCCTTTAATAAAATCTCTTCTACAGAGAGCTTATCTGTGCCTGGAAGGACCAAGACTTCCTGTTTTCCTCTTGTGTTTTCTTGCCTGCCACATTCCGGAGCAAAAAATAGGTACCAGGAAAGACAGCAGCAGGCTTTTCAAAACTGTGACTATTTTTCAGTACATAAGCTTACATCTTGAAGTTATTATCCAGCACTAACTCTCTTTTTAGCCTCAGTTTGAAAGAACAGAGAAGCTTATAAGATTGTGCTGAATGTTTGTGTGGTTTGTGGTTTTATGTGTCTCCCCCTTCTACATTTTATAAATTTGAAATGGCCAGATCTAGTTATACTAGACTTTAAGTGGTATTTTAGAAAAGGCATCCAAGTGCAATCTGTAACGTTCAGGGCAGACAGTGCAGAAAATCGCTAGGGACGTCTATGTTTTGGCCCTATTTTAGAAGCACAGATGCCTCTATGTGGACATCAGTACCGGCATCCATATAGATGTCCCTGCTATGAAACTGTGGGGTGCGACATCTATTTCAAGCAAGGTTGTATATGGAGACCTCCAGCAGGGTGGCAAAACAAAAACATGAGCCCCATTCCCATCAGTGTTTGCTGTCAAATTATAAAGTAAAGGGAATATGAGTACCTCTTTCTCCACATCCTCCAGACATTTGCCTGACAAAACAAGCACTTTCTGGATTCATGCCTGGAGCAGGTATAATCTTTGATGCAGGGCTCAGAAGGTCCATGATGTTTCTGAACTTGGCTGAGGACATCAAAGTTCTTGGGAACGACCCAGTTATGCCTACACCACACCCATGTTCTGACTTGGACATCCTCGCGCTGAGAACATCCAAAGGCCTGGCTTGTAAAATGGCTCCAGGGACCTCTCTGTGTTTTGGACATCTTTATGCCAGTTTTCAGACTTCCAAAGCATGAATTAAGCTTCTAAAATAACCCCCTTTGCCTGGGAGCAAGTTATCATAGGGACATCATACTTCTCTACTTTTCAAAACTGGTAAATTATTTAGGGGAAAGATCCAAGAGGAGGGGCAGGAAAAGGCAAAATCGGCAACTTTCACCCAAACACATGGGGTGGGGTGGGGGGTGAACTGAGGCTATGTAGAATATTGCCCTTTCTTCATGTTTAAGTAGTAGTAATTGGGCTGCTTCTTTAGAGATTTCTGTTGAACCTTGTGTTCATATTAAAGCAGGAGCTCTCTTGCTCAGAATTCAACACAGTATTTTGTCTATCAGGTGAAATGGTCCAGCATGGCCCAGCATCAGTGTGAGCCACCTTCCATTAAAGAGGGTTTCCTGCTTCTGGGATCATCTGTTTTTTTTATGCCATCCACAGTAGGGCTGGCAGTTCACAATGCCTAGAGAACTTACAGGAAGACCTTACCAGATAATACTCAGCCTGGCTGCCTGCTGCATCCGCTTATTCTGAGCCAGACAGAACAAAAAAAAACCCAAAGGAACTACTATCGTGAGAATTTTTTCAGGGGATTTATTTGGTGCTGGATATATATATTACACTTAACCTCACAGAGGTTGTTTTAAAAGAAAGATATTGACTACGACATTTGAATATTGACCCACAAATGGATAATTTTTGGCAGAACCTCTACTCCTCCCCTTATTATCTGGATAAAATCTGTCTTTGATGATTTAAATAGCTTGATTTTGTTTGGATAATTTTTTTTAAATACCAGCTAGGCGATTTATATATTCGCCACCTGCCAGCAAATCAATAACTCGAGCTGAAAATCGGGCCCATTGAGTTCTACGTGGCAAAATAAAATTATGCAAGGACTCTCTCTTTCCTTTTGCAGCATACAGTCCTTCCAATGACCACAGCTATCTATTCATTATTATTCATAAGATCATATTTATTCTTACAAAAAAGGAAGGAGAATACTCTTTGAAATCTATCACGTATTCTACTATTATCAGTAAATCTTAGGTAACAGTAAATTAACCATGTAAAAAAGAGAATTTAAAATAACATTTAACACCAAAGGAAAAGAATGCATCTCTTCTGTAAACTGAACAGTCTAGTGTCATGAACAACAATGGGGCTTGTTTACAAAGCTGCGGTAGCGGTTTGCGATCGTAATCGGAGCCGCGGCCCCATTGATTTCAATGGGGCCGCGGCTGCGATCGCGATCGCGAACCACTACCGCGGCTTTGTAAACAAGCCCCAATGTCTTGAGAACAGTGGGGTCCATTAGCCAACATAGAAAAATTAATGTTTCAGTTTACAATCTAGGGTCCAATTTTCAAAAAGACATACGAGGTCAGCACCATTGCCAACTGCATAAGTCTTTTATTTACAAATTTTGTGCTAGTTAAACACATAGGGCCCGATTTTCGAAGACATTTACACAGATAACTGCCCTAGTTACCCATGCCTTATCCTGGATTTTCGAAAGGCACCTATAAGGGTAGTGTCCTTCGAAAATCCTGGATATGTCCCTAACACGCCCAGATGTTATGCAGTTAGCATTGGGGCATGTTAGGGGTGTTCCGGGGCAAAGTGGGGGTGGAGGAAAGGGCTAAATGGGTAGCAGCAATTTTCGATGCTACCCGCTTAGCTGTCTGCACTCACCCCTTCCAACAGTCACTGAAGGAGAGAGTGTTGTGCCTGAACTGCCATCGAAGGAGTAAAGAATATGCGTAATGGGGAAGAGAAGAGCATAGTGTTCTGCAGTGGGTGGGGGAGGAAGTGGAAGGGAGGAAAGAGGATGCTGTGAACTTTGGGTGGGAGAGAGGGAGGATACTGGGGACTTTGGGTGGGAGGTAGGGAGGAGGTTGCTTCCAGAGTTGGAAGTTGTTACTGGACATGAGGATAGAGAAATTTGGAGGTGGATGCTGCAGGGCAAGGAAAGAGAGAGGTGAGGTGGAGGAAAAGACAGTTGTGTTGGAGCCACTACATATGTAGATAGATAGATAGATAGATGGATAAGTTGACCTGTGTGTGTGTGTGTGTATGTGTTGTGGTGGGGAGTGGAACACAAAGTCAAAATTTTGCCTAGGATGCCTTTGCACTGGCCCTGGATATCTGCATTTAATTCTTGAATTCTGTTACTGTTCCCAGTCTCCTCACTTCCGAACACCAAGGTCTCTGCCAGCAGGCTTGTCATCTGGCCAAACAGCTTACCCCAAGCATTCCAGTGGGTGGAGCTGATTACATAGTGAAGGATGTGGTGCACACTGAGACAACATGGTCATCCCAGGTCTCCTACTGATGATGCAGCTTTCCAGAGGCTACAAAGGAATTCCACAATGCTGGTGCCCCATTTCCTAATGAGATGTGTTTTGTACCATGGGCGCCTTTAGCCACTTCACCCACCCCTTCTAACAGTCCAGTCTACTGGGAAAAATGCAGAGCGCACTTCAATTAAAACATTTTGGGCATACAGAACTTTTATCTCTTTTACATAATGTCTGTAAATAGTTTCAAAACTTTTGCAAGTATATTGTATCCCAAGTTTGCTAAAAATAGTTTTGAAACATGAAAGCTCAGTTGCAATACTGTATTAGACCAGTCATTTTACAGTAATTGTTGATAGAATTTCCGGCTTCCAAGAACAGGCGGGCACATGAATGCTTGTCTCTGGGTAACAGCTGTTGCCCGTCCATCGGGTTGGCCATCCAGATTTGTAGTAATTAAACAAAAGGCTCATTTCATTGCAGCTTTGGTAAAGAATTTAAGACAGAAATTTCATCTTTTTCTATTACAAGACTGTTGTTTAACAATGGAATGGAAATATCTTTTTTAGTTGCGTTTCGCATAAACAATAGAGCCTATTGGTGAGGTTCTAGCCAATTGTGTATATTTGTCTGTCTATACACATGTTTGTTTGTGCATGGTGAAAACAGATGCATATGGCATCAGTGAGAATCCCAGTGCCACCAGAATAAAGATCAGAGCTGCAGTCAGAAAATGCCAGTGGGAGTCCTCGGTCCCAACAGCATGAATAGTGGGGCTATAGCTAGAAAAGAGAAATTAGACTTACCTGCTAATTGTTGTTCCTTGAGGATCTACAGTTCAGTCCCTCACCTCTGGGTAGTGCACCTCCTCCTGCAGCATGGAGACTGGGCATGTCAAACTTGTGACATCACTGGATATATCCCGCTGGCCTCTCCCACCAGCCCCCAGTGACCTATTAACAAAGCAGACTCAACGGAACAACAAATAAGTAGCTATAATATCAAATATCAACTCTCACCCCTTTTAAGAAATAGCACAGAAAGGGGAGAGCAGACAGAAAAGAGAGAAAACAGAGTTAGCACAGAAAGAGCGCAATACTTCTCTTGATCTGCTCTCTGCTCGCTGTTCACACTCCTCTCACAGAAACATACCTGCGGAAAGTGAACAAATTTTTGGGCAGTAATCTGGACTGAAATGGAGATCCTCAAGGAACAACAATTAGCAGGTAAGTCTAATTTCTCTTTCCTTATTGTCTCTCCAGTTCAGTCCCTCACCTCTGGGATGTAACAGAGCAGTCATTATTGGGAGGGACCTGTCCACCCGGACCGCAAAACCGCAGCCCCAAAACAGGCATCCTGCGTCACCTGAACATCTAGGCGATAGTGTTTACTGAAAGTATGCAGCGAAGATCAAGTGGCTGCTCGACAAATTTCTACCGGCATAACCAAGCTATGTTCCGCCCATGAAGTCGCTTGCGCTCTAGTAAAATGCGCCCGCAGCCCCATGGGCACCTGACGCCCCTGCAAAATGTATGCGGACGCAATTGCTTCCCGGACCCATCTTGAAATCAAAGCTTTGGCCGCCGCTTCCCCTTTACGCGGACCACCAAAAAGGACGAAAAAATGTTCCGATTTGCAGAAGGATTCTGAGACCTTCAAGTAATGCCACAGAACCCTCTTTATATCCAAAATATGCAAACTATGGTCCGACGCGTCCTCCCCTGAAACACCCAATACTGGCAAGGAAACAGATTGATTTATATGAAGGGGCAAAACCACCTTTGGCAAAAAGGACGGCACTGGATGCAACACCACTTTCCCCTAGAAAACGACAGAAAAGGCTCTCAACAGGACAACGCCTGCAATTCTGAAATTCAATGTGCCGAACAAATGGCTACCAAAACCACTGTTTTCAAAGTCAAATCCTTTAATGAAGCCAGATGCAAGGGCTCAAAAGGCTCCTTCATCAATGCTCCTAGCACCAAGTTGAGATCCCACAGAGGATACACCATCCTGCGAGCAGGCCATAAACGGGAAACTGCCTTCAAAAATGGTATGACATTGAATGGGAACCCAAGAAAACTCCCTGAACTTTGCCTCGATAACAAGAAATAGCCACCAGCTGAACCCTTAAGGAACTGGCCGCCAATCCCTTATCAAAACCATCCTGCAAAGTTGTGTAACAGTAGGTACTAAGGAATTTTCAATACGGGTTACCACTCTCCAAATGTCGGCCAGGGTGACCTGATCATCAGGCACAACCCTGTCCTCACCTGGAACAGGTACCCATACGACTGGTTTCAGCTTTTCCCCAACTTCAATTGAGGTACTCTGCTGAAACCAAGCACCACAGGGGTGGACAAGGGTGGGGATTACCACTCGGTTGTTGGAGGTGGATAATAAGGTGGGGAATATTTCCACTCAGGTTGCTAACTGTGAGAGCCAATGTTAGGCTCTTAAAGCTGTTAATTCTTCTCATATAAAAGAGATTTGTTTATGCATAACAAGATGGAACAGTATGATAATATGTTTCGTGCAAAAAATATCCGATTGTTAAATTTTCCTTTTTGTCATTTACTTTCTGCTGAAATTCTATTGAGAAAATATTTTAGAGAGGTTTTGGGACTAGCCACGGCCGACTCCATTGTACTCTCTAAGGTTTATTACTTAACTGGTAGGAGGCTCTCTGTGGGTCCTCTGGGGGGGTTTGATGTGGTTCAAGGCCAGGATTGCTTAGAACTCACCAAATTCCTAGAGGACTCCCAAGATAACATTACTTCTAGAGCTACCTTGGTGGTTTCTTTTGTCTCAGACCAGGATAGAATGCTTGTTTTCCGTAATTACTTCAAGAATATGTCAGCTCTGTTTTGTGGTGCTAAGGTTCAAATGTTTCCTGATATTTGTAAAGCAACACAAACTAGGAGGCAGGCCTTTTTGGTTCTTAAACCTAGGGTGGTTGCTCTTTCCACTACATTTTTTCTTAGATACCCTTGTAAATGTTTGGTTTCATTTCAGGGTTCAAAGTTTGTGTTTCTTGATCCCTCTCAGCTGGAGGTATTTCTTTCTAATAAGGAGCAACATGGTAATAAGTAATAAGTAACTGGAGTGGGGTGGGTTAGTTTAAAGCTGCCAAAATTTAGAGTTTTGCTCTATCTTTTTCTTTTCTTTATTCCTCTTCTTAGTGTCTCCCCATATTGTGGGCTAATTAGATGTATTGCTGTTAATTGTTCCTTTTTTGGTTTGTATTTGCTTATATGGAACATCTAAAGTTTCCTTTTGCTTGCTTTTGTAAGTTTTGATGAAATTTAAAAAAAAAAAAAAACCATCCTGCAAGAAACTCAATACCATAGGAACCGACACTGAATTTGGACAGACCTGACACTGTGCACACCAGTCCTCAAACGCGTACATATGCCAAAGGCGTACATATGCCAGCGATGTCAACCTCTTTCTGGCCAACAGCGAGGTAGCAATTACTGCCCCAGAGTAACCTTTCTTCCTCAACCTAGCCCTTTCAATGGCCAAGCCATAAGAGAGAACTGAGGCCCATGGCACGACCTCCAGCGTCGCCGCCATTGTCTCCAGAACTCGAAGATAGTTCCAGGCCAAAGGTGCTGGAGTCCTCAGAAATTTGCATACAGGCGCCACAGTGCTTGAGCTCAGAGATCCGTTAGAAACATTGCTCCCACCTGAGTGTTGAACCGTACTCCTAAATACTCCAGAACCTGCGATGGATCCAAATGGCTTTTGGCCGCATTGATTATCCAACCGAGATTCTGAAGAAGCTGTACCACTCTGGCTGTAACACGGACACTCTCGGCCTCCGATTTCACCCATATCAATCAGTCGTCGAGATACAGATGGACTAATATTCCTTCCTTTCGCAGAGCTGCCGCTACCACCACCATAATCTTGGTGAAGGTGTGCGGAGCTGTTGCTAACCCGAAGGGCAACACCTGGAATCGAAAATGCCCCCATGGTAGCGCAAATCTTAGAAACTTCTGATGTTCCGGCCTGATAGGAATGTGTAAATACACTTCTGTCAGATCAAGCAACGTCAAAAATTCCCCCTGACGAACCGCCACTATGACGGACCGTAAGGTCTCCATTCGAAAATGAGGCACTCGCAGACATCGATTTACTTTCTTGAGGTCTAGAATTGGATGAAAGGCTCCGTCTTTCTTTGGAACCACGAAATAAATAGAGTAATCGACCGATACCATAGACCTCTCGTGGAACTGGAACCACTGCTCCCAGCTGCAACAGATGAGCCAGGGTTTCCCGTACCGCCATCGTCCTTACCTGCCCTCTGCAAGGAGACAGAACAAAAGGAGTCGAGCACCGGATGAACAAATTCGAGAGCATAACCTTCACAAATGACCTCTAACACCCACTAATCGGATGTTATCTGGACCCAGGCAGGAAGAGATCCTCGAAGCTGACCCCCTACCGGCTGCAATCCTGCTTGAGCCCACCTCGTTTCATTGGGGCTTCCTGAGTGCTGCTGACGAGGGGCTGGAAAAACCTCTGCCCGCCCCTCGAAACCCTCAGAAACTTTGCCCTCATGAAGGGAATCGTCCTCTTTGAAAACTAGCCAACCTGGAGGTACGAAAACGCCTGAAGTCCTGAAACTGACCCTGCGAATATCCCAGGTTCTGCCCTTGTTTCGGCTTATCCTCCGGAAAGCTTCCACCTTTCGATTCACCCAAATCCTTGACCAGCTTGTCCAGATCCTCTCCAAACAACAACTTCCCTTTAAAAGGCAGTTTGCTGAGATGCGATTTGGAAGAACCATCCGCCGCCCAATTTCTCAACCAAAGATACTGACGTGCGGCTACCAAGGAAGCCATACTATTCGCTAATGATCTAATTAGATCATAATGGACATCTGCTAAATAAGCAGCCCCTGACTCGATCCTTGTCACATCCGCTAAGGGGTTCTGCACTTGTTGCGGAGGCTGCTGTAATCGCTGCGACCACTGAAGACAAGCTCTCGCTACCCAAGCCCCACAAATAGACGCTTGAAGCGAGAGAGCATTAACCTCAAAAGCCTGTTTTAATAAGGTGTCCATCTTTCTATCCTGTGCATCTTTCAAAGCCACACTGACTTCCATCGGGATAGTCGTCTTTTTTGTGACCGCTGACACTGCTGCATCTATACGCGGAGAACGAAACATTTCTCTCTCTTGATCTGCCAAGGGATAAAGCTGATTCATCGACCAAACTCCCCACAATCCTGCCTCTGGAAAATCCCATTCAACCTGTATCATCTGCTTAACCACTCGGTGAACAGGAAACACAGCCTGCGTCTTATGCATCGCCTGAATGAGAGGATCCTCTAGGCCCTCATCCTCCACTGGCTGCACCGAAGCCAGATTGAGAGCCTGAAGCGATTCAGTAATAAGTGCTGTGATGTCCTCTCTCCAAAACACTCTGATGATCCTTGCCTGGTCCTCAGGCTCCTGAATTTCGCCCTCTTCCACTCCGGATTCAGGCTCCATCTCAAAGTCTTCCCTTTCCGGCCAATCAGAATCAAGCTGTTGATCTTCCAGGGAGTGAGCCCTTTTAGCCGCCCTAGTTAAACCAGTTCCACTCTTGTCCATCACCGTCTGATTCCGTCAGTCCCAACAGTGGAAGATCTGTGACTGGCACCTGATTGCACAAGCAATACCCTTGATGCATAACCAGCACAAAATCTGGGGAAAAACCTCCAAGAACTACTCCAGCCGCCGACGGCATAGTGGAAGGACTGGGCACAGCCGGACTGTCTGCCAAAGGAGTAGCCGAGGACTCCAGGGGAGACTCCCCTTCCCCCACACTGGGGACCCCCCAAATCCCTTCCGTAGTTTTGCCTTGTAGCTCCTGCTCCATATTGAGCGCTTCAGTTGCGCAGCTGTGACAGACCCCGGCATCTGAGACTGCGCCCCTACGCGACCCACACACCAGACACTGTGGGCGCGACGGCATCAGAGTAACGCCGTTGGAGAGTTCCAATAAAATACAAAGACTCCACAGAAAAAATTGACCACAGAAAGTACCACCAAGCAACACCTTTCTTCTACTCTTTCCCTTTTTTTTTTTTTGGTAGTGGTCCCTTTAAGGGAAGAAATCACGACTCAGATGCAAAAGTAAAAATAAATGAACTCAAACTAAATTAAAATGAGATCAAATTAAATTAAATAAACTTTCTGAAACTTATAAAATAAATGTTCAAAGAACTCCGATCCCAAAAACCATTTCTGAGCCCGGCAGAAAAAACACAGGAAGGAAAAATGGCCCGATTTTCGTCAGCACCCGCTAACGTACTGTACATGCGGTCGTAGGCCTAAATCAAAGCGGTTTACATTGTAACTTAAACTTTGATTTAGGCTTTTCGTCAGCACCTGCAAACGTGCTGTACATGCAGTCGCATGCCTAAATCTGGCCTGCGCTGCCGAAAATGTTACCGGGCGACTCACCTCTGTCCTGCAGTCTTTAAACACCCTTTACTTTTTCCTGATCACAGCAAAGGCAGCCCTACTAGGCAGATAGCTGCGATCAGCTTGAGAACTGTTTCCTGCTGCAGCAGAGCCGAAGCTCCGCAGAGATCTGCACAGCGTTTCAATATCGCTAATGCTTGCAGACGCCAGATCAGACACAGCATAACCCCAAAACAGCTCCCCTCCGTGCAATCTAGGAGGGGAGAGTGGGCAGAAGTAAAAGACAGTTTTAGGGGAGAAAGAAGATATCCTCCTGCAATCTTCTGATTCCCCTCTTAAAACTCCTTATTATTTTTTTTTAACATAAAGGCACAACGTCCCCCAAATAAAATCAAACCAACTGGAAATGAAATAAAACATCCAAACAGATCTATCTGTCCTAAACAATGGCTCCTTATCCACTCCTCAGTGAGCCCAGCATCTAGGCTCACTACCTCCAGCTGCATGGAGACTGGGCACACTAGGGGCTGGTGGGAGAGGCCAGCGGGATGTATCCAGTGATGTTACAAGTTTGACATGCCCAGTCTCCATGCTGCAGGAGGAGGTGCACTACCCAGAGGTGAGGGACTGAACTGGAGAGAAGATAAGGAAATACCAGATGGAATCCCCAGGTCCTATCGGTGTGAAGAGTGGAGCTACAGCCTGGAAAATGCCGGAAGGTCTTGCCAGCATGAAGAGCAGGGCTGAGGCCTGACTCTTGAAAGCAAGGAAGATGTGGGTAAAGGGGCAGGGCATGAATAAAGAGGTAGATAAGGGATGGAGCATGTACAGAAGGGGTGGGGTTAGAGAAGGAAGGCAGGGAAAGCATGAGTATGGGTGGGGCTAAAGAAGAGGGTGGGAGAAGGGGCAGAACATTGGGGAGAGGTGAGGTTAGAGGAGGGCTTGAGAGAGTGCAAGCGTTGTTTTGAGAAGACCAGTGCATGATTGTATGAAGAGAAGGAGAGAAAGTGCAGGAGGGAGGGTATTCAAGGATAGGGATGGGAAACCCCCTAACACCCATATGACATACATACACATGCCCACACTCCCCAACACCCCTATGACATGGACTCATGCGCTGTATGAAGGGAAAGAGAGAGAGTGCAGGAGGGAAGGTATTTCTGTGTAGGGATGGGAAACCCCCATGATACACACACATACATTGTCACCCTCACGGTGGCCAGCCCAACGCCTAGGGCGCTGCGTCTTGGTCTGCCTGTGGTGTTCCTGCCTCAGAGAGCGTGGGCTTGCTTTAACCCTGCAAGGCCTTCTGGGAAAGTAAGTCCCTTTACCCTTGAGCACAGATGAGTTGCAGTTGAGTGGTTTCAGGCAATGACAAGAATTTATTTTCCCCTTCCCGGCGGATTAAAAGCAAGTGAATAACTCAGGACAAAACATGCCATACAATTGGCTTGAGGAAATCATACATGAACTCAGGTAAGATAGCCTTGTCAGCTTCAGGCTTTAAACGTGCAGTGCTTGATACAAAACAAATCACAACAGCTTCAATTGGCAAAGAAAATGTTCCCTTTTCTTCTGGTGCTTTTACCGTCTCTCACGGACACTATTCAGCATAGGGAATTCACATGGTCAGCCAAAGATAATGTACAGTCCATCCGATCATCCACTATTTCATTATGGTCAGAGTCTATCTGCATTTCCTCAGCATCAGGAATAGCAGGGTGTGTCAGTAAGCTGCTATCCTGATCTTTGAAACAAACGGTTTCTCTGACCTCACATGGTTTCTTTCTGTAACACTCTCCTGAGCAGGGTTGTAAACTACCATATATGCTGTAGTCTTTGTCCAGGGAGTTTGCTACTTTCTGGTAACTATAGGGAACTGCTTTATAGCTAGGTTCAAACTTATATGAATTGTTAAGCCTACCTTTTGGCTTTGAAAGGGAAGGAACTCTCCACTCTGCAGGGTTAGACTGGTTCTCAAGCTGGTGTTTGCTTGCCTCTCAGCCTATTAACTTTCCCCTCAGACGTACCGGTATTCTCCAATCAGCCTGTCTCTTTCCTCGGAGCGTGTGAGCTTTGCCAAGCCTGCCTCTCAGGAAGATTCTTCTCTCTCCTGCCTTTACCAGACAACCCCTGTCCTGGGTTGCTTCCTTCTGGCCTCAGTAATATGGCTCCCTTGGTTCTCACTTCTCCTTGACTCCTTCTAGTCAGCATGCTCCTTTGCTGGCTTCCTTTCTGACTCTCTTCCCAGTTCTGCTCCCGGTTCTGACTCTGGCTCTCGTTCTGCTCCTCTCTCTGGTTCTGCCTGGTCCAAGCTAATGACCAGTTTTTATCACTGTAACTCTCAGGGCTTAGCTGTGCCCTGCCCTGAAACAGGTGAAACTCATTACCTCCTGAGCTAGGGAATACGTCACTGCAGGGGTGTGTCTCTCCAGCTCGTGACTCTCTTTGTTTACTTCTTCTTTGCAAACACTGAGCCATGTGCTCAGACTGCCTGTCAGTTTCTGAAAACAAATCCTCATCTTTCCCTATCTTTATAGGCTCAGAAGGGACTTCTTCATGACAACATGCACCCCCACTCAACACGTAATCAAACTCTGGAATTTGTTACCGGAGGATGTAGTAAAAGCTGTTAGTGTAGCTGGGTTTAAGAAAGGTTTGAACAAGTTCCTGGAGGAAAGGTCTATAACCCATTATTAAAAAGGACTCGGGAAATCCACTGCTTACCACAGGACAAGCATTGTGGAACCTGTGGCCATTGGGAACCTGCCAGGTACTTGTGACCTGGATTGGCCACTGTTGGAAACAGGATACTGGGCTTGATGGACCTTGGTCTGACCCAGTATGTATTTATTATGTTCTTATGACATAGACACATGCGCATACCCGTTACTCACCATTAAACACTCACACACATGCACGCACCCAACATTACACACTCACACATACGCATGCATGCACCCCCCATAACACAACACATATACACCCCCTGACACCCTGGAGGAGTAGCCTAATGGTTAAGAGCACTGGCTTGGGAACCCAGAGACCAGGGTTCAATTCCCACTAGCACTCCTTGTGGCCTTGGGCAAGTCACTTAACCCTCCATTGCCTCAGAAAAATCCAAGTTATCAATATCCCTGTTTAATGTACATTACTAAGTTTAAGTTACAATGTAAACCACTTTGATAGAAATGATAAAGCAGTATCTAAAACCTGTTAAATAAATAAACCCAATTCCACAAATGGGAGAAACACACTGCAAGTGCACACTTTTCTTTCTTTTAATTTATGCATTTCATAACAATTACAAGCATTATAACTTGCAAGGAAACAAGGATACACAGGTAGAAAGCTTAAAAAGCAAATACAAAGGACAACAAAGTTATATAGGAAACAAAAAAATACCCTGTACCTTCACTAGTCCACATATAGAGGGGCTCCCAAATACAGGAAAACAACAACAAACCAAACATGTAAGGAAATAAAGTGGGCAGAACAGCCAAACACTAAATTACAGAGAAGAGGAGTCAACCCTAGCTATAGCAGATAATCAAGCATTTATTTTAACAGATTTTTTATTTAACTGATGTTTTATCATTGCAGTCAAAGCGGATTACATTGAAACTTCAACTTGGTAATATACAGTACATTAAACAGGGACATTCGTAACTTGAATTTTTCTGAGGCAATGGAGGGCTAAGTGACTTGCCCAAGGCCACAAGATGTGCTAGTGGGAATCAAACCCTGGCCCCTTGGCACCCAAGCCAATGCAAAAGTTGTGAAGGCTCAAAGTAAATATACAAAACTGATCTTCACCAAAGCTGGATCCCCGGACAGAGTAAAAGAAATTCACACCTCCTTCACTGAGTATCTCTTGCCAAATCTGATAAATCCAAACCATATCATCCCTGAAGTGGGTATTCCTCTTCCTATAAAACATATGGAGAAGTCACTCCCAATCTGACACCAAAGTGAATATTACTAATAAAGTCGCCGGAACTACTTCTCCAGTAACAGAATTTTCTAACATAGCTGATACGTTCAGGGTACCAGCAGACAATTTCCTAGCAGCAGGAAGACACTATATCCTAACTAATGGCAGGTGTGGCTAGGGGAGACCCTCAAGATCTCAGACAAATATGACTTTAAACATTTCTGTGGCAAAAACAATATTTGATCTAGGGAAATTAGTTGCTCTCAAATTAGCCAAATGGGAAATATTTTCTAATTGCTCAACTCTAAATTTCAAGATACAAATGTCCTTAACATAAGAATCCAACACGCTCTCTAAGCTAGTAACACGAGCAGACAAATCAGTGCTGGAAGACTGTACAGTGGACAGTTTCTCAGTATTAGAATTGATAGTAGAGGGACTTGCGATGATGTCAAGGAGCATGATGGACGTGGTTTGAAAGAGTTCTGTCCAAACCCCACGAACCAAGCTGCAATTTGCACGCATCAGTGCCCATCGATGTAAAAGCTTACTGGACTCACAGCCCAAATGTCAGTCCGCAAGAAGTTGAAAGCATTCCAATCCTCCTATGTCAGGAGAGAAATAGCGAGCACACAGAGTGCAGAGTAGTCCAATCCTCCTATGTCAGGAGAGAAATAGCGAGCACACAGAGTGCAGAGTGGCAAGATGGATCGAGTGGCTCAGAGGGCTCCAAGATAGAGAGGCCTGTGCGGAGCATGCTAGCAGGCAGTGAAGAACTTCACAGCTGATTGCAGGAATTTAAAAGAGAGATCAAAACGGATTTAAAATCCATGCGGGCAGACTTAAAAGAGACTTTGGCATCTATACAACAGAACTTAGGGGCCCTGGGGAACCGCGTGATGGAAGTGGAAGATAATGTGGACAGACATGCGGCAGAGCTAGAGAAAATGGCAGATGGCTATACAACCCTTAAAGCCCAACAGGAGGCTATACAAGAAAAAATGGAAGATCTCGAGGATCAGGCACGGCACTGTAACCTCCAGGTAAGGGAGGAATTTAAAGAATGTACCTTAGTGGCCCAGAGACTCTGCGCATATACTGGAGCTAGATTCAAGCAGAGAAGGTGTGGAAGGCCTGGTGGGAATCAAACAGGCCCATAGGAGCCTGAGCTCCATTACAGATAAATGGCCCCGTGATACGGTGATATGCCTCAGCTCTTTTCCAGTAAAGAAGCGTTTGCTCAATATTGCATGAAAGTTTGGAAGAATAGCGTGGGAGAACTGTGAAGAAGAACTGTATAATGACCTCATGCAGGGTACTTTAGAGCAGAGGATAGCCTTGCGGGAGATGACTGCTTATTTGCACCAAAGAGGTATGCAATAGCATTGGATGTTCCCTTTCAGCCTCTTAATCACTGTCAATAGGGCTTCACGAAAAGTCAAGGAAGAACCTGAGGCCTAGAGGGTATTGCAGGAACTGGGATGTGAGGGGCTCCCTAAGACTAAGTCGGCTATACAGAGCCCTAACGACAATCTAGTGGTACAGGCATCCCAGTCTCAGTTGCAGTGGCAGAGGGTGGCTGCAAAGGGGTAACGACTGAAGAAACTCTCCAAGGAACAGCAGCAGAGAGAGGAAGCACAGGAAGCAGGGACCTGAGGGGTAAAGAGAGGAATTAAAGGAGAACTGTGTTTCATGACCAGTCCCTTAGCACCGGGATATTTCCAACAGCCCTCAAACAGACCTCATTCCGCCCCCTTCTGAAAAACAATAAACTTGATCCAAAAAAGGAAGACTCCTACCGCCCAATTTCAAGCATTCCTTTATTAGCCAAGATCCTAGAAAAAGTTACATTGAGACAAATCCAACAACATATTGATTCCGAAGCCCCATTAGATCCAAACCAGCATGGCTTCAGAGAAGCCCACGGAGTCGATACTCTTCTAACATCCCTAATGAACACGCTTATTAATACAACAGACAACATAAGAACATAAGACATGCCATACTGGGTCAGACCGAGGTCCATCAAGCCCAGTATCCTGTTTCCAACAGTGGCCAATCTAGGTCATACGTACCTAGCAATATCCCCAAAAGACACAGGTTCCACAATGCTTGTACTGGGTCAAGCATTGATATCCTGGGTCCTCCAGGAACTTGTCCAAACCTTTTTTAAACCCAGCTATACTAACAGCCCTTACTATATCCTCCGGTAACAGATTCCAGAGTTTGATTACACGTTGAGTGAAAAAATATTTTTTCTTATTTGTCTTAAATAGTTTACCCTGTAGCTTCATTACATGTCCCCTAGTCTTTCTATATTCTGATAGCGTAAACAATTGATCCACATTTATCCGTTCCACTCCATTCATTAATTTATAGACCTCTATCATATCTCCCCTCAGCCGTCTCTTTTCCAGGTTAAAGAGCCCTAACCTTTTTAGCCTCTCTTCATAGGAGTAGCCTTCCATCCCCTTCACCAATTTGGTGGCTCTTCTCTGTACTTTTTCTAATAACGCTATGTCCTTTTTAAGATACGGTGACCAGAATTGCACACAATATTCAAGGTGCGGTCGTACCATGGAGCGATACAGAGGCATTATAATATCCTTTGTTTTATTCTCCATCCCTTTCCTTATGATACCTAGCATTTTATTTGCTTTCTTGGCCGCCGCTGCACACTGGGCGGAGGGTTTTAACATGTTATCCACGATGACTCCTAAATCTTTTTCCTGGGTGGTGGTTTCTAATGTGGAGCCTTGCATCGTGTAACTATAGTGTGGGTTGTTCTTTCCTAGGTGCATAACTTTGCACTTGTCCACATTAAATTTCATCTGCCATTTGGATGCCCAGTCTTCCAATTTATCCAGATCCTCCTGCAGTTTTCCACAATCCTCTTGGGTTTTAACAACTTTAAACAGTTTTGTGTCATCTGCAAATTTGATAACCTCACTAGTTATTCCCTTTTCCAGGTCATTTATGAATATGTCAAAAAGTAGCGGACCCAGTACAGATCCCTGGGGTACTCCACTATTCACCTTTTTCCATTGGAAATATTGGCCATTTAGCCCTACCCTCTGCTTTCTATCTTTTAACCAGTTCCCGATCCACAATAGTACACTGCCTCCTATCCCATGACTTTTTAGCTTCGCCAAAAGTCTCTGATGGGGGACCTTGTCAAAAGCTTTCTGAAAGTCCAGATACACTATATCAACCGACTCACCTTTGTCTACCTGTTTATGCACACCTTCAAAAAAACATATCAGATTAGTAAGACAAGATCTTCCTTGTCTAAAGCCATGTTGGTTGTCTCCCATTAGGCCATGACTATCTACATGCTGTGTAATTTTATTCTTTATGATGGTTTCTACCATTTTCCCCGGTACTGACGTCAGGCTCACCGGTCTGTAATTTCCCGGGTCACCCCTGGAACCCTTTTTAAAAATTGGTGTTACGTTGGCGACCCTCCAATCTTCAGGTATTACAGATGATTTTAATGAAAGTTCACAGATTACCAATAGCAGGTCTGCAATCTCATATTTCAGTTCTTTCAACACTCTGGGATGTATACCATCCGGTCCAGGTGATTTGCTACTATTCAGTTTATCAAATAGTTGTAATATATCTTCCCGGTGTAGCGATATTTCTCTCAATTCCTCTGCAGTATCACCTTTAAATACCACTTCAGTCTTGGGTAACATCCCTACATCTTCCTCAGTAAAGACCGAAGCAAAGAATTCATTCAGTCTCTCTGCTATAGCCTTGTCTCCTCTTACTGCCCCTTTTACCCCTCTATCATCTAATGATCCAATTGACTCTCTCACAGGCCTTTTGCTACGCATGTACTTGAAAAAGTCTTTATTTCGTGTTTTTGCTTCCGTAGCAAGTTTCTTCTCAAATTCCCGCTTTGCCTGCCTTATCAATGCTTTGCATTTAACTTGCCAGTGCTTGTGCTGTTTCCAGTTTTCATCATTTGGCTCTTTTTTCCATTTCCTGAAGGTTGCTTTTTTGGCAGCAACAGCCTCTCTGACCTCACCTTTAAACCATGCTGGCAGTTTTTTGGACTTTCTTCCACTTTTCTTAATGCGTGGAATACAGCTGGTCTGAGCTTCGAGGATAGTATTTTTAAATAACATCCAAGCTTGCTGTAAGTCTTTAACCTTTGGAACCGCTCCTTTTAGTTTTTTCCTAACTATATTCCTCATTCTATCATAGTCTCCCTTTTGAAAGTTAAAAGGTAGTACTGTGGATTCCTTTACTATCTGTCCTCCACTAATTAAATCAAACATGATCATACTATGATCACTATTGCCAAGTGGTCCCAACACCCTTATTTCTTGCACCAGATCTGGCGTTCCACTAAGGACTAGGTCCAGTATGGCTTCCCCTCTGGTCGGTTCATGAACCAGCTGCTCCAAGAAGCAGTCATTTATTTCATCTAGAAACTTTATCTCTTTAGCTTGTCCTGCTGTGACACTGACCCAGTCGATACCGGGGTAATTGAAATCACCCATTATTACTACTCTGTTGTGACTCTTGTTAGCTTTCTTGATTTCTTTGAGCATTTCATCATCCATTTGTTCATTCTGGCCAGGCGGTCGATAGTATACTCCCACTGCCATCACCTTCCCCTTCATAAATGGAATTTCAATCCATAGAGATTCTACAGCAAATTTTGTTCCCTGCAAAACTTTAATCCTTTCTGACTCAATGCCCTCTCTAACATAGAGCGCAACCCCTCCACCAATTTGATCAGCTCTATCATTACGATATAGTTTGTATCCAGGTATCACAGTGTCCCACTGGTTATCCTCCTTCCACCATGTCTCTGAGAGTGCAATCATATCTAACCTCTCATTTAGTGCTATATATTCTAACTCTCCCATCTTAATGTTTAGACTTCTAGCATTGGCATACAAGCATTTTAGAGACTGTATTTTATTAATATTAATCTGGCTATTGGTAGGCATGGGTAATTTGGAATCTTTATGCTCTGTCTGCTCCTTACTCAAGGGCATTTGGGCTACTATACTCCCTTTTGGAACCTCACTGCTTTTGGTAGTATCCTTCAAGGATACCTTCATCCGAACCATGCGCTCCTGGGTGACTGTCGGCTTTCCCCTATTTTCTAGTTTAAAAGCTTCTCTATCTCTTTTTTAAAGGTTAATGCCAGCAGTCTGGTCCCATCCTGATTAAGGTGAAGCCCATCCCCAGAATGTTCCCCAGTTCCTAACAAATCCAAAACCCTCATCCTTGCACCATTGTCTCATCCACGCATTGAGACTCCGGAGCTCTGCCTGTCTTTTGGGTCCTGCACGTGGAACAGGAAGCATTTCGGAGAACGCTATCCTGGAAGTTCTGGATTTCAACTTCCTACCTAAAAGCTTAAATTTAGCCTCCAGAACGTCCCTACCACATTTTCCTACGTCATTGGTACCAACATGTACCAAGACAGCAGACTCCTCCCCAGCACTATCTATGATCCTATCTAGGCGGTGCGTGAGGTCCGCTACCTTCGCACCAGGCAGGCATGTTACCAGGAGATCCTCACGTCCACCAGCCACCCAGCTATCTACATTCCTAATGATTGAATCACCAACTATAACAGCTGTCCTGACCCTCCCCTCATGGGGACATGGCCCTGGAGAAACGTCCTCGGTGCGAGAGGGTTTTACATCACCTGGAGGACAGGTCCTAGTTACATGATCACTTCCTGCCATAACAGGGTGACGCTCTCCTGTCACGTGACCTCTCTCCTCCATGGCAACAGGGATGCTGCCAGACTGGAGGTGGGACTTCAGGACTATATCCCTGTAGGTCTCGTCCATGTACTTCTCTGTCTTTCTTATGTCTTCCATGTCTGCTACTCTAGCCTCTAGAGAACGGACTCGTTCCCTGAGAGCAAAGAGCTCCTTGCACTTAGTGCATACGTAAGACCTCTCACCAACTGGGAGAAAATCATACATGTGACACTCAATGCAAAAGACCGGAGAACCCCCATCTCGTTGCTGGACTTCTGTCTGCATCTTAGTTTGGAGGAATGGAGTTGCAATGATATTCCTAGACATAGCAGCAGCATTTGACTCTGTTGACCATGACCAACTGCTTGCCCGTCTCCACGAAAAAGGGATTCAAGGAATGGCATGGAATTGGTGCAAATCTTACCTGGAAGACCGCTGGCAACAGGTACGGATTGGCAATACTACATCTCAGCCTTTCCACCAGAAGCAAGGAGTACCGCAGGGTTCCTCCCTTTCAGCTCTGCTATTTAACATATATATGCAGCCCATCTGCAACATCTCCCGCTCATTCGGAATATCATGTCTCATCTATGCTGACGATGTGCTTCTATTCACTCCAATCAACGTGCTAAAACCCGATTACACTACTTTAATCACCTGCTTCAATTCAATCTCAGACTGGCTGCTCACACAAAATCTCCGAATTAATTTAAAAAAAACAGAAGTCCTGATCGTCACAAGGAACAAAGACTTCTCTCCTCCAGCAACTCTAAGAACAAGAGATGCCGATCTACCACTCAAAACCTCAATACGTTACCTGGGTGTCATACTTGACCAGCGGCTCGAATTCAAAGAACACATAAAAAATACTGTAAAAGCCATCTACCATAAGATCAGGACACTCCGACACCTCAAACCTATGCTTGAAACATGCTACTTTCACACAACTTTCCAAGCATTAGTCACTCCTCACTTCGACTACGCAAATATCGTACTACACAGCCTACCCAAGAGCACGCTGAATCCACTTCAACTAGCTATGAATACAGCTGCCAGGGTCCTATATGGAGCCTCAAGGAGTCAACATATTACTCCCATCCTATCCGAACTCCACTGGCTCCCAATATCATGCAGGATTCTATACAAAGCCCTCGTTTTGACCTTCAAAGCTTTCCATCAAATCTCACCATCCTCATTGTCTGACCTCCTGCATCACACACAGAACACCAGATCAAGACGATCCACAACAGATAACATGCTGACGGTCCCAAAAGACCTCACAAAGCTCTCCCAGACAACTACTTCAAGAGCATTCTCATCCTTCGCCCCCAGATGCTGGAACGCGCTGCCACCTAGCATCAGATCACAACGAGACCTATCTCAATTCAGAAAATCTCTAAAAACACACCTCTTCATACAACACTTCTCACAATGTACTGGCTCTCCTACCCCTCCAACACAAACCAATGATCATGGCTAGCCGAATAAGCTCCTGAATTCACCAGATCAAAACCTCCCTGACCCCCACCTTTAGAACGCAAAACGCTTGAGAATCTATTGTAAATAGTTGTGAATGTTACTTATTTTAACCCCAGTTATCCATGTTTCATTTCCTGTTACCTGTAAACTTGACATATGTTTTATGCTTAAGTACAAAGTTGTTAAAATGTAAACCGCGCTGATGATAAAAGTGCGGTATATAAAAGCTGTTAATAAATAAATAATAAATAAATTACCCTAGAGGCTGGACACTGGATATTCAGGGCCTATTGGGGGGTGGCCCAGATGGGAACTCTTGTTGGGGCAGCGGTGCTGGATGGGTAGGGCAGTGTGGAAGTGGAGAGATGGACGATAGCATGCTTGTGGGGAATGACTGGTGAGATGAATGAGCTGTGGGGATGAGAGATAGAGCGGGGAGGATCGAAGGGGTTGGTGGGGTGTGTGGATGGGGAGGGGCAGGGTGTATAGCTGCGTGATAAGATGGGGGGCAGGCTCATTGAATTCACTAGGAAGGTTAGTCCTGATTGGGAAGTGTAGGGATCAACAAGGAAGAGGATGGGGAGAAGGGGGGGGGAGAGGGGTAGTGGATGAGGGTGGGAGGGGAGAAGCAGGCTGCAAGAGATAGGCGGGAGGCATGAGGAATAGGTTGATGATTGAGATCGGTTCCTTGATTGTTAAGGGATTGAATTCCCCTATGAAGTGCCAGCAGCTGTTTCGGGAGGCTGAGAGGGGTCGATGGGATATTATACTAGTACAAGAAACTCACTTGAGAAGTTGAGATGTGGGAAGATTGAAAAATCGCCAATTCCTGGACCAATTCTTTTCAGGGGGCAAAGATGGGGAGAGAAGAGGGGGGGTAAAGATTTTGATCAGACTTGAATGGGAGGGTAGTAGGAGTGTGGGGTAGGATCGGAGGAGAGGAGGTCACTATAGTCTTAGTGTATGGGCCGAATGGGGGTCAGGTGGAATTTTGGAGGGGAGTTAGGAAATTATTGGGGGAAAGGGTTAAGGAGAACTTAATGATCAGGGGAGATTTTAATGTGGTAATGTGCCCCAAACAGGATAGGCAGGCTAGGGCTGAGGAAGGAGTAAAAAAAAACCAGGAGGAGTCTACGTCAGTTGGTGTGCTGTTCCCAATTGCTAGATGCCTGGTGGGAATTAAACCCAGAGGGTCGAGAATATACATTTTATTCAAACTCCCATAATAATTTTAGTAGAATTGACATGTTTCTCATTGATAAGACCTAGAAGGAAAAGGAAGTAGGAATTGATCCAATTACCTGGTCAGATCATGGCCCAGTATGGTTGGAGTTGGCCCAGAGGAGAGCAGGGGGAACTAAATTCTGGAGACTGAATGAGAGTCTGTTAAAAAGGAAAGGTGGTGACAGATATCCGGTCAGCCATCCAGGAATACCTGACCCTGAATGACACAGGCGAGATAAAGGACATGACGCTCTGAGAAGGACTTAAAATGGTAATAAGGAGGAGATTTATTAAGTGGGCTGCTAAACTTAAAAAAAAACCAGGATGCAGCAGGAAGATGAGTTAACAAAAGCAATCAAGGCAGCTTTGCCAGAGTATCAGCGGACGGGGGCTAGGCAGGCGTGGAAACAGCTGGGGCAGTTACGGATGGAACTACAAAGCCTACAGGCAGAAAGGATTGTGTTTGCATTGCAGCAGACCCAACAGGTATTATATGAGCTTAGGGATAGAGCTGGTCAATTGTTGGCCAGGAGGTAGCGCTATACAAATGCTCAGTAGTAGTAATAGGTTGAAGAAGCAGACAGCCCAAGCCATGGTATCCTAGATTCAGGAAGGAGATAGGGTCATCTACAGAGATGAAAAAAGTATTAGAGCACAATTTAAGTAGCTTTACCAAGAGCTATATAAGCAGCAAGGGGAGATTAGAAGTGAGTTGATAAAACAGTATTTGGAGGAATTGGAGATGCAAAAACTTTAGAGAGGGATACCATGGGAGATGAAATAGGGCAGGCAGTCCAAGGAATGGTAGCAGGCAAGGGCCTGGGATTAAATGGGCTTCTGGAGAGCTTCTAGAAGACATATCTGGGAGAGGTAGCGGGGCTCTTGGGCAAGGTGTTCAATGGGGTGTTGATGGAGGGAGGGGCATTGACAGGTGATATGCTTATGGCAAGGATAACAGTCCTCCCTAAACTGGGGAAGGACCCTGTGAAATGTGGCTCCTAACGCCCTATATCTCTTATAAACGTAGATGTTAAGATCCTAGCCAAGGTGTTAGCCACGCGCTTAGCCCCTTGGATGCGGGGATTGGTGCAACAGGACCAAATAGGGTTTATTCCAGAGCATCAAGCAGCAGACAATGTCAAGAGAGCAGTGGAGGTGGTTTTGGCAGCAACACAGGGATCAGAGACCATGTTATTATCCATTGACATGGAAAAAGCCTTCAATAGGGTGCATTGGGAGTTCCTGTTTGCAGTAATGGATGGGATGGGCTTTGGACCTAAATTTGGAGCATGAGTTGAAAGGGCGCTATATATGTCCAAGAGCTTGAGTTAAAGTGAATGGTTGTTACTCTGAGGGCACTGAGCTAGGGCGAGAGACAAGGCAGGGGTGCATGATGTCGCCGCTTCTGTTTGGGTTGGCAGTGGAGCTACTGGCACAGAAGATTCTGTGAAATAGTCAGATAAAAGGAATGAAGAAAGGGGAGGTAGAACACACCATATCGCTTTTTGTGATGATATTCTGCTCTACTTGCAGGAACCACTGCAATCCTTACCGGTGGTGATGGCTGAACTGCAACGATTTGGAGTCGTATCAGGGTTTAAAATGAATATAGACAATACCGAGGCAGTGAAGGCTCTTCTAAGAGCACAATTCCCTATTAGGTAGGCTACAAAGACCACTGACATATCTGGATTTGCAGATACCTGCTACCTATGATGAGCTATATCAGGCCAACTACCCACTGCTTTTTGCGGATGTAAGTAGGGATCTGGAAAGGTGGATGCACTTGGAGACATCTTGACTGGGCAGAATAGTAGCCATCAAAATGAATCTGTTACCCAGACTACTCTATTTATTCCAAGCCTTAGCAGTGGCTGTACCGGAAACTGCCCTACGAGCCTTGCAGAGGAAGGTTTTCAGATACATATGGTGATGTAAACCGCTACAGGTATCATGAGAAGTGATGTACAAACCCAGGGAGGAAGGTGGGATGGGGTGCCAGACCTACGGGCCTATTATAAAGCAGCACAGATTAGGGGTTTAAGAGATATGTGGATTTTGAAAGATCACATATTAAGGGGAGGGGGGAAGATTGATGTTTGGTCTTGGCTAATTCCAGAGGATAGAAAGATTATGGGCATGGGTACTCCCAGTATGCAACAAGTGGTGGGGGTCTGGGACCAAAAAAGAAGGAGGGATAATAAGGGAACTAGCGATAGCTTCTCTATTGTGATTCCATTAAGTGGGAGGTGGGATTTTCTCCCAGGGTGGGAGGGATATATGAGAAATGGCATGCAAAGAGATTGCCATGCTTTTTTAATTTGTAGAAGAGGGTGAGTTAGTCCCATTTGAGGAGATGCGAGAAGAATATGGATTGAGGGAGGGGGATAGGTTCAACTATAGACAGGTATGCTACTTTCTTTCTTTTTTTTCCATTTGTCATTTATTAAAAAATTATATACACAACAGTAAATCAGTTCACAACCTACACAGCTTATTACTATCCTTACAACCCCATCCCCTTCCCTCCTTCACTCCTGGATCCCTAATCATATTTCCACAATCAACTGAGAGACACAATACCATATTATGTCAGTGTCAAATAAAGCAGACCTTACTAGCGTCCTTTCATTAGGTGACTTGTTGCTGTGCATTAGTCCAGTTAGGTAGGGAGCCTACACCCTCAAGAAGCGCATTATCTTAGTATGTGATAATGCTGTCAACTTGCACATTAGGTAGATGTTCTGCATTCGATTCTGGATCTTATTTTATTTATTTATCCAGATTTGTATATCACTTTCTCCTTCAATCAAAGTGTTTTTTTACACAGGTTTGGACAACATTAAACAGGGGGAAGCACGACGTACATATAGACTATGGTGGATGGGATTATCATACATTCATGCTTGTGTAAGGAGTCTTCGGGATGTTTGGTTATAAAATTCCACAAATAAAAAGGTTTTAAGGGATTTTCGGAAGTCTTTGAGGTCATTTATCGCCTGCAGTTCATCCTGGAGGGAATTCCAGCGGGCCGGTGCTGAGAGGGATTATGGTTCTGTTGGAGGTCACTTGTTTTGTTTTATGGTATCCAGCGGGTATGCAAAGTCTATTGCTGACCTCTATTAATTTAGGAGCTTCCGGTCATTTCCACCATTCCACCAATCGCAAGTAACCATTGTAATATCCTTGTATACAAACAAAATTGTCTCTTAATCCACCTAAATATAAGTACTATAATTTATTTAAATACCCTTTCAATATATCCTCTCCTTCTACAACTATTAAGTTATCTTTATATATACATTCCAGTAACTACAGAGTTAAGCACTATTATTTGTTATATGTACTTATTCAACCTGTCAACTGTAATTATCCTGTTATCACTGAAACACTGTTAACTATGTCATAGTTCCTCATTCATCCTATAAGCTTCAGTTAACCTCCTGTTACCACATATCACTGTAATACTGTTATAGTGTTTTAGCTTTTCATCCATCCTGTACGCTCCAATCAGCCTGCTATCACTGTAATACTGGTAATAGTGTGTTAGCTTTCCATCCATCCTGTAAGCTCCAATCAGCCTGCTATCACTGTATTCACTAATTGTACATTTAAATTTCACTTACACATACAATATGGCCTTACTCTACATTATAACATTTACCTTCTACCTTATCACTATAGGAATATGTAATGTTACCAGCCTACACACTAGCTATAATAGAATACCAACAATCCATAATCACAGAAGAAAGTGGTCTGATACTCCCTTCTACAATTCTAGAGTATCTACCCAAAATTCCCACCATCATCTGTTACTCATCTCATTACAAAACACCACAAAAAAGAAACAAGTAGGAAATCCAATTCCCCAATATCTGAAATGTGCATTAATAAATGCCCGATCCATACGCAAGAAATGGCCTATCATCTCTGACATAATTTCATTACATAGCCTTGACCTTCTCCTAATCACTGAGACATGGCTTTCTTGTGCTGACAATGTATTAATCAACCAATTTTTGCCTTCTAATTTTTCTATACATACATGTCATAGAAGTGGCAAGAGGGGAGGTGGTGTTCTAGCCATCACCAAATCTGACCTTCATTTCAACCTTAAAGAAGCAACAAGCTCATCACTCCTAGATACTTTTACAATAGCAAATAAATGTTGTTCTTTCACTTTACTATACCGCTCTCCTTCTTCCAATTCTGATTCTCTATCTATGATAATTGACTTGGCCTCCAATACACAAAACCCCCACATAGCAAGTTGGGTGCTAGGAGACTTTAATCTCCCTTCTCTCCAAGACTCCCATGTAACAGCTTTTCTTGAAGCTCTACAAGTTTTGGGGTATAATCAATTAATTAAAGATCCAACCCATATTAAAGGTGGTATATTAGATCTAATATTTACAACTGAAACAACCGCCAATTTACCATCTATCTTGGATCTATCAATCAACCCAGTTCCATGGTCAGATCACAAACTAATTATATTCAAGGCTAGATGTAACCAAAAGGATGAAAGAGGAATAAACGACCATCCTAGTACCCCTCTGAGAAGATTCAAGCCATTTGACAAAGACCTAATCCTAAAATCAACACTTCCACTAACCAACTTACCAGAGTGCAGCATTGATGATTTCGTTTCTAATTGGAATAGTACTTTCAGTTCGATTGCCACATGTCCGTCGACCAACAAACTACAAAGCAAGCAACACTCTGCTATATGGTACTCATCTGAGCTGAAGGCCTCGCGCACAACCCTAAGGAAACTTGAAAGACGATGGCGACACTCACACTCTGAAGTTGACAGAGCTGTATATATCCAACATCTCACATCTCATCGCATGGCAGTTACTGAATCAATGAGACGTCACCATGCAGTCACTTTAAAAAGATCTCTGAACAAACCTCATGACCTGTTTGCCATAGTTAAGCGTTTGACAAATGAACCTGCCTCACAACTTAAATATGAAATCCACCCTCAAATATTTGCTAACTATCTACAATCCAAACTCTGCCAAATTGACAATAACTCGGCTCCTAACATAGTTCCAGTTCCAGTAGATCAAACTCTACTCACTATCTTCTCAATACCATCTAAACGACAAATCGAAGACACCATTGCTTGCATAAACATGACCACCGCTCATACTGATCCTTGCCCTGCGTTCTGGATCAAAGATCTACGAGCTGATCTCAGTCCCATCATATCCAGACTCATGATTCAATCATTTACAACAGGAACTTTCCCTCGTACCCTTAAGCAAACATCCATAAGGCCATTACTAAAAAACAACAAACTTGACCCTCTTAAACCAGAATCATATAGACCTATTTCAAGTATTCCATTACTAGCAAAAATTTTGGAAAAAGAAGTACAAAAACAAATTCAGGATCATATAGATCTTAACGCCCCACTGGACTCATGCCAGCACGGTTTCAGAGAATTCCACGGTGTGGAAACGCTTCTAACTTCTCTGTTCAGCAGCTTATTATCAGGAATTGATAACATCCGCCAAGGGTTCGTCCTTGTTTTTCTTGATATCGCAGCCGCTTTTGATTCTGTTAGCCATGAACGCCTCCTTGAGCGTCTCAAAGGGAAGGGAATTACTGATAAAGCACTTGAGTGGTGTAGATCCTACCTTTCTGACAGATGGCAACAAGTACGATCCAACGATACTTCATCAGATCAGTTTCATCAAAAACAAGGGGTCCCTCAAGGCTCATCCCTTTCCGCCCTTATGTTTAATATATACATGCAGCCTATCTGTAACCTGATTCGATCCTTTAGAGTTAACTGCATGATATACGCGGATGATGTACTTTTATATTTTCCTTTTACAACTGAGAACCCTGATCTCAATCCATTAACTAACTGCATAAATGAAGTATCCAACTGGCTACAATCCCAAAATCTAAGGATCCAACACAAGAAAACGGAGGTGTTATTTATTACACGTAACCAACATTTCACTGCTCCATCCTTTTTGAAAGTGAATGATGCTAACCTCCAGACCAAGACCACCATCAGATACCTCGGTGTCACTTTAGACCAGAAATTAGATATGAAAGCACATATTAGTAATATTGTAAGAGCAGTATATCACAAAATACGCTCCCTTAGACACCTTCGATCCTTGCTAGAGCCAGACGATTTTAGAACCATCTATCAGGCGCTAATCATACCTCATTTTGATTATGCGAACTCAATTTTACAAGGTCTTCCACAAACCACCTTACACCCACTTCAAATGGCTATGAATGCTGCAGCTAGAGTCCTTCATGGAGCTTCCCGGAAAAACCATATCTCACCTATTCTAAAACATCTTCATTGGCTCCCAATTCAAAGTAGACTCACTTTCAAAATTTTACTAATTACATTCAAAGCCTTCAAAGAACTCTCATCTTCATCAATATCAGACTTGATCCAAACACCACCCCTCAATAGAGACAGAAGGTCAGTAACACTCAATACTCTGTTAGTCCCTAAATCAGTATCACAGTGTACCAAAACTACTTCAGACAGGGCCTTTTTATTCTGTGCACCAAGGTGTTGGAATAGCCTCCCTCAAAACATCCGAGCAATACCAGACCTTTTGCAGTTTCGCAAAGCTTTGAAACACTACCTCTTCCTTTTATCTTATCCAGTAAACAATAAAGACATCTCAACCAACCCACAGACCTTCCACTCATACACATACAATACAGATACCCCACAGACCACATACACACAAAACTGAAGCCATGATGATATTATGACTATGTTTATTAACTATATACCCTGTTATTCGAGTTATATTCTCCTGTTTTCTGTAAACACAAAGTACTGTTGAATTGTGTATCTCACTGTTTTTTGTGAACCGCGCTGATGCCTAATAGTGCGGTATATAAGAGTCTATAAATAAATAAAATAAATAAATTGTGCTATCACTAATCTTGCAGCTGTACATCCTATCTTTAAGAATGTATGATTTTTAGCAGATACAGTGTCATATTTTGTATTTAGTAATGCTAAACTAGGTCCAATTGTAATATTTACTCCTATCACTTCACATAACCATGCATTAACACTTTCCCAAAATGGGCATATTTTATCGCAGTTCTACCACATACCCAAAATATTTCTCATCCCAAAATGTTTCTCATCCCAAGATTTATTTAGGTCAGATTCCCAAGCTTCCTTATGTGGCCACTTCATCTCATATGTGTTTCCCATAGCTTTGTATAGCTTGGCAATGGCCCCCTTTATTGCTGTGTTCTTAAAGAGTACGTCTACATTTCCTGAATGTTTTCCTATATTATATTTCAGTAATTGTTTAATGTAGTGTGTCACCTGGATGTATACAGGGTGGCCCAAAAAAAGTGAGAATATCTCGTAAATTAAAAGCTTAAATAGTTTACTTAGTTACCTTTTTTAGCTAGATAACGTCTTTGTTTCGACAACTTCCAGTCGCCATCTTTTTTTTAAAATTTGTCAATCGTTTACATCTGTCTTTTTGAATTTTTAAATAACTTAAATGCTACGAGATGTTCTCACTTTTTTTGGGCCACCCTGTATATAGTGATCTGTGGATGGTAAAGAGTATTTCTCCTGTAATTCCTCAAAGGGCACCCAATCCCCATTTTCTCTAAACTGGCCCACATGGCATAAGTCCCATTTATCCCAATGATTTAATGTGGGGCTGTGTATTCTAGGAGAGAAATCTGGGTTGTTCACCAGGAGGATGAACTGAGAATACCCTTTAGTTCTGTACCAAAGTTTTTTCCATTTCTGCCCTATTGTTAGGGTGATATTAATAAAGGGATTGTCACACTTCTTTATCATTGAATTATTTTCTTTATACCAGATTATTTCTCCTAGATGATGGCACCCCAGTATCATTTTTTCTAGTTCTACCCATTCATGCTGTTCCAACAGCGAACGCACCGGGTGGCTTCATAATAACTACTAAGTAGGTGGGCTCTCATTCCTTCTTTTCTAGAACATAAAATTTTCCGAGCAATCCAGGGTCTTTTACCCTTCCAAATAAATCTCATAACTCTATTCTGCATTTTATATAGGAAGGTTCGAGGTACAGCTATTGGTAGGGTCAAAAAGAGGTACAACAGCGTGGAGAGTATTGTCATTTTAACTGTCGCTATGCGACCTAGCCAGGAGACACCCATATTCTCCCATCTATCCATCTCGCCTGATAGTTTTTTCCATAAAGGAGGGTAACTTTCCTTAACGAGATCTTCTATATAACTGGTCAGTTGGATCCCAAGTACCTGATACTTTCCCAAACCCATTTAAATGGGTACATCTGTTTCAGATCCTCCACCTACTTTGCCATAAGTGAAACATTCAGTAGTTCTGATTTTGAAGCATTGATGCGGAAACCTGCCACCGCTCCACATTCCTTGAGTTTGGTTAAGATAGCCTTGAGGGTGGATCAAGGATCTATCGCCAAGAATATAACATCATTTATGAAAAGTGAACGTTTATATTGTCCTCTTATACAAATACCTTTGATATTGACGTTCCTAAGCATCCCTTCAGTCCAGTCCCTTTTCTCTGGGTTGTGCTCCCCTTCCAGCAGCTTGGAGACTGAGCACATCATCGTTTTGATGACACCTAGGATATAAATACCCCTGGCACCACCCACCAGCTCCAGTATGCTCAGTCTCCAAGCAGCTGGAGATAGCAGTAAGCCAGGGGTTAGGCTCACTGGAGAGACTCTTAGGAAATAGTGGGGGGTTCTCTTTATTTTAAGCTCATTTCATTTATTTCTATTTAGTTGAGTAGAATTGGGAATTTTTGGTTCCTGACT
Organism: Ichthyophis bannanicus; assembly: GCA_033557465.1. Lineage (NCBI taxonomy): Eukaryota > Metazoa > Chordata > Amphibia > Gymnophiona > Ichthyophiidae > Ichthyophis > Ichthyophis bannanicus. Next base: position 264,167,444 of record CM066031.1, on the reverse strand, counting down.
GCTAGGGCAGTTAACTGTCTTTTGGGGCTGGTGAGAGTTCTCCTTCCCCCCCCCCCCATCTTCCATCTCCAGGGTTCTGGAGGAGGCTTAGAAGAGCAGCACTAAGGGGAAGCATTGCAGTTCCCGAACCCGGCAAGGGTGAGGAACCGTCAGGGAACTTGCTCCAGCAGGCCACTTCCTGTTTGTTCCGCCTCGCTGCCGAAGCCCTCAAGGCGGCTGAGCACGAGGGCATTAGGACACAGCCGGACGGAGCAGGCAGGAGAAGCATCATCGGAGGAGTGATGCTTAAGAACTCTGATGAGCACGGCGGCGAGCCGCATGGTGCAATGAGTTGACCATGCTGTCGTCAGCCGAGCATTACTGAAAGGCCTGCTGCCTCTGGAGAGAGCAGCGGTTCGGCAGAGGCAGGTAGGCTGTTTCCTTTGGTGCGCGTTTTTCGCGTTCGATAGTGCAGGCCCAAAGTAGTTGTTGGCCAGGGGAGGTTTTTCTTCCGGATGATCTGCTGTATCTTTATTGAAACTTCGTTCTAAAAAAAAAAATAGATGTTTTAGTTTATACATTTTGGGATACTCTAGATTGTTTGCTGCATATAACAGGAAGTGGATTAGGTATAGAGGACCCTACCACCATGCTGGCGAGACCGTAGTGTTTGGTCTGCAGGACCCGGAAGGGAACGGTCTCAGAGGCTGGCGTATGCAAGGTCTGTGCAGCGGAGGCTGCAACCGTGGAACAGGGTATCCAATCCAGCATAACCCAGGATCTGTTATCTTCCCCGTCACAGGAGGCAGGGGTCAGAGCAGCCAGCCCTTCTTCAGGCTTATCCCAGGCCCTCCACTTCATCAGGAGTACAGGAAGAGGGAGGCTGGGGGGGCTTCTCCCCAGAATTTGCCTTGTTGCTGCATAGGGCTCTCTGTCTGCGTCAACAGGGAGCGCATGGGCAGGTAGCAGCGCAGGAACGCGTGGCTTTGCGGGCAGCGAAGCCCAAGGGACCAGAGGATGCAGAGGTACCACCTAAGTGGGCTAGATTAGTAAATGAGGAAGATCTCCACTCCCCCCTGTCGAAGGTCCTGGAAGGGGGGCCTCGGACCGGGAGGTGGGGGAAGATGAGTACCTCGAAGAGGGTGAGATCCCTGAGGAGGAGCAGGCCAGGATTGTTCGGGTCTTTCGCAGGGAAGAACTGCCCGCTTTGATTGGTGAGTCCTTGAAAGTCCTCAATATCGCCACAGGCACTCCAGCGGAAGAGGAGGCCTTGGAGGATCCACTGATTCAGGTGGTCAGAAAGTCACAGAAGGTCTTCCCGGTTCACCGGGTGGTTCAGCTGATGATCCAGGAAGAGTGGGATCAGCCGGAGTCCGGATTAAAGGGTGTCCGCTCTATGACACAGTTGTACCACTTGCCAGAGTCAGAGAAGGAGTTGCTTCTGTCACCCAGAGTGGATGCGGCCGTCTCAGTTGTTACCAAGAAGACAACCATTCCAGTTGAAGGCAGTATGGCTCTTAAGGATGCCCAGGACAGGAAGCTAGATACACTATTAAAGCAAGCCTTTGACATTAGTCCCTTGGCTCTTCAGGTGTCTGTCTGTGGAGCTTGGATAGCCCGGGCTTGCCTCCGGTGGTCTCAGCAGCTCCAGTTGTCGGGCGGCCAGCCAGGCAGATTGGCAATTGATGCTGCAAGAATTGAGTCCGGAGCGATCTACCTGGCAGATAGCCAGTATGATCTTATCAGGAGCTTGGCTAAGAGCATGGGTTCGGTAGTAGCGGCTCATCATCACTTTTGGCTCTGCAACTTGACGGCAGATGGTTCTTCGAAGGCCCACCTCACCAGGCTCCCCTTTAAGGGAAAGCTGCTGTTCGGAGAGGAGCTGGACAAATTGGTAAAGGAACTGGGGAAGTCTAAGGGAGGCAGGCTCCCGGAGGACAGGCCAAAACAGAGTCGCAACCCCACTCCCATATGGTCTCAGCCGAGGGAGTCCAGTAAGTTTCGAATGGCTCGGTCGGCGCCCTTTCAGACAGGACGCTTACCCTCTAGGGGGCATGGTTTCCAGGGATTTCGAGGGGCAGAAGGGGATTTTTTGCCCATTCCTCTGCCTCCGGTCCTAGAAAACCAAAATGAGGCAAGGGGGGCCCAGGCGGGAGTTCTGCCAGTGGGAGGACGCCTACGGCTGTTCTTCTCTGCTTGGGCCCGGATCACATCCGATCAATGGGTTCTGGAGGTGGTTCGAGAGGGGTAGGCTCTCGAATTTGCCAGAACAGTTCTCCCATCATTCGTACAGTCTCCTTGAGGAATTCCGGCCAAGGCCGCAGCAGTGGAGGAGACTCTGGCACAGCTTCTGTTGCTGGGGGCGCTCATACCGGTGCCCACAGACCAGTGGGGCTGCAGTTGGTATGCCATAAGAACATAAGATATGCCATACTGGGTCAGACCAAGGTCCATCAAGCCCAGTATTCTGTTTCCAACAGTGGCCAATCTAGGTCATATGTACCTAGCAGTTTCCCCAAGAGACACAAGTTCCACAATGCTTGTACTGGGTCAAGCATTGATATCTTTGGTCACTTCTTAATAATGGTTTATGGACCTTTCCTCCAGGAACTTGTCCAAACCTTTTTTAAACCCAGCTACACTAACAGCCTTTACTACATCCTCCGGTAACAAATCTATTTTGTGGTACCAAAAAAGGAGGGCTCCTTTCAGCCCATCCTCGATCTGAAGCAAGTCAATCGTTGCCTCAGGGTACCTCATTTTTGTATGGAAACTCTGAAGTCAGTGATAGTGGCGGTTCGACAGGGAGAGTTTCTAACGTCTCTCGACCTCACAGAGGCATACTTCCATATTCCCGTTCGCGAGTTGCATCAGCAGTTTCTGCGGTTTACGGTCCCAAGGGGACACTTCCAGTTTCAGGCATTGCCGTTTGGCCTGACGACCGTGCCTCGCAACTTTACCAAGGTCATGGTTGTGGTAGCAGCGGCTCTACGCAAGGAAGGGTTGCTTGTCCACCCATACCTCGATGACTGGTTGGAGGAGAGTCTAAAGACAACAGCCAGAGTAGTCTGTCTCCTCAGGAGTCTAGGGTAGGTGATCAATCTGGCAAAGAGCAGACTGGCACCCTCTCAGAAGTTAGAGTTTCTTGGGGCAAAGTTCGACACCAGCAGGGGCAAGGTGTTCTTGCCAACTCAGAGAGCGTTCGAGCTACGGCGTCTGGTGCGCCAGTTTCTAGCCATGAAGGCACCCTCCGCTTGGCATTATCTTCAAGTGCTGGGGACCATGGCGGCGACGATCGAGTTGGTGCCCTGGGCCAGGGCACACATGAGACTGCTACAGCGGTCTCTTCTCTGTCGCTGGTCCCATCAGCATCAGCCCTTGTCCACAGGACTGCCCTGCCCCCTCAGCGACCAGGGGGACCTTGCATTGGTGGCATCCATCCCTGATGACCAGGGAACAAGGCATGCCTCTCGAGCCCCCGCAGTGGCTGCAGTTGACGATGGACGCCAGTCTGGTTGGTTGGGAGGCTCACTGTGAGGGACGCTTTGCCCAGGGTCACTGGAGTGCCCGGGAAGCCCAGTGGTCTATCAACAGACTGGGAATGCGGGCGGTCGCTCTAGCTCTCTGAGCGTTCGAACGCTGGGTCGGTCAGCAGGCGGCCGGGAGCTATCGGACAACGTAACCACGGTGGCCTATATCAATCGTCAAGGCGGCACGGGCAGTCCCTCCTTGGAGGGGAAGGCAGAGAGCCTGATGGAGTGGGCCGAAACCCGACTGCAGGCCTTGTCGGCGGCACATGTAGCCAGAGTAGAAAACGTCACGGCAGACTATCTCAGCAGGTTCAAGGTGGATCACGGCGAATGAGAGCTCTGTCAGGAGGTATACGAGCAGGTCGTGCGCCGATGGTGGCCTCCTATAATGGAACTCATGGCGCGATGGGAGTCGGCCAAAGTGACCGCTTCTTCAGCAGAAGAAAGGAAAGAATGTCGGAGGGCCTGGATGCTCTGGTTCAGAGGTGGCCCACAGGGGGGCTGCTGTATGTGTTTTCTCCGTGGGCACTCATAGGCAGGGTCCTCCAGAGAATAGAGGCCCACCATGGGTGGGTAATAATGAGCCCCGGACTGGTCACGGCGTCCGTGGTATGCCACCTTATTCGGCTGATCATCCCTGGTGGCTCCCAGTGAGAGACAATCTTCTGGCTCAGGGCCCCGTGAGGATGCCACAAATGGATTGGTTCTCACTTATGGCCTGGCTATTGAAAGGGCAAGGCTGTGTAAGCGAGGATATTCCGGACCAGTGATTACGACATTGTTGAACACTCGGAAGCGTTCGACCTGCCTCTCCTATGTGAGGGTCTGGCACATTTTTGAGAGCTGGTGCGCAGCTCAGGAGAAGAGGCCTATGGCAGTTTCAGTTCCAGAGGTGCTGGATTTCTTACAGACAGGTTTCGAGAAAGGCCTCACTGCAAGTTCCTTGCGAATGCAGGTGGCAGCTATTTCCTGCTACAGGGGCAAGATTCAAGTAAGATGTTAGGTGAACATCAGGATATCAGTCGGTTCCTGAGGGCAGTGCGGCACCTGCGGCCCCAGCAGAGGTCATTTGTTCCTCCCTGGGATCTTAATCTCGTACTGAATACTCTAGCGGGGGAACCTTACGAGCCGGGAGAGTGAGCCTCCTTGAAGGATTTGACTCTCAAGGCAGTGTTTCTGGTTGCTATCTGTTCTGCTAGACATATTTCGGAGCTTCAGGCTCTTTTGTGTCATCCGCCGTTCCTTTCCTTCTTTAAGGACAAGGTGGTCTTGCGCACAGTACCTTCCTTTTTGCCCAAGGTGGTCTCATTTTTTCATGTGAATCAGCCAGTGTCTCTTCCTTCCTTCTCCAGGGTGGGGCAGGGGGGTGACGATGCTCGGCTGCATCGTCTGGACGTGTGCAGGGTCTTGAAGTGCTACCTAAAGCACACAGCGGCCTTCCACAAATCGGAAAGGTTGTTTGTCTTATTCAGCGGACCATGTAGGGGAGAGGCGGTGGCCAAGGCTTCCATTTCCAGATGGATCAGGGAGGTCATCGCTTTGGCATATATCCAAAAGTGAAAGCCGGTTCCAGTGGGGTTCCGCATACATTCTACTCGAGCCCAAGCGGCCTCGTGGATATTTGTAGATCGTCCACTTGGTTGTTGCTGCATACTTTTGCCAAGCATTACCATTTGGATGTTCAGGCAGCGGGAGATGCAGGGTTTGGAGAAACAGTACTTAGGTCTGGTCTTGCAGGCCCCTCCCATGCTTGAACTGCTCTGTTACATCCCAGAGGAAAGGGACTGGACTGGAGGGACGCTTAGGAAAGAGTAATTAGTTCTTACCTGCTAATTAGCGTTCCTGAAGGAACTCCAGTCCAGTCCCTGATCCCGCCCAGAGTTAAAGGGCAAGGTGGATGTGGCATTGCCGGCCCAAAGCTTTTAAGTACACAAAAGCAGAGGAATGTCTCAGAAGGCTCCTCACTGAGGGATTCTGGTGGCGCGACAGGATGAACAGGTTCAGTGCCCTCGTGGTGGAGTCAGTAAGGGCAAGTGCTGTATCAGGTAAGCCTCCTTCTCTTCGGGGGGGGTGGGAAGTCCCTTCTGGGGGAGGCAGGAGGTAGTATTCTATGTTTTTTTCAGTTTAGCTATACTTTGTGGTTTGGTTGATTGCTTAAATTGTCTCTCCATTAAGTCTGCTTTGTCAATAGGATATTGGAGCTGGTGGGTGGTATTAGTAGTATTTATATCCTAGGTGTCATCAAAACGATGATGTGCTCAGTCTCCAAGCTGCTGGAAGGGGAGCACAACCCAGAGGAAAGGGACTGGGCTGGAGTGCCTTCAGGAACGCTAATTAGCAGGTAAAGACTAATTACTCTTTGACTCTGATTCTTTGTGCTAAAGGTTCAATTACCAATATGAACAGTAATGGGGATAAAGAGAACCCCTGTCATGTTCCACTGAATAATTCAAAGGACTGTGTATATGATCCATTAATTTTTAAGCATGCTAGTGGAGATTTGTACAATATCTGAATCCACTTCAGATAGTCCCCAGATATTCCTTTCTCTAGAGCAGCGGTTCTCAACCTGTGGGTCGCGACCCCCATGGGGGTCGCCACAGGATTTAGCGGGAGTCGCCTCACTCCGCCTAAAAAAAAAAAAACGCACAAGTTGCTGCCGCTGCCGAGTCTGCTTCTCGGCAGCGGCAAACTCAGCCCCTCACTTCTGATGCAGCTGCGGCTCCCTGCCTCTTAGGGAACTGCGGCTGTGCTTGTAAAACCGTTGCGGAGCCCTTCCTGTCTCTCAACGGGCTCCGTGCAACATTGTCCCGCCTCCAAAGGAAGTGGTAAACAACTTCCTTTGGAGGCGGGACAAGTCTGCACGGAGCCCGTCAAGAGACAGGAAGGGCGCCGCCATGGTTTTACAAGCACAGCCGCGGTTCCCTAAGAGGCAGGGAGCCGCGGCTGCATCAGAAGGGAGGGGGTGAGTTCGCCGCTGCAAAGAAGCAGACTCGGCAGCAGCAGCAACTTGTCCGCTAGAAGGAGACAGACATGGGGAGAGGGGAGAGGGGAGAGGGGAGCAGGGAACCTGCAACGGGGCTCACAAGGGGGAGGGGGGCTGATATGGATGGATGGATGGAGGGAGGGGGGCTGACATGGACGGAGGGGGGCTGATATCGATGGATGGATGGAGGGAGGGGGGCTGACATGGACAGGGGGGCTGACATAGAGAGGGGGGGGTTGACATGGAGGGAGGGAGGGGGCTGACATGGATGGGAGGCTGACATGGAGAGAGGGGGCTGACATGGATGGAGGGAGGGAGAAAAGGGAGGGCTGACATGGAGGGGGGCTGACATGGAGGGAGGGATGGTTGGATGGATGGATGGAGGGAGGGAGGGAGGGGGGCTGACATGGAGGGATGGAGGGGGGCTGACATGGAGGGAGGGATGGATGGATGGATGGAGGGAGGGAGGGGGCTGACATTGAGGGAGGGAGGGCTGACATGGACAGAGGTAGGGAGATAGGTGGCTGACAAAGAGCTAACGAGTGATATAGGGTGATGACATGGAGTGAGGTAGGGAGGGAGGGGGGATGACATGGACAGGGTGCTGACATGGAGAGAGGGGGCTGACATGGATGGAGGGAGGGAGAAAAGGGAGGGTTGACATGGAGGGAGGGATGGAGGGATGGATGGATGGATGGATGGAGGGAGGGAGGGCTGACATGGACAGAGGGGGGGACTGACATGGAGGGATTGAGGGAGGGAGGGGGGCTGACATGGACAGGCGCCGAACTTGAGCGTCGGGATCTTTTTCTTCTGCTTTTTCAAAAACAATTTTTACACTTTCTTAAAGAACGAATAAAGGAAGCATGGTTACAAGTGCAAGATAATGAAAGCTACCATATCAAATGGTCATAATAGCGTTAGAAGCAACAATCAAGAGCACGATTGGAAAGGACAGAGTCCTCAGTAAAGTGCAGAGTTAGATTGTGATATTGAATCTGGATCTTGAATGAAAACTATAAAGGATTCACTACATTACATTTGAGTTTGAGTGAACGTGTTATTTTTTATTAAACTGTCAGATATACGTTCAGAAAGAGGCCATAATCACATGGACAGGGGGGCTGACATGGATGGGTGGAGGGAGGGGGCTGACATGGACAGAGGGGGGCTGACATGGAGGGAGGGAGGGGGGGCTTACATGGACAAAGGGAAGAGACAGTGGGACATACTTAACAGATGGGGGATAAATGCTGGACAGAGGGGAGAGACAGTGTGGGTTAGAATTATAAAGGGCAGATGGGGGGGCTAGGATTTGTAATGGGTTGATTAGGGAAGGCTAGGACTGGGAATGGACTGATCAAGGGGGGGTTGGGACTGGTAATGGACTGATGGGGGCTAGCATTGGAAATGAGCTGCTCGGGGAGATTAGGACTGGAAATGGGCTGATTAGAGGAGGCTAGGGCTGGTAATGGGCTGATGGAGGGGTAGAACTGGTAATGGGCTGATTAGGGGAGGCTAGCACTGGTAATGGGGTTGAGGAGGGACTAGCACTGGAAATGAGCTGATTAGGGGAGTCTAGGACTGGTAAAGCGTAGTTACTCACCTGTAACAGGTGTTCTCCAGGAGCAGCAGGAATCAGTCCTCACATATGGGTGACGTTGGCGCCGACGGAGCCCTCGCGGAGCAATTTTCCCCCAGCTTTCGAAGAAAGCCTTTGGGAATTGCAGCGCGCATGCGCGGTCCTCTTCCCGCCCAAGGGTGCCATCTTGCTCAGTCAGATGACATAGCTAAAAGACAGCAAAAAATTAGCAAAAAAACGAAAGCATAGAACTGCAACTCCAAGGGGAGGAGGGAGGGTTGTGAGGACTGATTCCTGCTGCTCCTGGAGAACACCTGTTACAGGTGAGTAACTACGCTTTCTCCAGGACCAAGCAGGAAGTCAGTCCTCACATATGGGACTCCCAAGCTTAAGGCTACCGGAGACCCTAAGCACAAAAATGAGCTCCCTCAAGCTCAGCAGCCCAGAAGGAAGGAATCTTCTCTGAATACGTCTCCAACCGGTAGCCCAACATCCGGGATGGAGGGTAGGAGTTGCCTATACCTCGAAGAGGTTACGGAGGACAGCCTGTCCGAAAGCACTGACCCTGCGGGACTCCCTCTCCAGGCAGTAATGGGCCGCAAAAGTCTGGCTTGAAGACCAAGTAGCGGCCCGGCAGATGTCTGCCAATGGAACAGAGCGGAGGTAAGCCACTGACGTAGCCTTCGCCTGGACACGATGGGCCGTGACTCGACTTTCCAACGAGAGGCCGGCTGCCTCGTAAGCCCAAGCGATACAGTCAGCAATCCAGATGGACAGGGTACGCTTGGAGACAGGGAGCCCCAACTTATTGGGGTCATAAGAGACGAAGAGCTGGACAGCCCTTCTGTGCTCCCGCGTACGGTCAAGGTAGAAGGTTAACGCCCTTCTACAGTCCAGGGTATGCAGGACCATTTCAGCTCGGCTGGAGTGTGGCCTGGGAAAGTAGGTCGGAAGCACCACCTCCTGGTTGATGTGAAATGGGGAAACCACTTTGGGAAGAAACTTAGGGTGAGTCCGTAGGACTACCTGGTTCTTGTAGAACCTAGTGTACGGAGGATCAGACACCAGGGCCTGCAGTTCACTAACGCGTCTAGCAGAAGTGAGGGCTACCAAGAACAAGGTTTTCCAAGAAAGAAAACGAAGAGGACAGGTAGCCATAGGTTCGAAAGGCGGACAGGTAATCCGCTGTAAAACCACATTGAGATCCCAGTCCGGGGCTGGGGGGCGCAAAGGTGGTTTAAGGAGAAGGAGGCCTCTGAGAAAACGAGCCACCAGAGGGTGGCTAGAAAGAGGTCTGCCATCCACCGGCATGTGATGCGCAGAAAGTGCACTGAGGTGGACCTTGACCGAGTTGGACTTAAGTCCAAGATTGGAGAGGGAAAGCAAGTACTGCAAGACCACTGCTGCTGAACAGGAGAAGGGATCTTGAGATTGCTGAGCACACCAGGCGGAGAACCGACGCCACTTAAGAGCGTAGGACTTCCGGGTGGAGGGCCGCCTGGAGGCCAAGACGACCTCCTCTACCTCTGGAGGTAGGCAGAGGGGAGCAAGGACTACCCTTTCAGCAGCCAGGCCATCAGATGAAGGGACCGGAGGTTGGGGTGCAGGAGAGTCCCCTGATCCTGTGACAGGAGGTCGGGCTGAAACCCCAGAGGAAGAGGGGTGTCCACCGCCAGCTGCATTAGAAGCGGGAACCAAGGTTGTCTCAGCCACCGGGGAGCCACTAGGATCATCGAGGCTTTGTCTCTGAGAACCTTGAAGAGTGTCCGAGACACCAGCGGCATGGGAGGAAAGGCATATAAGAGGCCTGTGGACCATGGAATCAGAAAAGCATCCGCCGCTACTCTGAGAGGATGCGGTTGTCGAGAGCAGAATCTGGGAAGTTGCCTGTTCAGAGGACTGGCAAACAGATCCATGGTGGGGAGGCCCCACTTGAGAAAGATTCGCTGAACCACCATCGGATCCAGCCTCCACTCGTGCGGCTGGAGGATCCTGCTCAGCTTGTCGGCCAGGTAATTTTCTTGACCTGGGAGATAGATAGCTTTGAGGATAATTCCGTGGTGGACAGCCCAAAAGCATAGTTTTTGTGCCTCCTGACAGAGAAGGAAGGAGCCTGTCCTGCCTTGCTTGTTCACATAGAACATTGCAACCTGATTGTCTGTCTGTATCAGCACCGACTGATGGGAAATCAGGTGAGAGAAGGCTTTGAGCGCTAGGCGGATGGCTCTGAGCTCCAGGAAGTTTATCTGTTGAGCAGATTCCCAAGGAGTCCAGAGACCCTGAGTACATGTCCCTTGGCAGTGTGCTCCCCAACCCAGGAGAGAAGCATCGGTCGTCAGGACCTGAGAATGTGGAGGGGGCTGAAAAGTCACTCCTAGTACTAGGTTGGGCAGATGAAGCCACCATTGCAGAGAAGAGACCAGCCGGTCGGAGATCTGTACGGAGTCCGCTAGGCTCCCAGTGGCCTGATGCCATTGTGTGCGAAGGCACCATTGAGCAGGTCGCATGTTCAGGCAGGCATTGGGGATCACATGGACCGTGGAAGCCATATGGCCGAGCAGTCTCAGAAATTGCCTGGCCGAGACCAGGGAATTGCTGTGAAAGTGGCTGGCGAGATCCATGAGCCTTTGGGCCCTGTCCAGAGGCAGGAAGGCCCGCGCCTGAAGAGTGTCCAACCGGGCGCCTATGAATTCGAGATTTTGAGAGGGGAGCAAAGTGGACTTTGCGAAGTTTATGACAAATCCCAAGTGCTGGAGTAGAGTCACAGTGCGATGAGTGGCTTGAATGGCTTCGTGGGAAGACTGGGCTCTGATGAGCCAGTCGTCCAGGTAGGGAAACACAAAAAGGCCTTGAAGTCTTAGATAGGCCGCCACCACTGCCAGGCATTTGGTAAACACCCTGGAGGCGGAGGACAGGCCAAAGGGCAGTACTCTGTACTGGTAATGATTTCCCCCCACCACAAACCTGAGATATTGTCTGTGGTCTGGATGAATAAGGATATGAGTATACGCATCCTTTAGATCCAAGGAGCATAGCCAGTCTCCCTGCTGGAGGTAGGGCAGCAGGATTCCAAGTTCCATCTTGAACTTTTCCTTTGCAAGGAACTTGATGAGGTTTCGCAAGTCCAGGATAGGTCTGAGGCCTCCTGTTCTTTTTGGTATCAGAAAGTACCTGGAGTAAAACCCCTGACCTTTCAGGTGGTGGGGCACCGGTTCCACAGCCTGTTCCTGAAGGAGACTCGCTAACTCCTGAAGGAGTAAGTCCCTGTGCAGAGGGAGTCTCGGAGGCTCCCCTGGAAAATAGGAGGGAGGTACCTGGTGAAAGTGAAGAAGATAGCCCTTCCAAACTATGTGAAGCACCCAGGTATCTGTGGTGATGTTGGACCATCTTTGGGCAAAGTGGACCAGCCGGCCTCCTGTGCTGAGAGAAACCAGCTGAGGGGGAGAGGCTATGCTAATGAAGTAAAAAACCCCCACCCTGCTGAGCAGGGGCCGGTGGTGCAGGCTTGGGGGCTTGCTGCCTACGGGACCCATTACCCTGTCCCTTCGCCTGCTTACCCTGAGGGGGAGCTGGTGAGGCCTGATACTGAGGGTAGTATTTATAGGCAGCCGCCTTCCTCGGGTAAAAGGGCTTTTTCCCCGAGCCCTTCTTCTTTTGAGAAGGGGCAGAGGTCTTCCTGGAGAGACGAGTCCTGGTGAGAGTCTCGGTCTTGATCTGTGCAGCCTTCTCATCCATGGGCTTGCCAAAGAGGTTATCACCTCTGCAGGGGACATCGACCAACTTGTCCTGCACCCATGGCTCGAGGTCGGACGTCTGAAGCCAAGCCTGGCGGCGTCCACCGATGCCGGCTGCGGCTACTCGAGCCGATGCCTCAAAACCATCGTAGGCTGCTCGAGAGATAAACTTTGAGCACTCTCGAATACCAGTTGACAAAGTTTGGAACCTCTGCAAAGGTTCGTCGGAGAGACCAGCAGAGAACCCGGCAATTTCTTTAGCCAGGTCTCGGAGATACATGCCCATGTAGAGCTGGTAGGTCTGGACTCGACAAGCAAGCATAGAGCCCTGGAAACGCTTCCTACCAAGGGCATCCAGGCTTCGGGCCTCCCTACCGGGGGGCACTGAGGAGTGCATTTTTTGACTCTTAAGTCTATGCATGGCCGATTCCACCACCATGGAATGGTGCGGCAGTTGTGCCTTTTGGAACCCGGGGCTCTTGCGGACTCGATAAATGGAATCGACCCGCTTGCTTAACACCGGCGACGACGCCGGGCTCTCCCACATGCGGAAGAGAAGTCGTTCCAGCATCGGAGGAACCGGTACAATAAAGGCCTCCTTCGGGGGAGAGTCATATTGGAGGGCATCGAGTTCCTCGACTCGAGGCTCCTCCTCGGGATCCGCGGGGAAGGCCAAGGCCTTGGCCATATCCCGCACGAAGTCCGAGAACCGGGTATCCTCCGGGGGGGGACCGTCTCCGAGGTTCGGACTCGGGGGAGTCCGATGGGACACACCGAGTCCGAAAGGAACCAGGTGACTCTTCGTCCTCGGATTCCCAGGCCGATTCCTCAGAGGAGGAGTCGAGCGGCTCCAGTCGGGCGGGCATCGATGCCGTCCGCCCCGACGCCGAGGGAGTCGGCGTCGACGACCTCGGTCCCGAACGGGAGGCCGAAGGAGACCGCGACCGAGGATCGACTCGAGCCCTCATGGACTCGAGGATCGGCTCAGTCTCCGGGGTCGACTTGGAGATCGACGTCCCGGCGGTCAGGGCAGAAGCACCGGCGAGGCCAGCAATCAATAACCGCTGCTGGTCCATGAAGGCAGTCAGACTGCTCTCCAAGGCCGTCAACCTGAGTCCGAGCTCAGGAGACCCAGCAGCCCCCGACTCGGGCCCCGACGGCGTCGGGCCCGACGTCGGATCCTTCGGAGGCGAGTCTACGAGGACAACAGTACTCACATGAGCGGGCAAGTCCATCTCGAGTCGAGGATGTTTTGAAGGCCTCTCCACCTCCGAGGACCCGGGACGGGAATCGGGGCTATTCGACCTGGCCCTCGAGGAACCAGGAGCGTCCACCGATCCCGCCCTCGTGGGTTTCTTCTTCCGATGATGTTCCCGGGTAGGAGACCCCCTTTCAGAGGAACTCCGACGATGCTCAGGACCAGAGTCCCGAGACGTCAAAGCCTCTGATGAGGTCCGAGCCCGGCCGGAGTCAGAGAAGATACATTCCCGCTGATGCTGCCGACTCCTCAACGCTTTAGAGGACATTTTGCCACATGGACCACAGATCATCTGGTCATGATCAGGTCCGAGGCAGCGGAGGCAGAAGTCGTGCGTGTCTGTAAGAGACATGAGTTTCTTACAGAGGTCACACTTTTTAAAGCCGCTGGCAGCCATCGGGGGAAAAAGGGCCCCTGCGAGGTCGAAATACCGGGCTGCCAGTGAAAAAGTAAAAAGGCGCGAAATCTGTCACGAAGGACAAAAAAACGAAAAATAAAGAACGGACTCGCAACCGGCGTCGTGAGTCCGGGCGGGAAAAGAACCGGCTTCGAACCGAAGAAAAAAGAGAAATAAAGAGAAAAAAATCAACTTTTCGGCGGGGATTCACAGACAACGTCTGTAGGGCTCCGCGGAAAAAAGAAGACTGAGCAAGATGGCACCCTTGGGCGGGAAGAGGACCGCGCATGCGCGCTGCAATTCCCAAAGGCTTTCTTCGAAAGCTGGGGGAAAATTGCTCCGCGAGGGCTCCGTCGGCGCCGACGTCACTCATATGTGAGGACTGACTTCCTGCTTGGTCCTGGAGAATGAGCTGATGGGGGGTAGGACTGGTATTAGGCTGATTAGGGGAAGCTAGCACTGGTAATGGGGTTGGGGGACTAGCACTGGAAGCGAGCTGATTGGGGGGCTTCGACTGGGAATGGGCTGATTGTGGGGAGGGAAGGATAGAACTGCTGGCCCTGGAAGAAAACTGGGGGCTAAGGCTACAAATGGGCTGATACGAGGGGATGGGAAAATGGAACTGGAAGGGAGTGGATCTGAGGGGGCTGCCATGGTATTTGTACTAGAAGGGACCGGTCAGTGGGGAAGGGGGGGGACTGGAAGGGAATGGACACCAGTGGCAGTCATGGGAATGCAAGTTGACATTGGAAGGTACTGAGAGTGAGGACTGGAAAGGGGCTGATACTGGACATGGTTACTGGGACTGGAAAGAGGCTGATGGAAAGAAGTGAAGAAAACGAAAGAAGAGATAAGAAATGGCATATGGACCATAGACCACAGAAAGAGAGCTAAGAGAAGACAGGAAAACAGAAGCCTCAGATCGGGACCAACATGATCAGAGAATAAATTGGTCAGACAACAAAGGTAGAAAAAATAATTTTATTTCATATTAGTGATTTGACTACAAAATCATCATAATTTTGAAATCAAATATTGTTACTTGTTGTTGTGATTAATTATTGTGGTTTAAATAAGTAAATTTTATAAATAAAAACATATTGCAAAGGCCTATAATATATTAATAATTCAACAAATGATTACAGCGACAATGCGTTAACGGTAAAGGAAGAGAGACGCATTTGATTTTATCATTGGGGGTCACCACAAGTTGACCAATGGTAAAAGGGATCACGGTACAAAAAAGGTTGAGAACCACTGCTCTAGAGTTTTAAAAAAAAAGGGCCAACTTACTCTGTCGAACGCTTTTTCAGCATCGAGAGCTAACATGGCCAGGCCATCCAGCCCCTTCGTTCCCTGCCATATGAGGTTGAGTACTTTACTAATATTGTCTGAGGCTTGTCTACCCAGGACAAGTCCTGATAAGTTAGGGTGAACTAATCTAGATAAGATTGGCAGCAGCCTATTTGCCAATACCCTTGCAAAGATTTTTAGGTCATTCCCAAGTAGTGATATAGGTCTATAAGACCCACATTCACTAGGATCCTTTCCCTCTTTCTGTAATATACTCACTCCGGCAAGGCGGAGGGAGTTGAGCATTCCAAAAGCTGTTCCAAAGGAGATAAATATCTTTATAAGTGATTCTACTATAGCACTCGCAAATATTTTATAGAAACGATTAGGTAATCCATCTAAACCAGATGCCTTTTGAGGGGGGAGACCTTTGATTACACTGAGCACCTCATGCTTCAATATAGGTGTACATAATTCTTCACCTTCAGTATCTGAGATAGTTGGAAAGTTGACTCTATCCAAATAGAACTGTATTTCTATCGGGTCATACTTCTTCTCAGGGGAATACAGTTGTTGATAAAATTGTACAAATCGTTCCCCAATTTCATCCTCTGACCAAAGCAGTGTTCCCTTGCTATCTTTGATTTTAGTGATATAATTTCTAGTCGTTATTTTCTTCAATTTATTAGACAGTAATCAACCTGGTTTGTTATTGTATTCAAAGTGGGTTTGTCTTAGTAAATTTATCTTATGATTCATCAGTTCTTTTAATTCTATATGGTTTTCCATTAGGCACTTAGTCAGAGTGGGGGTAGAACAGCCTGCTTTAAATTCTTGTTCTATTTTTTGGATGGGGTTGCGTAGTTTCCTCTGACGTTCCTCCCTGGTGCATTTCCGATGTGCTCCTATAGATATAAATTTACCTCTGTGCACTGCTTTTAAGCAGTTCCATATTGTACCTGGGGCGGTTATTCCATTGTCATTCAGGACGAGATAGTCCCCAATACCTTGCATTATTTGGTGAGTGAGCGTTTGATCGTCTAACAGGGAGTCATTTAATTTCCACCATGATCATCTAGGTTTGGGAGGCCCCACGATGAAGTGACTAACCACAAGCGCATGATCAGACCACGTACTCTCTTTTATGATGCAGTCTTCCATTGTAGCAATTAAGTTCTTATCTATTAGTAGCAAATCAATGCGAGAATAAGAATTGTGTACTGGGCAATAAAACGAATAGTCACGGCGTTTTCCATTTTTTATTTTCCAAATATCTACCACCTCCAGATCAAACATTAATTGTTTTAATCTTAATCTATGAATTTTAGGGGTTGCAGAGGAACCATTAGAAGTATCCAAGGTAGGATTTAGTGCTACGTTAAAATCTCCGCCTATTATAATTTTCCCTTCAGCTAACGCTGATATAGCTTACCTATTGTCTGAAAAAGTCAGCCTGGTTAGTATTTGGGGCGTATACATTTATCAACATATATACATTGTTCCCCCATTTAGTTTTTACTATCAGGTAACACCCCTTTTGGTCTTTGCGAACCTCAAGGATTTGGTGGGGTATATTGTAGGACAAGAGGATCCCTACTCCACCCTTTTTTTCTCAACCTTATTTGACGCAAAGAATCTCTGGTTGAAATGGAGATGGTAACCCTCCTTTCATCTCTGTCTAACAAGAGTGGGTCTTGAATGAAGACAATGTTGATCTCTGATTCCCTGATCTCTGATTCCCTGATCTCTGGAAGGGGCGGTATAGAAGAAATAGATAAATAAATAAATAAATAAATAAATGTTGCAATTTAGTCTTTTGCACTCTTTGAACAGCATCTGGCATTTGTAATATGAGTTGAGGCCCTTAACATTAAAAGTCATAACTTTAAAGTCACCCATTTTGAGACTAACAGAATAGAGCATTAGCTGTAAGGGATCTCTCTTATCCCACCCCCTTTGCCCTTTACCTCACCCTCCTTCTCTTAACATAAGAACATAAGATATGCCATACTGGGTCAGACCAAGGTCCATCAAGCCCAGTATCCTGTTTCCAACAGTGGCCAATCTAGGTCATACGTACCTAGCAGTTTCCCCAAAAGACACAGGTTCTACAATGCTTGTACTAGGTCAAGCATTGATATCCTGGGTCCCTTCTTAATAATAGTTTATGGACCTTTCTTCCAGGAACTTGTCCAAACCTTTTTTAAACCCAGCTACACTAACAGCCTTTACTACATCCTCCGGTAACAAATTCCAGAGTTTGATTACACGTTGAGTGAAAAAATATTTTCTTTTATTAGTCTTAAATAGTTTACCCTGTAGCTTCATTGCATGTCCCCTAGTCTTCCTATATTCTGATAACGTAAACAGTCGATCTACGTTTACCCGTTCCACTCCGTTCATTAATTTATAGACTTCTATCATATCTCCCCTCAGCCGTCTCTTTTCCAGGTTAAAGAGCCCTAACCTTTTTAGCCTTTCTTCATAGGAGTATCCTTCCATCCCCTTTACCATTTTGGTGGCTCTTCTCTGAACCTTTTCTAATAATGCTATATCCTTTTTAAGATACGGCGACCAGAACTGCACACAATATTCAAGGTGCGGTCTCACCATGGAACGGTATAGAGGCATTATAATATCTTTTGTTTTATTTTCCATTCCTTTCTTTATGATACCTAGCATTCTATTTGCTCTCTTGGCTGCCGCTGCACACTGGGCCGAGGGTTTTAACGTTATCCACAATGACGCCTAAATCTTTTTCCTGGGTGGTGGTTCCTAATGTGGAACCTTGCATCGTGTAACCATAGTTTGGGTTGTTCTTCCCTAGGTGCATAACTTTGCACTTGTCCACATTAAATTTAATCTGCCATTTTGATGCCCAGTCTTCCAGTTTATCAAGATCCTCTTGCAATTTTCCACAATCCTCTTGGGTTTTAACAACTTAAAATAGTTTTGTGTCATCTGCAAATTTGATAACCTCACTCGATATTCCACTTTCCAGGTCATTTATGAATATGTCAAAAAGCATATTCCCATCCCTCCTTCCCTCCTCTTCCACCATATTACCCCCTCCCTCCCATTTCCCCATTTACAACCACCATCCTTTCCATCTTCCAGAGATGTGCAGTCATTCCCAGAAAGCCATTCATCATACTTTTATTAATACCAAAATTATTTCCCCTCTCCACTCTTACGTTCACTATCCAAGGCTAACTAGATAAAGATTACTTTCTATAGCCCTTCAATGCTATAAATATAGCTTATATAAACATTGTATATTGCAGTATATGATACCCGTAGGAGACAGTTTGCACAGCTCACAATGTCTGAAATGAGAGTTATGGTCCGCTGAATCAGCACATACATCAGGTTTGTTTTTGTTTTATTTAATATTCTTTAATAGGATCCATAAGAAAGCGATGCTTCCTGTCTCCACAAACACAAGAAACAATTTATTAACATAAACATGTATTTTAATCAGAACTGCTGTGCAAACGGCACTCATAGTATGTGAGACATCAGGTTTCTTCTTGTTATCTGTCTTTAATGGCCTTTTGTCTACGCAGACATTTGTCCCCCACTGGTGCTCGCTGCCATGTAGATAGTGTTGTTGGATCTTTCCTCCCATTATTTGTGTTGTCATAGTGGCTTGGGTTGTATTCTGATAGGTCTGGCCATCCGGCTTGCTGAAGGCCTTTGACTGCTTCTTCAACAGTTTTTGCAACGGTAGTCTTCCCCTCTATCGTGTATTGTAATCCTATGGGGAACAATCATTTATATCTCACTTTCTCCTCTCGTAGCCTTTTAGTCACTGCATGGTATTCCCTGTGTTTTCACATTGTGGTGTCTGATATATCTGCATACACTTCTACATCTGTATTTTGCAAGTTTATTTTGCCTAACTTACAGGTTGCTATCATTAGTTCCTTTGTGAAAAATTCATGGAGGCACGCTACCACATTGTGAGGCCTTCCCTCTCTTCTTGGTGCTAGGGCTCGGTGGGCACATTCTACTTTATAGCAAATGTCCTGCAGCTAGAACGGTAGCTTTACAGAATTGTTCTACTAAGGCTGGAGAGTTTACCATGACTGCGTCCTCCGGTAGGCCCCGGATGCAGATATTTGATCTTTGTGATCGATTTCCAGGTCCTCGATTTTGAGTAGTAGTTCTTATTGGGTACTTAACAATGATTTGGCTTGCTGTTGTTGCTCTTTAATTTTAATTTCCTGTTCTTCCAGTCAGCCCTCCGTTTCATCTAGCCTGGGGCCCAGCTCATTTAAGTCCAATTTCAGTTTGGTGATCCAGCCATTTGCTTCCACTTTAAATGTACTCAGTTCTTGCCGGATACCACCAAACCATTCTTTTAATTCATCCTGCAGAAGTTGTATATCAATTTTTTTTTATCTGCGCTTCCAAGATTGTCGCTCTGGTCATCTTATGTTGTGATTCCCCCAGGCACTATTTTTCCGAGGCTTGTACTTGCTCCCTGAGCTGCCTTGAAGATGAATGATTTGAAATCGATGGTGTCCTTTTTCCCAGTCATCTATCTGCTGCTGCTTTCCGCCAATTTTACTCTGTGCTGGGTGGGAGGCTAAATCCACAATTTTTATGGTTATCGGGTAGTATTTGATAGCCATTATCGGAGCTGTGCATTTAGGCTGCCATTTAGGGTAATTTATTTATTTATCAAGTTTTATATACCACCTTTCTTACATTCAAAGCAGTTTACATGTAACATAGTAACATTTAGGGGTATGTTTACTAAACTGCGTTAGTGCGATTCGCGTTAGGAGCCGCGTTAGTGGAAGAAATGCCAAAAAAGGACATGGGCAGTACATCGTTAGTGATAACGCGCGCTATAACGCGCCGCAACGATCGTTACAGGGTGCGTTACTGCGCATTAAGCGTAAGAAGGCGCGCAGACACCCAAATACAGAAACAGAGCTGTAGCACAATGGTTACTACACAGATTGATGGTACAAGGGTCATGGGTTCGATTCCCCAGTGTGCCTAATGAATAAGGCTGGCTGAGGCATCATGTGTAACCCTTTGAAGGCCTACTATAATATTTTAATCCACAGTCTGCAGCCGGGTTTAAGTTTGCATATGTCAGGAAAATTGTACCCGTCTTATTCAATATGTTCCAGTAGTGACGTTTCCTCTACCATGGTCATGTATTATATACCATTTGATAGGAATATTTAGGCAGAAGTGTGGATCCCGAAAGTGTTGGGCTTGGCCTGGAAAGGGTTAGGTATTGGGCTGTGAGGAAGTTTAGGTGTACTGTAATAGTGCTGCCAGCAAACACACCCTCACAGTGGCGTAACCTAAGGTGCCACATAAGGCACCCTAGAAGGCACTCCATAGGGCACATTATAAAGTGCGCTGTCTGCCAAGGCACCCTATAGTATCCCCTATAGGACACCATATAAGGCACCTGATAAGACGCTTTATAGGTCGCCGTATAAGGCGCCCTATAGGGCAACGTATAAGGCGCCCTATAGGGCGTCGTATAAGGAGCCCTATAGGGCGCCTTATGAGCCAACCTAAGGTGACAGTACCCTGAGGGTGCTTCTGCCGGCAGCACTAATACACAATAAAAATAGACAATGCCTAAGACAGCCCTATCGATGAACCCCACTGTGGGTTGTGAACCCATGACCGCTGGCTCCATGGGCAGTGAAGTAACCAGTGGGCTAGAGCTGCTAATAAACACCTGGCTGGCTGCAGGAGGACTGCACGGCACCACACCCACATTCTGCTGTGGTTACCAGGGAGATTACATACCACCACCCAACGCACCCTCTGGGGCTCAGGGTGGGGGACAGGATCTCCCGCCAACAGATCCAATGGTGGCAGTAGAGGGGACCATCACCCCAGTCCTGCTAGAGATCAAACACCCTACAGCGCAGGCAATGCAGAGCAGTACACATCCATAACGCAATAGCAGCCAGACAGCAGGTCTGGAAATGCTCAGCTGCCCCCCCACCATTATCTGACATTCTCCAGCAACAAGCCTACAGCCGCTGCATCCTGCACGGTGTTCCAGCAAGACACATACTAGCTGCAGACAGTCCGCCAGCTAGTCCATAGTGCATGGTCCTGGAAGAGATGCATGTACCCAGAACGGGGATATCAGCATACACACCAAGCAGATAAGTCAGTGATTGGGCCCCAAAAGGAAACCCATAAATATCACATATGAGAAATACTATATAGCGCTATAGGGGAACCTAGCCATGCCATGGTCACTGCTCAGTCAGGGTGAGAGTGACCTCCCAGCAGGACATGCTATGACCACCCTGTCCGTGCAGGTGGTACCGGGCACTACAATGTCCGGCCATTGCCCTATGCCCTGTGCAGATGCGGCCAGGCCAGGCCACCCTATCCAGGCTATTCCCACGGTACCTTGCTCCTCATTATGCACATTGGCAGGCCAATACTGGCAACAGTGCTAGCAGTGTGGGCTGTGGAGGGTGTTGGCAGCCACCACACACTGGATAGACAGACACACACTCCCCACACCTATGCCAGCATTGTGCAACTATAGAGGTGTTGGGCAGCCCAGGCCACCACACCAGTCCTGGGCACAGTGCAGGCATGGCTATGGTACGCAATACTGTAGGAGTCACTCCCCAGGTTGGTAAACACTGTCAGACACAAGACCTGTAGCACAATCCACAGACATCAGAAAGGTTGCTATGATGCAGCTCACTCAGAAAATTGTACTTAACCTAGGAATTGCTATCTGCCAGTAATCATAGCAACCTTTTGATAGATGTGTACCATATTCCCAGGTTTAGGGTGGCATTACTAAGGTATGCAAGTGCTAGTATTGGGAGATGCATGCAGAGCCCAAAGTCCTGCCTCTCCAGGAGGCTTTGGATAATGGGGCCTGTGGGTGCGGGTGTGTCTGCCCCTGTTGGCTGCTGCTTTACGGCAGAGGTTCCCAACTCCAGTCCTGCGGTGCCAAACACTGTGCGGGTTTTCATGCTGTCCCTCATGAATATTGTGACAAGGCAGAGGTTGCAGAACCTAAAAATAGGGGTATAAAACACTTTTTGTCCTCAGAAGCTGTCAGTAAAACAGGTCAGGAAAGGGTTAAGGATTCAGCCCTGAAAGCTGTTCTGCACAGGAAAGCAGAAAGAGAGCCACACCCTAGCTTCAGGCAAACCCAGGGAGCTGACGTGGGAGGAAAAGGGGCGGAGTCACACCTGATAGGGCAGCCCTGTTCACATAACCAGGAAGCAACTGTTAGTCAGAGAGCAGGAGAACTCGAACAAGGAAGAGAGAGAGAACACTACGTGGAGTTCCATGAGCAGCAAGGAGAAAGAGAGCAGTTCCAGGAAGGTCCAGGAGAGTCAGATCCAGGGAGAGATCTGGGGACCAGGAGAAGCAAAGCCAAGAGCAACCGATACCCGGTTGGCACAAGGTGCTTGGGGAGTTGCTGGCCAGACTGCAGAGAGACAGCCAGGTCTCAGGAGTGCCGTCTGAAAAAGCTTCCAGGAAGGAACTACCGTGAGCGGCACAGCAAACAAAAACAGGTCAGAGACTATTTTAAACCTCAGGGGAAAAGGTCAGATACCTTGCCTGGAAGGGATAGGAGTAGTTCTCTGGAATCTTCTCTCAAAGCCAGAATTATAAAGGAGAGATTGGGGAGAGAGAAAGTCCCATTCAAAAGACTGCAAAAGTTTTCATGCTACAGAGAACGTGACAGGAGCTCTAGCTCTGAGTATAGCCCAGGTGCCTTTCAGCAAGTTACTAATTGCAGGCAGCACAGACACGGGCAAGAGTTAGACTCTGAAGAGCACGCTGTGTTAAAAGAACTAGTGAAGCAGTATCAAGGGAAATATTTGCCTCTCAACCAGAAAGCACATACTAGGCAGACCAGAAGGAAGGTGAGCCCTTTTTGTGATGTTTTAAAAGGTGCTGGTGATTTGGAATCCTTGCAAGTGCCTAGGTATTTTAGAGATAACAAACGGAAGCAGCTTAAAGCACTAATTAAGCAGTGGCAGTCTGTAGACTCCCTTAACCCAGGTCTTAAGGACATATCAGACCCAGAGCTGGAGGACATGCAAACTGATGCACCATTAAGTGATAGCAGTGGATCAGCTATGGACTGTGGGGTTTGTTATAAGGACTGAAAGCCACATAAGTGTATCCTGTAAAAGGAGTGAGAGCTGTACAAAGATATCCTATAGAAATGCTGAGAAAGCCTATTTGCTATAACCTGAGTTTCCACGGAGAAAGGCAGCGTTCTGCCTGTGGGAAACTCAAACCTAATTAATTCAGCTGTGAAGAGAAGTACAAGGCTGTGGAAGTTTTCCTATGTTTAAAGCATGTATATGAAAGCAATGCCAATGGAGAGAAACAGCTGTTGTATTTGAAGCTGAAGGAAGTTTGAAAGCTGAATGTTTTGCTTTGAGTTTGTACCTGAGAAGCATCAGGGGATTCTTGGACTTTTATTTGACACAATTGCGTAGCACCATCTTTTGTCTGTGTTTGGGGAAGTAGTTCACCAAACTCCTGTGCGGCAATAAAGTTATTGTTAAACCCACGGAGGCCTTTGCTGTATTTACTTGGACCACAACTACAACGGACACCAGGCTGCAGCACTTAGAAGGTTTATAAATATGTATTCCCCTATGCATCACATGCCAACCCCTCCTAGGCAACCGCCTATATATACCAGAGGGTGCTGAAGTGTGACAATATGCATGAGATACATCTGCATACCATGGGGGTGGCGCATAGAAATGCAGCACAGGCATCTTTATCAGAGGCAGCATGGAACCTGAATGGTGTTTGGCCCTCCAGGACTGCATTTGGGAGGCTCTGCTCTAGGTAATGTGCATGTTTATGGTGTCTGTGCTCTGTAGGGTAAAATGTAGGTGTTTTGGGCATGTTTACGTCATCTACACGAAAGGTTCTGTCTGTATTAGCACGTTATAGTAGTGGGTAAAATATGAGGACTGGGTTGGCAGAAACCACAGCTGGGACTTGAACCTGTGACCTTCTGCTTCTGAATACACTGGTTTTGTGCACTGCACCACCATGTTACCACAGAGATGGTGCATTCCCTGGTGATACCATGACTGTTGGTCAGACAGGGCCTGTCTGTTGCAGTGCATGGCACCCACCTACACAGGGCTAGGCCACGGTCTGCTCTGGGCAGCTGCCACTGCCCCCTCCACCACCAGTATCCCTCAGCCACCATGCTGACATGCCCTTCTGCTGGTGGAGCTGGTGGTGCGCAGTCTCAGGCCATCCAGTGTGCAGGTAGGCGGCTGCCTATGGTGCAGGTTCTGGGGTAGGGGTGCCTGCATAGATGTCCACGCTCCCCCCAGCCCCGCCTGCCAATGTTCCGTGCCCTTGGAGGTAGCTGTTGGGCACTATCCCCTGTGACACTTTGGGAAACCCACTCGTGCCCATGTTGGACCTTCAGCAGTTGCTGTCTGGCTGCTCTGCTGTTTCAGCATTCATATGGGCCACCTAGGTATCGCCCTAGTCCGCACTGTGGCCCAGCTCCCCACAGCATGTGCCGCCTGCGGCCCTCTGTACCCCTTCTCCGGCATCTGTCCAGTTGCCATTCTGACATGCCCACCCTGCTGTTGTGGGACATGTGCACGCCATAGGAACCCTGTCTGATGGTGGTGAAAACCCTGAGCAGCGCTATTTCACTGTGGGCCCATTCACCTTGTATAGGGACGGAGTATAGACCCTTCCACGATTTATATCTGTTCTATGGAGCTTACTTGGGGGGGAGGAGGGGTTGATGTTTCTCATTGATACCACTATTGGCCAGCTTGGTTATTGTTTCTTTCCAGTTTGTTGGGGTCATTTTCAGTGTTTCTGTGCCCTTTTGTTCTGTGCACATGTATCACACTTATCACTTTTGTTTTGTTTCCCTGCCTGGGCTGTACATTGCTGACACTTAAATGGTTTCTCTCCCCTTTAATATGCCTTTAACGGCAGGTTTTCATTTGCGTTGGAATTCAGCTCTGAAAATCAGCGTGTTAGTGTGAAGGGAGCCTCTCCCCGCCCACTCTCCGCCCATTGACCCCTTCTCTCCGCCCTCTCTCCACCTTCTGTGGTGTTTTACTGCGCCGCGGGGCATTACAATCGTTAGCGCGTCATAACGCGCGTTATGACGCGCTAATGATCATTAACATTACATTACGCCCGTTATTCACGATTACCGCAGTTTAGTAAACATACCCCTTAGTGTTTTACAATGAATAGAATATTGAACTTGGATTAAAGGGGGATAATGTACATCAGATTTACAATGAACAGGATATTGAACTTGGGTTAAAGGGGAATGATGTACATCAATTTACAATAAACAGGATACAGAGCTTGGATAAAGGGATAATTTACAACACAGTTTGCATAACAGTGATCTTTAGTGTTTTACATTGAGCAGCATGTTAAACTTAGGCAGAATGGGGGAGAATGTAAATCGGCAGATTTAAAAGATGAAAGAATGAGAAAGGATGAGGGAGGTGTAGTATCAGGTAGAGGAGAAGCGAACGAATGGAAGATTGTCATGGGGTAGTGTTGAGAAGAAGTGGGCTGCTATTATCAATGGCAGCAGAGGGGGTATGCAGAGGCAAGGGGGGAGAGGGAGGGGGAGAGTAGAGAGGGGGCATAGATTGGTTGGCCCTGATTATACATCAGGGCCAACCAATGGCATCACTTCCTCCCCAAGTATGCTACTTTGTAAGAGGGAAGGTGAGGAAGCAGGGAACTGATTTGGTATGGGAAGCATTCTTCTAGGGGGCTAATCTCAACCCTATATAAGGGGGTGAGGAGGAAGGGCCCCCAGATATTTGCCATATGAAGAAATGGGAGGGCTTAGGGTGGGAAATAACACCAAAGGATTGGAAACATATATTTGACCAAATTAGACAGGCACCCTGGTCTAGTACTATTAGGGAAAATTATATACAATTATCTTGCAATGGTACTATACAACTGTGAGATTACACCGCATGTTCCCTACAGTTTCCCCGAACTATTGGCAGAATTGTAGAGAATGAGAGACCTTTTGGCATATATGGTGGACGTGCCCAAAGATACAGGAATTTTAGAGGAGAGTAAAGGGATGGATTAAAGAGCTGCTAGGTGTCTCTGTGGAATTAGATCCAGGCATATGCTTGCTATTGTGGTGGGGGATGGGGCAGAAGGGGGGCCGGGGTAGGGCAACTGTAGCATGCTTGACTGCAGCACGATGTAAGATTGCAGCATGCTGGAAGAAATTGGAGGTGCCTAGCCTCGAGAAATGTGTGGAGAGAAAGCATAGTTACTCACCTGTAACAGGTGATCTCCGGGAACAGCAGGAATTTAGCCTTCACATATGGGTATCGTCGGTACCGACGGAGCCTGTGCAGGAACGCTCACCAGCGTCCAATAGGAACACTTTTGGGAGCATCCCTCAGCACATGCGTGCTCTTCCCACTTTTCCAACTGTCCCTCTTCAGTTAAGTTTGTAGCTGAGTGAAAGGATAGAGGGAGAGAGGAAAAAGACAAAGAGATAGAGAGACAACTCCTAGGGGAGGTGGGTGGGTTGTGAAGACTAAATTACTTCTGTTCCCGGAGATCACCTGTTACAGGTGAGTAACTACACTATCTCCAGGAACAAGCAGGAATGTAGTCTTCACATATGGGGACTCCCTAGCTGACTATGCCAGGGAGATAGCCCCAGGAAGGTGCCCCCCTGGAAAGGTAGGCATCCTTCCTCCCATGGATCTCTGGCATTCCACCAGGGTTGGTGGGAAGGAGTTGAATTAGGTCTGAAAGAGATTTCGAAGAACAGCTTGGCCAAAGAAGGCATCCCGACAGGAGGCTTTATCCAGGCAGTAGTGGGCTGTGAAGGTGTGTACCGAAGCCCAGGTGGCTGCTCGACAAATGTCATCGATAGACACAGAGTGGAGATTAGCCATGGAAGTAGCCATAGCTCTCACATTATGAGGTGTGACATGGTCCTGAAGAGGAAGACCTTTACTCTCATAAGCAAAGGATATGCACTGGGCAATCCATTTAAATAAAGTTATTTTGGAGACTAGAAGTTCCAAATGACTAGGGTCAAAAGCTATAAAAAGTTGTGAGGACTTTCTATGTTGATGTGTTCTCTGTATATAAAAGGTTAAGGCTCTTTTACAATCCAAAGTATGAAGGTTTCTTTCTGCATTAGAGGCGTGAGGCCTCGGAAAAAATACAGGAAGATAAATTGATTGATTTAAATGAAAAGGCGAAACCACCTTTGGCATAAAGTGTGGATGAATTCTAAGAACAACCTTATCATGATGAAACCTAGTATAAGGAGGATCAGCCACTGAAGCTTGCAATTCACTAATGCGACGTGCAGAGGTGAGTGCAATTAGGAAGATGACCTTCCAGGTCAAAAACATAAGGGCTGTAGTGGCTAAAGGCTCAAAAGGCAGCTTCATGAGCTGCCCCAGAACTAGATTTAGATCCCATGCCACCGGTGATGGCTTGATGGGAGGTTTGGTTAAAAGAAGGCCTCTCATAAATCTGGATATGAGAGGAAATTGGTTATCCATTCAGAGGCTTATAAGAAGCTGCAATTGCACTAAGATGGACTCTTACCAAATTGGTCTTTAGACCAGAATTCGATAAGTGAAGGAGATACTCCAGTATCAATTCTAAGGGTATGACAAGGTGGTTTAATCCCTTCTTGGAGCACCATATAGTAAAACATTTCCACTTGAAGGCATAAGATCTTCTTGTGGGAAGTTTCCTAGAAGCCTGAAGGATATCTTTTACCTGTTGGGACTGGTTGAGATCCTGGAGGTCTAAGCCTTCAGCAACCAGGCCTTGAGGTGCAGGGACTGGGGATTCAGGTGCCATAGCGTCCCGTTCTCCTAGGAAAGGAGATCTGGAGCATGCCCTAACTCCAGAGGTGCTGCTTGAGAGAGATATAGAAGCAGGGGATACCATGTTTGGCGTGGCCACCGTGGCGCTATGAGAATCATGCGACCCCTGTCTCTCTGAAGCTTGAAGAGTGTTTTGGGGATTAGGGGAATGGGTGGGAAGGCATAAAGGAAGTCCTGACCCCAGTGAAGGAGGAAGGCATCCCTTGCCTGACAGTTGTGAGCCGGATTCCTGGAACAGAACCGGGGAAGTTTGGCATTCAGTGGACTTGCAAAAATGTCTATGTCTGGAGTGCCCCAGAGATGAAATATCTTTGCCACCTGGTCTAGTTGGGGGGACCACTCGTAAGGCAGCAGTACACAACTGAGTTTGTCTGCCCAAAGGTTTTAAATGCCTGGAAGATATACCACTAGAAGGTGAATTTGATACTCTCTGGCGAGGGCCCACAGTCGTAAAGCTTTGTTGCATAACGATAGAGAGCCTGTTCCACCCTGCTTGTTCACATAGAACATGGCTACTTGATTGTCCATCTGGACTAGGACTGTCTTGTAGCTGAGCTGGGCGTGGAATACTCGAAGAGCTAAATAGATTGCTCTTAATTCCAGGAGGTTTATGTGTAAACCAGCCTCCTGTGGAGTCCAAGTTCCCTGGGTAGAGAGATGATTCAGGTGTGCTCCCCAACCTACCTGTGATGCATCTGTTGTTAGGGTGGCCTGAAAAAGGGGTTGATGAAAAGCAGACCCCACTATCAGGTTTTCTAGTGATTGCCACCATTGGAGGGACAAAATTAGTCGTTGAGAGTTTATTATTTTGTCCGACAAATGACCTGTGGCCTGTGTCCACTGTGTGGACAGGGTCCACTGAGCTGCTCGCATGTGGAGGCGAGCATATGGGACTACATGAACTGTGGATGCCATATGTCCCAGCAACTGTAGTAGCTCTTGAGCAGTGAGGGAGGATTTCCCTGCTGCTTGAGAAGCTAGTTGCATTATGCGAACACACCGGGCCTGTGGAAGGAAAGCCTTTGCCTGTCTGGTATCTAGACAGGCCCCTATGAATTCCAGGCATTGGGAAGGAACAAGTTGGGATTTTGGGAAGTTTATTACCAATCCCAAGTATTGGAGAATTCGCATTGTACAGGACAGTGCAGTGCTGGCCTCTGCAACTGTAGGTGCTCGGATGAGCCAGTCATCTAAGTAAGTATCCCCAGGGTTCGTAGAAATGCCCTTGGTGCTGAAGTCAAACCAAAGGGAAGAACCCTGTACTGGAAATGTTTTCCTCTGAAAAGGAATCTTAAGAATTTCCTGTGATCTGGATGGATCAGAATGTGAGTGTATGCATCCTTTAAGTCTAGAGAGCAAAGCCAATCCTGGCTTTGAAGGTATGTCAGAAGAGTTCCTAGAGAAATCATTTTGAACTTCTCTCGAAACAGGTATTTGTTCAATTCTCTGAGGTCTAAAATGGGTCTGTATCCCCCTGTCTTCTTTGGAATAAGAAAATAAGCGGAGTAGAACCCTGCATCCCATTGAAGAATGGGTACCTCTTCTATTGCCTCTTGGGCAAGAAGTGTCGAGACCTCGTGATCTAGCAGATTGTCTGCGGAGGTTTGAGAATTGAATTGCTTTAGAATTGTAGGAGTGGGCATGCTGTGAAAATGAAGCTTGTACCCTTCTCCTACAATGGACAAAGTCCAATCTTCTGCTGTTATCTGATGCCATCTGTTGGTAAAGTGGCATAACCTGCCTGGGATATTGGGGGGTTGGGGACCCCTCAGAGGCAGGAAGGCAAAGCTCTCTAGGAAGGAGTCAAAGCCCTTGAGGGGGCTGAACCTGCAGAGCTGATTGGGCTCTCGGGCCTTTTGGCTTCTTTTGCTGTCTAGTTTGTCCCTTTTGGGCAACCTGACCCTGAGTTTGACTCTGCTGGATATAGGAAGGATAAAATTTCCTCTTTTTGCTGAAGAGGGTTTTTTATAAGGCTTCTTTTTGGCTGGAGTGGCTGTAGATTTTGACAATCTATCTAGAGTAGTATTGTCAGCATCTAACTTGTTAGCCTTTTCCTGCCAGTTCTTGCTGAAGAGATTCTCTCCCGTGCAAGGAATGTTGCCTAACTTGTCCTGTACCCAAGTCTCCAAGTCTGATGCCTGCAACCAGGCAATCCATCGTGCACCAATGGCAATTGCAGAAGTTCTGCTGATGCATTCAAAGCAGTAAAAGGCTGCACGATTTACAAACTTGGAGACATCTTGAGCATGCTTAACTAGAGCAAGAAAATCTTGTCTCTTGTCATTTGGGAGAAATGGGCTCATAAGTTCCAAGTCTCCTGTGACTTCCTTGAGGAACATTCCCATATATAGAATATATGAACTGATCCTAGCTGAAAGCATGGAAGCTTGAAAAGTTTGGCGTCCAAAAGCATCCAGAGTCCTGCATTCACGACCTGGAGGATTGGATGCATGCCTTTTTGTACTTTTCATCCTATGCATGGCTGATTCCACTACCACTGAATGGTGTGGCAGCTGAGTTTTCTGAAATCCAGGACATGGCGGAACTCGATACATAGTATCAAGTCTCCTAGAGTGAGGAGATGTAGTCAGGAGGTGTCTCCCACATTCTGAGCATCAAGTTATGCAGAATTTCATGGATGGGCAGAGTGGCTGCCTCCTTTGGAGCTTTGGGATATTGGAGAATTTCCAATTCCTTTGCTCTTGGTTCCTCTTCAGGAGCTACCGTGATTGAAAGGCCTTTGGCCATGTCACGAATAAAATCCTGAAAAGACATGTCCTCTGGAGGTGACATTCTGCGTTGGGGAGAAGAGGGTTCTTCTGGGAGACACCCTCTAGTACCAGCAGAATTGTCAGAGTCTTCGGAATCGGAGGATTCAAAGTATTCCTGACCATGATGCTCATGCAAAGCACGGTCCCGGTATCGATCGAAGTCGGTACCGAGTTGATCCGGTAGCGATCTGTCGATTCCAGCCAGAGATGGCGTGGAAAGAATTCCCACCTGGGCCAGTACCGTCGGTACCGGTACCGGTGTCTGTACCAGTGTCGGTACCGGCATCGGTGTCGATGTTGGTACCGGTGCCCGTTGGACCAACGGTACCGCAGCTGAGAGAAGAACTGCGATACTGCGTTTGATAGCGAGGAATCTCTGGTCTATCGACGCTGCTGATGCCTGGGTGTTGGTACCGGTAAAAGTGGCCGGAACCCCTGAGCATGGCACAGGTAGTTCTTGCGAGGTTTGGGCCTCGAGAACATCCTGAAGCCCCATCAATGCTTTGGAAGCTGAAGCCTCCCGCCGGGGCTGTTTTGCCGGTGTGGTTTCCTCAAGGGCAATGCCAATGGCCTCTCGATGCTTAGCAGGAGAGCTACCCTTTGAGGACCGGCTTTTATGTTTAGTTACCTGAGATCCATGGGAGGAAGAAGAGGCCCTTGAAGATGTTGATGCAATGGATCTGGCATCTGAAGAAAATAGGGTACCGAGCTTTGCAGCCCGGTTCTGTCTTCCTCTCTTAGTCATCCCCATACAGGAGAGACATTCAGATGGAGAATGTTCAGGCCCTAAACATTTAAGACACCAATCATCGGTGTCAGTGACGGAAATGGTACCGCCACACTTAGTACATTTTTTAAAACCACTAGTTGGTTTTTCCATGTTTTAGGAATGTGGGGCCTAGTGCCCAAAATGGCGCGTAGCACCAAAAAGAAAAGTTTCTGAAGAGAAACAGATTAAGTATAAGTTTTTTTGGGTTTTTTTGAAAAAGAAAAGAAAAGAACCAGCGGTACCGGTAAGCGTCGTGCGGGAGGCAAATGCGACCACAATAAACAATTTTAAAGATGGAATTTTCTGCAGTGACAGGGATTAGATCCTGTCAGCTCCGCAGAAAACGAATAACTGAAGAGGGACAGTTGGAAAGGCGGGAAGGCAGCGCACATGTGCTGAGGGATGCTCGCAAAAGCGTTCCTATTGGACGCTGGGGAGTGTTCCCGCGCAGGCTCCATCAGTACCAACGATACCCATATGTGAAGACTACATTCCTGCTTGTTCCTGGAGATTAAGATATATAGTGCTTATGGAGAAATTAACGGCACTTTGTAGACAAAAATAATGGACCGATTCGAAAAAGAGTGGGAAACACTGCGCCATGCCTTGACGGGGAGGGGGGGGGTGAGAGGGGGGTGTGGATAGGGATGGGGGATGAGTGGGGAAGGATGGGGAAGGGAAGGAAAGGTGGAGCTATGAGTGATGGGGGGGAGAAGGGGTAGTTGTGATAATCATTAAGAAGGGAGAGATTAAGTAAATAACTGTCTCTTTCACTATATTGGTTAAGGTAGTAGGATGTCCAACCCGATATATGTGCTGTGTAGATACATGCATAATTGTGTTTTCATATTGGTATATATGGATATATGTCTATCTCTTGAGGTGTATAGGTTAAAGAATGTGTATTGATGAAAGATGAGAGGAGAGGGGTGGATAGAGAGGGGTCTGGTAAAAGAGGGTCAGACAACTGGTGTATTGAATGTAACTTGCTTTATTAATTTATGAGGTAAATTCAGTTTGCCTGAAATAATCTATATAAGTTTAAAATGTCAATAAACAAATACAAAAAAAGAATTGATAGTAGTTGCATTCGTTTTGACCTGGGCTGCTAAGGCTTGGACCTGCGGGACCACCTCACTGAGCTGGGTAATCACAGTACAAATAGTCTCGAGAGTGAATTTTTCTGTTTTTTAAAAAGGTAAATGGTAGAGTTGTCAGCGCTCCATCTCCAAAAGATAGTCTGGCTCCAGCTATCGCTGCTTGCTCCTGCACGCCGCAGATTTCCATTTCCGCCACGCGTTGTGCCTCCAAAGGAAGGTCACTGGAAGAACTACCCTGCAGGGTCAAAGGGAACCTTGTGTCACATCCTGGGGTTGGCCCCTGAAGAGAAGCCAGAGAACCCGATCTTAGAGTCCCGACCAACCGCACGCCTCCAGGGTCAGGTGAAACACACCAGCTTCAGAGGAACCTCTGTTCAGAAGGAGATTGTAGGCCCGAGTAGGACGTCAAGTCCCCCAACTGCCAAGAAGGTCTCTCCTGATCATTCCCTTGGTTGTTGCTCCAGATGCTCAATAAACGCATCCAGGAGGCCGAAGGCTCCCAGCAAAAAAGGCAAACCGGAGGAAGGTTGTTGAGCAGACGGGGACTGCTTGCTCGATTTTACTTTCATCTTTCCAAGCCAGAAAAGAGCTTCAGAGCATGAACAGACTGCCTGACGCCATCTTGAAGTCCCCCCAGGGTCCAAGTGTATACTTTTCAACTTGTGTAATTGAAGGATTCATTGCCACTCACCCCCAGAAATCTCTTTGCAGTGTATGTTACCTGCTGGGAAAGGTTAAGACCGTGGAGTTCTAGGCTTTCAGCAACCAGGCCCTGAGATGCAGAGACTGGGGATTGGGATGCCACAGCATCCCATCCTCTTGAGAAAGAAGATCTGGAGCAGATCCTAACTCCAGAGGCAGAGCTTGAGAGAGATTTAGGAGCAGAGGGTACCATGGTTGCCGTGGCCAACATTGAGCTATGAGGATCATATGACCTCTGTCTCGCTGAAGTTTGAACAGGGTTTTGGGAAGTAGGGGAATGGGTGGAAAGGCATACAGGAAGTCCTGACCCCAATGGAGGAGGAAAGCATCCCTGGCCTGACAACCTCGAGCCGGAATTCTGGAACAGAACCGGGGAAGTTTGGCATTCAGCGGGACTTGCAAATAAGTCTATGTCCGGGGTTCCCCAAATTTTAAAAATTTGGGCCACCTGGTCTGCATGGAGAGACCATTCGTGTGGAAGCAGAACTCGACTGAGTTTGTCTGCCCAAGAGTTTTGAATGCCTGGAAGATACACCGCAAGAAGATGAATCTCATGCTCTCTGGCGAGGGCCCATAGTCGCAAAGCTTTGTTGCATAGCGACAGAGAGCCTGTTCCACCCTGCTTGTTCACATAGAACATGGCTAACGGATTGTCCGTTTGAACTAGGACTGTCTTGTAGCTGAGCTGGGTGTGAAATACTCAAAGAACAAGGAAGATTGCTCTGAGCTCCAGGAGGTTGATATGAAGCTAGGCCTGTGGAGTCCAGGTACCCTGGGAAGAGAGGCCATGCAAGTGGTTTCCCCAATCCACCTTTGAAGCATCTATTGTTAGAGTGGCTTGGGGTGGGGGTTGCTGAAAAGGAGACCCCACCAAAAGGTTTTTGGGTGACTGCCACCATTGGAGGGACAAAATAAGGCGATCTGAGTTTGCTATTTTGTCTGACAGGCAACCTGACGCTTGAGTCCACTGGGCTGCCCTCATATTGAGGCGAGCATAAGGAACCACATGCACGGTGGATGCCATGAGGCCTAGTAACTGTAACATTTCCCAAGCAGTGAGGTTTAGCACTGCTTGGGAAGCTAACTGTACAATGCGAAGGCAGCGGGGCTGTGGAAGGAAGGCCCTTGTCTGTCTGGTACCCAGAAGAGCTCCTATAAACTCTAGAGATTGAGTGGGAGCAAGGTTGGACTTTGGGAAGTTTATGACAAGTCCCAGATACTGATGGATACGCATTGTGCGAGACAGAGCAACCCTGGCCTCTGGCTCTGAAGGGGCTCGAATGAGCCAGTCATCTAAGTAGGGGAAGATGAATATTCCCAGGGTGCGGAGAAATGCTGCTACCACAGCCATGCATTTTGTGAACACCCTTAGTGCAAAAGGAAGAACCCTGTATTGGTAGTGCTTTCCTTGAAAAAGGAATCAAAGGAACTTTCGGTGAGTTGGGTGGATGAGAACATGAGTGTACACATCCTTGAGATCTAGAGAATAAAGCCAATCCTGACTCCGAAGGTATGGCAGCAGAGTTCCTAGAGAAATCATTTTGAACTTCTCTCTGAACAGGAACTTGTTCAATTCTCTGATGTCTAGAATGGATCTGTGTCCTCCTGTTTTCTTTGGAATAAGGAAATAAGGGGAGTAAAACCCTGTACCCCGTTGGGGAATGGGCACCTCTTCTATTGCTCCTTGAGCGAGGAGCATAGTGACTTCTTTACCTAACCAGTCATTGAGAGAGGTCTGAGAATTGAACTGTCTTACTATTGGGGGGGAGTCTGCTGTCTTGGTACATGTTGGTACCAATGACATAGGAAAATGTGGTAGGGAAGTTCTGGAGGCTAAATTTAAGCTTTTAGGTAGGAAGTTGAAATCCAGAACTTCCAGGATAGCGTTCTCCGAAATGCTTCCTGTTCCACGTGCAGGACCCAAAAGACAGGCAGAGCTCCGGAGTCTCAATGCGTGGATGAGACAATGGTGCAAGGATGAGGGTTTTGGATTTGTTAGGAACTGGGGAACATTCTGGGGAAAGGGGGGGCTCTTCCGAAGGGATGGGCTTCACCTTAATCAGGATGGGACCAGACTGCTGGCATTAACCTTTAAAAAAGAGATAGAGAAGCTTTTAAACTAGAAAATAGGGGAAAGCCGACAGTCACCCAGGAGCGCACGGTTCGGACAAAGGTATCCTTGAAGGATACTACCAAAAGCAGTGAGGTTCCAAAAGGGAGTATAGTAGCCCAAATGCCCTTGAGTAAGGAGCAGACAGAGCATAAAGATTCCCAATTACCCATGCCTACCAATAGCCAGATTAATATTAATAAAATACAGTCTCTAAAATGCTTGTATGCCAATGCTAGAAGTCTAAACAATAAGATGGGAGAATTAGAATATATAGCATTAAATGAGAGGTTAGATATGATTGCACTCTCAGAGACATGGTGGAAGGAGGATAACCAGTGGGACACTGTGATACCTGGATACAAACTATATCGTAATGATAGAGCTGAACAAATTGGTGGAGGGGTTGCGCTCTATGTTAGAGAGGGCATTGAGTCAGAAAGGATTAAAGTTTTGCAGGGAACAAAATATGCTGTAGAATCTCTATGGATTGAAATTCCATTTATGAAGGGGAAGGTGATGGCAGTGGGAGTATACTATCGACCACCTGGCCAGAATGAACAAATGGATGATGAAATGCTCAAAGAAATCAAGGAAGCTAACAAAAGCCACAACAGAGTAGTAATAATGGGTGATTTCAATTACCCCGGTATCGACTGGGACAGTGTCACAGCAGGACAAGCTAAAGAGATAAAGTTTCTAGATGAAATAAATGACTGCTTCTTGGAGCAGCTGGTTCATGAACCGACCAGAGAGGAAGCCATACTGGACCTAGTCCTTAGTGGAACGCCAGATCTGGTGCAAGAAATAAGGGTGTTGGGACCACTTGGCAATAGTGATCATAGTATGATCATGTTTGATTTAATCAGTGGAGGACAGATAGTAAAGGAATCCACAGTACTACCTTTTAACTTTCAAAAGGGTGACTATGATAGAATGAGGAATATAGTTCGGAAAAAACTAAAAGGAGCGGTTCCAAAGGTTAAAGACTTACAGCAAGCTTGGGTGTTATTTAAAAATACTATCCTCGAAGCCCAGACCAGCTGTATTCCACGCATTAAGAAAAGTGGAAGAAAGTCCAAAAAACTGCCAGCATGGTTTAAAGGTGAGGTCAGAGAGGCTGTTGCTGCCAAAAGAGCAACCTTCAGAAAATGGAAAAAAGAGCCAAATGATGAAAACTGGAAACAGCACAAGCACTGGCAAGTTAAATGCAAAGCATTGATAAGGCAGGCAAAGCGGGAATTTGAGAAGAAACTTGCTACGGAAGCAAAAACACGAAATAAAGACTTTTTCAAGTACATTCGTAGCAAAAGGCCTGTGAGAGAGTCAATTGGACCATTAGATGATAGAGGGGTAAAAGGGGCAGTAAGAGGAGACAAGGCTATAGCAGAGAGACTGAATGAATTCTTTGCTTCGGTCTTTACTGAGGAAGATGTAGGGGTGTTACCCAAGACTGAAGTGGTATTTAAAGGTGATACTGCAGAGGAATTGAGAGAAATATCGCTACACCGGGAAGATATATTACAACTATTTGATAAACTGAATAGTAGCAAATCACCTGGACCGGATGGTATACATCCCAGAGTGTTGAAAGAACTGAAATATGAGATTGCAGACCTGTTATTGGTAATCTGTGAACTTTCATTAAAATCATCTGTAATACCTGAAGATTGGAGGGTCGCCAACGTAACACCAATTTTTAAAAAGGGTTCCAGGGGTGACCCGGGAAATTACAGACCGGTGAGCCTGACGTCAGTACCAGGGAAAATGGTAGAAGCCATCATAAAGAACAAAATTACACAGCATGTAGATAGTCATGGCCTAATGGGAGACAGCCAACATGGCTTTAGACAAGGAAGATCTTGTCTTACTAATCTGATCTGTTTTTTTGAAGGTGTGCATAAACAGGTAGACAAAGGTGAGTCGGTTGATATAGTGTATCTGGACTTTCAGAAAGCTTTTGACAAGGTCCCCCATCAGAGACTTTTGGCGAAGCTAAAAAGTCATGGGATAGGAGGCAGTGTACTATTGTGGATCGGGAACTGGTTAAAAGATAGAAAGCAGAGGGTAGGGCTAAATGGCCAATATTCCCAATGGAAAAAGGTGAATAGTGGAGTACCCCAGGGATCTGTACTGGGTCCGCTACTTTTTGACATATTCATAAATGACCTGGAAAAGGGAATAACTAGTGAGGTAATCAAATTTGCAGATGACACAAAACTGTTTAAAGTTGTTAAAACCCAAGAGGATTGTGGAAAACTGCAGGAGGATCTGGATAAATTGGAAGACTGGGCATCCAAATGGCAGATGAAATTTAATGTGGACAAGTGCAAAGTTATGCACCTAGGAAAGAACAACCCACACTATAGTTACAAGATGCAAGGCTCCACATTAGAAACCACCACCCAGGAAAAAGATTTAGGAGTCATCGTGGATAACATGTTAAAACCCTCCGCCCAGTGTGCAGCGGCGGCCAAGAAAGCAAATAGAATGCTAGGTATCATAAGGAAAGGGATGGAGAATAAAACAAAGGATATTATAATGCCTCTGTATCGCTCCATGGTACGACCGCACCTTGAATATTGTGTGCAATTCTGGTCACCGTATCTTAAAAAGGACATAGAGTTATTAGAAAAAGTACAGAGAAGAGCCACCAAATTGGTGAAGGGGATGGAAGGCTACTCCTATGAAGAGAGGCTAAAAAGGTTAGGGCTCTTTAACCTAGAAAAGAGGCGGCTGAGGGGAGATATGATAGAGGTGTATAAATTAATGAATGGAGTGGAACGGATAAACGTGGATAAATTGTTTACGCTATCAGAATATAGAAGGACTAGGGGGCATGTAATGAAGCTACAGGGTAAACTATTTAAGACAAATAGGAGAAAATATTTCTTCTCTCAACGTGTAATCAAACTCTGGAATCTGTTACCGGAGGATGTAGTAAGGGCTGTTAGTATAGCTGGGTTTTAAAAAAGGTTTGGACAAGTTCCTGGAGGAAAGGTCCATAAACCACTATTAAAAAGGGACCCAGGATATCAATGCTTGGCCTAGTACAAGCACTGCAGAACCTGTGTCTTTTGGGGAAACTGCTAGGTACGTATGACCTAGATTGGCCACTGTTGGAAACAGGATACTGGGCTTGATGGACCTCGGTCTGACCCAGTATGGCATTTCTTATGTTCTTATGTTCTTATGAGGAGGCATGCTGAGGAAATGAAGTTTGTACCCCTCTCGTACAATAGACAGAGTCCAATTGTCTGCTGTTATCTGACACCATCTGGGGGAAAAATGACATAACCTTCCCGGGATGGTGGAGGGTTCTGGGCCATTTAGGGCCAGGAAGGCAAAGTTCTCTAGATAGGAGTCAAAGCCCCTGTGGAGGCTGAGTCTGCTGAGCCGGTAGAGGCTTAGCTGCTTTTGGCTTCCTTTGTTGCCTAGGTTGTTGCTGCTGTCCCTTTTGCGCAGACCGATCTGGATGATGTCCCTGCTGGGTAAAGGAGGGATAAACCTTTTTCTTCTTGCTGAAGAATGGTTTCTTAGAGGATCTTTTCCTCGCAGGATCAGCTGTAGATTTGGACAATCTATCCAAAGTGATATTGTCAGCATCTATCTTATTAGCTTTTTCCTGCCAATTCTTGCCAAAGAGATTCTCTCCTGTGCACGGTATATTCCCTAGTTTGTCCTGTACCCAGATTTCCAAGTCAGATGCCTGAAGCCAGGCAATTCTACGTGCACCTATGGCAATAGCAGAGGTTCTGCTTATGCATTCAAAGCAGTCAAAGGCTGCACGATTCACAAACTTGGAAACATCCTGAGCATGTTTAACAAGAGCAAGATAATCTTGCCTTTTATCATCAGAAAGGAGAGGGCTCATAAGCTCTAAGTCTCCTGTGACTTCCTTAAGGAACATTCCCATATACAAGATATAGGAACTGATCCTAGCAGAAAGCATGGAAGCCTGGAAGGATCGACGTCCAAAGGCGTCAAGAGTCCTACACTCACGTCCTGGAGGATTAGATGCAAGCCTTTTTGCACTCTTTATCCGTCTCATGGCTGATTCCACCACCATGGAATGGTGTGGTAATTGAGTCTTCTGAAACCCAGAACAAGGAGGAACTCGATACATGGTGTCGAGTCTTCGAGAATGAGGAGATGTGGTCAGAGGTGTTTCCCACATCCTTAACATAAGACCATGCAAGATCTCATGAATAGGAAAGGTAGCTGCCTCCTTGGGAGCTTTAGGGTATTGTAGGATTTCTAATTCCTTTGCCCTAGGCTCTTTTTCAGGAGCCACTGTGATGGAAAGACCTCGGGCCACATCTCAGATAAAATCCTGAAAGGACATATTCTCTGGTGGAGACATTCTATGCTGAGGAGAAGAGGAATCCTCGGGAAGAAGTACTCTGGTATCGGCAGAGCTTTTAGAGTCTTCAGACTCATCCGAGGATTCAAAGTATCTCCGATCCGGGTAATCGTGCAAGGCACGGTACCGGTACCGATCGAAGTCGGCATCGGAGTGGTCCGGCACCGACTTGTCGATGCCGGATAGAGACGCATGACTCGGTCCCAGTAGAATACCTGCCGATGTCGATGCAGTCGGTGCCGGTATCGGAGTCGGTGCTGGTACCAGTTGAATTGTCTGAAGAGGTTTCAGGGGCATCAAAGCCATGAGAAGAGCCACCAGACTGCGTTCAATAGCCAAGAATCTCTGGTCTATTGATGCTGCCGGATAAAGCAGTCGCAACCCCAGAGCATGGCACCAGTAGTTCTGCCAAGGTTGAAGCCTCGAGAACATCCTGGAGCCCCGGTAGTGCTTTGGAAGCCAAAGCCTCCCGCCAGGGCAATTTTGCCGATGAAAGTCCCTCAAGGGCAACGCCAGAGGCATCTCGATGTTTAGAAGGAGATCTACCCTTTGAGGACCGGCTAGATTTATGTTTAGTTACCTGAGATCCATGGGAGGAAGATGAAGCCCTGGAAGACGTCAATGCCATGGAGGCTGCATCGGAGGGAAAAAGGGTGCTGAGCTTAGCAGCTCGGTTTTGCCGGCCCCTTTTTGACATCATCCCACAGGCAAAACAATCTGAAATAGAGTGGTCAGGACCTAAACATTTGAGGCACCACTCATGGGTGTTGGTAACGGAGATGGTACCGTCACACTTCAAACACTTTTTAAAACCCGAAGCGGGTTTTTCCATTTTGAGGGAAAAAAATTGGGCCTAGTGCCCAAAATGGCGCGTGGCACCCGAGAAGAAAATTACTGGAGAGAGACTCCAGAAACAAAGTTGTTTGTTTTTTTTAGAAAAAATAAAAGAAGAACCGGCGGTACCGGTATAGCGTCGAGAGAAGGCAGACGCGACCACAAAAAATAAGTATAAGAAGGGAATTTTCTGCGGTGACAGGATGTGCGACCTGTCGACTCTACGGAAAACAAAGAACTGGAGAGGGACAGTTGGGAAAGGTGGGAAGGCAGCACGCAGGCGCTGTGGGGGATGCTCCCAAAAGCTTTCCTATTGGACGCTGGGGAGCGTTCCCGCGCAGGCTCCGTCAGTACCGACAATACACATATGTGAAGACTACATTCCTGCTTGTTCCTGGAGATCATTTTTTGTAGCTTTTTAGATGGATTCCATTCAATGACCCAAAACAATTTTTCTTTTTTCTTTTTCTTTTATCTTTATTGAATTTCTCAAAATAATCCAGAATCTGAATAAGGATACCATACTTCATATACAAGAAAAACAAAGTAAAGAAAAATCATACATATTTGGTTTAGTCCTGTGGTGAAGAATGCCCTCCAGAGGAGATGGAGATTGAAGAAAATCCTGAAAAGCGAAAGGATTTACACAGGATTTTCAATCCTAGAAGGAAAAAAACACACTGCTCTGATGAGCTGAGCACAGACACCAGCCCAGGGGAGGAGTTAGGCAATGCTGATTGGGCACACCCAGGGGTTGGACAAGGTGTGCCGGGAAAAGAATCCCTTTTTAAAGCATTGAACAAAGCTGCTAAGCAGATTACGTGTGGGACTAGGTGGGAGAGTGGCTCCAAGACGAGGTCGTCGGAGAGTGGATCCGAGACCAGGAAGCAGTTTGGCTGTACGACTGAGTCTGGAAGATTTGAGAGTGTTTGGAAAGGTTCTGCAAGGAGTTCTAAAGGTGCTGTTAAGAGGAGTCCTGTGAGGAATGGACAGAGCCATGTTTTAGAATCCTGGGAGAAGACAGAACCCTGGAATAGAAAGCCTCAAAGGCAGGCACACTTTGAAGAAAACTCATTCCATAGGATAGAGCCTGGACTTGGAAACCCCAGAAAAACCCACACCTGGAAAGCTCTTGAGCTACAAAAGAGGAGAGGAGCCTGGCAGAAAGAAGGCAGTTCTGATACAAGCCAAGATAGAGAAGGTAAAGCACAATTTCCTATTTTTAGGGCTTTCTTGAAGGAACCTGATCATTGCCCTGAACTGTTTAAGCCGAGGGCTGCAGTGGGAACAGTTAGTGACAGGGAGAAGGGCATAGTATTTGCTGACAACTGCCAATCTGATAATAAGCAGGCTGAATTGCTCTTCCAAGAATTTAAGCAGTTTCTAGAACTGAAAGCGGGTAAACAGCAGAAGCTTAATGAAGATAGTAGTTCTGTTAAGTCAGAGGATTTGATGCAGGTAGAAAATGATTTACCTACCGTAAGCACTGACCCTTGTAGCATGGACTGCTCTATATGTTGTAAAGAAGAGTAATATAAAAGAAGCTTGGCAAGTGTTGTATGAAAGGAATACAAACGTTGCTGTTTCTGCTGCCTGTGCCATGAAGCGTTAATTATTTGCACCTGTGTTCTGAACCCACGCTGTGAGAAGAACAGCTGGTATTATGAGGCTGCAATGTTCATAAGCTACCACTTGAGGCAGAGCT
Source organism: Ichthyophis bannanicus (assembly GCA_033557465.1). Classification (NCBI taxonomy): domain Eukaryota; kingdom Metazoa; phylum Chordata; class Amphibia; order Gymnophiona; family Ichthyophiidae; genus Ichthyophis; species Ichthyophis bannanicus. The sequence continues at coordinate 264,125,432 of CM066031.1, read as the reverse complement.
GAGTTAAGCTCCTCTATAGATGAAAAGCTGAAGTTAAAGCTAATTCTATTTCAGTTGTCCTAAGTTCCTGATTACTTCTGTTTGTGTTATAAGTACACCCTTTATGTTTATGTATTTGAATTTTGATGCGCTGGAGAAACATCCCCAATACAAATAAATATTTCTTGCAAGCCTTACCATCTTTGTCGCAACTACACTTTATTCCTGAGAGGAAGGAGAGTGAACTACAATTCCCAACATCCATAGGGAACAAGTTTGCCTCTACCCCCAAGGGACAATAAGGCCACTCCTGCCTGTTAGCTCCAGGGTGCAGGCAGGAGCGTCGCAAGTGGCGTCGTTTTGAGGATTCTACGCATGCGCTAAAGGTGCCACATGGAAGATACAGGAGGCAACTGCCCAGGAGGAGCCCAGCTGCAGACTATCCGGAAGGGAAGGAGTCACAGCATCGGAGGGCTACTGGCTGCAACGTGATTGGTAAAGCCTGAAGCACCACCTAAGCCAGGTAAAAAGTATCCACCCGGGAGAGGTCAGGATACGGGCAAGGGTGATTGCTGGGCCTGGTTTGGAAAAAAAAAAAAGAGTGATATCGCACTTGGGTTTTTCTTTGTGTTTGTGTTCACAGAGGTTCCAAGGATGTCTCTGGATACCCAAGAAGTGTTTAAGTGGATGGCCACGCAGCTAGAGAGGCAGAGAGACCTGACCTTGGAGGCCCAAGAAAGAAATGCTGCAAGCCTTCAAGCCCAGCAGAAACCATTATTGGACATGTTACAAGCATGGGTTGCCGAGCAGAGGAAGCCGCCGGAGCCATCAAACGCTCCACCAGGTTTTTCTGCAGCAGCTGCGTTTAGTTTGAACCCAGGGACCATGTTCAATTTTGGACAGTTTAAGGATACAGACGATATTGATGATTATATAGAGTGCTTTGAGAGAGTGGCGCATTTAAGTGCCTGGCCCAAAGGGCACTGGGCCATCCGTTTTGCCATGTCCCTTATTGGGGAGGCCATGGCCGCATATAGAAGTATGGTCCACCACAAAAAACAGCAAACTGCCACGAAAGAAACAAAGAAACCAACCAAGACTGTGGCAGAGAATACGAAAAACGCCTTTATTAGTCCAGGGGATGAGTGTCGCCGACCCAACACAGGCCGTGTTTCGTAAGAAACTTCTTCAGGGGTGTGTGGCTCTAACAACAAATAAATACATGAATATCAAAAAAGAAAATGATTAAAACCAATCGTTAATTAAAAAACAATCGAAAGTTAATATACAACTCACAAATGTTAAAATATAAAAACAATTAGGGAACATCCATCACAAATATGTTGTTTCCATAAATAATGACATATATATAAAGAAAACAATTATTATCTATAACAGCGATGGCGAACCTATGGCACGCGTGCCAGCTGTGGCACGCGAAGGCCTTGCAGCTGGCACGCGGGAAGGTCCGCAAAAAAAGAAAAAGCTGGCTCTGACTGCTGCCGCGGACGCGGCAAGGGCAGAATGCAGCGTCCCGCGGGGCCCCCTCCCCCCGCTAAGCCCCTCTGCAAGAGCTTTCAGATTCGCGAGGGAGAGCGTCTCCCTCGCGTCTCTTTTAAGCCCGCAGGGGCTAATGGGAAATTTCCCATCAGCCCCTTTAGACGCGAGGGACTGATGGGAAATTTCCCATTAGCCCCTGCGGGCTTAACAGAGACGCGAGGGAGATGCTCTCCCTCGCGAATCTGAAAGCCCTTGCAGAGGGGCTTAGCGGGCGGAGGGGGCCCCGCGGGACATTGCAATCTGCCGCGGCAGCAGCCAGAGCCTGCTTTTTTTTTTTAAATTTGCCAGAGGGGGGGGGGTTAGGACTGCTAATGGGCAGGGGGGGGGAGGTTAGGACTGCTAATGGGCAGGGGGGGGAGGTTAGGACAATGGGCTAGGGGGGGGGTTAGGACTGCTAATGGGCAGGGGGGGGAGGTTAGGACAATGGGCTAGGGGGGGGGTTAGGACTGCTAATAGGGAGGGGGAGGGGACTGCTAATGGGCAGGGGGAGGGGGGGTTAGGACTGCTAATGGGCTAGGGGGGGGTTAGGACTGCTAATGGGAAGGGGGGGGCGGGCAGGGGGGGGTTATGACTGCTAATTTGCTGGCGTGGGGGGTTATGACTGCTAATGGGCAGGGGGGGGCGGCGGGCGGGCGGGGGGGTTAGGACTGCTAATGGGCGGGCGGGCGGCGGTGGGGGGTTAGGACTGCTAATGGGCGGGCGGGCGGCGGGGGGGGTTAGGACTGCTAATGGGCGGGCGGGCGGGGGGGGGTTAGGACTGCTAATGGGCGGGCGGGCGGGGGGTTAGGACTGCTAATGGGCAGGGGGGGTTAGGACTGCTAATGGGCTGGGGGGGGTTAGGACTGCTAATGGGCGGGCGGGTGGGGGGGTAGGACTGCTAATGGGCTGGGGGGGTAGGACTGCTAATGGGCTGTGGGCTGATGGGGGCTGTCTGGAAATGGGGTGATGGGGGTTAGGACTGGTAATGGGTTATAGGGGGGGCTTAAACTGAAAATGGGGTGATGGGGGTTTAGGACTGGAAGTGGGTTGATGGGGGGGGCTAGGACTGGTATTGGGTTGGGGGGTTGCTAGGACTGGAAATGGGCTGATGGGGGGCTAGGACTGGAAATGGGCTGATGCAGGGACTAGAAGGGAATGGATGCTGGGTGAGGCTGGAACTAGAAGGGAGCTGATGTTGGGGGAGGATTAGAATGGGATGGGGCTGGGAGAGTAAAATGGAGAGGGGAAAAATATTTTGTGTGGGAGGGATAAAAAATCTACAATTGGCCGGGTATTGGGAGAGTAAGTGGGGATTGAGGATGGAGGGGTAAAATTTGAGTGGATGAAATAGGAATGAGGAAAGAGCAAAAGGAGAAAGATTAGTATGTTAAAGCGGATGTAGAGAGAGAGAGAATGGAAAAAAAAAACTAGAAGAGAGAAGAAAGGACAAATGGACAGCAGATGATGGAGAGTTAGCAGAAAACATGAAGAAACCAGAAGAAAGTGGCTGGAGCAATTGCAACTGTGTAACTGAGCTGAGGTATTCTGTTTATGTAATTCCTTTTTGACATTGCCACTTGTTCTCTTTCCCCAGTAGGTCATGTATTGTTATTGTCTGAAATGTATTGGTTTAATATTTGCAGTGTTGCCTTTTGATAGGTATGGTGTGGTGCTTTGTGAGTCCTGGTAGTGCTGTTAGGATACGGCGGGTTTGCTATTGGTTCTAAATGGGCAGTGTTTGTAGTAGTTCCTAATGTGCCTGGCGGTTGGCACTGGATTATAGTAATGTAGAAATCTTTTAGTCTGTCTTTATCCATACACTCATTAAGAGACATGTTTACTAAAAGTTGGTGTATGTTAGCATTATGCAAATATTTATGCAAATTGACGTGCTGGCACTTTGAGGAAATTCTTTGGTTTTGTGCGGCAGTTTGGGCACTCGGGCTCAAAAAGGTTAGCCATCACTGATCTATAACTATAACAGATTAATAATAAGTATAAACCAAAATGACAACAATAATGAACATAAAATATGCATAAAAAACCATAAAAACAAACACATGAATTCATCATAAAACAAATATAAAGTATCATTTTAAATACCTAAAAAAACCTTCAAAAAACTACCTAAAAAGAATAAGAAGAACAAGAACAATGGCCATAAAGAACTATGCACTAAGTGGTACAATAAATATAATCAATAAATTAAAAACAATAAGAAACAAAACAATCAATGAAAAACATCAATAAAAGTAATCAATAAAAACAGAGGAACACAAGAAAGACGGAGCAGGAGCAGATCAAGCAGATTAATTGAACCTTCTCCAGGACCAAGCAGGAAGTCAGTCCTCACTTATGGGTGACGTCGGCGCCGACGGAGCCCTCGCGGAGCAATTTTCCCCAGCTTTCAAAGAAAGCCTTTGGGAATTGCAGCGCGCATGCGCGGTCGTCTTCCCGCCCGAGGGTGCCATCTTAGCCAGTCTTCTTTTTTTCGCGGAGCCCTACAGACGTCCCCGTCTTGTCCCCGCGAAAAAGTTGATTTTCTTCTTTATTTTATCCGTTTTTCCTTCGGTTCGACGCCGATCTTTTTCCCGCCCGGACTCGCGACGCCGGTCGCGAGTCCTCTTCCTTTTTTCGGTTTTTCTGACTTAGTCAGCTTTCGTTTTCGGTTTCCCTGGCAGCCCGGTCCTTTGACCTCGCAGGGGCCCTTTTTCCCCCGATGGCTGCCAGCGGCTTTAAGCGGTGTGGTCGGTGTGACCGAAATATGTCACTAACCGACACACACGACTTTTGCCTCCGCTGCCTGGGCCCAGATCATGAGGAACTGATCTGTGGGCCCTGCAGCAAACTGTCCTCAAAGGCGTTGAGAAGTCGGCGGCATCAGCGCGAGAGGATCTTCGCTGACCCCAGCCGTACCCGGACCTCGTCGGAGGCCTCCGCGTCGAAAGGCTCCAGTTCGGACCGTCGCCGGAGCTCCTCCGACCGGGGTTCTCCCTCCGGGGACCATCGTCGGAAGGTGAAACCCGCGAGGGCGGCGTCGGTGGACGCTCCTGGTTCCGCGAGGGCCAGGTCGCATAGCCCCGACAGCCGCCCCGGGTCCTTGGAGAAGGAACACATCCCGAAGCGACCTCGCCTGGAGTCGGAGACGCCTGCCCGGGTAAGTCCTGTGGTCCTTCTGGACTCGCCTCCGCGACAGCCGACGTCGGGCCCGACGCCGTCGGGGCCCGAGTCGGGGGCTGCTGGGTCACCTGAGGTCGGACTCAGGTTGACGGCCTTGGAGAGCAGACTGTCTGCCTTCATGGACCAGCAGCGGGCACTGCTCGCTGGCCTCGCTGGCGCCGCTGCCCCGACCGCCGGGACGTCGACGTCCAAGTCGACCCCGGAGACCGAGCCGATCCTCGAGTCAATGAGAACTCGAGTCGATCCTCGGTCGAGGTCACCCTCGGCCTCCCATTCGGGACCGAGGTCGCCGACGCCGACTCCCTCGGCGTCGGGGCGGCTGGCGCCGCACCCTGCCCGGGCCGACCCCACCGAGTCCTCGTCGGAGTCGGTCTGGGAGTCTGAGGAGGAAGAGTCACCTGATTCTTTCCGGACTCGGTGTGTCCCATCGGACTCACCGGAGTCCGAGCCTCGGAAGCAGTCCCCCCCGGAGGATGCCCGGTTCTCAGACTTCGTTAGGGATATGGCCAAGGCTTTGGCCTTCCCTGCGGATCCCGAGGAGGAGCCTCGAGCCGAAGAGCTCGACGCCCTCCAGTATGACTCTCCCGCGAGGGAACACTTTACTGTGCCGGTTCCTCCTATGCTGGAACGACTACTCTTCCGCATGTGGGAGAGTCCGGCCTCCTCGCCGGTCCTGAGCAAGCGGGTCGATTCTATCTATCGAGTCCGCAAGAGCCCTGGCTTTCAAAAGGCACAGCTGCCACACCATTCCATGGTAGTGGAATCGGCCATGCATCGTCTTAAGAGCCAGAAGATGCACTCCTCGGTGCCTCCTGGAAGGGAGGCCCGTAACCTGGATGGCCTTGGCAAGAAGTGTTTCCAGGGCTCTATGCTCGCATGTCGTGTCCAGACTTACCAGCTATACATGGGCATGTATCTCCGGGATCTGGCTAAAGATCTGGCCAGCTTCTCCGCTGGTCTCTCCGAGGAGCCCTTGCGAGGTTCCTAGCCTTGTCCACTGGCATTCGGGAATGCTCAAAGTTCATGTCCCGAGCAGCCTATGATGGCTTTGAAGCCTCGGCTCGAGTGGCCGCAGCCGGCATCGGTGCCCGCCAACAGGCTTGGCTTCAGTCGTCAGACCTTGAACCCTGGGTGCAGGACAAGTTGGTCGATGTCCCCTGCCGAGGCGAAAACCTCTTTGGCAAGCCCATGGCGGAAAAGGCTGCGCAGATTGAGACTGAGACTCTCACCCGGACCAGGCTTTCTAGGAAGACCTCCGCCCCTTCCCAGAAAAAGAAGGGCTCGGGGAAAAAGTCCTTTTACCCGAGGAAGGCGGCTGCCTACAAACAATACCCCCATTATCAGGCCCCTGCAGCTCCCCAACAGGGCCAGCAGGCCAAGGGACGGGGTAACGGGTCCCGTAGGCAGCAAGCCCCCAAGCCTGCACCACCAGCCCCTGCTCAGCAGGGTGGGGGTTTTTGACTCGCTCAGCATAGCCTCTCCCCCCCCGCTGGTTCCTCCCAGCACCGGAGGCCGGCTGGTTCACTTCGCCCACAGGTGGTCCAGCATCACCGCAGATGCCTGGGTGCTTCAGGTCGTGCGAGAAGGCTATCTTCTCCACTTCCATCAGGTCCCTCCCTCCTACTTTCCGGGAGAACCTCCACGACCCCCTCTGCACAGGGAACTACTCCTTCAGGAGTTAGCGGGTCTTCTGCGGGAGCAGGCGGTGGAACCGGTGCCCCACCACCTGAGAGGTCTAGGCTTTTATTCCAGGTACTTTCTAGTACCAAAGCGGACAGGAGGCCTCAGACCCATCCTGGACTTGCGCAACCTCAACAAGTTCCTTGTGCGGGAGAAGTTCAAGATGCTTACCCTTGGAATCCTTCTGCCCTACCTCCAGCAGGGAGATTGGCTATGCTCCTTGGATCTAAAGGATGCCTACACGCACATCCTCATCCACCCAAGCCACCGCCAATACCTAAGGTTTGTGGTGGCAGGAGATCATTACCAGTACAGGGTACTGCCCTTTGGCCTGTCCTCCGCACCGCGAGTCTTCACAAAATGTCTCGCGGTCGTGGCGGCCCATCTCCGGCTTCACGGCCTCTATGTCTTTCCGTACCTCGACGACTGGCTCATCAGAGCAGCGTCCGCTCAGGAGGTCACCAACGCCACGTGCCGCACGGTGACTCTGCTGCAGCACTTGGGCTTTGTTATAAACTTCGCAAAGTCCACTTTGCTCCCCTCACAGGATCTCGAGTTCATCGGCGCAAGGCTGCACACCCCTCAGGCGCGAGCATACCTACCGCTCGACAGGGCTCAACGGCTCATGGACCTAGCCGACCGCTTTCGCAGCCAGCCCCTGGTCTCCGCCAGGCGCTTCCTGAGACTGCTCGGCCATATGGCTTCCACCGTCCATGTGACCCCCAATGCCCGCCTGAATATGCGGTCTGCTCAATGGTGTCTCCGCCAGCAGTGGCGACAGGCCACGGGCGGCCTAGCAGACCTAGTGCGCGTCTCCGAACCGCTGATCTCGTCTCTCCGGTGGTGGCTCCGGCTGCCGAACCTGATATTCGGAATGCCTTTCCAGTCACCTCAGCCGACCCGGGTGCTGACCACCGATGCATCCCTCCTGGGCTGGGGAGCACATTGCCAAGAGGCACGTACTCAGGGCCTCTGGACCACGTGGGAGTCTGCTCAGCAGATCAACTTCCTGGAGCTCAGGGCGATCCGCCTAGCTCTCAAGGCCTTCTCCCACCTGACTTCCCAACAGTCCGTCCTTGTCCAGACGGACAATCAAGTTGCCATGTTCTACGTGAACAAACAGGGGGCACGGGCTCCTTCCTCCTCTGCCGGGAGGCACAGAAGCTCTGCTCTTGGGCCGTCAGTCACGGCATTCTCCTCAAGGCAGTTTATCTCCCGGGCCAGGAAAATTGCCTTGCGGACAAACTCAGCAGGGTCCTCCAGCCGCACGAGTGGCGTCTGGATCCCTTGGTAGTTCAGAAGCTCTTCCTCCAGTGGGGCCTCCCCACGGTGGATCTCTTTGCCAGTCCTCACAACCGGCAGCTTCCGCGCTTCTGCTCTCGTCAGCCACACCCCCTTCGGGTTGCGGCGGACGCCTTTCTGATCTCATGGTCGGGGAGCCTTCTGTACGCTTTCCCTCCCATCCCGCTAGTCTCTCGGACTCTTTTCAAGGTTCTCCGAGACAAAGCCTTCATGATCCTGGTGGCCCCTCGCTGGCCCAGGCAGCCGTGGTTTCCGCTCCTGCTACAACTGGCGGTGGAGGATCCAATCCCTCTGGGGGTACAACCGGATCTCCTCACTCAGGATCAGGGGTCCCTACTGCACCCCAACCTCAGGTCTCTCAACCTCGTGGCCTGGCTGCTGAGAGGGTAGTCCTTGCTCCCCTTCTCCTGCCGGCGGAGGTGGAGGAGGTCGTCTTGGCTTCGCGACGGCCCTCTACCCGCAAATGCTACGCCCTTAAATGGCGTCGCTTTGCAGTCTGGTGTACCCAACAGTCTCAGGATCCCTTCTCCTGCCCGGTGTCGGTGATCTTGCAGTACTTGCTGCACCTCTCTAATCTGGGACTTAAGTCCAATTCCGTCAAAGTTCACCTCAGTGCTCTTTCAGCACATCATGTGCCGGTGGAAGGCAGACCTCTCTCCAACGACCCTCTCGTAGCGAGGTTTCTCCGAGGTCTCCTTCTACTTAAACCACCTCTGCGCCCGCCAGCGCCTGACTGGGACCTGAATGTGGTTTTGCAGTGGATCACCTGTCCGCCTTTTGAACCTATGGCTACCTGTTCTCTCCGTTTTCTGTCTTGGAAAACACTGTTCTTGATAGCCCTCACTTCCGCTAGACGCGTAAGTGAATTGCAGGCCCTCGTGTCTGATCCCCCCTACACTAGGTTCTACAAGAATAGGGTAGTCCTACGGACTCACCCAAAATTTCTGCCTAAAGTGGTCTCCCCTTTTCACATCAATCAGGAGGTGGTACTTCCAACCTTCTTTCCCAGACCGCACTCCAGCCGAGCTGAAACGGTCCTCCATACCCTGGACTGTAGAAGAGCCTTGAACTTCTACCTTGACCGTACGCGGGAGCACCGTAAAGCTGCTCAGCTTTTTGTGTCTTTTGACCCCAATAAATTGGGGCTCCCGGTCTCCAAGCGTACTCTGTCCATCTGGGTTGCGGACTGTATCTCTTGGGCTTATGGGGCAGCCGGACTCTCCTTGGAAAGTCGAGTCACGGCTCATTGCGTTCGGGCAAAGGCTACGTCAGTGGCTTACCTCCGCTCTGTTCCGCTGGCAGACATCTGCCGGGCCGCTACTTGGTCTTCGAGCCAGACTTTTGCGGTCCATTACTGTCTCGAGAGGGAGTCCCGTAGGGACAGTGCTTTCGGACAGGCAGTCCTCCGTAATCTCTTTGAGGTCTGAGCAACTCCTACCCTCCATCCCGGATGTGGGCTACCGGTGGGTAATAATTCAGCGAAGATTCTATCCTTCTGTGCTGCTGAGCTAGAGGGAGCTCATTTTTGTGCTTAGGGTCTCCGGTAGCCTTGAGCTTGGGAGTCCCATAAGTGAGGACTGACTTCCTGCTTGGTCCTGGAGAAAGCGTAGTTACTCACCTGTAACAGGTGTTCTCCAGGAGCAGCAGGAATCAGTCCTCACTACCCTCCCTCCTCCCCTTGGAGTTGCAATCGTCTGCTTATGTTCTTTTTGCAAATTTTTATGCTGTCTTTTTAGCTATGTCATCTGACTGGCTAAGATGGCACCCTCGGGCGGGAAGACGACCGCGCATGCGCGCTGCAATTCCCAAAGGCTTTCTTTGAAAGCTGGGGAAAATTGCTCCGCGAGGGCTCCGTCGGCGCTGACGTCACCCATAAGTGAGGACTGATTCCTGCTGCTCCTGGAGAACACCTGTTACAGGTGAGTAACTACGCTTTATTGTCATATCATAGAGATATTACTTATGAACATACTAATAAATAGTTTAAAAAAACTGAATAGACAAAAACAAAAACAATGAAACCTACCACTATGTTGTGTACTGAAAGGACACAACCATGGATTTTGAAAGGGACCCCAATTGGATCATAAACCTTAAAAACATAAATAAATAAATAATTGTTTCATAAAAGAGAACTCAATTGTTATAAATACTAATTAAAGTGCAAATATTTCATTTTAAAATGAAGGCATCCAACAGACATATTCAAAATTAGAAAATTGAAAAGGAGGAAAAAGAGCTTTTCTAAACAACATTCCTCTAATTGCACCAAATATAACTTTTTGGTTGTACACCGCTGGCTAAATAGACCATAGGAATATTAGCCAGTTTTAATTCTAATAGCGGGTAGGACAGAACGAATAGAGGCGCTTGGATACACTGTGCTTTATAAATCCAAATAATGTTATAATATTAAAAACAAAAGACTAAAAACAAAAAATCCAACTTGAATGGTAGTAAAAAATACAGAAAAAAGAAACCAAGGTGAAATTTATACCGGTTGTCAATATCAAACAACAAATCTATAAAAAGTTATTGAAAAACTTTTAGAAAAAAGACCGCGAAACTGCGATGCTCAGCAAAACTTAAAATCTATAGCGGGGCCTTTAAAATATACTGATAAGACAATGAGCCAAAACAAAATAAAAATAAAAAAGGAGGAGGTTTCAAACGTATGATCCTGTAGTGATAAACTATAAAAATATTAGAACTACCTCACTTTCGCACAAGCTGGTGACATGAGAAGCTCATAAAAAAAGCGATTAAAAACGCCGATGTATAAACTGATTAGAACCAATTAGACTCAATACATACACAATTATATGTAAACCGATGGTGTTAAATGTCCTCAAAAATGAAAAACCTCAATTATAAAAAGGGTGCTAAACAATATTTGTACTAAAGGAGAATAAATTTTATTGTTGTAAAAAAAGCTGCCAGAGAAAAAACGCATTACTGGAAGGCTATGGGTACAACACGTGGCGTTTTAAAACCAACCACATAAACAATTAAAACATGTTTAGAAAAGCTGATGGCAAAACAGAGAGTAGGTGAAACATTGCAAAGATATACAAAATATCAACTTGCAAATCAAAGAGCACCTTCTCTAGTACACCAGGTGTTGTTACCAATTCAGTCTTATGACAAAATGAAAAAACGCCAAGATTGCCAGAGATGAAAATTGTGCCAAAAAACTCATAAAGTGTTAAGAATATAGCCAATAAAAAAATGGAACATGTACAAAAGACTTATGGCAAGAAGGAGTAAATGAATTAAAACTAGAAGTATATACAATATCAACTTACAAACCGGAGAGCACCGTTCTCTAGTGTGTCATGTATTGTTGCCGATTCAATCTGTAACAACGTAGAAAAAACGCCGGAGCATGCGCTGTATATACTAACCAAGGACGGGGGCGGGACTTAAAGGTATGAGCTAAAAAAGAAGAGAAGAGAGGAAAAAAGGAAACAGGGGGAAGGAGAGGGAATGAGGGGGAGGAAAGAAAAGGGGGAAAAAAGGAAAAAAGGGGGGAAAGGGAGGGGGAGGGAAAGGAGGGGAAAAAAGAGGGAAGGGGAGAGGGAAGGGAAAGGGAGGGAAAGAAAGGGAGGAAAGGGGGAGGGGGGAAGGGAAGGGAGGGAGGAAGGAGGGGGAAAAAAAGGGGGGAAGGAGGATGGAGAGGGAAAGGAGAAGGGGGGAAGGGGAAAGAAAAAAGGGGGGGGGGAAAGGAAAGGGACAGAGAAAGAAGGGAAGGAGGGGAAAGAAGCAAAACCACAAACTGATCTAAAAAAGAGTAATGACATAATTATATTATAATACTACTTAAAGATGAGTGTTACCCATAATAAAAAATTGAAGAAAATATATTACATAAGTGTTTAAAACTTGTCCAATAAACGGAGCCTGTATAACAGCATCGGGGGCCTGAGTGCAGAAGCAACAACTATAAGGTGGGTCTCGCAGGAGGCGGCATGAAAACGGCTGCGAAGAAGGGAGATCACGTGTGCACATGAGCGGGTGAGGAGCGTTTCCTCGCAGCGCTCCCGGGTCCCCCCTGAAAATCTTTGAAAAAGTCGGCAACAGAGGCTTGCAAACGGAGCCTGTATAACAGCATCGGGGGCCTGAGTGCAGAAGCAACAACTATAAGGTGGGTCTCGCAGGAGGCGGCATGAAAACGGCTGCGAAGAAGGAGAAGGCTGCTGTTGTAAGGGAAGGCAAGATGGCGCCTTCGGCCAGAGGCCTGGTGGCAGCGAGCTCTCCCGGGCGGGAAAGCACTGATTCGGGACCGGATGAAGTGGCTCACGAAGTCGTTAAGCTACTCGAGCCTAAATTCGATGTTGTAATGAAAAAGCTAGAAGAGATGAGTGAGGTGTTTAATGAACACAATCGGAGACTGGAGGAGGTGGAACATCGAGTGGAGGTTCTGGAGGAGGATGAGCTGGCCCTTGAGAGAGCTAACCAGAAACATCAGAAACAAATTGCTGAGCTGTTACTGAAAGTCGATGACCTAGAAAACCGCTCACGCCGAAACAATCTCAGGTTGGTGGGAGTGCCTGAGTCTTGGACTGGGAGTCAACTGTTTACTTTATTTGAGGAATGGCTGCCTAAAGAGTTGGGTCTCACCTCCTTACTGGGCAAAATATGCGTGGAGAGGGCCCACAGATTAGGGCAGCCTGGAGCTGGGAATAGCAGGCCGCGACCGGTGTTGGCGAAATTGCTGAACTTTCAACACAAAGTCTTGTTATTGCAGGCGTATCGCAAACGGCGGGACCTGAAAATGGACAATGCCCAGATTCTCCTTTTCCCGGATTACTCAGCTGTATTGGCGGCGAAGCGCAAAGAGTTTTCACCACTCTGCAGTGACTTAGTTAAAGCAGGCATAAAGTTTGCGCTCTACTACCCTGCAGTGTTGAAAATCTTTTACAAAGGTGCTGTGCATACGTTCGAACGGGTGGATGCGGCGAAGAAATTTGTGTCTGACTTGGGAGCTGAAGGAGCGCCGACGCAGGTTTGATTGGCTGTGAAACTGCCTGGAGGACGGTGTGCCATCCTGGAGAAGCTGGGAGAACGTACGGCTGTGCACTGGAGGCGAGAAAGGACATTACCTAGCAAGTGCAGGCCTCTTTGCCCTGATGTGCCTCCTGAATCTAAGGGGGTGACCTGGAGGTGCATGTATTGTGATCTCGCTCCCTTCGGGGAGTGTCCCGCTTAGGCGGGATTTGCTGATCTTTGTATGTACAGGGTTATGGGGGAGCGGGGAGGGGGAGTGTCTTTTTGGGAAGACTGTAAAAGTTAAGGATGTTATGTTGTGTGGTTGGATGAGGGGGGTGGGTGGGTGTCTGTGTGTGGGGGATCTTGGGGAGCCTTGGGTCTTGGGAATTTGTTTTGGGAGGGGTGGTGTAGTAGGGGAGGGATGGGTGGGGGGGACGGGGTGGGGAAGGGGGGGGATAGGGGTGGGGGAATTTTTGAAGTGGTGTAGGGTTATTATTACATCCGGATACTTGAAATGTGGGCGCTGGCCATTATCCTTTTGTGGTGTGAGCACCGGGCTTCTTATTAACTCCGAGGGCGAGGCTGGGCGCCACTCGGAGCTCGAACAGTTCTGCCTTGAATTGAGGGACCCCTTTCCTTTCTTTACATGTCCAATATTAAATTAGTGTCCTGGAATGTTGGGGGACTTGGCTCTCCTGTAAAGCGAACTCAAGTCTTACAATCGTTAAAGCGAAAGGGAGTTCACATTGCCCTATTGCAGGAGACACACCTCAGTGAGTTGGAACACCGGAAGTTGGTACGCGACTGGGTAGCGGAGGCACATGGGGCTTCCTCGGGAACCAAAAAGGCGGGAGTGGTGGTGTTAATTAAAAGAGGCCTTCCTTTTGAAGTAAAGCATGTGCAAGCTGACCCCGGGGGGCGTTATGTTCTTCTTTCTGCACGGCTTTACAATGAGGATGTGTGGATAGCGAACATCTATGCCCCTAATGTGTATGACCATGCATTCTTTAAGCTGCTCCTGGGGTTTGTGGACAAAGCGGGGAGAGACAAATTGATTTTGGCGGGTGATTTTAATTGTGTGCATGACCCCTTCCTGGATAAGTCTTTGAAAGGGGGGGAGACCCTGCAGATGCGTAGAGGAGTGGGATACCTATGCCGTATGGGCGACTTAGTGGACATTTGGCGACTCCTTCACCCAGGGTCCCGGGAGTACACTCACCAATCACGCGCACATAAAACCTGGTCACGTATCGATTATATTTTGGTGGGAGTGGGAGGGGTCTCCAAGGTGCTTAAAGCTGAAATAGAGCCGGTGGCAGTGTCGGATCATGGTATGGTCTGGATCTTATGGGAGTGTCAGGGAACGACGCAGCGGCGCTGGCGTTTTCCCAATTATCTTGGTGACGACTTGGCCTTCCGTGCCTATTTGGAACAGCAATGGGACGACTACACGTTGCATAATGACACGCCGCAATGCTCTCCCGTTCTGTTCTGGGAAGCTACTAAGGCGGTGTTGCGCGTTGCCATTGTCTCCTACACGGCTAGAAGGCGTAAGCACTTAGATCGCAGTATCCTAGTTTTAGAATGCAGCCTTCAGGGCTTGCAAAGGCGGGCGGGTAGTGGGAGAGATGGAAGTGCCCAACGTGATTATACTAGAGCATACATGGCTCTAAATGAACTGCTGCAGAGACGGGCTTTAATGTCCCTTCAGTATTATAAGCATCAACTTCATAGGTATGGCAATAGAACTGGCCGGTTGCTAGCTCGGTTGGTGCGTGATCCGGGGGGTGCCCGTTTTATACCGGTGCTTAAAGACACTGAGGGTAGATTGCAACATCAGCCTCAGAAAATAGTGCAGGTGTTTCGAACGTTTTATGAACGCTTGTATAGTGAAGAGAACCGGGACTACGCAAAGGGTAAAGCCTTTCTGCAGGCTCTGCATTTACCCCAGGTAGCTGCTGATGATTTGATTAGTCTTAACGCGCCATTGACGGTGCGAGAGATTTTGCAGGGCATTAAGAGGGGGCAGTCTCATAAAGCACCCGGACCAGATGGCTTTAGCGCTGAGTACTACAAGATGTTGGCACACAAGGTGGCCCCTTCTATGGTGGTAATGTTCGATCAGGTGCGGCAAACTGGAGAATTTCCCAGAGATATGCGCTGCGCTGATATCTCTGTTATTCCTAAACCGGGAAAAGACAAACTGGAACCAGCTTCATATCGGCCGATATCACTAATAAATTGTGATATGAAAATTCTAGCATCGGTACTGGCAGGAAGATTGAATCCCATTCTCCCATCCTTGATAGCAGATCGGCAAGTAGGTTTTGTTAAAGGTAGGGAAGCCACTAGGAACATTGCGAGATTGTTGCTGGCCATGGGGTATTGTCAGCGCACACAGCGGGACCTGCTCCTGGTCAGTCTGGACGCCGAGAAGGCGTTTGATAGGGTGGCGTGGGAATATCTATGGGACGCGCTTGCGGGTTTTGGTTTGCAGGGCGAGTACATTCAGTGGCTCCAGGCTTTATATCGCTGCCCCCTGGCTAGAGTGGTGACTAGTGGGGCTGCCTCTGATAGTTTTGCTCTGGAGCGTGGAACTCGGCAGGGATGCCCGCTATCCCCGCTACTATTTGTACTTTCGCTAGAACCATTGCTGTGTGCAATACAGGGTGATGCAACCATTTCGGGAGTCATTCTTGGGGGAGAGGACTTGAAGGTCAGTGCTTTCGCTGATGATATGCTTCTTTGTCTCACGGACCCGCCGTCATCACTGGCCCGTGTGCTGCAGTTGATTGGTGAATTTGGGGAATTCTCTGGCTTAAAAATTAATACTTCTAAATCGGTGGTTCTCGATGTAGATGGTCGCGTTCGGCTGAAGTGGCGAGGACCCTTTCCGCTGGTTTGGGCGGACGGGCAGATCCGATATCTAGGGATACAGCTGCCGGAACGCCC
The DNA here is from genome assembly GCA_033557465.1 of Ichthyophis bannanicus. Taxonomy (NCBI): domain Eukaryota; kingdom Metazoa; phylum Chordata; class Amphibia; order Gymnophiona; family Ichthyophiidae; genus Ichthyophis; species Ichthyophis bannanicus. Next base: position 264,109,811 of record CM066031.1, on the reverse strand, counting down.
TGAAGATCTTTATCGGGTCAACATCCCTGGGCTGTTGGCCCGGATGGCACAGACCTTGGGTGGATGGAGAGATTTACCGTTGTCTCTACGGGGAAGAATCGCGTTGTTTACAATGGTTGAACTGCCACGTTGGTTGTATGTTCTTCGCTTGTTGCCACTTTGGATCTTGGATAAAGATTGGCGGATCCTGGAGAAATCTTTGCGTGGTTTTCTGTGGAAGGGGAGGAGGGCGAGGATCCCACTGAGAGCGCTGATGGCCCCGCGGGAAGAAGGGGGACTGAGGCTGCCCTCCTTGCGGCAATATAATCTTCGCTATTTGCTCAGACATGTGGAGGCGCTTGTGCAGGAAGGGGGCGGCTGTGCTCCGCTGCCACAAATGACGGAATTGTGTGCACCGTACCACTGCTTATATATGCTGCACGTGCGTTCCCACCGCGGGACTTGTGAGGAGCTTGGCTACGGTCGGGACTATCTAGCTGCTCTCCGGGCTGCATGGCGCAGTTTATGTGCCCGGTTTGGCTGGGACTGGCGCGCCTCTGCATTGCTACCCCTGGTGGGTAATCCGGGCTTTGCACCTGGTCTTCCCGTTTATAATGTCTTCCAGGGATGGGCGAAGAGAGGGATTCTATGCATTGGAGATCTATTCGTTGAGGGTGGGAGAACCCTAGAGAGTTTTCAAGTATTGCGAGATCGCTATTTGTTGCCCAAAGAGGACTTCTATGGTTACTTGCAGGCGCGCCACTATATAAATAGCTTAGGAGACATAGCTGGGTTGGGAGCGGTGGGTGGCTCTCTGCGGCATGCATTGGGAGTCTGGACTGCACCTTCGAGGGAGGGGAGTGAATACCGGGCGCTACTTACGCCCACGGGGAGTCCTGACCTTCTTTTGAGACTCTCCGAACGATGGAGTAAGGATGGTATGGCCGAGATGTCTGTGGTAAAGCTGAGGGAGGCTTTTAAAGCGATCCCACGAGGTCCGCTGGGGGTACTGCTGCAGGAGATCCAATATAAAATTTCTCTGGAGAGCATACACCACTGATGCATGGGCATTTCGGGCTGGGCTGCGTGATTCTCCTGTGTGCACCTGGTGTGGGGTCAGTGTGGGCACTCTGTTACATAAATTTTGGAGCTGCCCCTTGGTGCAACCATTATGGGGAGCTGTTTGCAACAAGTTGGCTGGGTGGCTGGGATCTCCCATAGTGCGGAGCCCGGAGGCTTGTGTGTTTCTGTGTTGGGAGGGTGTAGAAAGGGTGGGGGTGGGTAAAGTGCGGCTCTTCCTGCAGCGTGCCTTCCTACTTGTGAAGAAGGTATTATTGCAACACTGGGTTGGGTTGCCTCCGCCGGGAGTCTCTGTGTGGGAGCGAGCCCTGTTAAATCTGCTGTATATGGAGAAACTAACAGCGAAACAGCAGGGAGGCAAGCACTGGAATGCGTTTTTGGAGCTGTGGGCGCCACTGATTGACGCGCTACCAGCTGCAGAACGGAGTGGGGTGTTAAATGTGTAGAAGATGCCCATTGTGGAATGTGGTTATCCTGGTTGTGTTATTCCCCTTGGTTGTGACTGTGGGATGCTGAGCCGGGAGTGGTAGGACATTTGGGAAGGTCTTTGGGGAGGCCCAGGGTGAGTGATCGAATGCTGGTGCTCATACCTAACCCCGGGATTTATTTTCTTATTTCCTTTATTCCCTTTCCTCTCTGATGTCCTGGCAGTAGGGTGATATTTTATTACAGGCTAGGATCTAAGATTGCTTTCTTTCTTTCCTTCTTCTGTTGGATGATGCCCATGAATCTGTGTTTAGGTGGAAGGGTGGGGGGGGGGGGGTTAGCTAGGGGAACTATAGGGGAGGTTTAGAGGGGGGGGAAGAATTATGTTGTATTTTGACTGCTGATATGGCTTTGTGAGTATCTGGGATAGTTTGTTTGGTTGGGCAAGGGTTACTTTATACAGCATTGTATTGTTTGGTTGTATAATATTGTTTCGCAGTACAGTATTGCTTTGCTTTACATTGTACTGATATTTTTGTGTCCTGTTCCCCTATGTTTATCATGATTGTTGCATATTTAGTATTTAGTACAGTGGCGGTCTTTGGCCTTGGGGATAACTGATGACCTCTGCTTGTGTTTGTGCTGTTTTTTTTATGTATAACATGAATAAAAATGATTTGAACTAAAACTTGTCCAATAATAAATAATTAGAAAAATTGTATGCCAGACTACATTAACCAAAATGTTCAGAGGAACACTGACAAATCTCTATCTAGATTAAGCCCATGTGGGACTAAGGAATTAAGTAGAAAGATATACCTTTGTTCCAACCATAAGGTAGTTTTTTCTAAATCTCCACCTCTCCAGTTACGCTGGACTTTCTTTATAACAAAAAACTTTATATCTGTTATTTTATGTCCCATTTCTATCCAGTGAGTAACTAAAGGTTTATCAGCCAATTTCCTTTTTATACAGCTTTTATGCTCTATTATACGTGTCCGTATTTCCCGATTAGTTTTACCCACATATAGTTTTTTACATGGGCACAGGATCACGTAGATGACATTAGACGTTTCACAATTCGCAAAATCTTTAATATAAAACCTCTTTTGTGTAACTGAATGAGTAAAAAAATCCCGCACTGGAAGGGCATGTAGACAGATAGAACAGTGGCCACACTGATATTGACCTTTATATTTTGACAATGTTTTGCGTTCGGTTAAAGCAGAGGGGACAAGTAAATTCCGAAGATTCACATTCCTCTTGTGCGCAACTATGAATTTGATATTCTGAAAACCAGGGAGAGCTTGTATGAGGCGCCACTCTCTCTAGTATTTTTACAATTTTATGTGATTGTAACGAATATAAGAGAGGGCATACCAGATTAGACTGCTCTTTTTTTGGTTTTAATTTTAGAAGTAACTCACGTGGGGTATCGCGGGCTCTTCTATATGCATTTTGGATGTAACAGTTTGGATATTTACGCGTTTCAAACCTATTCATCATATCTTTAGCCTGATGATCAAACTCATGCGGCATCGTACATATTCTTTTGGCCCTAAGAAATTGACTCACAGGTAAGTTTGCAATGTGCAAAAATTTCTTTTGTTTTAGAGAATTGTTTTATCAGCAAATTAAGGGGGTTGCCATGGGTTCCTCTATGGCACCCGATATCGCAAACTTATACATGTTTCATTTTGAAGAGCAATTCCTAAAAGAACATTCATTTAAGGAAGAAATTTTGCTGTGGATTCGGTACATTGATGATATTTTCATTCTTTGGAAAGGATCTGTTGAACGCCTATCCGATTTCAACGTATGGGTTAATGCATTAGATTCACACTTGCGTTTTCAGCTTACTTATGATTTCACAAAGATTCCTTACCTAGACCTTTTGGTTAAAAAAGAAGGGAATAGACTTATTACTACACTGTACAGGAAGCCTAGTGATAGGAACCAACTTAGCAGTATATGAGTGCTGTACCCACCGAAGTACGTACCTTCCTGATTTTACAGAGCTGTAAAACCCCGCAAGAGGCTATTGACCTCACGGAGCGCTTCATGGAAGCCAAGTTAACGGCCCATGAAGGCGGCAGCGTTTCTAAGGGGACAGCGATACGGGAATCAGAAAGGAGGTGGAGGTTAAGTGATGAGACAGGAAGAATATGCATGCCAACTATGAAAAGTCCGATTTCGCATAGGAAATGTTTTAAATGCGGTCGAGAGGGCCATGTACAGAAAACTTGTTATGTAAAGACAGCTTTAGTAGCAGTGAATGCACAGAAGGCCAGAGAAGGTTTTCTAATTGACGTAGAGGTGCAGGGAATTGCCACCACAGCGCTACTAGACTCTGGCGCAGAGCAGACAATGCTGTCTAAGGCGCTGTGGCAGCAAATTGAAGCATTGGGGGTAGCAATTCAGCCTGTACACACAGTAAAAATTCGCTGCGTTCATGGAGGCACTTCATTATATCCCGTATACAACCTCCAAGTGAAGGGTTGGGGGCTAATAGGAAACTCCCCATAGCAGTAGTACCTAAGCTACTGCACAATATAGTTTTGGGTAGAGACTGGCCGCAATTCCAGAAAGGGGTAGAACAGGGCTTACTACTAAAAGAACAGGGAGATTCCCGAGAACCCTCAGTAGAAGCTTTGGCCCAAACCACGGGGAAAAACATGATTCCTAGTCCCTTGTTTGCCCAGCTAAAGAAGCCAAAGGGGAAAACAGGAGCCCCGAAAGAGGAAGCTGTAAAAAAGCCAGTATTCATACTCAAATATTGCAAGATGAGCCCTAATGCTCAGGCCCCTAAGACAGCCTCAATTAACTCTGCGGGTTACGACCTTTGCAGCGCAGAGGATGTGGTGGTTCCTAGGCAAGGAAAAGCCCTAGTTGATATGGCTTTACAAATGGAGATGCCATTAGGCTGTTACTGCCGAATAGCCCCACGGTCGGGCCTCGCTGTAAAGCATTTTATTGATGTAGGAGCCGGAGTTATAGACCCGGATTACAGGAGCTCTATAAAAATTCTCCTGTTTAATTTCGGAAAGGAGGACTTCAAGATAGTAGTTGGAGATCGAGTGGCGCAATTAATTTGCGAACGCGTGGGTCTGCCTCCTCTTGAAGAAGTGTCCAGCCTGTCAACAACGGCCCGTGGAACAGGAGGTTTTGGGTCGACAGGGGGCACCAGTCTCCAGGCCTTATCAGCAGTTGTGGAGGAAAAAGAAGAAGAAGATCTTGGGCCACAACTGGCTGAGTGTAAAAGTAATCCGGAACCCAGACTTGATGAAGGCCTTTCCTGGGCACAGAAGCAGGAAGTTGCTCAGCTACTGGCCAGGTATAAGGATGTCCTCACGCCAATGCCGGATAAGACGGATTTGATCGCCCACGAGATCATAACGCCACCCGGTGAGATAGGGCGCCAATGGCCATACAGGTTGCCGGAGGCAAAGAAGGAAGAGGTTGTGCGGCAAGTACAAGAGATGCTACAGATGGGTGTTATTGAGGAGTCCCGAAGCCCATGGAACAGCCCAATTGTTCTGGTACCCACACCAGATGGTTCCATGCGCTTCTGCATCGATTTCAGAAAAGTTAACCTGATATCTCGCTTTGATACTTATCCGATGCCACGGATCGAAGAACTCCTTGATCGCCTAGGCCGTGCCAGATACCTCACCACCCTAGACATGACGAAAGGGTACTGGCAGGTTCCACTGACCAGAGATGCAAGACAGAAGACGGCATTCAGTACCCCAGTCGGCTTGTACCAATTTAAAAGAATGCCCTTTGGCCTGCACGGAGCTGCCGCCATGTGTCAGCGCCTAATGGACCTGGTTTTGCGACCACATCAAGCATACGCGGTCGCCTACATGGATGAAGGGGTCATTCATAGTGACAACTAGACCCAACATCTCCCTAGAGTTGAAGCTGTTCTTATGGCACTACGGGACGCTGGCCTCACGTTAAACCCAGCTAAATGTTTGTTTGGAGGCCGGGAAGTAAAATATTTGGGCCATCTGATGGGTAATGGGGTGGTGAAACCTCTTACTGACAAAATAGCCACTGTTCAAGCCTTCCCAAAACCTACTAATAAGAAGCAGTTAAGGAGCTTCCTTGGTTTAGTAGGCTACTACAGACGGTTCATCCCAGGTTTTGCGGAAAAAAGTGCTCCTTTGACCGAGATGTTGAAAAAGAACGTGCCTAATCAACTGAAGTGGTGGGACGATGCTGAAGGGGCATTCCAACTGATGAAAGATAAATTATGTGCAGCACCAGTTCTGAGTGGTGTGGACTTCACCCAACCTTTTCTAGTGCAGAGAGACGTGTCTGAGACAGGCCTCGGCGCAGTACTGTCACAGCGGCACGACGGTACAGAACACCCGGTGCTATATCTCAGCCGGAAGCTGGCCCCGGCTAAAAGACGATACTCGACGATAGAACGCAAATGTCTGGCCATTAAGTGGGCCATTGATGCACTGTGGTTTTATCTCACAGGCCGAAGATTTACCTTGATCACAGACCACGCACCACTGAAGTGGCTGAATCAAATGTATAATCATAATGCAAGGCTAACGCGATGGTTTATGGCTCTTCAAGCTTTCGAATTTCAAGTGGAGCATAGAGCCGGGAAACTCCATCAGAACGCGGATGCCCTAAGTAGAATCACGTGCTGTGCCCCTGGTCAGAAGCCAGCCCGTGATATCTTAAGGGGGGGGATCTGTGGTGAAGAATGCCCTCCAGAGGAGATGGAGATTGAAGAAAATCCTGAAAAGCGAAAGGATTTACACAGGATTTTCAATCCTAGAAGGAAAAAAACACACTGCTCTGCTGAGCTGAGCACAGACACCAGCCCAGGGGAGGAGTTCGGCAATGCTGATTTGGCACACCCAGGGGTTGGACAAGGTGTGCCGGAAAAGAATCCCTTTTTAAAGCATTGAACAAAGCTGCTAAGCAGATTACGTGTGGGACTAGGTGGGAGAGTGGCTCCAAGACGAGGTCGTCGGAGAGTGGATCCGAGACCAGGAAGCAGTTTGGCTGTACGACTGAGTCTGGAAGATTTGAGAGTGTTTGGAAAGATTCTGCAAGGAGTTCTAAAGGTGCTGTTAAAAGGAGTCCTGTGAGGAATGGACAGAGCCATGTTTTAGAATCCTGGGAGAAGACAGAACCCTGGAATAGAAAGCCTCAAAGGCAGGCACACTTTGAAGAAAACTCATTCCATAGGATAGAGCCTGGAACTGGAAACCCCAGAAAAACCCACACCTGGAAAGCTCTTGAGCTACTAAAGAGGAGAGGAGTCTGGCAGAAAGAAGGCAGTTCTGATACAAGCCAAGATAGAGAAGGTAAAGCACAACTTCCTATTTTTAGGGCTTTCTTGAAGGAACCTGATCATTGCCCTGAACTGTTTAAGCCGAGGGCTGCAGTGGGAACAGTTAGTGACAGGGAGAAAGGCATAGTATTTGCTGACAACTGCCAATCTGATAATAAGCAGGCTGAATTGCTCTTCCAAGAATTTAAGCAGTTTCTAGAGCTGAAAGCGGGTAAACAGCAGAAGCTTAATGAAGATAGTAGTTCTGTTAAGTCAGAGGATTTGATGCAGGTAGAAAATGATTTACCTACCGTAAGCACTGACCCTTGTAGCATGGACTGCTCTATATGTTGTAAAGAAGAGTAATATAAAAGAAGCTTGGCAAGTGTTGTATGAAAGGAATACAAACGTTGCTGTTTCTGCTGCCTGTGCCATGAAGAGTTAATTATTTGCACCTGTGTTCTGAACCCATGCTGTGAGAAGAACAGCTGGTATTATGAGGCTGCAATGTTCATAAGTTACCACTCGAGGCAGAGCTGAGTTAAGCTCCTCTATAGATGAAAAGCTGAAGTTAAAGCTAATTCTATTTCAGTTGTCCTAAGTTCCTGATTACTTCTGTTTGTGTTATAAGTACACCCTTTACGTTTATGTATTTGAATTTTGATGCGCTGGAGAAACATCCCCAATACAAATAAATATTTCTTGCAAGCCTTACCATCTTTGTCGCAACTACACTTTATTCCTGAGAGGAAGGAGAGTGAACTACAATTCCCAACATCCATAGGGAACAAGTTTGCCTCTACCCCCAAGGGACAATAAGGCCACTCCTGCCTGTTAGCTCCAGGGCGCAGGCAGGAGCGTCGCAGTCCACAACATATAACCCCAATAAGGTCCCAAACAAGAAATAACACCATAAAGGAAAAAAAGATTTAAGGGGAAGCCCCCCCATAAAATGGAGAGCCCCCTTAAAAAAGATAATCATACGCGCATAGCTATCTAATATGGCAGCCGGTACAGGAATCAAACCCACGCATCACCCTCCTTACCCTGAAGAAATTGTACCAATTGCTGGGGCTCAAAAAACAGAAATTGCTTGGATTGATATAATACCACACATTTACACGAATACTTTAATCTAAATTGAGCTCCCAGAGCGGAAGACCTTTGACGTAAAGCCAAGAATTCTCTTCGCCTTTTCTGGGTATCCATAGAAAGATCAGGAAATATAAAGATTTGACCCCATAAATTGAGAAACAGACATTTTTCGAAAATGCAATCTAAGGACAGAGTTTTGGTCAGATTCAAATGCAAAACAGACCAGCAAAGCAGCACGACTAGTCACTACTTCCAGAGAACTCTCCAGAAATTCTGACAGATCCAACTGAGCCAGCCCAGCTGTACTCTCCGGATCTGTACCTGCTACAACTGAAGAAATTGCCACATACTGAACTCTAACAATAGGAGGAAAAGACTCCGGACTTCAGTAAAGTACTTACGAACCAAGCTTATGGGCTCCATCAGGGGAGATCTTGGAAAATTTAAGAACCTCAAATTATTTCTTCTCAATTGATTGTCCAAGTACTCCAAACGTCGTGCTGAAATCAATCGATCTCTGGTGTAAGACGCACTCAAAGCCTGCAGTTCTTCTAATTGGGCTTCCAACAGTGTCACTCTAATAGTCTGACCCGCCAAATTTGTCTCCAATGTAGAACTCTGAACTTTAACAGCATTCAGTTCTTGTGAGAAAACACCCACTATAGGAAGTGATGAGATGGCTTCCCATAAGCTATACAAAGTCACTTTTGCCGGTTTTTCTATCCCACACAACGCTTGGGGCACCGAGGTGTCGTGGGAGCTGATCTTCAATTGCTCTGACCCCAGGCAAACTCCTAGAGAGGGACTCAACTCACTGCCCCCAACAAGAGACGCCGACACGCTCGGGATTACCATCGCGGAGGCGCCCCCCCGCTGTAGCTGTAACCTCCTGACCCGTAGATACTACCACACACAGCTCCTCTGCGAGATTCCTTCCGGGCTGCGGTGGCAACACTTGAACGGGGCTCAAATCAACCCCAAAGCTCAAATCTGCCGACCCAATTGACAGATTCTCCGAAGCCATAGGCGCCGCTGTCGGTGAGCAGAAAGCAGAAACAGAAGACTGGATTAAGCCACTGCCAGGAGTAGAGGTAGTGGGGGGCTTGGTAGACCGCTGTTTCCTCTTCTTCCCCATCAGCACGAACCACACTCCAATCCTCTCTGCGCACCTCACTTGGCGTCCTACTCCGCCGCCATCTTGGGACCCTCCCAAAACAATTTTTCAATGCCATCTCCTCCTCTCTGAGCCACAGAATCAGCCACCCTCTTCTTCCAGCATCAACCACTCTTCTTTCAGCCTCAGTATTAGCAAGAGCATCAGCCCTACTTCTCCTAGCAAAAACTACAGCATCAGCCCCCTTTCAACAAGCCCCAACAACAGACTCAGTCCCCCCTCTCCAGTCCCAGCATTTCCTTGTGCCAGTTATAGCCCCCTTCTCCTACCTGCCACAGAGGGGCACAAGCTTATGCTTTTGTTCCCATGGCTCTGTTCTTCCTTGCCAGCACTGCCAGGGGATTAAAAATTTGAGAACAGGCACTTCCTTTTTCTAGCGAGAATGCAGTCAGCAAAAAAGCAGAGAACATTGAAAGCAAAGACACAAGGAATAGACCAATGACATTATCCAAATATAACAGCAGTGAACAAGTGACATTGGGGTTACTTACTTGTAATGGGAGTTCTCCGTGGACAGCAGGATAAGTCAGCCACACCTGGTGATGTCATCCGATGGCGCCAAAGATGAAAGTACTCTCCATAGCTCAGAAGGGCTTCTCCCCCCTAAGCATGATCCACCTTGGCCCTACCCTCAGCCACTTTACACTCTTCTGCCTTGCCAGCAAGACGGATCTCGTCTACTCTCCACAGACCAGCATCTATTGATAAGAATCTACAATCAAGTCATGCCTAAACCGGGTTTCAAAAAAAATGCCCTGGCTGCTCCAGGAAAATGAACTCCACTGACTCATATGATCGGTGCCTCCGCTGCCTCGGTGTCTCCCACAGAGTCGAAGACTGTGCTCACTGCACGAAGATGTCCCCACATGCAAGAAAATCACATGGGCATGCTCTACAAGATCTCTTTCGCGGGACTCCTCTCTCCACCAGAGATCAGCCTGAAGCTGTCCAGGACCATGTGACTCCCCATGTGGCTTTCTTTGCAATACCGGCTCTCCCCATGGCTCAGGATGTGCTTTCTCAGGCCCCCATCCGCAGCCGCTCCATCCCTGGATTCCCTCTCCTGCAACATCGCCTGCCCAGATGGCTCTGCAGCTTCAGTACCCTCCTCCGGCGGCAGCTGCTCCAGTGCACGGCTCAGCAAGGGCTCCCGTTCTGGCAGCCATCTTGCCCTCTGATTCTGCCCTAGACTCCTCCCACCACAGCATCATTGGTTGGCACCATAGCAACAGGCCCAGCAGAGAAAATGGCACCAAACAAAGACACTCCCTCCAGTAGGCCTCCCTGTCGGCACGGAAGCACCGCTCCAGCCCACGCCAATGCAGCAGAGGCAGGGAAAGCAGCGGGAAACAGTGAAAGTGATGCAGCAGCAGCAGCAGCCACCCCCACCACAAGAGACACCGCCGGGCAGAGAGATACCGCTATCGGCACTATTGCCACGACAGTTCCCCTCCGGGCTCCAGCTGCAGCGACGAGGACAGCCAGAACAGACTTTTTAATAGCAGGTATACCTTCCCCTCCGGATTGGAGCAGGACTCTGACTCAGGCACACCTCAAAGGTACATTCTGGGACAGATTGGGACAGACAGCCAGACCCTGCCTGTTAGTGGGAAACTGAGGCAGTTAGGACCAGATGGCATGGGGTTTGGGCAGCAAGGGGCAGCCGATATACTGGCACAATTCTTCAGCCTGCTCTCCAGCCTCTTCCAACAGTGGGCCCAATCCCAAACCCCGGCTGGCATGCAACCATGCACTTCTGCCCCGGTATTACCTACAACATGCAGCACCCCCTCCTGCACCAGCTACAACATGCAGCAACCCCCCTCCTGCACCAACCCCCTCCTGCTTCACACTCTGTGCCTTCACATTCCTCCAACCTTGGGGACACCCCTAGTGACAGCAAAGAAGTGATGGCCCCAGAATCCCTAGTTTCCGGGGAACCCCTCCTAGCTATCGAACCAGAGATCCACAGGCTGGCAGCAGATCTCCGCAACAATCCTGGGGACCTGACTTACCCGAAGATCCTCCATAAGGTCACAGCAGCCTTAGAACTCACAACAACCTGCAACACTTCCGACCAGCGGCCTGAGATGCAGGCAGATCTAAAATTCTTAGAGGCATCAAGAACTCTCATGCCCATTCCGGTGCACCCTCTACTGCGTGAGAACCTATTCAAGTTGTGGCAGAACCCCACTACTGGACCCCCCCCCCCGCATCCCAGAAGCTGGACGCAAAGTACCAGGTCCAACCCATGCCAGGATTCAACAAGGCGCAGCTACCCACCACTCCATAGTGGTAGAGTCCGCCCTCAAATGTTCCAAGTCCACACGGACACATGACAAGTTTCTGCCCACCAGTTGCAGCAAGCTCTGTACCAGGACGTCCTCGTGGAGAAGCTGTAAGCCACCGTCTCCACTTTTAACCAGGAAACACATGCGGCTGCCACTACTTCCCTGCTAGACCTACAAGAGTGCACTAAGCATCAGGTCCGAGCAGCCTTCGATGCTTTTGACGCAGCAGCACATACAGCAGCAACCGCTATATCAACCCGCCGTCTAGCTTGGCTCAGAGCCTCGGGCCTCCAGGAAGACACGCATGACTGCATCGCAGATGCCCCCTGCACAGGTGATACGCTGTTCGGGGACAAGGTGAATGACATTGTGAACACTAACCACTGCACCATGCTGCAGACCCTCACGGATGAGGGTTTAGAACGACCCAACCGCAAGAATTCCTACCACTAGAAGCCCTACTTCTATTCCTCTTCCAGGTGACAATACGGCCCATACCAAAAATGGCTGCAACCGTGGTATAAGACACAGACTCACCAGTCCCCCTATTAAAATAAGCCTCGCCAATGGGAAAGGAAGCAGCAAAAGGTCTCGCAACCCATAGCAGGGAAAGCCAACCAGGCTTTTTGACAAGAAGGAAAAGGCCAACCTCCCTACGGGGAGTCGGCTGACTGTGTTCCTAGCAGCCTGGGAATCAATTACCATGGACAAGTGGATTCTGAAAATTGTCAGAGAGGGGGATACCGCATCAGGTTTTTCTCACCCCCCTTGCAATACAAACTATCTCACACCAATACATCATCTTCCTCCCTCCCCGCCCTGACAGTGGCGATTCTATCCCTCCTGGTGTCCAGAGCGATCGAACCCGTGCCGACCAAGGAGAGGCACACTGACCTCTACTCCAGATACTTCCTGGTACCCAAGAAGTCAGTTGTCTTCTGTCCCATTCTCAATCTCTGCAACCTCAGCAAGTTCTTCACCAAAGAAAAATTCAGAATATACTCCCTCGGATCCATCCTCCCTCTCACCCAATCCGAGGAGTTGCTGACTTCCTTGGATTTACTGAATGCCTACACGCATGTTCCTATACACCCAAACCATCGCAAGTACCTCCACTTCCAGGTCATGGAGAACCACTTCCAGTTCAAGATCCTACTATTTGGCCTCTCACCTGCCCTGCAGGTGTTCACGAAGTGTGTAGCCGTGGCAGCTGCACACCTCCGCACGCAGGGTATATGTGTTTTCCCATACCTCGACGACTGACTGATCTCCGCATCTTCCTAGAAGAAAGACACAGCGGCGACCTGCCTAACCATCTCCCTGTTGTTGTCGCTGGGGTTTCTGGTAAACTACCAGAAGTTGCATCTGCAGCCCTCACAATGCCTAGAATTCATTGGATTTGTCATAGACACCACCGCCTCAAAGGCCTTCCTTCCCCAACACCGGAGGGACGCCATCACCAACCTGATACAGCGCATCCCTGTGAAAGGACCCACTATCGCTCGGATGCTGCTCCGCCTCCTGGGCCACATGGCAGCATCCACCCAGGTGTTGCCCCTAGAGAAACTCCACATGCGCCACCTTCAATGGCACGTATGGGTGCACTGGACCCAGCATTCGCAACCCCTTGAGTGCAGCCATCCCACTGGACATGGCAGTAACCACCTCTCTTTGCTGGTGGACCTGCGAGAAGAACCTGGCATGCGGTCGACCCCTGAGGCAACCCGTCCAACAGTTGACCATCACTACTGATGCCTCTCCAGTGGGATGGGGGGCACCCTGTCTTCATTTCCGCACCCAAGGGGCTTGGACAGCGAAGGAGAAAATATGCCATATCAACCTCCTGGAACTCAGGGTGATATGGCATGCCCTATAGGCCTTTCAGAACCTGATCAAAAGGAAAGAAGTCCTTCTCCAGTCGGACAACGAAGTGGCTATGTTCTACGTCAACAAGCAGGGCGGGACAGGCTCACTGTCCCTCTGCAGGGAAGCCCTCCAGATCTGGACCTTTGCCATCTCCAAACACTGCTTCCTTCGGGCCTCTTACCTACCAGAGCTGCAAAACAAACTAGCGGACAGACTCAGCCGCCAACTCAGTCTGCACGAGTGGTCCCTCGACATTATCCATATATACCAGCAGTGAACAGGTGACACCAATTTCCCCATCAGAGGGAGGTTTTATTGTGGTTTTCTGGTTACAACTGAAACTCAGAAGCCCTACCTATAGCATGAAATATTGTAATAATCTGAAAGTCTCTCACTTGGTTTGCAGCTTGTCATGCTGTGAGGGCTTGCGTGCATCAGTGATGCTGAGAGCTAAACTATCGGTAGTTTAACTACTGGCAGGGTCTCCCAAGATGGACAGGTCTCAGCTGAGGTGCCAGACCAAGACAAACCACCCATCTGGGCAGCAGCAGAATAGGACAGTGTTGACGGCGGAGGATCACATTTTTGTGACAACGGCAACAACACCAAACTTAAACTGCGCGGAAGAAAGGCCCGGCAATCTACTTCTGTATCTTGCCATGAAAACCCAATGGATAGTTACAACAAAACAAATTGTGCTATGGTGCTGGAAGATGAGACCCCCAGGTCAGAAGGCACTCAACTAGCTACTGGGGAAGAGCTGAAGACTTTTCAGAGTAAAGCCAGCATTTATGATGTGGTTGGATCAAAGCCCTCGGGAAGTCTGACTGCTGATGTAGCTGCGCATGAAATGAGAGTCAGAAGCTGTAAAGATGTCTTACACATTGGAACATGGAACGTACGAAGCATGAACCAAGGGAAGTTGGAGGTGGTCAAGAATGAAATGGAACGTGTACAACTTGATCTGTTGGGTGTCAGCGAACTGAAATGGACTGGCATGGGGCACTTTGCATCAGATGATCACATGGTCTACTATGCTGGAAATGAAAGACAAAGAAGAAATGGTGTTGCATTTATAATAAAGAAGAAACTTGCAAGAACTGTAATGAAATACAGTGCAGTCAGCGAATGCTTAATCTCTATTCGTCTATGAGGATTGCCTATCAACACAACTATAATTCAAGTATATGCCCCAACAACAGCTGCTGAAGAGAATGAAATTGAAGAGTTCTATGAACAAGTACAAGCTGAAATTGACAGAACATGCAAACAGGACATCCTGATAGTCATGGGTGACTGGAACGCAAACGTTGGCAACAAAGAAGAAGGCAAAGTAGTTGGAAAATATGGACTTGGCAACAGAAATGAAGCTGGAGAAAGACTGATAGAATTCCGCAAGACCAATGATCTATTCATCTCAAACACCTTCTTCCAGCAACACAAGCGGCGACTGTACACATGGACTTCACCGAATGGATTATATAAAAATCAAATTGACTACATATGTGGAAGTCAACGATGGAAAAGCTCTGTAACATCAACAAAGACAAAACCTGGAGCTGACTGTGGTACAGATCATCAACTACTAGTATGCAAACTCAAGCTAAAGTTGAAAAAGAGCAAACCACTCATGAATGCAGCAAATATGACCTTGAGAATATACCACTGGAATTTAAAGACTGCCTGCAAAATCGATTTGCTGCTTTAGATACAAATGACAGAGCTCCGGAAGAGTTATGGAATGACATCAAGAAGGTTGTGTTGGAAGAAAGCGAGAAGTCTCTACAAAAGGTGAAAAAGCAAAAACGGCCAAAATGGATGACGGAAGAAACTCTGAAAATTGCCCAGAAACGCAGAGAAGCTAAAGCCAGAGGAGAAAGAAAGACAATCACAGAACTCAAAAGAGATTTCCAACGTGCAGCAAGACAGGACAAGGAAAAGTACTACAATGACACTTGCAAGGAAATAGAAGCAGAAACTATTAGAGGAAGAACAAGATCGGCTTTCCTAAAGCTACGAGAGTTAAAGAAAAAGTTCCAGCCTCGAATTGGAATGTTACAAGATGCTCAAGGTTCTATGTTGAATGATGCTGAGAAGATCAAGAAAAGGTGGAAGGAATATACAGAGTTTTTATATGATAAAGATCAAGTGGACCAACAGCCGTTTCAACCTGTACCTTATGATCGGGAACCATTGGTGATGAAAGAAGAAGTTGAAGCAGCATTGAAAGCCTTATCAAAGAACAAAGCACCAGGCATTGATAGCATTCCCATAGAAGTATTGCAGCAATCTGATGCAGCTGTTACCGTACTTACAAGGCTCTGCCAAGAAATATGGAAGACAACATCATGGCCGACTGACTGGAAAAGATCTGTATTTATACCAATACTAAAGAAAGGTGATCCAACTGACTGTGGAAATTATCGCACAATCGCTCTGATCCCACATGCCAGCAAGATTCTACTGAAGATTATTCAAAAGAGACTACAACCATACCTGGAACAAGAACTACCTGAAGTGCAAGCAGGGTTCAGGAAAGGGCGAGGAACGAGAGACATCATTGCGGATGTGAGATGGATCCTTGAAAAGACTAAAGAATACCAAAAGGATATCTATTTGTGCTTTATCGACTATAGCAAGGCTTTTGACTGTGTAAACCATGAGAAACTCTGGGCCACATTAAGAAGCATGGGTATACCAGAACACCTGATCGTTCTCTTGCGCAATCTGTACATTGATCAAGAAGCAACAGTTCGAACGGAACAAGGAGAAACAGAATGGTTTAAAATAAGCAAAGGTGTAAGACAAGGCTGCATACTTTCCCCCTACCTGTTTAATTTATATGCAGAACAAATCATCAGAGAAGCAGGATTGTATGAAGACAACAGAGGTGTGAAGATTGGTGGAAGACCCATCAACAACCTTCGCTATGCTGATGATACCACATTACTGGCTGAAAGTGAAGATGATCTGAAACATTTGCTTCTCACAATCAAAGAACATAGTCTCAAAATGGGCCTGCAGCTTAATGTAAAGAAGACAAAGATCATGACAACTGGCATAATCAACAGGTTCATCGTTGAAGGAGAAGAAATTGAAATTGTGAACAACTTTAACCTACTTGGATCAACTATCAATAAAGAAGCAACAAGCAGTCAAGAAATCAGACGACGCATTGCTCTTGGCAGAATGGCTATGAAAGACCTAGATAAGATTCTCAAGAGCAGAGATGTCTCTCTCCATACAAAGATTTGACTTGTTCAAGCCATGGTATTTTCAATAACATCATATGGATGTGAAAGCTGGACAGTGAAAAAGATAGACAGGAAGAAAATTGATGCCTTTGAATTGTGGTGCTGGCGGCGAATACTGTGTATACCATGGACTGCCCGAAGAACAAACCAGTCGGTACTAGAGGAGATCAAACCTAAGCTTTCTTTAGAAGCTCAGATGACAAGACTTCGACTTTCATACTTTGGACACATCATGCGAAGAGAGAGATCATTAGAGAAAGACATTATGCTTGGCAAGATAGAAGGTCAATGCAAAAGAGGAAGGCCAGCAATGAGATGGATCGATACAATAACAGCAGCTACGGGTACCAGTCTGTCAACAATGAGCCGCCTGACTGAAGACCGAACACAATTTAGGATAGCTATCCAGAGGGTCGCCATGAGTCGACTCCGACTCGACGGCACTTAACAACAACAACAATCTGAAAGTGCTATTTTTTTAAACGTGTGAAGGGAAAGTTAAGAAACAGAATTTAATTGGCAGTTTTCTAGCAGTGTATGCTGAAGTAATGAAAGTCAGTTAATGCTCAAATGTAAGAATACCTTGACTAAATGTGCAGTTGTGACATAATTTTGCAGAAAATATATTGTTGACTGAAAAAAGTGTTTGCGGCAGTTGTATTTGTTGTTGCTATTTCTGTATAGAGAATGTATGTAAATGCAGTCCTGTTTAATGACAAGGGATATTTTAAATTCTGCCCAAGTCTGAATAAAAAGATTAAGTCTTGGTCAAAAATTACTTTTCCCTAGTCTTTGCCTATGGAAAGAACTTTACTGATAAAGTGCTTTTGGGAGGGGAGTGTGGAGATTTGTTAGTGAAAATGGCAAGAGACCTCTGTGTTGTCCAGCATTCGAAAGTTGCTCCCATCCCACTTCCTTCCTGCAGTGGCCTCCCACTTCTCTTACATTTTCTCTGTTGTGAGGTGTTAAGTCATGTGTATGGACACTGGAAATTTACAAAGAACTTTCCTTAAAATTGCTACATTACATTTTCAGGGAGTGAAGCATCTTGCTTTTAGCTTTGGTTTATGGGTGATATAAAAATTTCCATGGGGCAGAAAGGATAATGTTCCTGAGAATTTAAAGCACAGCAAGATGGTGACTTCCTAAAGTCACTCAGAGTCCAAAGAGTAGACTTTGAATTTCTGGTTCTTACGAGGTGACTGTTCCAGCTACTAAACAGTCAAGAAGTCTGCATTTAAAGTTTGTCTTCTAAGTTTCAGAAAAGCTTGTAGGTTAACATTTAAAACAACAATAAGTCATTTGTTTGCTTTCTTGCTAGCATTTTTTTGCTAAATTTGATTGTGTTTTTCTTTCTTTATTTTATTTAATTCATTTGCTTGTTATGGCAGCTGCTGCAAGCAGTTTGGACTTTCATTCACCTCACAAGAACCAAGCCATAGTGAGAAGGGAGCTGGTTCTTCCAAATGGAGCAGTTCCTGCTGCAACAGCCAACCCCCTCTCCCCCCCCCCCCCCCCAGGCTATAGGAAGTCACAGAGGAGGCTCCTGCAGGAGTCGCATCTGGTCCCCAAACCATGGCCTCCATGGCCTATCCAGCACCACCAGGACAAACCCACCCTAGATGATGCTCTATACGGCGAATCACACACCTCTCAAGCAGCCACAGAGGGAACACTCATAGCAAACACTGACTTGGCCAGGGCTGAACCTTGGAGCTCGCTTCCCTGTAGTGACAGAATAATCTGTGCACTTTGACATCAGTCCGGGTAGCCATCAGATCCATCTTCGGACAACTCACAAGGTCTAAAATATGTTGAAATGCCAACAGGATCAACCCCCACTCCCTAGGATCAGGATAGTGGTGACCGAGAAGTCTGCCTCCATATTGTCACTGCTCGCAGTGTGTTGCACCATGCGTGGCAACCACTCCCCAGCTTTCAAAGAAAGCCTTTGATAGTTACACCACACATGCATGGTCCCCTTCTCGCCCAAGGGTGCCATCTTACCTCAGTATGATGACATAGCTTAATCAAGCATAAAAAAGAAAACAACTCCATGAGGAGAAGGGAGGGATGTGAGGACTGATTCTTGCTATCCCTGGAGAATACCTGTTACAGTTGAGTAACTATGCTTTCTCCGGGAACAAGCAGGAAGTCAGTCCTCACAAGTGGGACTCCCCAGCTACAGACGACCAAAAAAAAACCTGTAAAAAACCACAGGCGATCACAAAACAGCGAGCCATGAATGACAGCAGAGAATGATGAATGATGAACAGCCTCAAGTCCTGAGATGCAACCCCCGCAGCAAGGATGGAATCACCTCTCTGGTAGCCTGGACATAAGGGCCAAAGAGAAAGAATTGTATTAATCCCCAAAGAGATGATGGAGCACTGCCTGGCTGAAGGTGCTGTCATACCGTGAGCTTTCCTCCAGGCATACCGTGAGCTGTGAAGGTATGGACCGAGGATAAGGTGGCAGCCCAGCATATGTCTTGCAGAAGCACCGAGCGCAGATGTGCCACTAAGGCTGCCATAGCACGCACAGTCGAGAGTATAGAGGGAGGCCTCCATGTGAGACATGTGAGGTCTAGGAAGGTGGGGAGAACCACCGTCTGGTTGAAATGAAATGTAGATACAACCTTTGGTAGAAACTTGGGATGGGTGCATAGGACCATCCTATTCCTGTGAAATCTAGTGTATGGCCTGTGAGCCACCAACACCTGAAGCTCACTGACTCACCAAGCAGAAGTGAGGGCGACAAAGACAACTTTCCAGGAAAGGAATTTGAGGTAAGTAGAAGCAAGCAGTTCAAAAGGAGGAGCCATGAGTTTCTCAAGAACCACATTCAGGTCCCATGCCACCAGGGATGACTAGACCGGGGGCCGCGAGAGAAGGAGACTCCTCATGAAGCAGCCCATAAGAGGGTGGACAGAGATGGATTGCCTGTCCATCAAATGGTGATGTGCAGCCAGGGCACCGAGGTGCACCCTAATGGAGTTGGACTTTAGGCCAACATGAGAAAGGTGCAATAGGTACTGTAGTATTCACTGCACAGGACAGGAAAAGGGGCGAAGGCCCTTGTCAGCGCACCATAGTGAAAACTGGCACCATTTAGATACATATGTCCGCCTGGTGGAAAGATGGAAGGGGATCAGTGCTACCCTTTTAGCAACCAGGCCATCAGTGCTACGGATCGGAGACTGGGGTGCAGGAGAGAGCCGTCCTGCGATATCAAATTCAGAGCATAGCCCAGAGGAATCGGGGCCACTCGAGAAAGTTGCAGCTGCAGTGGGAACCATGATTGCCAGGGTCAATGGGGAGCAATGAGGATCACCATGACCTGGTCTGACTGAATCTTAAGCAGGATTCATGGACTCCCTGCCCATGTCAAGAGGAATGCATCGGCCGCCTCCCAATCCCGGGTCAGTATTGAGAGCACAAGCAAGGCAATGGAGCATTGTTGGGACTGGAGAAGAGGGTCCCCCCCAATGTTGGAAAAGAGAGCAAGCTATGGTCGGATCCAGATGTCACTCGTACGGCTAAAGGACCCTGTTGAGGCTGTCCACCAGGACATTTTCATATCCCGGAAGGTAGGCTGCCCAAAGGAGCTTGTTGAGGTAGAACATCGCAACCTGGTTGTCCATTTGGATGAGGACCATCTGGTTTGACAGCCAGTTCTGAAACACTCGAAGGGCATTCATCACCACCCAAGCTTGAGGAAATTGATCTGGCCCTGGGATCAGAGACCATTGCAGTGGGTTTTCCATCCAAGCTTGGAGGCATCCATGGTATCCGTGGTATCTGTGGTAAGGATGCACTAGACCAGTAGGGCCTGGAGAGGCAGGCCTGCCAAGAGGCTCAGCAGGTGCAGCCACAAGGTGAGGGGATTCACAAGGGGCCTGGTGACCCGCACGCAGTCATCCAGGCGGCCCGTGGCCTGCGGCCATCGAGCACTGAGGGACCACTGTGCCTGCCACATCTGCAGGCGGGCATACGGAATCACATGAACTGCCAAGTCCATGTTCCCCAAGAGGTGCAGCATGAGACAGGCTGATGCAGTTGCACAATCCTGCACTTTGGTCACCAGGGATACTAACCGCTGAGTACTGTCCAGAGGGAGGAAGGCCCTGGCCTGGGTCATGTTAAGGAGTGACCCCATGAACTCAAGATGTTGCATGGGCTGCAGATGGGACTTGGAGTAATTGATGACGAATCCCTGTACTGGTAGTGGCACCCACCTACAAAGAAGCAGAGGAACTGACGTGCCAGAGTTGAATCAAGATGTGGGTATAAGCATCTTTTAGAAAAATAGCCAATCTCCCTGCTAGAGGTAGGGCAGCAACGTTCCAAGGGACAGCATTTTGAACTTCTCTCTGACCAGAAAGCGGTTGAGCTCCCACAGATCTAGGATGGGATGAAACCTTCCTGTCTTTTTGGGAACAAGGAAGTAGCGGGAGTAAAACCCCTTGCCCCAGAGATGTTGGGGGTCAGGCTCTAGCCCCCTGGTCTGCGAGGAGGGTCCCGAGCTCCTTCTGCAGGAGCTCTTGGTAAACAGAAGTCACAGGGTGGCTCCCCTGGAAAGAACAGAGGGGACGACTCCTCAAAGTGGAGAAGGTAACTCTCCCACACCACCTGCAGAACCCAGGCATCAGTGGTGATGCTGGGCCAGAGGTGGATGAGGTAAATGAGATGCCCCCCCATGTGCCCTGGATCTTGACCCTCAGATGGGAGAGGGGCTATGCCCAGGGAGTCAAAAGCACCCCCAAGGTTGGGGTAGGGGCACTGTCTCGGGCTTGGGAACCTTAGACATATGAGGACCATGACCCTGGCCCTTGGCCTGCTAACCCTGTTGGGGAGCTTGATAGGCCGAAAACTGTGGTAAGTTCCATAAGTCTTTTTCTTCTTTGGGTAGAAGGACTTTTTCTCCGAAACCTTCCACTGAAAAGGGTCAGTGGTCTTCCTGGAGAGCCTGGTTCTGGCCAGAATGAGACTCCAACTCTGCAGCCTTGTCCGTCATGGGCTTGCCAAAGAGATTGTCCCCTCAGCATGACACATCAATCAGTTTCTCCTAAACCCATTGCTCTAGGTCCAAGGACTGTAGCCAGGCCAGGCGGTGGGCACTAATGCCCATAGCAGCTACCCGAGCCATGGACTTAGGCTGCCCGAATCAAAAACTTGGGAGCAGTCCTTGACCAAAGACACCAGGGTCCGGAACCGCACCAGACGTTCTTCAGTCAGCCCAGCTGAGAACCCGGCAAGCTCCTTTGTCAGATCCCTCATGTACATGCCCATGTACAGCTGGTAAGCCTGGATGCATACCACAAGCATCGAGCCCTGGTAGATTTCCTACCAAACCCATTCATGCTGCAGGCCTCCCTGCCTGGGGGCACCGAGGAGTGCGTCTTCTGGCTTTTGATTTGACACATGGCCAACTCCACCACCATGGAGTTGTGTGGCAGCTGTGGCTTTTCAAACCCTGGGCCCTTGTGCACTTGATACTGGGAATTTAGCCGCTTGCTCACAATAGGCACCATCACCGGGGCTTTCCACATCATGAAGAGCAAGTGCTCTAGTATGAGCGGAACTGGCAATGTCAGTGCCTCACTCAGAGAGGAGTTGTGCAGGAGGATTTTGAGGTCCTTGGCACAAGGCTCATCCTCCAACTCAGTCACAAGGGACAGGGTCATGAACATCTCCTGCTTGAAGTCAAAGTGGGGAGAGATCCAATGGGACATCCTTATGCAGCTGGGTACTACCGGTAGGTGACTCATCCTCAGTATCCCACTCCGAGTCAGAGTTGGAGAGTGCCTCAAGGACTCAACAGGCATTGGCTCGATGCCCATAAGGAGGCATTGGCTCGATGCCCATAAGGAGGCATTGACAATCTCACACAAAATCCTCATACGCAGACTCCAATCAATTGGAATCAAAGACACTGTACTCCAATGGTTCAGATGCTATTTAACCAACAGACAGCAACGGATCCGCACCTTCACCGCAACCTCGCCCCCCTACCAGCAACATCAAGGAGTACCCCAGGGATCCACCCTATCAGCCATGCTGTTCAATATATATCTCCGTCCACTCTGCTCAGTCATACGCACCCACAACATCAACTTCCACATATACGCTGACGACATAATGCTCTACGCACCGATTACAACCACCAACCCAACAAATGACCAGCTATCAGCCTGCTTCACCGATGTGGCCAACTGGCTACAGGAAAACAACCTATCCATCAACATAAAGAAAACTGAAGCCCTTATAGTGACAAAAGAACCAGACTTCAAACCACCTACCCATCTCAACATGGGAACCACGCAAATTCAAATCCAGCCTCAAATAAGGTATCTAGGCGTTATCATTGATCAAGCTCTTACCTTTAAACATCAAATCAACAAGACCGCCGGGACGATATTCCACAAAGCTAAAACTGTACAACGCCTCCGACCCCTCCTAGAACCTCACGACTTCAGGACAGTAATGCAAGCTGTGACGCTCCCTCATCTGGACTTCTGCAACATAATCTACCATGGTCTTCCTGCCTCACAAACCAACCCCCTCCGAACTGCCTTAAATACTACAGCAAGGATTATTCAGAATGCGAAAAAATGGGATCACATCACCCCAATCCTAAGAGACCTCCACATCCTCCCACTTGAAGCAAGAATCAAGTACAAAGCTATCCTACTCACCCACAAGACTATCCACCAAACACGGAACACCTCACTCTACCCCCTACTGCCTCGCCCATCCCACAGCAGACCAACCAGACAATCCTTCAATAACTCCATTGTCGTCCCCCACAAAAGAACCAAATCCACACAACGGACCTGCAACAGAGCTTTCGAACTTTATGCTCCATCCCTCTGGAACTCTCTGCCAAACCACATCAGGAACAACGCTGACATCACATCATTCAAGAAACAGCTGAAAACAATCCTATTCTGCGAACATCTCTGAACAGAAAAACCACCCTATCCGCATGAACTAATACTTAGATACAGCAGAAGCGTACATGTTTATGTCCACCCCAAATCTATAAATGTTGCCCCCGGTGACGGCCCTACCCTGTAAAGTATTGCCCCCCCTTTTTGTTATATGTTACACCGCTTTGACCCGGTGAAAAGCGGTATATAAGAGGGGTTCCTCGATGTCCTATGATATATAGATAGGTTAGGTCCCTATGGTCTCGGGAGGGTGGGTGGGGTGGGGGGGGAGAGGGGGGAGGGAGGGGGTTAGGTAGGAAACTGACAATTTTTATTTGTATCATTGTTAACCCTCGGGCGGTGGACAAGATACAGCCCTGCCCGGGGTATGTCTGCTTATTATGCCTGTAAAATAGAAAACCGACACCGTTTGTGTAATTTTGTATTTTACTGTGTGGTTTCAATAAATAGATCCTTGAAGAAAAAAAAAAAGCGGTATATAAATGCAGTTAAATAAATAAATAAATAAATAAATTGAGGGAGACAGAGGAGCCTGATGCCCTGATTCAGAGGCACTCAGGGCAAAACCCGAGGCCTCGAAGGTGGAGAGGAGTGCCATGGCTCAGCTCGGAGTGCATGCTTCTCAAGCACTGGCTGGATACCGTCCAGGGGATGTCCTCATAGAGGAGGGCTCTGATGTCGGCACTGACAACCTGGAGTCACCAGGCATTGGTCTGTGCTGTGACTCTAGGAAAGTGCCAAGCTGAGTTCCAGGGCTACCAACCATCCTGGCCTCTAGGCCAGATGGCACCGCAGCCACCAGCTCAGGCACTGAAAAGGATCAGGCCTGGGTCCAGCTCACCCAAAGGGGAAGCACCAATGATGAACGGTTCATCTTCCCGCTAAAGCAGCTTCGGGGGGCCGCTCCCGGTCATCACCCTCAGCAACACGCCAGTGGCCTTACCCCTGACTCCAGCATCGGACCTCGACGTTGACTCAAGTGGAGTCCAAACCTTACTGGGGAGGTCCTCAGAGGACAATCAACGATCTGAGGCTCCGCGACCCCAGGGCTTGGAGCGAGTTCGGCCACACCACAACGAGTCATCAGACATGGCCCCCAAGAGCAGTGATTCCAGACTCGATGCTGGGGCTGAAACCGAGAACGTCTGGCCACAGATTGGTTCCCACTGCTTTTCATAACTCTTCCGACTCTTCCTCAACATCTGCAGGCAGAGAGGGCAGGTGGAGTAGTCATTATCAGCACCCAAGCATTGAAGGCAGAAGCTATGGTGGTGCATGATGGACATGATGCAAGTGCACCTGCCACACTGTCTGAAGTCACTAACCATAGACATAGCGGGAAGACAGCTCCTGCAAAGTCAGATTCAAATGTTCCAGTCAGTATGGGCACAGAAAATCCCGCAAACCAAGAAAAAGTGAGAAGGAAAAAATGGACTCAAGAAAAATGTGACACTGAGGCGAGAACGATCCCGGGTGAAGGGAAGGTGTTTGGAACACAAACCAGTAAAAAAGGAGCAAAGAAAAGCCAGATAAAAAGATAGAAAAAAAAAATATTTTTTTACCAAGTGAACAGACAGGAGATCTGCTGGGCTCTGCAGAAAAAAGAAGAGTGAGATAAGATGGCACCCTTGGGTGGGAAGGTGACCACGCAAGCGTGATGTAACTCCCAAAGGCTTTCTGTGAAAGCTGGGGAATGGTTGCCGTGCAGGCTCTGTCAGTGCCGACATCACCCATATGTGAGGACTGACTTCCTGCTTGTTCCCAGAGAACTGGACGGAAGCACCCATCCTATCCTTCTTCGCACCACAACAGACATGAAGTACTGGCCCTTGCCCCACTCAGCAGAGGGGACTGGTGTAACTGCCTGTAGACTGAGCAATCTTTCCAACATAATCTGAACAGCGACCCTCTTGGCCACAGAGCCAAAAGGGGAGCTATCAAAGGCATCCGTGATAGGTTCTCTGTATTCCAGAATATAGCCATGCTGTATGGTGTCTAGCAAACAGCAAACCTTGGAGACCTAGGCCTACTCCTCATAGAAAAGATATAATCTGCCACCCGCTGGTGGCACCCCAGAATGAGCCCTAACTGTCATTACACTGGTTGGGAGGAGGAACTTCGGGAGGAGGCAGGCTCCCGGGTTACACAAGTCCCATGAAGGACTGAGTCTGGGTCCGAAAACCTGAAGAAGCAAAGGTGGGCTTTCTGGGGTGATACCAATGGGGATCCTGGGAACTTCGAGGATCCAGGTATTGGAGATAGGATAATGGGCAGGAGCGGAGGAAAAGTACACGCCAACCATTTCTCAGACTCCTTGGGTCTATCCTCTGGGAGGCAGTGAGGTTTGGACTCACCCAAATCCTTGACCAGCTTCTCCAAGTCTTCCTCAAACAAAGGCTTCCCTTAAAGCAAATTGGAACCATTGAGGCTTGGAAGCAAAGTCTGCTGCTCAGTGGTGAAGTCTCAGCTAGCATCGAGTCATCGTTGAAAAGGTAATACCTTCAGCCGCCAAGCGGACTAAGGCAGACATAGCGTTCGACAGAAAGACTGCTGCCAATTCCAGGAGGATGGAGGTACTATCCAGAGGGAGCAGCAGAACCTACTGAAGAAGAGCTCAAGTTATCAAACCTGCACAAACTGCTAACTGGAAATCACAAACTGAATCTTCAGAAGAGCTTCCATCCTGCGATCCAAAAGGTCTCTTTTTTTTAAATTATTATTATTATGGCTGCACCACCCTCCAAAAGGATCATAGTCTGCTTTGTGACTGCCGGGTTAGGCACGTCCACCAGAGGCATGCTGAACCACATAGTGTAGTCCTCCTGTGGCAGGGCATAGAACCTCTTCATAACCCTGATCCCTTTCGGTGGGGAGTCGGGCAAGTCCCATTCTGAGTGGACCATATTCTGATAACCTCAGGAAGGCAAAGGCCCTAGTAGACTTCCTCATCCCCTGAAAGAGTGGGATATACCTGTGATGTCTGTTCTGCCATCAGAAGATCAGGCAACCACAAAGCAGAAGAAAACCTGAGTAATCAATGCTGCCAGTTCCTCCTTCCTGAACAGGCAGATAATACATGAATCGTCTTGAACCTCTGAAGGAAAAGATATGCTGTCCTCAAAATTGTTGTCTGCTCCAGAGGAGATGGAGCTGCTCTCCGGACCTCAGGCACATGAGAGATGGTCTGAACCTCTGGGCTCCAATCCTCTCTGAAATTTCCGAGGCAGCAGAGCCCGGACTGGGCTTTGACCACCCTGTGTCACAGGATCTCCTTCCAACTGAGCAAAGAGAACGAGAAAGAGGATCTCCTTCCAACTGAGCAGAGAGAACGAGAAAGAGAGAAATGACACAGGAATGCCTTGCCAGAATGACAAGCTTGCTGAAGAATGAAAAGGATTCTGAGGAGGACAATTGGGAGCTCCCTGTCAGCATGTGCCCCACCACCAATGGTGGGCAAACGTGCAGTCGGACCCCTAAGCGAAGGGGAGCAGCCTACGGAGCAAGAACTTGAGTCCAAAGCCTGGAGATTATTCTTCGCCATCATGTCCGCTGCTTCCTGGAGTGAAGACAACAAGGCCAGGGCAATTGTGTCCCCCTCTTGCGAGAGGGCAGATGGGTTCTCCAAGAGTGCATCAGAAGACTCATGCAGGAATTGCAGAAATTGCAGAAATTGGAACGCAGTGACGAAACTTTCCGTGTTTCTCAGATAAGGGGGCATTTCATAGAAGAAGACATGTATGTGCATCAATAATGTGTCTCATGTGTCATTAATTGCCTGGCTTCACAGGCTCAGGATGTGCAAATAAGGTGCACTGCAAAGCATGCTCTGGACATGCAGGCACTACTACCATGTCCTCTGGCCATGTGGGCACTACTACTGTGTGCTATAGCTGTATGCAGAGTTAAGGTGTGCACACAACTTGCACAGGGTAGGAAGGCATTTACTGAATGCACATAGCGCAGCTAATACATGCAGGCAGTATGAGAGAGGAAAAAAAATACACCACATTAACAGATGTCCGGAGTGACCCAAACCCAATAGACACATCACCCAGTGTATGAGGTCAGGTAGTCCCCTCCCAAAAAACAAGTCAAATAAGACAGAGACTGTTTTGGTACTCTCAACCCCCCCCCCCCTCCTCCAGAGAGCTCAAGGCAGGAAAGTCATGCCAGGCTCAGTGCTACTCCCCTGCTGCCAGGGCCTGCAGTCACATACCTCGATGAGGAGAAAGCCGGGGTGGGAGTGAAAGAGGAGGGAGGGGGCACTGAGATTGTGTGAGGCTTTTAAGAATCCTTTGCAAACTCTTCCAAACTTCCGGCTGCTCAACTGGCCCTTAGCAATATGAGGATAAGAAGCTGAACCAATTTCCCTCCTCTGTATGGCAATACCCAAAAGAGCACTGTTTGTTTTTTAATTGTATATTTATTTGGATTTTAAAATACATTACAAGTAACAACTTGCATTAGAAAAGGAACATTAGCTAAAGAAAAGTAAAACCATACCAATATGTAAAAAAAAACATTTAAAGGAATACGCCTAAGATAAGTCCCACAAGTCCACTATGAAATGGGGAAGGAGAGCTACACAAAAATGGAAAGGAATTTTACAGTCTAGAAATATTAGCTGTCTGAACATACAGCGATTCAATAACGAGCGTCAACAACACCAGGCCTAATCTATGTGCTAGAAGATACCTGCCTAGCTTTAAGAACGGAAAGTAATTCAGAAGGTTGGAAAAATACATAATTAACAGAATTAAGTTTCACTAAACATTTACAGGGAAATTTCAAAAAGAATAGTGCACCGAGCAGTACAATTCCTGGTTTCGAAAGAAGAAACTCCCTCCGACGTCTCTGAGTCTCTCTAGCAATATCGGGGAAAACCCTGACATTACAACCAAGGAAAGAAAATTATCTCTTCTTGAAAAACAATTTAAAAATCCATTCTCTATCCACAGATAGTGCACAGGTAACCATAAGAGTCGCAGGAACTACGGATTCAGACTGTGAATTTTCCAAATAAGCCAAAACATTTAAAGCATCTAACAATAGAGATCCTTCTGAAGTCTGCTTTTTCCCCAAAGGTAAATAGTATACTCGTGAAACAGGAGGAACAGCTTCCTTCAGAACTTGCAACACTTCAGTCAAATACCTTTGAAACATCTCTTTAGGAGAACAAACAGAAGATTTAGGAAAATTAATAAACCTTAAGTTGGTTGCTCTCGAGAGATTTTCAAGTGTCTCCAACTTAAATCGTAAAGAGGTAAAGTCTTTCATAATTGAAGTATTCTGCTCCTTCCATCTGAGTCAAATTTATAGATAACTGAACTTTTAACTCATCAATTTCAGCTTGCTGAGTAAGTGACTTATTAACACAGTCCTGAAGTTGAGCCTGAAATATTTGAGTTTGGATCAAAACTACAGAAGTCAATTGAGTAATAGCATCCCATAAGGACTCCAAGGTAATTTTATCTGGTCTAACAAAGAAGCCGATGGCAAAGACACCGAAGAAACAACAGGTGAAGACAAGCCCAAGGTAGGCAGAGCACTCACAGCCTGGGCAGATACCTCAGTCCCTCCTATCGGCATCCCAGAAGTCGCCATCACAACAGGAAACGACGTAGAAGTCTTGGCTCCTACTGTTGGAACGCTCCTGCGATCGCTGGAGTTCACACCGCCTTCCGACGTAACACCAGCAGCATCCAACTGCAACTGAGACGCCAATACTGAGGGTCGAGGAGGGAGACGCTCCTCCAGGGAAAGTGATAGATTCTTTATTATTTTTATTTATTTAACAAACATTTTTATACCGCACTTTCCGAGTGATCAAGTGCGGTATACAAGTAACAAGGTTCTGAAAAGTACAATAACATGGTCTTATTCAATTACATGGAACAACATAACTTTCTTTGAAAGCTGGGGAAATGCTCCGCACGGGGTCTACGTCGGCGCCGACGTCACCCATATGTGAGGACTGACTTCCTGCTTGGTCCTGGAGAAAAGCTTGTTTAGTTATCTATTCCTCTTGACAGTGTATCAATTAAAACTGTAAGACGTGTTTCAACTCCGTGATATGGGCGGAAACCGTATTGGTGTTTGTCAAGGGGGGCCAATGCATCTATGAAATCCTGGAGTTGAATCTGGACTACTTTTTCTGTTAGTTTGGCTAAAAAAGGTATGCTTGAAATCAATGTTCCCTCTAATTTTCTGTAGGCTATGTGCGCATAAAATATCAGCTGTGCAGCTCTTGAAGGAAGGTTAAATTTTTGTGCGCCACATAACGACACTCGGAGTTATATACTTTAAAATTTGACTACACGTCAGAATACAGTATGTACACCACATTGATTGCACTAGAAAATATTGTAGAACTTGTGAAAACCATAAATACACAACAACTTTTCAATTTTAAGAACGTCTGTGTTGTTTTCTATCAGAATCAGAACCGTAATTTTTGTGCGCTCTGTTGTAAAGTATGTGCGCTCACTGGGCGAGGTGTACACACGCACAGCTTAGAGGGAACAGTGCTTGAAATTGGTCTGTATGATTTAGGTGATGTTTTGTCAAGATTGTTATTTTTTAACATTGGGCATATTTGGGCATGTTTGAGTGAGGGTGGAAGGTACCCATTTTTGAGTGATAGGTTGATTATGGGGAGAATGAAATTTGTCAGTTCAGGAACTGTTGTTTTTAGCCAGAGGACAGGGCAAAGGTCTAGGTAGGAGGTAGTGGTGTTTAGCTTGGCGATTATATTCTTGAGGGTGTCTTTTGAGGTACTGTGGAAGTTAGTCCATGTATTGAGTTGGTTTGTCAGTGCTCTCTCTTGTATCAATGTTGGAGGAGAATGGGGCTTTACTTTATTCATATAGTAATGAGCTAGGGTTTGAGGGGATATCTCGTAATCCAATGAATCTGAGTTATAGTTTTTATTTGTCAGGTTTTGTACTATGCTAAAGAGCTCTCTAGGTTGATTTTAAAATGTTTTTAAAATGTTGGAGTAGTGGTCTTTCTTTGCGTTATCCAAGTTCAACTTATATTTGTTAAGGATGTTTACATAGCTTAGCTGGTTCATCATGGTTTTTGAACAACACCTCTGAAGATGACGCCGGGTCCACCGACCTCAGCATCGACACGACCAGAGCCACACCGGAGTTCAACGCTGCAGCAGCATCCCGCACAAAAAGGTCCATCGGCCCCGAAATCAGTGTCATCGGGGTGCTCGCAGGTGCTTTACTCGGCTTAACCTTCGCCTTCCTTTTCCCCATAAGGAACGCGAGACGCACTGGTTTTAAGGATGACTCGAGTGGAGCCTCCAGTATTGCGCTCCAGTGAGAAAGTCACTCCTAAGGTTGAAATTGCTCCCTCAACACTGCTACCTATATGGATAGCAGTGCTGAATATATACGTTAAAGTTAAAGAGCAGTGCCAGCATTTAACGTAAGCCAATGACCATGTCAGTATTGATTCTAATGACTGACTATCAAGAGACCCAAGTCGGCTGAGATTTGACAAACTCACCTGCATCAGAGATAGTACATCAAGGATATAGCTCCCCAAACATTAAGCTGGCCTAATGCTTTAACAAATGAAAGTAGTAAAATAAGATAATATTTAGCTTTCATTGCCAATAACCAGATAGCGGGATTAATTCCCTATAATGGGGCTTCTTGCGTGGATACTTCGGAGTGATGTCATGCATAAAGGCTTCCACACTGGACCTTTCTCCTCACAAAACTCAAGAAAGCCTGTGCTGGTCTTCCCACACTGGTACCTGCCTCTTTCCCCTGAATTCATACTCTAACTGGAAAATAAGACCCCTGATGCAGGTAAGTTTGCCAAAACTCAGCTGAGTCGGGTCTTTTGACACAGTCATTGGACTAAATACTGGAATGGAGTTATATGTTTTGTGGCATTTGTCTATCTCCATTTCCTGTTTTTTGGGGGTTTTTTGTTTACCAGAGGTAGGCCTTGAGAGATATCATAATTACACTTACCTGGTAATTGTAGTTCCTTGAGAGACGACAGTTCAGTCCTCTACCTCTGGGTTGTCAATCTCCTCCTGCAGCTTGGAGACTGGTATGTCAGAATGATGACATCACTGGATATAGCCTGCTGCACTCCTCCTTCAATCCCAGTGTGAACTATTAACAAAGCAGACTCACAGGAGCAACAAATAAGTAGCCAACTATAAACAGTGAAACAGAACTAGTACTAAACTCCCAATCAGCCACCCCCTCCGGCCAGGCTTCCTTCCACCCTGCCTCGCCAGAAAGAAAGTGAACACCCCAGCAAAGCGAAGTAATCTGGACTCACCTGTAACTCTCATAGGTCCGTCAATGTAGCTGGAATCTCCTAGAAACAGTCGGGTGGGAAGGAGGACTGAACTGTCGCCTCTCAAGGAACTACAATTACCAGGTAAGTGTAATTATGATTTCCTTATCGTTCCTCCAGTTCAGTCCTCTACCTCTGGGATGTACCAGAGCAGTTATCATTGGGAGGGACCTTTCCAGCCAGCGGACAGAACCGCCGATCCAAAACGAGCATCTGCAACGGCTGCGACGTCCAGCCGGTAATGCCTGCTGAAAGTATGTAGCGACGACCAAGTCGCCACCCTGCAAATGTCTCCCGGCGGAACCAAGCTGTGCTCCGCCCAAGAACACGCCTGCGCTCTGGTGGAATGCGCCCGTAACCCGTCGGGCACCACCCGACCCTGAAGCAAATAAGCAGAGGCAATCGCTTCCTTGACCCACCTAGCGATGGAAGCCTTCGCCGCTGCCTCACCTTTGCACACTCCACCGAACAGAACAAACAACCGATCTGACTTACGGAAGGACTCTGTTACCCGCAAATATTGACGCAAAGTTCTCTTCACGTCCAACAGACGAAGGCTGCGATCCGAAGCGCTGCCCTCCAGAGGCCCAAAGACGGGCAAACATACCGCCTGATTCAAATGAAAGGGGGAGACCACCTTAGGCAAAAAGGACGGAACTGGGCGCAGCACTACTTTCTCCCTAGAAAAAGATAGGAATGGTTCCCGGCACGACTAGGCTTGCAATTCGGAAATCCTCCGAGCCGAACAAATTGCCACCAAGAACACTGTCTTTAACGTCAAATCCTTAAGGGAGGCATGGCGCAAAGGCTCAAAGGGTGACTTGACCAATGCCGCGAGAACGAGATTGAGATCCCACGGCGGAACGCACACCCGACGCGCCGGCCGTAATCTAGCGACTGCCTTCAGGAAGTGACCCACATCCGGGTGAGTCCCCAAGGGTACCCCATTGATCTTACCACGATAACAGGCCAGGGCCGCTAACTGGACTCGCAAAGAACTGGCTGCAAAACCTTTATCAAACCGTCTTGCAGATACTCCAAGACCACCAGAATGGACACAGTAAGTGCACGGAGATGACGACGAGAACACCAATCCTCAAAGACATGCCAGACCCGCACATACGCCAGGGACATCGACGGCTTACGTGCCCTAAGCAACGTTGCAACGACCGCCGATGAATAACCTCTCTTTCTCAGCCTAGCCCTCTCAATGGCCATACCGTAAGCGAGAACCGATCCACCAGAGGCATGAACAGCGGACCCTGCCGCAACAGATCCACGTGCTCCAAGAGGCGCACGAGATCCGCATACCAAGGGCGCCGCGGCCAGTCGGGAGCCACCAACAGAACCTTCCCCCTGTGCGCCCCGATCCGCTGAACCATCCTGCCGATCAACGCCCAAGGTGGGAAGACATACAGAAGGCCGGCTGGCCACGGACGCAACAGCGCATCTATGCCCTCGGACATCCGTTCGTGCCTTCTGCTGAAGAACCGCGCGACCTTTGCCGAGCGGAAGGATGCCATGAGATCCATCACCGGAGTACCCCAACGATCTACGATCTGATCGAAAACGTCTGGATGCAACTCCCACTCCCCTGCATCCACCTGAACTCTGCTGAGGAAGTCTGCGGTGACATTGTCCTTCCCGGCAATGTGCGCTGCCGAGAGCGCTGGGAACCGCGACTCCACCCGGGCAAACAACTCGTCCGCTTCCAACTCCATGGCGGCACTCCCCGTGCCCCCCTGGCGGTTGATGTACGTTACCGTCGCCGAGTTGTCGGAGAGCACCCTTACGGGTCTCCCGCGAAACACGTCCTCGAACGCCCGAAGGGCAAGGAATACAGCCCTCAGTTCCAGACGGTTGATCGACCAAGACACCTCTAGCGGAGACCAAAGTCCCTGCGCAAACTGGTTCTCGCAGTGGATTCCCCAGCCGGATAGACTGGCATCCATCAGCAACGGAACCCACTCCGGCTGTTCCAGCGGCATGCCCGCTGCCAGTGACGACCGGAGTAACCACCAGTGAAGCGAGCGCCTGGCTGCGATCGGGTAAGGAAGCCGCGTGCTCAAAGAATCGGCCTGATGCGACCAGCGGCGAAGAAGGGCCCGTTGGAGAGGCCTCATATGGACCTTGGCCCACGGTACCGCCTCCAGGGTCGCCGCCATCGTACCCAGGACTCGGAGATAATCCCACGCCGACGGTGCCGAAACCGCCCGAAACTGCCTGACTAGGGACCTCAAGCCCTCGGCCCGCCGGTGCAGCAGAAACACCTGCCCTTTGCTGGTGTCGAACCGGACCCCGAGGTACTCGAGAACCTGGGTGGGCTTCAACTGACTTTTGGCCGGGTTGACCACCCAACCGAGACTCTGTAAAAAGTGCACTACCTTGTCCGTCACCCGGCAACTCTCCTCCTCGGACTTGGCACGTATCAACCAATCGTCGAGATAAGGATGAACGAGAATGCCTTCCTTGCGCAACGCTGCCGCCACCACCACCATGATCTTGGTGAAGGTGCGCGGCGCCGTGGCCAACCCGAAAGGCAAGGCCTGAAACTGATAATGCCCCCAAGGAAGAGCGAACCGTAGGAATTTCTGATGCGCCAAACGGATGGGAACGTGCAAATACGCTTCCATAAGATCCAGAGACGTTAAGAACTCCCCGCGACGCACCGTCACAATAACCGACCGCAGGGTCTCCATCCGGAAGTGCGGCACCCGTAAGCACCTGTTCACGGCCTTCAGATCGAGAATGGGCCGAAATGTGCCGCCCTTCTTTGGCACAACAAAATAAATCGAGTACCGACCCAAGCCGTAATCGGCTTTGGGAACCTCCACCACGTCCCCCAACTGAAGAAGCCGATCCAAGGTTCCGCGGATCGCCACCGTCTTCCTTGGACCCCTGCAAGGGGACATGACAAAGGAATCCCGCATGGGTTTGGAAAACTCCAGTGCATAGCCGTGCTGAATAATCTCGAGCACCCACTGGTCGGAAGTGATTTGGGTCCAAGCGGAAAGAAACTCCCGAAGTCGCCCGCCGATGGCAGGCCCCTCCGCCGGGACCCGCCTCGCTTCATTGCGACTTACGGGAAGCGGTAGACGGGTTGGAGGCAAAACCTCTAGTCGCTCCACGAAACCCGCGAAATCCCTGGGCCCGAGACGAATACTGGCCCCTCTGGAAACCACCGAACTGTGGAGAACGAAATCTCCGGAAATCACGAGACTGACCCCGAAAGCCCTGGCTGGACTTGCCGGACTTCGGCTTATCCTCCGGGAGGCGACCCGCCTTGGACTCCCCCAGGTCCTTCACTAACTTCTCCAAATCTTCTCCAAACAGCAAACCCCCCTTAAAGGGGAGCTTGCTAAGGCGGGACTTGGAAGGTCCGTCCACCGCCCAATTCCGCAACCATAAGGAACGCCTGGCGGCCACCACAGACACTGTGCTATTAGCCAGCGCCCTGATCAAATCGTAATGCACATCCGCCAAGTAAGCCGTCCCGGACTCTAGGCGATCCAGCTCCTTCAGTTCCTCGAGTTCCAAATGGGGGGACAGACGCAGGCGCTGTGCCCATCTCAGGGATGCTCGGGCCACCCATGCCCCACAGATGGACGCCTGCAGAGACATAGAATCTGTCTCAAAAGCCTGCTTGAGCAGGCCATCCACTTTACGGTCCTGGGCATCCTTCAAGGCCGCACTGCCCTCCTCCGGAATGGTGGTCTTTTTTGTAACCGCAGAAACCACTGCGTCCACCTGCGGAGCCCGGAACCTCTCCTTATCCTTATCAGCCAAAGGGTACAATCTATTCAAGGTCCGTAAGCCCTGCAGACCAGCTTCCGGCTTATCCCACTCATCTTGAATCATCCTGTCCACTACCTTGTGCACTGGAAACACCACCTGCGTCTGACGCTCTGCCCGGATAACTGGATCTTCCACATCATCCTCCACGGCTACCTGCGTAGCCAGATTCAACATCTGCAAGGTCTCCGAGATCAAGGCCGCTAACTCCTCTCTGCAGAAGACCCTAACTATCTTAGCCTGATCCTCGGGTTCAGGAATCTCCCCTTCTTCGAGATCCTGGGTACCTTCCTCCTGGTCCCATTCAGGCGCTGAGGCCTCAGGCCAGTCGCCCTCCGACAGCGCAGGGTCCCTCGCTCTTGCACGCTTAGGTGGCGGAGGCCCCTCAGCCAACATCTCAGTCCCCTCCAGCTGCGGAACCGGAGAGACCAGGGACCCGGTGCCCGCTGCTGCACCCTGCTGTCTGAGGCAGAAAGCTGATGCATCAGCAGAACAAACTCTGGACTAAACTCTCCAAGAGACAGCGCCGGGACCGGAAGGGAGACGCCGGAGGGTCCCGCCAGCTCTTCTAACGGCCCTCCTTGCGCTAAAGGCCGAGGGGACGCAGCCCGCCCCCCCGCGAGCATCCCCTGCGCCTCCGTGGACTCCTGCAATTCCATTTGCTGCTCCACTGCAGATGAGAGCGTCGCACAGCCCCGGCAAACCCCAGTATCAGCCACCGTGCCTCTCCTAGTGCCACAGACAATACACTGAGGTCTGGCAGCCATATAGCCTGCAGCCTTCCCTACTCCCACCGCTGGGATCAACCGCAGCACTCTGGAGTAGAAGAGGTATAGATTCCTAAGTGTTTGTCCTTTTTTTTTTTTTTTAAACACACTGCCCCTTAGAAAGATAACCCCTTCAGCTCACCCCCCTCCCCCCTTGTAGGAGGGCTGAAAAGGAGGAATAATCCACGAGCAAGGGAAGCTCCCAGAAAAAAAATGCAATAAGCAAAATGAAACAAAAAACACGAAGCAAAAGAGAAGATAATTAAAAGAAATTAAAAGAAAAGTAACAGAAATCGGGCCCTCGAGATGCTCTGCACCGAAACGGCAGGCTCCCTGCTAGCACGCGGCTCACCGCGGAGCCGAAAATGGCCGCCGCGAAATCGCCGAAGCGGCAAAAAGGGCGCCAAAAAAAGGCTATCTCTGTAGGAAAAACAGACCGACGCCGGCGGAGGACTTACCGGCGCGGTCTGTTGCTGTTTGGGGAAAAACGGAGCTGCTGAAGGCTGCCAGCACCGGCTCCAACTGCCTCGCTGAACTCCCATGCAGTCAGGGAAGCCGCGGTAAGGCAGGCTGCCGGCCAAAAGTTGCCACTGTCACAAAGAGGGGCTCTCCCCCGAAGAGTCCTGGGGGAGAGACCTCTGGGCACCGAAGGGGGGGAAAGCTCGAAAGCCCTGAGCCAGAACCCCCGAAAAACACCCCACAGGCACAGGTAGGGAGCAAGGGAGCCAGAGCACAGATTTAAAGCAGCACTGCACTCTCCTTTTTTTTTTTTTTTTTTAAAGAGGTATTACACTAAACCCAATTCTTCCACACTTAGCTGCTACTACAGTAAAGGCTCCTTATCCATCCCTCCAGAGAGCCCTCTAAAAGTCTCGTCAAGTCCTCCTGCTGCATGGAGACTGGTAACACTGGGATTGAAGGAGGAGTGCAGCAGGCTATATCCAGTGATGTCATCATTCTGACATACCAGTCTCCAAGCTGCAGGAGGAGATTGACAATCCAGAGGTAGAGGACTGAACTGGAGGAACGATAAGGAACTACCCTTACAAGTTCTGTAATTTTATACCAAAAATGGGAAAAATGGGGCAGTGGCATAGCCAGAACTAAATTTTTAGCGGGCCCAAGGTTAACATGGGTGGGAACTAGGCATACAGGTCAAGTTGTGCTACTCTTATCAACATATGACTTAAAGTGCACCTAGGTAGAAAGCATCAGCTGTCCTGAATTGTGGTCAACACTTTCATAAATATTTGAAAAAATTGAACTGAAATATTTTAAACCACACACATACATATGGAACAATTCAAATATTTAACGACACTTCCAGAGGCAGTATCACATAACTTAATTTAAACGTACATCACATCCTGCAAAATTTTCTCTAAAACCCTATCTGATGTTATAGCAAATTACTATAATTTAGCATATATCTTTCAACTTTCTTCTATTATACATGGTTTATTAATCTATATATTAAAGGGGGTAAATGTCTTTGAAGTCTTCCTTTCTTGCTATATTTATTGTACTTTATAAAATAAATAGGAATTATGTAGAAAGAAAAGAACACATGACAGACATCAAATCCAAGCTATTCATTTATAAGTCTCCTTTCCAGAACACTGAAGATGGAGAATCTGACAGTAATTACAATAAAACAACAATAATCATAAACACATAAGTGCTAAGCTTGTTCATACCAATGGTCCATCAAGCCCAGCATCCTTTCCTTATCAGTTGCCATTCTGAGTCAATGCCTAATGGGGAAGCCTATTCTAAGCTAATCCCCAGAAGTAAGAGATGGCAATTCCCAAGCCTACAATACCTAGTCAGTGCCACTTTAAGCAGCTTAACTCATAGTAATCTTAGGTACCAGCATGGTTTATTTTTCAGCACTTTAGCATGCTTGAGGAGAGATATGGTAGAATAATCAACTCCATCTCTGTCTCTCCAATTGATGGGTTGCATGTTTCTTATACATATGGTTCCTAATCAGGGAGGCGGGCATCTAGTCTCTCTGCAGCAAATACAGATCTTCTGCTTGTAGAAATGCATCACATTATAACAGCACTAATTCCAAGGAGTCAAATAGCACCTTTGAAATGGCAGCACTGCAAATAATACACTTGGTCCTAGAACCCCAATAAAAGATACACTTCCAACTGTAAAAACAGAACAAACCAAATTTTTATAGAACAGATCTCTACACTAAAACTATATGCTAGCAAAAATAATATACCTCTCACACATACAAGAACACAGACCCACCCTTACCTAAAACAAATTAGCAACAGAAACAACAGACAAAAAATGTTTTGTGGAAACCTTTATAAATCAAATTGTGCAGTAGAATAATGAAGAATATGCATCTTCTCCTGTACTGAGCAAAATAAACTGTAAATATTGCATATTCTCAAAGCTGGAATATTACAATCAAAAAAACATTTTAAAGAGGGGGAAGTGACGTCATTAGAGAAGATAGTGGATTAGATACATGGCTCTACAGCCTCAAAGCGTATTTAATGTTGTAATGCTGACAAATTGGATGACTACTGAGTGGCACATCGAGTGCTACTACCACAGAGCACGCGTCAACAATATGACACAAAAGAAAAGATCAGTCAGCTTTAAGATCTTCTTTTATACAAATGCGAGCAACTCGGATTCCGAGGAAGAAGACCAGATCTTCCCCAGAGAGTTTCGCCACTGGTTCCAGGACCTCAGAACAGACTTGACTTCAGTTCGGAAAGATATTGCAAGTTTGGGGGCGGAACTCAGAGAGGAAATCGTCCACATTGGCCAACGAATGGAAGACTTGGAGACTTGCCTAGAGGAGCGAAGTGATAGTTATGTCAGAGATGGAGAAGCAAGTGGTGCACCTGGAGCAGGTCAATCTTGAGCTTTTGGATAAGTTTGAAGATTTGGAGAACTGCTCGAGATGGAACAATCTCTGATTCAGGGGAATCCCTGAGGAAATGGCCTATAGGAACCACACAGAGGTGGTCTCTAGCATTGTGTGGTTGCTCCTACAGCCCAACATGGAAGTGTCTCTGGCCAGTAGGCTGTTCCTGAACTGTGGGCATACACAATGGAGTAGGTAAGGGAACCCACCAATAAGGGCAAATAGATAGATAAATATGTGGAGAGAAACAGACAGACAGATAGAACTCACAGTTAAGCAGCAAATTCAGCAAAAATCACCTTTTGGGAGAGCTCTGGAGAGCACTCCTCTTCTCAAGGAACAGAAAGGCAATCTGAGCA
Organism: Ichthyophis bannanicus; assembly: GCA_033557465.1. NCBI lineage: Eukaryota > Metazoa > Chordata > Amphibia > Gymnophiona > Ichthyophiidae > Ichthyophis > Ichthyophis bannanicus. The sequence goes on along the minus strand of CM066031.1, from coordinate 264,070,244 downwards.
AGTCCACATGCAGAACAGGAAATGGAGGTCTACAAAAATACCTCAGCAGGGGGGGAGGGGTAGTTAGTCAGGTAGACTAAGAGAAAGATAGTTTAAAACTCTACAGCAATGGAGTAGGTAAGGGAACCCACCAATAAGGGCAAATAGATAGATAAATATTTGGAGACAAACAGACAGACAGATAGAACTCACAGTTAAGCAGCAAATTCAGCAAAAATCACCTTTTGGGAGAGCTCTGGAGAGGTTAGGTCATACTTGCCATTCCACCTACCACTGCCCAATAAGGGCCCAGAAGAGTAAATTGATTGCTTTCTGAACAGGCCCCTCCAATCGAACAGCCGGACATGCTCACTCCCCTAAGATTTGAGAAACAAAGAGATGTTTGTGAAGGGCGAGTCCTGGATTGAATTGGAGGGACTCAAGGAAAGACAATTAGCAGGTAAAGCTTAATTTCACCTTCCTTATTGCCCCTCCAGTCCAGTCCAGCCCAGATGTGTGGGAGGTTCCAGAGCAGTACTTAAACATGGGAGGGACCCATGAGTCTGGTTTGAAGCACACTGGTCCCGAACCACGTGTCTTTGGAAGCTTGCACATCCAGACGGTAATGACATGTGAAAGTATGCAATGATGACCATGTTGCCACTCTGCAAATATCGATTGGCGAATCCAGACTGGAATCTGCCCAGGAAGCCACTTGTGACCTAGTCAAATGCACCCTCAACCCTTCTGGAATAGGTTTATGCTTCAACAATTAGGCGGAGGTAATGGTCTCTTTCACCCAGCAGGCCACTGAGGTCTTGGAAGCCGCCTCACCTTTGCACGGACCTCTAAAACAAGACAAACAAATGATCAGTCTTTTGAAAAGACTGTCTGCTTGAGATAGCATCGCAAGACTCTACGTAAATCCATCAAATGCAGTTGTTGATCTCTCAAAGGATCCATCGAGAGGGAAAAAAAAAGGAGAGTCACCATCTGGTTCAGATGAAACTTTGAAACCACCTTGGGCAAAAAGGACAGAACCGGTCGCAAAACTCCTTTCTCCTTGGACATAAATAAGAAAGGTTCTCTGCAAGACAGAGTTTGAAGCTTCAAGATCCTCCAAGCTGAACAAATGGCAACTAAAAAGACCACATTAAGAGTAAGATCCTTCAGAGAAGCCTGAGCCAGAGGCTCAAACATTGCATCCGTCAGTGAAGAAAGGACCAGGTTGAGATCCCACAGAGGAATCATGGCTCACACGGGTGGATAAATTTGCTTCACTATCCTCAGAAAACAGACCACATCCAGATGCGCTGCTATAGAGAGGCCTTGTACTTGGCACCAGTAAGATGCGAGAGCCACCACTTGGATGAGCAAAGTTCAAAGCTAAACCCTTGTTCAGCCCCACCTAGAAAAAAGCCAGAATATCGGAAAGCAAGGATGAAAATGCTGAAGGCCATTGTCCTCACACCAGCTTTCAAACACTCACCAGATTCTGATATAGGATAAAGAAGTAGAGCATTTACGGGCTTTCAACAAAGTGGCCACCATCGACTCTGAATAGCCCCTGCGCCTCAGCCTTGACCCTTTCAAGAGCCAAGCCATAAGCGAGAATTGATCTACCTGTGGCATGAGAATGGGTTCCTGCGCAGGCAGATTGACCTTGCTCGAGAGGCACCAGGGGTGTGTTATCAGCAACCGGAGAAGATCGGCATACTACTGTCTGTGGGGCCAATCTGGAGCAATGAGGATCATCACCTGACCATGGTGGGCTTCTATGCACTGAAGCAAATGACCTATGAGAGACCATGGAGGAAACACATACAGCAGACCCTCTGTTGGCCAGCTTTGCACCAGAGCATCGAACCCTTCTGATATGCATTCCCTGCGACTGCTGGAACACTGGGTCCTTTGACATTCGAGGCGGAAGCCATCAGATCTATGATTGGTTCACCCCAATGGAGTGTTATATCATGAAACACTGCTGCATTCAACTCTCATTCTCCTGGATCCAACCGGTGCTGGCTGAGAAAATTTGCTTGCACGTTTTCTCTTTCTGCTATGTGAGCCGCTGAGAGAGCTGATAGATTCTCCTCTGCCCATAACAGCAAGGATGAATTTCCTCCGCCAGTGTTGCACTGCCCATGCTCCTTTGGCGATCGATGTATGCTACTGTAGTCGCAGTGTCGGAGAAGACTCATACCACTCGCTTGTAAATCAGAAGATGGAAAAACTTGAGTGCTAGAAAAACTGCCCTCATCTCCAATCAGTTGATGGACCATGTCCTTTCCTCCTGTGTCACCTGGGACTCGCAATGTGCTCTCCACTCTGTGAGGCTGGCATCAGTTATCACAAGAATCCAATCCAGTGGCCCAGCAGCATTCCCACTGCTAGGTGCTCTGGCTGTAGCCACCAGTGGAGCCGCATCCTCATGTCCAGAGGGCAGACCAACTTCCATGGTAATGGTTAGTGATGAGGAGACCATCGAGACAGAAATGCTTGTTGCAGAGGTCTCATGTGCGTCTGAGCCCACGGCACCAACTCCAAGGCTTCCTCTACAGATTCTACCAGCTGGTTATAGTCCATCTTAGCAATGCTCTCTAAACCCTCCACAACAACTTCATCTCCCCCTACACTCATATCCCCTTCCCCTTAACTTCTCCCTGATTACTTCTGTGACAAAGTCTTATCTCTCAGGTCTACTTTTGGAAACTGCTCTCCCCCTGTGTGGTTTCTTCATTCTTATTCGCTTACTCTCCAGAAGTTGACTAATCTCTCTGATAACCATCCCTCCTCTATCTCTTTTTTATCCCATACTTGATAATCCTTTGCCCAGGTCTCATCTGCTTAAGTCATCAAAGTTATTGCTTCCTCTCACAAGACCACTTCCGCCACTGATCCTATTCCATCATCATGGCTTACCACCCCCTCCCTTGTTCTACTCCCAATGATTCTGTCCTCTGGTATCTTCCCAGACTCTGGGAAACATGCTGTAGTTCACCCCATCTTGAAGAATTTGTCCCTTGACCTTTCTCTTCCTGCATGCTACCGCCCAGTTTCTACCCTTCCCTTTCTCTCTAAGCTGCATGAGAAGCTGGTCTTCACACAACTCTCCTTACACTTACTGTAGATTTTACTCACGCTCTTTACCCTTGTCAACTGGGTTTTCGTCCAGGGCATAGTACTAACACCATTCTTCTTTCTTTCCTTAGCGAACTTCACCAATCCCATGATCAGGGTGATATTTCAGTGGCAGTCTTTCTTGATCTTTCTTTGGCTTTTGATCTTGTCGATCATACTACTCTCCTCTCACGTTGTCACGACTTTGGTCTTCGTGGCACGATTCTTCATTGGTTTCGCTCCTTCCTCATTCAACAGTCATTCTCAGTCTTCACGAGTAACTCCTCCTCTTCCTCCCTACTTCTTTGTGGTATCCCCCAGGGTTCAGGCCTCCCTCCTGTTTATCATTTTCCTGACCATTCTGATTCAACAACGTGATATTTCTGCCCACTATTACACTAACAACATCATACTGCTTCATTATACCAACCTGGTCACTCCTGATCTCACTCCCTCAGTGCCTGCTTATCCAGTATTTCAGCTTGGTTATCTAACAACTTCCTTCACCTCAACCCCAGCAAGTCTGCTGCTCTATGGTTCACCTTTGGTAGTCCTTCTCCTACACTGGCCCCTTCTCTCCCTAGTTTGTAACTCCTTCTGGTATTTAGGAGTCCCACTGGACTCCACCTCATCTTTTCATACTCACATTTCTTCGCTAGTCTGTCGCTGTTTTCTCACTCTGTCAGATCTGTGCCGTTCGTCCTTTCCTTTCTGTCTCATCCCTGACCGATACTGCAATATTGTTTATCTCAGGTTTCCCTAGTACGAACTCCACCGTCTTCAGCTTATCCAAAATACTGCAGTCCGTATTCTTGTCTACACATCCTGCTTCGAACATGTCACTCTCCTCCTGATCCATTATCAATGGCTTTCTGTAAAATTTCACCTTCAACATAAACTGCTTACACTGATTCACCATGTACTGTACTCTGGTTTCCCTTGCTACCTATCTGTTCCTTGCTCTTACATTCAAAAAATGTACTCTCCACACTCCCAGACCCCAAAAACTATTATTTTCATACATCACTTATCATGAACTTAATCCCGACTACAAACAAACAAAGAAGAAACACAGTAGTGCATGGATAAACAGAGTAAACCATGGGTAGGACAAAAAGCCTCAGGTGACTTAACATCCCACTATGTGGCTACTCAAAGCCATAGGGGAACAAGCAGCTCCACATCATAGGCTTAAAAAACTCCTCCCATTACAACCAACAAATTCAGAAATGTTTTTATTACAAAATATTTAAAAACTTCCAAAAGATATCTACAGCAGCAGGTACCCCAAGGCACCCTGATGGTAACAACCACTCAAATGATAGTATAACACCAATTATATAAGCAGGAGCTATTGAACAGCAATCCCAGACAAACACAATGGCCACCTGTAAGGAAATAAAGGAGCAATCACAAAACTTCTCAAGCACAATTTAAAAGCTTGCCCGCAACCCATTACTTAGCTCCAGACAACAGCTCTCCAGAACTGTAGCACTTCCATCATTCAGACACTCCTGCACAAAACGCCCACCATACGACTTCCTGTTCAACTTTGCTCCGCTCCAGGGAAATCTCTACCCAAGATACCGAGCATCACTTAATCCACCACTATACCGTTTCTCAGAGTAATCCTACAAAGATCTTTGTTTCGCAGAAACCAGCTTCTTCAGTGGTTAAAGCAACATGCTGAAATTCTCCGTGCAAAAAACAAACACTAAACGCCAACACCATTTAAATACCTAGCTCCACCCAGAAGCGGCCCAAGGGGGGTGCGGGGCCATGTGCGGAGACTCGGTGCGGGGCCTCATTTGCATAAGGTGCCTCATTTGCATAAATATTTGCATAATGTTACCATACACTAACTTTTAGTAAACATGCCTCTTAATGAGTATATGGATAAAGAAAGACTAAAAGATTTCTACATTACAATAATCCAGTACCATCCGCCAGGCGCATTAGGAACTACTACAAACACTGCCCATTTAGAACCCATAGCAAACCCGCCGTATCCTAACAGCACTACCAGGACTCACAAAGCACCATACCCTAACTATCAAAAGGCAACACTGCAAATATTAAACCAATACATTTCAGAGAATAACAATACATGACCTACTGGGGAAAGAGAACAAGTGGCAATGTCAAATAGGAACTATATAAACAGAATACCTCAGCTCAGTTACACATGCAGAACATAAGACCATCACCAAACAAGGAATCACAATTTAGAAACAGGAAGACAATTAAACTGGAACCCCAAAAGCCAAACTTGGAATGTACAACACTGTAGAAATAAAACTATAAATTAATTTCCTCTTGTACTAAACAAAGCGCAGACGTTAATGATGCACATTTCCCAGAGCTGACTTATTCCAGTTAATAAATTCAAAATAAAGAGATATTTTTCTACCTTTTGTGCATTTTTTCAGTTACAATTGTTCCAGCCACTTTCTTCTAGTTTCTTCGTGTCTTCTGCTAACTCTCCATCTGCTGTCCATTTGTCCTTTCTTCTCTCTTCTAGTTTTTTTTTCAATTCTCTCTCTACATCTGCTTTAACATACTAATCTTTCTCCTTTTGCTGTTTCCTCATTCCTATTTCATCCACTCAAATTTTACCCCTCCATCCTCAATCCCCACTTACTCTCCCAATATCCGACCAATTGTAGATTTGTCTTCCCTCCCACACAAAATATTTTTACCTCTCCATTTCACTCTCCCAGCTTCATCCCATTCTAATCCTCCCCCAACATCAGCTCCCTTCTAGTTCCAGCCCCACCCAGCATCTGCTCCCTTCTAGTCCCTGCATCAGCCCATTTCCAGTCCTAGCACCCCATAAGCCCATTTCCAATCCTATCCTAGCCCCACCATCAGCCCATTTCCAGTCCTAGCTCCCCATCCATTTCCAGTCCTATCTGAATCCTTCCATCAGCTCATTTCTAGTCCTTTCCTAGCCCCACCATCAGCCCATGTCAAATCCTAGCTCCCCTCCACTCAGCCCATTTCCAATCCAAACCCCCCATGAGCCTACTTCCAGTTCTAGCCCCTCCATGAGTCCATTTCAATTCAAGCCCCAACCACAGCCCATTTCCAAACTTAGCACCCCCCAACAGCCCATTTCCAGTCCTATCCTAGCCCCTCCATCAGCCCATTCCCTGTCCTAGCCCCCCCACTCAGCCCATTTCCAGTCCTAGCTCCCTCCCCTCACAGCCCATTTCCATTCCAAGCCCCCCCTCCCCATCAGCTATTTGCAGTTCAAGCCCCCCTTCCACTCAGCCCATTTCCAGTCCTAGCAACCCCCATCCCATTACCAGTCCTAGCCCCCCATAGCCCATTACCGGTCCTAACCCCCCCATCAGCCCATTTTCAGTCTTACCCCCCACAGCCCATTACCAGTCTTAACCCCCCATCACCCCATTTTCAGTCTTATCCCCCCACAGCCCATTACCAGTCTTAACCCCCCATCACCCCATTTTCAGTCTTACCCCCCACAGTCTATTACAAGTCCTAACTCCCCCATCAGTCCATTACCAGTCCTAACGCCCCCCATCAGCCCATTTCCAGTCAGCCCCCGCCCCCATAGCCCATTACCAGTCCTAACCCCCCATCAGCCCACTTCCAGTCCTAACCCCCCCCCCCATCAGCCCATTACCAGTCCTAGCCCCCCCATAGCCCATTACCAGTCCTAAGCCCCCAATCAGCCCACTTGTAGTCTTAGCCCCCCCACAGCCCATTACCTGTCGTAACCCCCATCAGCCCACTTCCAGTCTTAGCCCCCCTTGCCCATTACCAGTCCTAATCTTCCCATCAGCCCACTTCCAGTCCTAACCCCCCAATCAGCCCATTTCCAGTCCTAGCCCCCCATAGCCCATTACCAGTCCTAAGCCCACCATCAGCCCACTTCCAGTCTTAGCCCCCCCATAGCCCATTACCAGTCCTAACCCCCCCATCAGCCCACTTCCAGTCCTAACCCCCCATAGCCCATTACCAGTCCTAACTCCCCCCCATCAGCCCATTTCCAGTCTTAGCCCCCCCATAGCCCATTACCAGTCCTAACCCCCCCATCAGCCCACTTCCAGTCCTAGCCTCAGTGTGGGCTTTTCAGAGCCGCTCGAAGGGAGAGTTTCCCTTTCTCGCGGCTCTGTTAATCCTGCCGCGGGGCTGATGGGAAATCCCATCAGCCCCGCGGCGGGATTAACAGAGCTGTGAGAGGAGAAGCTCTCCCTTCGCGTGGCTCTGAAAAGCCCGCACTGAGGCCACATGGAAGACTCTGCAGGGCAGGGGGGGCCCCGTGGGATGCTCGATTCTGCTGCTGCAACGGCGGCGGCGGCAGTGCAGCAGCAGCCTGTTTGTGTTTTTTTTTACCTAGTTGGGCTGATGCAAGATGTTTTTTGCGTGGGGCCCCCTGAAACGCGGGGCCGGTTTGTGGTTTTTTTTACCTAGTTGGGCTGCTCTGACAGCCGACGCTGAGACCGCATGGAGGACTCTGCAGGGCAGGGGGGCCCCGCAGGATGCTCGATTCTGCTGCTGCCACGGCGGCAGCGGCAGCAGCAGCCGGTTTGTGTTTTTTTTTTACCTAGTTGGGCTGATGCAAGATGTTTTTTGCGTGGGGTCCCCTGAAACGCGGGGCCCTGTGCAAAAAACATTCTTACTCAATGGACGGGCTGGCCCTGGCTCCACCCAATCAGAGGCAACTACCCTCCGATTGGATAAGCCCTACACATTCACTCTCATACGCTTGGAAGCCACAGTAAACCCAAAACTAAAGACGCAGTCTACAAAAATGCACTCCAGTCTATTTTATTATTAAGCAATACTAGCTCAAGAGTATTCAATTTAAAAATCCATTTTTGTTCACGCTGGACTAACAATCTCCCCCGATCACCCCCTTTGGGGTTATCTGGAACAGAGTCCAACATCAGACATCGAAAATCAGTAAACTGATGATCTGATGATGAAATTGCTGGCAATGTAATACCAAAGGAGCTTCTTCACAGACTTTAAAGATATTGTTCTTATGTTGGGATAACCTCATTTTTAATTGCCGCACTGTCTTCCCCACATAATACTTGCTACATGGACAGCACAGGGCATAAACCACAAACTTAGAATAGCATGTTGTGCACCCATGAATATACACTGTAAAATTATTAATTACAAAAGTAGAACCTTCCTCCATGATCCCACAGAAGATGCAACAGCCACATTTATAATGTCCTATTGATTCGGTATTAGAAAACTTTCTAGGAGCTACCGGGCTCTTACATTCAACACATCATACCCTCTGTAACATTTATGCCAATCATTTACATCTTCCTTCTGCTTCCCAGGTCCGGGTGTCATCTACTCATTCCTCAGCTTTCTACTTCATTGTTCTCCCTTCTTGGAATTCCTTACCCCCTGCCCTCAGACTTGAACTTCCGTATGTCAAATTCAAAACTTTCCTAAAGACCCATCTTTTTAATACTGCCTATGACTTATCAATCCCTTGACCAACCTTCTTTCTCCTTCTCTTCTCCCCTCTCCCTTCCTTTCCCGTGCTCCCTTGGTATGATTGTTTTAATCAAATACAATAAATATAAACATGGACCCCAGAGCTGAAGGTAGTACCATGCCGAGGGCACCCTCATGGCTAGGAAGTGAGGTTTCTGGCTTAGAAGTGAGGTTCATGACTGCCACAGTATGCGCAAAACTAACCCATTAGGAAAAACTACCCCGAGACAAACTAGGAATCTCCACACTTGCGCCTGAATCTTCAGCACCTGCTCAGCAAGCAGGCACATCAAACCCACTTTGGTGTCGAAACATGCTCCCAGGTAGACAAAATCTTGAGCTGACTTGGGCTTGTTTTTGCCAACAACAGAAGCGAGTGACAAAACAATATATACAATCACTCTACCAATCTACCAAAACTCACATCAGGTACTGGTAAGTCTTAAAAGCAAGAAGGAAGAGAACGAGTCTCAGAATCCAAGGTAATACAAATTAAGCTTCAACCACATGAAACATACCTCCCAACACATCAAAGGCTCATAAAACCTCTTTCCAGCCCTTAAAGTAGTCTTCAATTTTTTATTTTTTTCTACTTTTTACAAAACAAAATTTCACAAAACAAACTTTAAACTCTCAAAACATGGCAAAAACATATAGCCAAAGGCAAAAAGCACTTATCTAAATGGTGAGGACATATCACTGTCATTGTTTAACCAGACACACCATTGGACCCACACACAGTATAGCGCTGTTACAGGGGAAGCACACCCGACGCCACACATAGGCCGCCCAAGCGTTTTGCTGGAAAAGCTTTCTCAAGGGAAAACCCCGACCAAACCGTGCTCAAGTCACTGCAAAATAAGAAAATAACAAAAATCCAACTTCAAAAACAGTACCATCAGGAGAACAAGCACCCCTATTGAACCCTCAAATAAACGAAATAAGAAAAACATACCAATCTCAACGGCACCATATTCTCCAACACCCATATCGCCAGCACAGCCATTTGACGATGCAAAAAACACCGCGCATGCGTAGCAAGAAATAAAGAAAATCCATGACATCACTCAACGACGTAACAGGGAATCCCTTCTTCCAAGCAAGGCACCAAACCCATAAAACACAATCACAACAGAAAACACACACTCTGATAAACAAACAAAACCCAAGCAAGCCCACCTCATTCTGAATCAAGACCTACCTGTCACAACCGCTGGCAGCCCAAAAACACCCCGAAGTCCAAAGCACATGTTCACAAACATACACTCCAATCAACCTGGGCATTAAGACCCCCTGGGGAAACAGTCCCTAAACGGTAGATCCAGCACTGTTCACAAAATAAAAGATATTCATCTCTACTTCTGTTCCCTTTCCCTGTTGAAACCTGATCAATATAAAAGCAATGCAGGTCAGTAAAAGAATGATTAAAATCCAAGCAATGCTGTACCAAAGGGGCATCACGTCGCCAGCATTTCAACCTGCTCTTGTGCTCTTGAAGTCACAACTTGAGGGGCCTTGCAGTCTTACCCACGTAAGCCAACCCACAGGACACCGAATAAAATATACAACAAAACTGGAAGTACATGTGGTATGTAGTGAATCGCATACAAGCGACCATTATAGGTGAAAGAGCTTACATTCTCACATACCTCACAAACAATACATCTACCACACACCACATGCCCACCAGGGCTGTCAGACCCTTGGACACGAACACGTAACCGAGCCGGACTCAAAATTTCCTTCAAGTTATGATTCCTAGTCCAGACACACCGTGGCTTTTTTCCTTGAAGACCCGGAACTACCTGGGTGACTCGAAAATGTTTCCATAGAATCCGCTGTAAACGATAACTAAGCGGGGAAAATTGTGTCACAAAATGGATAAACTCACTCTCATCACAGGAAGAACCCATCCCTCGAGATCATGGGTGCAACAACCAATCTCGATTGAATTTAGCTCTTTTATATGCCCTATCCACCACCAACCTTGGGTAACCCCTCAAAAGAAAATCCCTCTTCAAGAACTGGGATTGAGAAACATATTCCCTGGTTTCAGAACAATTGCATCAAAATCTAATAAACTGAGAGAAGGGTAAACCCTCAATCAGCCTACATGGATGAGCACTAGAAAAGTGCAAAAAAGTATTCCGTTCATTAATTTTCCTATGGACAAAGATACCCCAACCTGCAGCCAGCTTTGTTACCCGAACATCCAAAAAGATAATCTCATGCTCATGAAAATTTAATGTAAACTATATTAGGGTGACAAGAAATGAGCCAGTGGTGGAACTGCAACAACAACTCCACTGGTCCACTCCATATCACAAAAATATCATCAATATAATGTCGCCCAATCAGAACATGGGAGGAAAAAGGTGAGAGAGGCCACCATCTCACCTCAAATTCTCCCATGTACAGATTGGCAACTGAGGGAGCAAAAGTAGCCCCCATAGCCACTCCAGAAATCTGTTGGAAAAACTTTTGATCAAACTCAAAATAATTGTGATGTAGAGCAAACCCTGCCAGACCCTCAGTAAAAGAGAGGAGACCAGCAGACATGTCTCCCCTCTGTTTCAAAGCTTGACATCAAAAGTGACCAAAACAACGTCAGGTTCTGGATGCAAAGCCTCAGCCTGCATCAAAATTGTCAAAAAAATGAGAAGTATCCTTTAGATATGAGGGAATAGTTGGTAATAACAGGCGTAAAAATGAATCCACAAAAACAGACAAAGGTTCTAAAAGAATTCCCCTGGTGGAAACTATAGGCCTCCCAGGGGGGTTGACCATACTTTTATGAATCTTAGGTAACAAATAAAAGCGCACCACAGTGGGATAAACCACATTTAGAAGATCAAGTTCTTTATTATTAATCAAATGTTCCTGGTACACTGCCCTGGTCATATCCTGTATCTGCTTCTGAAAAAAAAGAGTGGGATCCTGGGCCAAAGGAACATACGTTGTCTGATCGTTCAACTGCCTATAGGCCTCATTCATATAGCATTCAACATCCATCACCACAATGGCCCCCCTCCCCTTGTCAGCCTGTTTTATAACCACATCATCCATAGCACACAATTATCCCAACACTAATCTTTCACAAGAAGATAAAACGGTTGTGATGGGTAGGTCTTGATTCAGAGAGGTTGGCTTGCTTGGGTTTTGTTTGTTTATCAGAGTGTGTGTTTTCTGTTGTGTTTGTTTTATGGGTTTGGCGCCTTGTTTGGAAGAAAGAGTTCCCTGTTACGTTGTTGAGTGACATCATGGATTTTCTTTATTTCTTGCTACGCATACGCAGCATTTTTTGCATCGTCAAATGGTTGTGCTGGCGATATGGGTGTTGGAGAATATGGTGCCGGTTGACATTGGTATGTTTTTCCTTATTTCGTTTGTTTGAGGGTTCAATAGGGGTGCTTGTTCTCCTGATGGTACTGTTTTTGAAGTTGGATTTTTGTTATTTTCTTATTTTGCAGTAACTTGAGCACAGTTTGGGTGGGGTTTTCCCTTGAAGAAGCTTTTCCAGCGAAACGCTTGGGCGGTTTCTTGAGGAGGGGTGTGACAATAGCATGCTTGAAGTCAGAAGGGAAGGTAGCAGTGGAGAGCGATAGGTTGAGAATATGAGTGATGGAGGGGACGATAGTGGAAGAAATGGAGCTAAGGAGGTGGGTGGGCATAGGATCAGAAGGGCAGGTACTCAGCTTAGAGGAAGAAAGGAGGAGTGTTGTTTCCTCATCAGAGACCAGAGGGAAGGAAGAAAGGGAAGCAGACGTAAGGGGGGAGAGTTGGGAAAAACGGGGAGAAGAAGAGGAGGTAGTGAAATGGAGGGTGATTTTATGGATTTTGTCATGGAAGTACTGTGCCAAGGTTTGGGCAGGAAGGGAGGTAGGAGCCAGAGGTGGGGGCACACTGAGGAGAGAATTGAGTGTATAAAAAAGACAACAAGGATTAGAGACAAGAGAGTTAGTCAGATGGGTGAAGTAGATTTGTTTGGCAAGTGCAATGGCTGATTGGAAGGAGAAGAGCATGAATTTAAAGTAGAGAAAGTCAGCATGAGAGCGAGATTTGAGCCAGGCACGCTCAGCAGAGCGGGCACAGGAGCGCAAATAGCGGGCAAAAGGAGAGAGCCAAGGCTGTGGAGGAGAACGGCTAACAGGACGTGAGATGAGGAGAGTAAGAGAATCCAAAGCAGAGGAGAGTACAGCATTATAGGAGGCCACAGCCTCATCAATAGAATTAGAAGAAAGAATGGATGAAAGGGGTGAGGAAATAGCGGAGGAGAGAGCTAAGGGTTCAATAGCAAGAAGGTTTCTAAATAGATTAGTGGAAGCAGGATGAGGCTGAGGTGGAGGATGATGAATAATAAGACTTAAAAGGTGGTGGTCAGATAAAGTTAGAGAAGTTGGAGGGTGAGCAGTTAGAGAAGAAAATTAGGTCAAGGCAATGACCATGTTGGTGAGTAGGAGCAATGGAAGAGAGTTGAAGGTTATACAAGGAGGTAAGAGAGAGGAGTTTTAGAACATTGGGATTGGAGGGGTCATCAACATGAATGTTAAAGTCGCCAAGAATAAGGGTGGGGGAGGAGGGGTGAAGAAAGGTAGACAGCCAAGAATCAAAGTCAGAAAGAAAAGTGGAAACAGAAGTATCAGGAGGACGATAGAGAACAGCTACTCAGAGTGGGAGAGGAGCAAAGAGGGGGATCGAGTGGAGTAGGTAGAGTCAATAAGCAATGGAGCAGGAGATAATCATAATCAAATGCAGAGAGAAAAGCATGTTCCTTCAAGGTAAACTTCAGGTCAGATGAAAAAGGCCCAGCTACAATGCACATCCTCCACTCTGGCTTGTAGTACTAAGCCCTAACTGACTTGATAAAACACTGAATTTTAAAATATAAAGATTTTATCAGATTTACTCAAGAATGCCCTTTTCTCCAAGATTTAAAGAATGTCTCAGGTGATAAGTACTCATGAGTGCAGTTTTCTTCTGAGCAGTAGCAGCCTCTTGGTAGTCCTTCAAGCATTTTAAGCATTGTCTATACCCGGATGGTAGAAAGTGCAGCGGTTGTTGACAAGCCAGGTTCTGTGCCTGACGGCAGCAGCTGTTTAACGGCACGAGAGGCTCCTCCCACAGCCCTGATTGCAGCAGGAAGCTTAGAAAGAGAGCTGCTTAGGTGGGGGGGGGGGGGGGGCAGTGGATGGTCCCTACTTACAAAAACACAATTCCACATGGGGGGAGAAAGCTAGCTGTATTGGCCTGGTTTATGATGCTCGAGATGTATTATGCACTATTGGGAGGGGGGAGGGATCATCTTGTGGGCTGGGAGTTCCATGGGGACGGAAGTGCTGCTGTTATTAGTTAAAATGGGGGGTATGTGGGGAGGGGAGTTAGCGTACATAGATAGTTTGGTATGCCTAGTTGGTATACTGCCACAATGTTTGTATGTGTTTTTGTAATGGAATTGTTGTCAATAAAAAGTTAAATACAAAAAAAAAAAGAAAGAGAGCTGCTTAAAGCAAATGAAATCAGCTGAGCAGATGATGTCAGGCAGCCAGTCCTTTAGCAGCAGCTGTTTAATGGCACCAGAGGCTCCTCCCACAGCCCTGATTGGAGCAGGAAGCTTAGAAAGGGAGCAAAATATTTTAAAGCATGTGTGAAAGTGAATGTAATCCAAAATGGACTCCAGAAGTGGATGAAAAAACTTAAAATCACACATTGCCAAAGAGAAAGCAGAGTCTTTTGAGAGATATAATAATATGGGAGAGTACTGGACGACACTATCATGCAGGAGAGAAGGCAATGAAATGGTGGACAAGCAGCATACTACTTAACACTGTAGCACTGAACTGTATCTTCTTGCCAAGGACCAGGATCTGCTGTTGCCAGAAAGGATTATTCAAAATCAATGGAACACAAACAGGGTATTGTACCAGTTTTATACTAGATCTGTTTAGAATGTGATGGCGGTGTATAGGTCTGTCTAACCATAAATGTTCAATCAGAAAACTGCTATAAGACACAGGGTTCAGTATATTATGGAATGCATCTTGCTATGCTTGTTCCTACATTCTGTTATTGGCTTTTAAGCTAGTATTTACTCAGGAAAAGATTTATAAATCTTAGGTGCTCCAAACTACTGGAATACCAAAAGAAACATAGTGTTGTGCATAAACAAAGGACAGCATCAATTATGGAGGCTCAAATAGCATGCCACTATCATTTTTAACAATAGATACAAAAGACTGTAGAGATTATTAAGTTTTAATACACCTAGAAAGTATTATCATTATCATATCCTGTCAGGATTATCATGCAGCGTTAGCAGTTGTCACCTTCCTAGTCAAAAAACTGCATTCACTGCCAAGGGGATTGTTTAAGGGAGGTGGTTTGGCGCCAAAACCAATCAAAGTTAAACAAAGAGTAGACAAAAACTAGTTCTCAAACCATTATTTTGCTTAAAATCATTAATGCTGTGTAAAACTCCTTTCCAAAATGATTATTAAATCGTATTGTTAACTGTATTATGCAGTGACCTTTTTCATGGACTCTTGTATGTAAATAAGAGCTCCAAGGGGATCATGGGACAGTTGATAATATATACTCATTGACCTCACACTTGTGTTTAATCTGATTTTTATGTTTAATAACACCATCCAATCATCTATACGTGTCTATATGCTATTGTGAGCATATGTCCATGTCTGTTTTTTTACAAAAGATATTACCCTGATCGTAAAAGGGGACCTAAGACCGAGGATAAAAGGGAATTATCAAGACTGAAAAGCATCTGACCTTATCGTCTTGCATAAGCCATTCACAAAAATAGGGGGATAAGATAAAAAATGAAGAATAAAAATAAAAAGCTAGGAGACACATATATCAACAAGGCAACCCAGTTGACACAATATTTGTAATACGGAAACTTAGGTTAAAATCAACTACCCAAGATTAAAATAATGATAGGGCTAGTCATAAATGCATAAATACTCACCTATAAAAGACAGGGGATAAGAAGTACTAAGAAGCTTATTCTAAATAACTATAGATATAACAAGGAAGCGACATGAATAATTAATAAAAGAACTAATAATGCCCCTTTAAAAGGGGGTAGAACTATAAAAGAATGTGTACTGTGTTAGCCTATAGGCTCATACATAAAATGTGACCGTATATAAAAGCCATCAAAAGAAATAAAAATAATAGGGGTAAAAATAAGACATTAAAACATAAAAAAGTACAACCAGAGGTGTAAAAAGAACCATCATGGGGCTTCACAGAAAAACAGATAAGTCGGTTTCTTAATTGAGCCTACTCAGGGGCATGGTCTTAAGTGCCAAAATGTATCTTTGTTCCATAAGCAACAGCACTTTATCAAAATCTCCACCTCTCCAATTGTTCTTTACCTTCTTGATTACAAAAACTTAAGGTCTGAAGGTTTGTGTTGTGCCTTCAATCCAAAGCTGTACCAATGGCTTGTCAATGATTTTTCTCCTAATACAACTTCTGAGACCAGGGTTCAATTCCCACTAGCACTCCTTGTGGCCTTGGGCAAGTCACTTAACCCTCTATTGCAGCGGTTCTCAACCTGTGGGTCGCGACCCCCACGGGGGTCGCCACAGGATTTAGTAGGGGTCGCCTCGTCTCCGCCAAGTTTTAAAAAAATTTAAACGCGCACAAGTTGCTGCCGCTGCCGAGTCTGCTTCTCGGCAGCGGCAAACTCACCCCCTTCCTTCTGATGCAGCCGCGGCTCCCTGCCTCTTAGGGAACCACGGCTATGCCTGTAAAATCATTGCGGAGCCTCCCTGTTTCTCGACGGGCTCCGTGCAGCATTGTCCCACTTCCAAAGGAAGTGGTAAAAAACCTCCTTTGGAGGCGGGACAATGCTGCACGGAGCCCATCGAGAGACAGGGAGGCTCCGCAATGATTTTACAGGCACAGCCGCGGTTCCCTAAGAGGCAGGGAGCCGCGGCTGCATCAGAAGGAAGGGGCTGAGTTTGCCGCTGCCGAGAAGCAGACTCGGAAGCGGCAGCAACTTGTGCGCGTTTAAAAAATTTTTTAACTTGGCCGAGACGAGGCGACCCCCCGCTGATTTTACAGGCACAGCCGCGGTCCCCTAAGAGGCAGGGAGCCACGGCTGCATTAGAACGGAGGCAGACATGGGGAGAGGTGATGAGGGGGCAGGGAACCCGCAACACGGCTGACATCGACGGGGGGGGGGGGGGCTGACATGGAAATGGACGGGGGGTGAGGGGAGCTGACATGGACAGAGGGGGGCGGGCATGGAGGGATGAGGGGCTGACATGGAGGTAGGGAGCTGACATGGAGGGAGGGATGGAGGGAGGGGGGGCTGACATGGACAGAGGGAGCTGACATGGAGGGATGGAGGAAGGAGGGGCTGACATGGACAGAGGAGGGCTGACATGGAGGGAGGGAGCTGATATGGATGGATAGAGGGAGGGGGCTGACATGGACAGAGGGAGGGAGGGAGGGGGCTGATATGGATGGATGGAGGGGTGCTGACATAGAGGGAGGGATGGAGGGAGGGGGCTGACATGGATGGAGGGAGGGAGGGATGGGGGCTGACATGGAGGGATGGAGGGAGGGGGCTGACGTGTTGTGGGAGGGTGGGATGTGGCTGAAAGGGAGGGATGGAGGGAGGGGGCTGACATGGATGGAGGGAGGGAGGGATGGGGGCTGACATGGAGGGATGGAGGGAGGGGGCTGATATGGAGGGAGGGGGGCTGGCATGGACAAAGGGGAGAGACAAGGGGACATACTGGACAGACGGGATAAACGCTGGACAGAGGCGTGAGACAGTGTGGGTTAGGATTATAATGGGCTGATGGGGGAGTCAGCACTAGTAATGGGCAGATGGGGGGGGCTAGGACTGGTAATGGTTTGATTAGGGAAGGCTAGGACTGGGAATGGACTGATCAAGGGGGGTTGGGACTGGTAATGGGCTGATTAGGGGAGCCTAGCACTGGTAATGGGGTTGAGGGGGGGGGGGGACTAGCACTGGAAATGAGCTGATTAGGGGAGGCTAGGACTGGTAATGGGCTGATGGGGTGGGGTAGGACTGGAAATGGACTGATGGGAGGCTAGCATTGGAAATGAGCTGATCGGGGGGGTGGCTATGACTGGAAATGAGCTGATTAGTGGAGGCTAGGACTGGTAATGAGCTGATGGGGGGTAGGACTGGTATTGGGCTGATTAGGGGAGGCTAGCACTGGTAATGGGGTTGGGGATTAGCACTAGAAGTGAGCTGATTGGGGGGCTTTGACTGGGAATGGGCTGATTGTGTGGAGGGGAGGATAGAGCTGCTGGCCCTGGAAGAAAACTGGGGGCTAAGGCTACAAATGGGCTGATACGAGGGGATGGGAGAATGGAACTGGAAGGGAGTGGATCTGAGAGGGGCTGCCATGGTATTTGTACTAGAAGGGACTGGTCAGTGGGGAAGGAGGGGGACTGGAAGGGAATGGACACCAGTGGCAGTCATGGGAATGCAAGTTGACATTGGAAGGTACTGGGAGTGAGGACTGGAAAGGGGCTGATACTGGGGAGGGGTTACTGGGACTGGAAAGAGGCTGATGGAAAGAAGTGAAGAAAACGAAAGAAGAGATAAGAAATGGCAGATGGACCATAGACCACAGAAAGAGAGCTAAGAGAAGACAGGAAAGCAGAAGCCTCAGATCAGGACCAGCATGATCAGAGAATAAATTGGTCAGACAACAAAGGTAGAAAAAATAATTTTATTTCATATTAGTGATTTGACTACAAAATCATAATAATTTTGAAATCAAATATTGTTACTTGTTATTGTGATTAATTATTGTGGTTTAAATAAGTACATTTTATAAATAAAAACATATTGCAAAGGCCTATAATATATTAATAATTCAACAAATGATTACAGCGACAATGCGTTAACGGTAAACGAAGAGAGACGCATTTGATTTTATCATTGGGGGTCACCACAAGTTGACCAATGGTAAAAGGGGTCACGGTACGAAAATGGTTGAGAACCACTGCTCTATTGCCTCAGAAGAAAGGCCTGGCAATCTACTTCCAGTCACACTGCCAAGAAAACCCTGGAGCTGCTGAGTCACCCAGAGTCAGCGTTGACTCAAAGGCACACATTGCATTAGAGTTTGTGTTCCACAATTCGTGTGCATATATTACCTGCCGTTTTCCTTACATACATTTTTTGGTACGGGCAGATAATAAAATTGATTATGTTTTCTGTGTCACAAATGGAGAAATCGTTAAGAAAGAACCATTCTTTAGTCATAGGGTAGATGAAAACTTTCTTCACAGGTAGACAATGTTTACAGACTGAGCAATGACTGCATTGGTAATGACCTTAATTCCTCGAATGGAACGATCTCTCTGTAAGAGCAGAGGGCACCAACAAATTCCTAAGATTTACATTTCTCTTGTCAGCTATAGTAAACTCATGTTCTGAGAAGTAAGGCATAGTCTGAATGATGTGCCATTCTTCTCTTAAAATGTTAGAAATAACTCTAGAGTGGTGAGAAAAAGTCAATGGACATATGATCTTAGTCTTCTTTATATTAGATAGATTCTTCTCTATAGCTCCACGCTGTGAGTATTTGGCTCTTCTATATGCCCCTTCGATGCATTTCTCAGGATATCCTCTGGACCGGAACCTCTGCCCCATCTACTTGAGCTTGTCTTTCAAAATCTTCCTCTTTAGTGTACACCCGTCTGGCCTTCAAAAATTGGCTAATAGGGAGATTCTTCTTAAAAGCCTGATTGTTCAAACTTTGGTAGTACAATAGCAAATTTCTGTCTGTTGGTTTCCTATATAGATCCACAGTAAAACCTTCTGGACCCTTCTTAATTACCGGTAACAAATCCACATACGGTATCACAACTGAATCATATGTGACCTGAAACTGTAGATCATCGTCCAAACTATTAATCCAGATGTTAAACTCTTCCAAGGTTGATGTGTTGCCATCCAAAATAACCAATATATCATCGATATATCTCTTCCAAAATTTTATATGATGTGCAAACGGGTGGTGTTTCAAAGATTGTTCTGCAAAATGAGCAACATATAAGTTTGCAATATCGGGGGCCATCGGGGATCCCATGGCCACTTCCTTTATCTCTTTATAAAACAGATCCCTGAAGCAAAAATAACTTTCTGTAAGTGATAGATGAGCAACTTGTGTGAGGTAGGCCATAGGGATCCGACCACTTTGCCCAAGAAGGATGCCTTCAAATATTTCCAATGCAACCTGCTGTGGGATGTTAGCATACAAAGACACCACATCTAGGGTCTCTATGTAATGATTTTATTGTTCTAAATTTCTCTGTTGTTAATTTTTTTATGATTGATGTTTATGGTTTATGGTTAGATGTTATTTATTTATTTTATTATTTTACTATATTGCAATGATTGAGATGTATATTTTATTGTACGGAATTATTTATTTGTAGTGCCAATACACCCTCTGAGAAAGGCTGGTGCCGAAATGCGACCGTGTGGCTGTACTGTATCCCTGAATAAAGATTTGCTTTCTTCGATATCTCGCTTCTGTTGCTGGCTTGGTATTTTTGCAAGTGTCCTGTTGCTTCTACTTTGAACTTGAGCTTGCTTTTGGCCAGTTTGACTACCCAACCTAGACTCTGGAGAAAGACACTACCTGATTAGTGGCAGTCATGCTCTTGGCTTCTGACTTTGCTCTTAACAGTTGTCCAGATAAGGTTGAACAAGAATGCCCTCCTGCCTCAGGGCAGCTGCCACCATGACCATACCCTTGGAGAAAATCTGTGGTGCGATGGCAAGGCCAAACGGCAACGCTCAGAATTGGAAGTGTCCCATTGGCACTGCAAATCTCAAATACTGTTGATGGTCTGAATGAAAGGATATATGTAGGTACACCTCTGAGATCTAGAGCCGAGAGAAACTCGACTTGCCTCATGGCAAGAATAACTGACTGCAAAGTTTCCATGTGGAAATGAGGCACTTGCAAGGCTCTGTGTACATGCTTGAGATCCAGAATAGGCCAAAAGGAACCTTCCTTTTTGGGTACCACAAGGTAAATGGAGTATCGACCTAATCCTAACTGGTCACTCAGAACTGAAATGACCGCCTCTAGGTGCAGCAACTGTTGTAGTGTGTCCTCAACCACTTGTCTTTTTGAGGGCACTTTGCAGGGTGAGAGCACGAAAGCCTTGGAAAGTGGACAAGCAAACTCTAGAGTGTACCCCTCGCAAATCATTTCCAGCACCCACTGGTCAGCAATAATAGTGGCCCAGACGGAATAAAACTGCTGTAGCTGACCCCCACTGGAACCAAATTCGCCTGAGCTGGGCTCACTTCATTGTAATTTCTTGGGGGCCACCAAGGGTGCTGAATATAAAAGCCCTGTTGGACCCCCTATAGCCATGGAAGTGCTGACTTCTCTGAGAGTAGCATCCACACTAAAATGGTGCAAAGCCTCTCACCCAAAACTTTCTATAGTCTCGAGGCTTATGTTCTTATGATGAAGCCCCCTGCTTAACGGTCTTAGGGCAGTCTACAGGCAGCCAAGACCCCTTGGAATCTTCCAGGTCCTTAACAGACATTGGTGAATTTTGTCGTTAACTGAAAAGCCACCTCTTCCTTGAACATTTTGTTTTGACACCTAAATGCTTGCATATCTCCCCACTAACCGGCCAGGTGTCACTCTAGGTCACTCTGTTCCTTTCGCTTTTTACCCCCCTCAGAAGCTAACCATGGGATCCCCTTTATAACATGTTCCTCAATACTCCACAGTTATCCTCCACCTTGGAAACTTTGCTGTTCATGTACATTGAAGTTATATGTAAATATGTTAAATGTTTGAAGTAACATGTAAATACATTACATGATTGAAGTTATATGTAAATATTGTTTGGCCTCATTTGACTTATACGTTAAATGTTAACACTTAGATCTATTATGTTCTATGAACTGTTAAACCCTGTTACCTGTACACCGCTGTGACTTGTAGTTACAGTGGTATAGAAAAGTTGCTAAATAAATACAGAAAACAAATTTATCCAGGGCTTCGCCAAACAGATGTTTTCCCTTGAAGGGAAGTTTACTGAGTCTAGACTTGAAGATACATCAATCAACTAATTTCTCAACCAGAGGAAGTGTTGAGCAGCAATGATGGAGGCCATGTTTATGGCGAGGCCTGCACCAGGTCATAGAAAGTATCAGCGAGATAAGCAGAGGTTGATTCTAGCTTAGCTGTTCCAGCGACGGAGTACCAGAGTCCAAGTCCATTTCCGGGAGTCCTTGGGACCAGCGGATACAAGCCCTTGTAACACAGACTCCACAAATCGAGGCCTGCAGAGCCAGAGCACTGGTATCGAACACTTGCTTCAAGAGAGACTCAAGTTTGCAGTCTTGCACATCCTTCAATGCTGCCCCGCCTTCTACAGGAATTGTAGTCTTTTTGGTCACTGCCGAGACTAAAGCATCCACTCTAGGCATGTTTAGGAGGTCCTTTTCCTCCTATGTAATGGGGTACAGACAGCTCGTGGCTCTACCACCTCTCAATCCGGACTGGGCACCTCCCATTTGGTCTCTATCATCTCTTTATTGACCTGATGAACCCGAAAGGAGGTTTAAGAACATTTAAACCCCTGCAAAAGAAGGTCTTCCAAGGGCTCCTCCATTTCTGGAAGCACCTGTATAATGCTGAATGCAGTGAGCGAGAAGCTAATGAGGGAGGCCAGCTCCTCTCAACGAAATACACAAACCATATTGGGGTCTTCCTCCTCCAACTCTGGTGCCATTGTTTTCCCCCAGAGGTCTGATGGTCCCTCCAAAGGATCCTCTCATCCCAGGGATTATTTTCTACATGCTATTTCTTTTGTGGAGGGTCCTCATCTGTGGGGTACCCCCCCCCCCCCCCCGCAGGGAATCAGTCAGTTGCTCCAGTGCTCTTTTACCTGTGGTTTGACTCTCAGAACTGTTGCCCAGCTTCTGTTTTAAACAGTAAAACTGGTGCAGCAGTAGAACGAAATCTGGGCAACAGAAAAATTTGAATCTGCTGTTTTAGCCACTGAAAGTTGGCTGTACTGCTTCATTTTCATTTTCATTCCCCCCCCCCCCTCCATGGCTGCAGGAGGGAAAAATGACTGTGGTTCCCATCCAAACCGCAGGATCCACCAGCTGAGAGAATCTTGCCCAGTAGCCCCAGATTCAGTTTCCATGCTCCTAGACGCCAAAAGTAGCTCTGCCAACTTCTCCTGCTGGATACAAGAGTGACAAAGCACTGCCAATAACTAGGAGCCCCAACATCCCTTACACGCAATGCAAGCAGACATCACCAGCAGCATAAAGAACACATCACGGCAAAGAAAAAGTAAATTTGATGGCCAGAAGAAGCAAAGAAAACACAGGTACTCACCGTGAATGGTAATATACCCTACCGGATGAAAATGAAAGTCTAAAGCACTGGTTTGCCTAAACTTCCCTGGCTTAGGGCTGAGCTCAGACACTGCTGATTACCTCCTTTGTTTTTTTAAAGGCTCAGCACCTGTTTACAGCCAGGGGCAGCTCAAGGCAATCTGCTGCCTGAGGCGAAGGATGAGATGGCGCCCCACCCCCCACCCTCCCCCCCGTAGAAGGGGGCGGGGCTTTTTCAGAGCTCCAATCAGGGACTGAACCAAACCAAAAAGCCGATTAGTTTATATGGAGGAAATGCAAAATGTCTGCACACCAAGGAACTAAAAGAGAGTGAGAACCACAGCACAGTTTATAAAACTAAATTATAACTCATTTTTATTTTGTTGTTATAAATTGCGTTATGGTTCTTGCTTTTTCTTTTTCAACATATATTTTGCATTCACAGAACCCCCTTCAACAGTGGGTGAGAGCAGAACTAGGACATTCACCCACAGAACTCAATATCTTAAAAAATAAAATCTGATTCTAATCATCTCACTAACAACAACAACAAAAATAAATTCTCCATTACCAGGCATATTGTGAACTAATACAAAACCCTACAACAAAGTCACTGAGTATCTACCATACCATACCATATCAGCACCAACTTCCAAAACTCACATAAGGAGCCCATCCAAAAAAAGCATCACTATAATTACTACAGTGGGCCCTGGAAAGCATAGTTACTCACCTGTAACAGGTGATCTCCAGGAACAGCAGGAATTTAGTCCTCACATATGGGTATCGCTGGTACCGACGGAGCCTGCGCGGGAACGCTCCCCAGTGTCCAATTAGAAAGCTTTTGGGAGCATCCCACAGCGCCTGCATGCTGCCTTCCCGCTTTTCCCAACTGCCTCTCTCCAGTTGAGTTTTAAAACTGAGACAAAGAGAGAGAGAGGGAAAGGGAAAGAGATAGAGAGATACAACTCCTAGGGGAGGTGGGTGGGTTGTGAGGACTAAATTCCTGCTGTTCCCGGAGATCACCTGTTACAGGGGAGTAACTGTGCTATCTCCAGGAACAAGCAGGAATGTAGTCATCACATAGGGGACTCCCTAGCTTTAGATGCCAGGGAGAGACCCCAGAAGTTGTGCGTCCCTGAGAAGGGCTCCACTTCCCTCCCATGGATCTCTGGCATCCTACCAGGGATGGTGGGTAGGAGTTGATTAGGTATGGAACAAAACAAGACATCCTGGCGGGAGTCCTTGTCCAAGCAGTAATGGGCTGTGAAGGTATAAACCGAGGCCCAGGTGGCTGCTCGACAGATGTCGTCGATAGACACAGACTGCAGATGAGCCATTGAAGTTGCCATGGCTCTCACATTGTGAGCTGTGACATGGCCCTCCAGAGGAAGATTCTTACTCTGATAGGCAAAGGATATACACTGAGCAATCCAGTTAGATAGTGTTCTCTTGGAGACTGGAAGTCCCAAATGAGAAAGATCAAAAGCAACAAAGAGTTGAGAGGACTTTCTATGTTGCTTTGTTCTTTGTAAGTAAAAGGCTAAAGCTCTTTTACAGTCCAAGGTATGAAGGTTCCTTTCTGCATTTGATGCATGAGGCCTTGGAAAGAACACAGGTAGGTAGACTGCTTGGTTTAGATGAAAAGGCGAGACCACCTTTGGCATAAAGTGTGGATGAGTCCTAAGGACTACCTTGTCATGATGGAACCTTGTATAAGGTGGATCAGCTACTAATGCCTGCAACTCAGTGATGCGACGTGCTGATGTGATTGCAATGAGAAAGATAACCTTCCAAGAAAGCACAGTTACTTACCTGTAACAGGTGATCTCTGGGAACAGCAGGAATTAGTCCTCACATATGGGTACGTCGGAACCAACGGAGCCTGCGCGGGAAAGCTCCCCAGCTTTTCAGATGAAAAGCTTTTGGGGCTTCCCACAGCGCATGCGCGCTGCCTTCCCGCCTTCCTGACCAGCTCTCTTCAGTTCGAGTTTATAGCTGAGACAATAGAGAGAGGAAAGGAAGGTAGATAGATAGAAGATACAACTCCTAGGGGAGGTGGGTGGGTTGTGAGGACTAATTCCTGCTGTTCCCAGAGATCACCTGTTACAGGTAAGTAACTGTGCTATCTCCAGGAACAAGCAGAAATGAGTCCTCACATATGGGGACTCCCTAGCTAAGATGCCTGGGAGATCCCCCTCCAAAGGTAACCATCTTCGTATGGATCTCAGGCATCCAACCAGGGAAGGTGGGCAGGAGTTGTTTAAGTATGGAACAGGTGTTTGAGGACAGCCTGACCAAACAAGGCATCCCGGCGGGAGTCCTTGTCCAAACAGTAATGGGCTGTGAAGGTATGAACCGAGGCCCAAGTGGCTGCTCGACAGATCTGATCTATGGAAACAGAGTGAAGATGAGCCATAGAGGTGGCCATGGCTCTCACATTGTGAGCTGTGACATGGCCTTCCAGAGAAATGTTCTTACTCTGGTAAGCAAAAGAAATACACTGAGCAATCCAATTGGAAAGTGTATGCTTGGAGACTGGAAGTCCCAAATGAGAAGGATCAAAAGCCACAAAAAGTTGGGAAGACTTTCGATGTGGCTCAGTCCTGTTGAGGTAAAAGGCGAGAGCTCTTTTACAATCAAGGGTATGAAGGTTCCTCTCTGCACTGGATGCATGAGGAGCCGGGAAAAAACAGGTAGATATACCTCTTGATTAAGATGAAAAGGCGAGACCACTTTGGGCATAAAGTGGGGGTTCGTCCTAAGGACCACCTTATCATGATGAAACCTAGTATAAGGTGGATTAGCCACTAAAGCCTGCAGTTCACTGATGCGGCGAGCTGAAGTGACTGCAATAAGGAAAACTACCTTCCATGAAAGAAATTTCAAGGAGGTGGAGTCCAAAGGCTCAAAAGGTGGCTTCATAAGCTGACCTAGAACTAGGTTCAAATCCCATGCTACCAGCGGAGGTCGGATGGGAGGTTTAGTTAAGGTCAGGCCTCTCATGAACCTTGCAACAAGAGGATGAGAGGAGACAGGTTGTCCATTTATAGGTTTTAAGGATGCTGCAATAGCACTTAAATGGACTCGTACTGAATTCGTCTTGAGGCCTGCATTGGAAAGATGCAGGAGATAGTCTAGTAGAGAATTCAAAGGAAGTGCCAGAGGGTCAAGACCCTGTTGAGCACACCAAATGGAAAAACGTTTCCATTTGAAAGCATAGGAACGCCTGGTAGAAGGGTTTCCTAGAGGCATGAAGGATATCTTTCACTGGTTGAGAAAGATTAAACTCATGAAGGCTTAAGCCTTCAGTAACCAAGCTCGGAGATGTAGGGACTTGGGGTTTGGATGCCACAAAGTCCCTTTCTCCTGAGACAGAAGGTCTGGTGCAGCTCCCAGGTCCAGGGAGGAGCCCTGGGAGAGCTGTAGAAGTAGAGGGAACCACACTTGGCGTGGCCAGCGTGGAGCTATGAGGATCATTGACCCGTGATCCCTCTGAAGTTTGAACAGAGTCTTGGGAATCAAAGGAATGGGTGGAAAAGCATACAGGAATTCCTGACCCCAATGCAGGAGAAAGGCGTCGTTGGCCTGAGCTCCCTGACACGGAGTCCTGGAACAGAACCGGGGAAGTTTGGCATTCCACGGACTTGCAAAGAGGTCTATGTCCGGGGTCCCCCATTCCTGAAAGATTCTGCGTATCTGGTCCATATGCAGGGACCATTCGTGTGGAAGCAGAACTCGACTGAGTCTGTCTGCCCGAGAGTTTTGAACTCCTGGAAGGTATACTGCCAGAAGATGAATTTGATGCTCTCTGGCGAAGGCCCATAATCTGAGAGCTTCGTTGCAAAGCGACAGAGAGCCCGTCCCTGCTTGTTTGTTGACATAGAACATGGCTACCTGATTGTCTGTCTGGACTAGGACAGTCAGGTTGACAAGGAGGGTGTGGAAGACTGTGAGGGCAAGGAAGATTGCTCGCAGTTCCAGAAGGTTGATGTGAAGGGTGGTCTCCTGGGGAGACCAGGTGCCCTGAGTGGAGAGGTGTTGGAGATGAGCTCCCCACCCTGTTTGGGAGGCATCTGTTGTGAGGGTTGCTTGGGGCAACGAAGGTTGGAAAGGGGTCCCCAACAACAGATTTTTGGAGGATGTCCACCACTGGAGAGACCAAAACAGACGTTTTGAGGTGAGTACTTGGTCTGAGAGCGCTCCTGATGCTTGAGACCACTGGGTGGCCAAAGTCCATTGAGCTGCCCTCATATGGAGACGAGCGTAGGGCACCACATGGACCGTGGAGGCCATGTGGCCCAGAAGTTGCAGCAGTTCCCTGGCTGACAAGTGACTTCTGGACTGAGCCTGGGAGGCCAAGCTGATTAGTCGTTGGCCTCGGACCAGAGGGAGGTAGGCCCTTGCAGTGGTGGAGTCCAAGTGGGCCCCTATGAATTCCAGGGACTGAATAGGGATAAGTTGGGACTTGGGAATGTTTACCACAAGTCCCAGATATTGAAGAATACGCCTTGTGCGGTCCAAGGAAATCTGGGCTTCTGACTGAGATGGAGCTCGGATGAGCCAGTCGTCCAGATATGGGAACACGAAGACTCCCATGCCTCTTAGAAATGCGGCTACGACTGCCATGCATTTTGTGAATACTCTTGGAGCAGAGGCGAGACCGAAGGGAAGTACTCTGTATTGGAAATGTTTTCCCTGGAACAGAAATCGAAGATATTTTCTGTGGGATGGATGGATGAGTATATGAGTGTACGCATCCTTGAGATCTAGAGAACAAAGCCAATCCAGACTCTGAAGGTATGGAAGGAGAATACCCAGAGAGAGCATTTTGAATTTCTCCTTGAATAGAAACTTGTTCAATTCTCTCAGATCTAGGATAGGTCTGAAGCCCCCTGTCTTCTTTGTTATGAGAAAATAAGGGGAGTAGAACCCTAACCCTATTGAGGAAGAGGAACCTCCTCTATTGCCCCTTGGGCAAGGAGAGAGGAGACTTCCCGACCCAACAGGGTCAGAAGAGATGGGGGAGAACTGAATTGCCTCACCATGGTATGGGGAGGAAGGCTGGAGAAATGAAGTTTGTAACCCTCTCGGATGATAGAGAGGGTCCATTGCTCTGATGTAATTTGCTCCCATCTGGGAGCAAAGTGAGCTAACCTTCCGGGAATGGTGAGGGGCTCTGGTTGTTCTAGAGCCAGAAATGGTAAGTTCTCTAGGGGCAAGTCAAAACTCCTGAGGGGGTTGAGCCTGCTGGGGTGTAGCAGACACTGCAGGCCTTGACTTTACTTGCTTAGATTGCTGACGTTTAGCAGCAAAGCGAGGCTGAGCAGATTGTTGGCCAGTATTTGTGGAAAATCTGGCCTTCTTGTAGTAAGGCCTCTTAAAAGGCTTCTTTTTGGCAGGAGTAGAAGTAGACTTAGAAAGTCTATCTAGAGTGGCATTTTCTGCGTCCATTTGAGCAGCTTTAATTTGCCAGTCCTCACCAAATAAGTTCTCACCTGTACAGGGCAGATTCCTTAAGCCATCCACGACCCAGGGTTCTAGGTCAGAAGCCTGGAGCCAAGCAAGACGTCGGGCTGCAATAGCAATTCCCGAAGCCCTGCCTGCAACCTCAAAGGAATCAAAGGCTGCCCTGTTGGAAAACTTGGAGACCTCTGAAAGTTGTGTCACCACAGAAGTGAAGTCCTCCTTTCTATCCTCAGGGATAAAGGGGGCAAAATGCCGTACCTTCAGGGCAAGTTCTCTGAGAAACATGCCCATATAAAGACTGTAGGAATTGATCCTGGCTATAAGCATACTAGCCTGGAAGATCTTTTTACCAAAAGAGTCAAGGGTCTTACATTCTCGCCCTGGAGGGGTAGAAGAGTGCCTTTTAGGACTCTTTATCTTTTTCATGGCAGACTTCACCACAATGGAGTGGTGAGGCAGTTGAGTCTTTCGAAACCCAGGAGAAGGAGGGACCCGGTACATGGTGTCCAACCTACGGGAATGAGGAGACAGTGTTAGAGGAGTCTCCCACAAATCCATCAAGTGTTCTTGAAGGATTTCATGGATAGGCAGGGTAACTGCCTCTTTAGGAGCTTTGGAGTATCCTAAAATATCCAATTTCTTTGATCTTGGTTCCGTTCCAGAAGATGTAGCAATAGAAAGCCCTTTAGCTACATCAACAATGAAATCCTGAAAGGATAAATCCTCTGGAGGAGACATCCTCCTCTTTGGAGAAGAGGGCTTCTCAGGAAGATCAAGCTCAGCAGAGTCATCAGAGGAATTGAACTCATCAGAAGAATCTGAGTATTCTCTCTGTGCTTCCAATGCACGATACGCGTACCGACCGATATCGACATCGGGCGTATCGGGCATGGGATCGGTATCGGGCAAAAGCCTGAATCCGGCATGCGGAACCGATCGACGCTTGGAAGTCGATGGTCTCGGTTCCGGTGTGGATACCGGAACCGGAGTCGGTACCGATGGAATCGGTACCGAGGGCGTCGCAGCCTTAATGAAAGCCAGAACGGCCTGCTGCATGGTCTGGACGGTATTGCCCATGGACGCCACTGCTGCCTGGATGTCGGTACCGGTATCAGCCGGTACCCCAGAACAGTCTAACAGGTGATCGGTCGAGGCCGTGCCATCGATGTCAACCTGTAACCCCATAGATGGTGCTTTGGAGACCGGAGCCTCCCGCCGGGGTTTTTTGGCTTGGGCAGAATCCTCGAACTCAAGATTGAGAGCCTCTCGATCTTTTGAAAGAGATTTGCTTTTAGAGGATTTGCCCACAGAAAGTTTGGTTACCTGAGATCCATCTGGAGAGGAAGACCTGGATGACTGTGATGCTGGATTATCTGAAGCAAACAGCACATGGAACTTGTTGGCCCGGTTCTGCATACCACGTTTAGACATCTGGGAGCAGAATGGGCAGTCCGGTATGGAGTGGTCAGGTCCCAAACATTTAAGACACCATTCATGGGTGTCTGTGAGAGAAATAACAGCACTGCACTTGGTACACTTTTTAAAAACCAGGAGCTGGCCTCTCCATGAGGAGAATTTGTGTAGGCCTGAAGGCCTAGCAAAAGTTACCACGTTGTGCTGAAAATAAAAAAGATTTTTTTTTTTTTTTTTAAAGAAATAAAGAAAGAGAGACCGGCGGTACCGGTTTTGGTATGGGGAAGGCAGGTACGCGGTCAAAGAAACAAATTAAAATAACAATTTCTTCAGCGGTGACAGGAACACGACCTGCTGGCTCCGCGGAAAAAGAGAAACTGAAGAGAGCTGGTCAGGAAGGCGGGAAGGCAGCGCGCATGCGCTGTGGGAAGCCCCAAAAGCGTTTCATCTGAAAAGCTGGGGAGCTTTCCCGCGCAGGCTCCGTCGGTTCCGACGTACCCATATGTGAGGACTCATTCCTGCTTGTTCCTGGAGATAGGAATTTCAATGAGGTAGTAGCTAAGGGTTCGAAAGGTGGCTTCATGAGCTGACCAAGAACCAGGTTTAAGTCCCATGCCACCGGTGGAGGCCTAATTGGAGGCTTAGTTAGAAGAAGGCCTCTCATAAATCTTGCTATAAGAGGATGGGAGGAAATAGGTTGTCCATTTAGAGGCTTGAAATAAGCAGCAATAGCACTCAAATGGACTCTTACTGAGTTAGTTTTAAGTCCTGCATTGGATAAATGAAGGAGATACTCCAGTAATGATTCCAGAGGTATTGCAAGGGGGTAAAGACCCTTCTGCGAACACCATATGGTAAACCTTTTCCACTTGAAAGCATCAGAGCGTCTTGTGGAAGGCTTCCTGGAAGCATTAAGGATATCCTTTACTTGCTGAGGAAGGTTAACATCATGAAGATCTAGGCCTTCAGCAACCAAGCCCTGAGATGCAGAGACTGGGGATGGGGATGCCATAACATTCCGTCCTCCTGAGACAGGAGATCTGGAGCAGACCCTAACTCCAGGGAGGGAGCTTGAGAGAGATGTAGAAGCAGAGGGAACCACACTTGCCATGGCCAATGTGGAGCTATGAGAATCATACGGCCTCTGTCTCTCTGAAGCTTAAACAGGGTTTTGGGAATTAGGAGAATGGGTGGAAAGGCATACAGGAAGCCTTGACCCCAGTAAAGGAGGAAAGCATCCCTGGCCTGAGCCCCCTGAGCCAGGGTTCTTGAACAGAACCGGGGAAGTTTGGCATTCCATGGACTTGCAAAGAGGTCTATGTCCAGAGTTCCCCAAATTTGAAATATCTTGGCTACCTGGTTTGCATGCAGAGACCACTCGTGTGGAAGCAGAACTCGACTGAGTCTGTCTGCCCAAGAGTTTTGTATGCCTGGAAGATACACCGCCAGGAGATGAATCTGATGCTCTCTGGCGAGGGCCCATAGTCGCAAAGCTTCGTTGCAAAGCGACAGAGAGCCTGTTCCCTCCTGCTTGTTCACGTAGAACATGGCTACTTGATTGTCCGTATGGATGAGGACTGTCTTGTAGCTGAGCAGGGTGTGGAACACTCGAAGAGCAAGAAAGATTGCTCTGAGCTCCAAGAGATTGCTATGTAGATGAGTCTCCTGTGAAGACCAGGTGCCTTGGGTGGAGAGGTCTTGCAGATGAGCTCCCCAACCCATCGGAAAAGCATCTGTTGTGAGAGTTGCCTGGGGTAAGGGTTGTTGAAAAGGGGACCCCAGCAACAGGTTTTGAGTGGACTTCCACCACTGGAGGGACAAAATAAGGTGACTTGTGTTTGCTATTTTGTCTGACAGGCATCCTGATGCCTGGGTCCATTGAGTGGATAAAGTCCACTGGGCTGCCCTCATATGGAGGCGAGCATAGGGAACCACATGCACAGTAGATGCCATGTGGCCTAGTAGTTATAGCATTTCTCGGGCAGTGAGATGAGGTTTTAGCACTGCTTGAGAAGATAACTGCACCATGTGAAGGCAACGGGCCTGGGGGAGATAGGCCCTTGCCTTTCTGGTATCCAGCAACGCTCCTATGAACTCTAAAGACTGAGTGGGAGTTAGACTGGATTTTGGGATGTTTATTACCAGACCCAAATACTGAAGGATACGCATTGTGCAGGAAAGAGAAGTCCTGGCCTCCGACTCTGTTGGGGCTCAAATGAGCCAATCATCTAAGTAGGGGAAGACGAATATCCCTAGAGTACGGAGAAATGCTGCTACCACAGCCATGCATTTCGTGAACACCCTTGGTTGCTGAGGCCAGGCCAAATGGAAGCACCGTGTATTGGTAGTGCTTTTCTTGAAAAAGGAACCGAAGGAACTTTCTGTGAGTTGGATGGTTGAGAACATGGGTGTACGCATCCTTGAGATCTAGAGAACAAAGCCAATCCTGACTCTGAAGGTATGGCAGCAGAGTTCCAAGAGAAATCATCTTGAATTTCTCTTTGACAAGGAATTTTTTCAATTCTCTGAGGTCCCGAATAGGTCTGTATCCCCCTGTTTTCTTTGGGATAAGGAAATAGGGGGAGTAAAACCCTGTACCCTGCTGATTGGTAAGTACTTCTTCTATTGCCCCTTGGGCAAGAAGCATAGTGACCTCCTGACCTAACAGGTTGATGAGAGAGGTCGGAGAATTGAACTGTCTTATCATTGTGGGAGGGGGCATGCTTGAAAAATGAAGCTTGTACCCCTCTTTTATGATGGAGAGAGTGTCCAATGCTCTGCTGTTATCTGCCCCCATCTGGAGGCAAAGTGACAACCTTCCTGGAACGGTGGAAGGCTCTGGTCCAACGAGAACCAGGAAGGCTAAGTTCTCTAGCTGAAAGTCAAAGGCCTTGTGGAGGCTGAGACTGCTGGGACAGCTGAGGCTTAGCAGTCTTTGCTTTTCTTTGTTTGGGTGGTTGCTGACCTTTCCTGACAAGCTGACCTGCAGAACGTCCCTGCTGAGAATAAGCAGGATAGTATCTTTTTTCTTTTTGGAAAAGAATGGTTTCTTGAAAGATTTCTTTCTAACAGGATCAACTGTGGACTTGGATAATCTATCCAAGCTGGAGTTGTCAGCATCCAACTCATTGGCCTTTTCCTGACAATGTTTACCAAACAGGTTCTCACCAGCACAAGGGATATTTCCCAGTTTGTCTTGTACCCAGAGCTCCAGATCAGATGCCTGGAGCCGAGCAATTCTACGTGCACCTATGGCAATGGCAGAGGTTCTGCTTATGCACTCAAAACAGTCAAAAGCTGCACGGTTGACAAATTTAGAAACATCTTGGGCATGTTTGACCAATGTGAGAAAATCCTGCCTTCTCTCCTCAGGAAGAAGCGGACTCAAAGCCTCTAAATCACCTGTGACTTCCTTTAGGAACATTCCCATGTATAGACTATAGGAACTGATCCTGGCAGAAAGCATGGAAGCTTGGAAGACACGACGTCCAAAAGCATCCAAAGTTCTGCACTCACGTCCTGGAGGATTAGAGGCATGTCTCTTTGCACTCTTGATCCTTCTCATAGCTGATTCCACTACAATAGAGTGGTGAGGAAGCTGAGTTTTTTGGAAACCAGGACAAGGAGGGACTCGATACAGAGTATCCAGTCTACGAGAATAGGTGGTAAGAGGTGTCTCCCACATTCTTAACATGAGATCATGCAAGATCTCATGGATGGGCAGGGTAGCTGCCTCCTTAGGAGCTTTGGGATATTGTAAAATTTCTAGCTCCTTTGCCCTAGGCTCTGTTTCAGGGGCCACAGTAATGGATAGACCCCGAGCCACCTCCCTGATAAAATCCTGAAAGGACATATCCTCTGGAGGAGACATCCTGCGCTTAGGGGAGGAGGGCTCCTCTGGGAGAAGCATTCCTGCATCGACAGAACTATCAGAATCCTCAGATTCTTCTGAGGACTCGAAGTACCGCCTGTCTGGATGCTCTTGAAGAGCCCGATACCCGTACCAACCGAAGTCTGTACCGGGAGTAATCGGTACCGGAAGGCATCGGATGACTGGGTGCTGGCAATGCGGACACCGATGTCGCTGCTATCGGTACCGATACCAGTGCCGGAGTCAGTGCCGGTACCGATTGAAATGTCTGCCGCTGTTCTGAGGGCGTCGATGCCGCAAGGAGAGCCGCCAGACTGCGCTCAATAGCCAGGACTCTCTGGTCTATCGACGCTGCCGATGCCTGGATGTCGGTACCTGAGAAGATCGCCGGTACCCCAGAGCATGGCACCAGTAGTTCTGCCGAGGTGGAGGCCTCAAGAACGTCCTAGAGCCCCGATAATGCTTTGGAAGCCGAAGCCTCCCGCCGGAGCAATTTTGCCGGTGCAGAATCCTCAAGGGCAACGCCAGAGGCATCTCGATGCTTAGAAGGAGATCTACCCTTTGAGGACCGGCTAGACTTGTGTTTAGTTACCTGAGATCCACGGGAGGAAGACGAAGCCCTGGAAGACGTTGATGCCACCGAAGCTACATCAGAGGGAAACAGGGTACTGAGCTGGGCAGCTCGGTTCTGTCGACCTCTCTTGGACATCATGGCACAGGCCATACATTCCGAGATGGAATGGTCAGGACCTAAACATTTCAGACACTACTCATGGGTGTCGGTGACGGAGATGGTACCGCCACACTTGGTGCACTTTTCAAAACCCGAAGAGGGTTTTTCCATCGTGGAAAAAATCCTGGGCTTAAGGCCCAAAATGGCATGTGCACCTGGAAAAAAATGGGAAAAAAAGTACTAAGAATTTTATTTATTTTTTTTTTTTTAAGAAAAGAAAGAAAGAAAGAAAGAAAAAACGGTGGTACCGGTAAAGCGTTGAGGAAGGCAGACGCGACCACAAAAAAAAAGAACATTTTCTGCGGTGACAGGAACACGACCTGCTGGCTCCGTGGAAAACGAAGAACTGGAGAGAGGCAGTTGGGAAAGGCGGGAAGGCAGCACACAGGCACTGTGGGATGCTCTCAAAAGGTTTCTAATTGGAAGCTGGGGAGCGTTCCCGCGCAGGCTTCGTCGGTACCGACAATACCCATATGTGATGACTACATTCCTGCTTGTTCCTGGAGATCATCCATACACCTATTTCAAAAGCTGAACAAGTCAAATTATTACAGTACAGTATAGATTTTTATGTACAAACTCCATGTTAACAGAACACCTGGCCTTAGTCACACACTCAGAACACAGACCCTCACCAAGTACAGAATAAGTGACTTACATCTAAAGTAAAAATAAAAATTTGTAGACAAAATTTAAACTGAACCCCCAGGAAGCCAGACCCCGCATGTAGTGCAACATCAGATAAATAAGAGATGCAGTTCCCCCATACTGTGTAAAATATAAAGATAGCACGAAGTCCAATCACTAACATGAAATAAAATTATTTTTTCTACCTTTGTTGTCTGACCATCTTATTCTCTGATCATGCTGGTTCCTATCTGGGCTTCTGCTTTCCTGTCCTCTCTTAGCTCTCTTTCTGTGGTCTATGGTCCATCTGCCATTTCTTATTTCTTCTTTTGTTTTCTTCACTTCTTTCCATCAGCCTATTTCCAGTCCCAGTAACCCTCCCCAGTATCAGCCCCCTTTCCAGTCCTCCCCCCTCCCAGTACTTTCCAATGTCAACCACCTTGCATTCCCAGGACTGCCTCTGGTGTCCAATTCCCTTCCAGTCCCCCTCCTTCCCCACTGTCCAGCCCCTTCTAGTCCAAATACCATTGCAGGTTATCAGCACATGCCCAGTTTCAGTGCCACCGCCCCCCCCCCAGTAAGCTCCCTGCCAGTCACCCTACCCTCTGTTCATCCCCCTTCCAGTGCCATTCGCACATGCCAGCGCCCTTCCAGCCTCCTCTCCATTACCCAGCCACCTACCACTCCCATCCCCAAGTGTCAGCTCCCTTCCTGCCCCTCCTTCCCCTGACAGACCCTCTCAGTATCCGCTCCCTTCCAGTCCTATTCTCCCATCCCCCCACATCAGCCTATTTGTAGCCCTAGCCCCTAGTTTTCTTCCAGGGCCAGCAGCACTCTCCTCCCCTCCCCCATCAGCCCATTTCCAGTCCTATTCCCCCTTATCAACCCACTCCAGTCCTAGCCCTCCCAATCAGCCCATTACCAGTCCTAGCTCATTTCTAGTGCTAGCTCCCCATCAGCCCATAACAGTCCTAACCCCCCGATAAGTCCATTTCCAGTCCTAGCCCCCAATCAACCCATTTCCTGTCCTAGCCCCTCCAACAGCT
This sequence comes from Ichthyophis bannanicus, assembly GCA_033557465.1. Taxonomy (NCBI): domain Eukaryota; kingdom Metazoa; phylum Chordata; class Amphibia; order Gymnophiona; family Ichthyophiidae; genus Ichthyophis; species Ichthyophis bannanicus. Next base: position 264,034,092 of record CM066031.1, on the reverse strand, counting down.
TATTTCCAGTAGTAGCCCATTTCCAGTCCTAACCCCACCTGATCAGCCCATTTCCAGTCCCAGCCCATTTCCAGTCCTATCCCCCTTATCAGTCCACTCCAGTCCTAGCCCTCTCAATCAGTTCATTACCAGTCCTAGCTCATTTCCAGTGCTAGCCCCCCATCAGCCTATTAGCAGTCCTAACCCCCCCTAATAAGTCCATTTCCTGTCCTAGCCCCCCTAATCAGCCCATTTCCAGTCCTAACACCCCTGATCAGCCCATTATCAGTCCTAGCCTCCACCCCAATCAGCCTATTTCCATTCTTAACCTCCCATAAGCCCATTTCTAGTCCTAAACCCCCCAGTCAGCCCATTATCAGTCCCAGCCCATTTCCAGTCCTATCCCCCTTATCAACCCACTCCAGTCCTAGCCCCCTCAATCAGCTCATTACCAGTCCTAGCACCCCCATCAGCGCATTACTATTTCCAGTGCTACCCACCCAGCCCAGCCCAGCCTCAGACCTTCTCAGCTGACATGCAGTCCAAGACGCCCTGGGAAATTTAAACAAAAAAAACAGCTGGAGAAGCTGCTGCCACTGCTGCACCAACAGAATCAAGTGCCCCGTGACCCACCGCTGCCCCGGAAGAGCCCTGCCATTGTTTTCCTGGCACCGGCTCTGCTTTGCAGAGCTGCGAAGAGAGAGCATTTCCCTTCTTTCCTGCAGCTCTGTTAATGTTGAGCTCGCCAGCGCTGATGGTAAACAGGCATTTCCTGTGGTTGGATCAAAGCCCTCGGGACTGCTGATGTAGCTGCGCATGAAATGAGAATCAGAAGCTGTAAAGATATCTTACATATTGTGACATGGATCATATGAAGCATGAACCAAAGGAAGTTGGAGGTGGTCAAGAATGAAATGGAATGTGTACAACTTGATCTGTTGGGTGTCAGCAAACTGAAATGGACTGGCATCGGGCACTTTGTATCACATAATCACATGGTCTACTATGCTGGGAATGAAAGATAAAGAAGAAATTGTGTTGCATTTCTAATAAAGAAGAAATTTTCAAGAACTGTAATGAAAAACAATGCAGTCAGTGAACGCTTAATCTCTATTCGTCTATGAGGAATGCCTATCAACACAACTATAATTCAAGTATATGCCCCAACAACAGCTGCAGAAGAGGATGAAATTGATGAGCTCTATGAACAAGTACAAGCTGAAATTGACAGAACATGCAAACAGGATATCCTGATAGTCATGGGTGACTGGAACGCAAAAGTTGGCAACAAAGAAGAAGGCAAACTGGTTGGAAAATATGGACTTGGCAACAGAAATGATGCTGGAGAAAGACTGATAGAATTCCGCAAGACCAATGATCTATTCATCTCAAACATCTTCTTCCAGCAACACAAGTGGTGACTGTACACATGGACTTCACCTAATGGATTGTACAAAAATCAAATTGACCACATCTGTGGAAGTCTACGATGGAAAAGCTCTAAAACATCAACAAAGACAAAACCTGGGGCTGACTGTGGTACAGATCACCAACTACTAGTATGCAAACTCAAGCTAAAGTTGAAAAAGAGCAAGCCACTCATGAATGTAGCAAAATATGACCTTGAGAATATATCACTGGAATTTAAAGACTGCCTGCAAAATCGATTTGCTGCTTTAGATACAAATGACAGCATTCCAGAAGAGTTATGGAATGACATCAAGAAGGTTATGTTGGAAGAAAGCGAGAAGTTGGGAGGAGTGGCTCAGTGGTTGGGACAGGTTACCTCAGGCTGGAAGGCCGGGGGTTCAATTCCCGCATGGGGACAAGCAACTTCAGGCCAGAGGGACTGGGGTCTCTAGTCCCATGGCCACTCCTTGTGGCCTTGGGCAAGCCACTTAACCCTCTATTGCCTCAGGTACACCTAGATTGTGAGCCCTTTGGGGACAAGGGAATAAAAAGTACCTGTTAGTATACATGTAAACCGCTCTGATTCTAAAGAGCGCGGTATAAAAAATAAATAAATACGTTTCTACAAAAGGTGAAAAAGCAAAAATGGCCAAAATGGGTGATGGAAGAAACCCTGAAAATTTCCCAGAAACGCAGAGAAGCTAAAGCCAGAGGAGAAAGAAAGCCAATCGCAGAACTCACCAGAGATGTCCAATGTGCAGCAAGACAGGACAAGGAAAAGTATTACAATGACACATGCTAGGAAATAGAAGCAGAAACTATTAGAGGAAGAACAAGATTGGCTTTCCTAAAGCTACAAGAGTTAAAGAAAAAATTCCAGCCTCAAATTGGACTGTTACAAGATGCTCAAGGTTCTATGTTGAATGATGCTGAAAAGATCAAGAAAAGGTGGAAAGAATATACAAAGTTTTTATATGATAAAGATCAAGTGGACCAACAGCCATTTCAACCTGTACCTTATGATCCGGAACCATTGGTGATGAAAGAAACCGAAGCAGCATTGAAAGCCTTATCAAAGAACAATTATCAAAGCAGAAAGCACCAGGCATTGATGGCATTCACAAAGAAGTATTACAGCAATCTGCTGCAGCTGTTACCATACTTACAAGGCTCTGCCAAGAAATTTGGAAGACAACAACATGGCCAACTGACTGGAAAAGATCTGTGTTTATACCAATACTAAAGAAAGATGATCCAATTGACTGTAGAAATTATCGCACAATTGCTCTGATCCCACATGCCAGCAAGATTCTACTGAAGATTTTTCAACAGAGACTACAACCATACCTGGAACAAGAACTACCTGAAGTGCAAGCAGGGTTCAGGAAAGGGCGAGGAACGAGAGACATCATTGCAGATGTGAGATGGATCCTTGAAAAGACTAAAGAATACCAAAAGGATATCTATTTGTGTTTTATTGACTATAGCAAGACTTTTGACTGTGTAAACCATGAGAAACTCTGGGTCACATTAAGAAGCATGGGTATACCAGAACACCTGATCGTTCTCTTGCACAATCTATACATTGATCAAGAAGCAACAGTTCGAATGGAACAAGGAGAAACAGAATGGTTTAAAATAAGCAAAGGTGTATAACAAGGCTGCATACTTTCCCCCTACCTGTTTAATTTATATGCAGAACAAATCATCAGAGAAGCAGGATTGTATGAAGACAACAGAGGTGTGAAGATTGGTGGCAGACTCATCAACAACCTTCGCTATGCTGATGATACCACATTACTGGTTTAAAGATGATCTGAAACATTTGCTTCTCATGATCAAGGAACATAGTCTTAAAATGGTCCTGCACCTTAATGTAAAGAAGACAAAGATCATGACAACTGGCAAAAACAACAAGTTCATCGTTGAAGGTGAAGAAATTGAAATAGTAGACAACTTTAACCTACTTGGATCAACTATTAACAAAGAAGCAACAAGCAGTCAAAAAATCCAACGACACATTGCTCTTGGCAGAATGACTATGAAAGATCTAGACAACATTCTCAAGAGCAGAGATGTCTCTCTCCATACAAAGATTTGACTCGTTCAAGCCATGGTATTTTCAATAACATCATATGGATGTGAAAGCTGGACAAAGAAAAAGATAGACAGGAAGAAAATTGATGCCTTTGAATTATGGTGCTGGCAGCGAATACTGTGTATACCATGAACTGCCCGAAGAACAAACAGTCAGTAGTAGAGGAGATCAAACCTAAGCTTTCTTCTGAAGTTCAGATGGCAAGACTTCGACTTTCATACTTTGGACACATCATGCGAAGAGAGAGATCATTAGAGAAAGACATCATGCTTGGCAAGATAGAAGGTCAAAGCAAAAGAGGAAGGCCAGGGAGATGGATTGATACAATAACAGCAGCTACAGGTACCAGTCTGTCAACAATGAGCCGCCTGACTGAAGACCGAACACAATTTAGGACAACACCAGAGGACGCCATGAGTTGACACAGACTCGACGGCACTTAACAACAACAAAGGAATCCTCATGGGCTATGGCGTTTAGCCATATCCAACAATTCCCCCAGGAACAATTGAAATCAGTTTTATCTACTTAGTGTGACCAGGGGCTGATCTTTTTATATCAGTTTTCAGAGGGACAGAGTGTGTGGACATTCAAACAAATGAGGGAGTTATACCGGTTGAGCAATATGGATTTCTTTGCATACTTGCAAATCTGACATCTCATCTAGCTGATGGTGGCTGCCAAAAAGCTGAAGGGAAGTCTTACGGGTTTTGAAAATCTTTTGTTGGGTAAGCTAGGGTACCAGAGGTGGTGGCCTACCTTTATCACTACTGAAAAGCTCCCCTACATGATGTGATGGGAGAGACTCCTAGATAAATCTCTGGAACCGGAGGAATGGCTACAATTATGTGTTAGATTCTCAAAGATCCCAGTATCTGCCAGTATCATTAAAAACTGTTATAAAGTGCTTTCCTGGTTCCTGACATCAGACCGGCTGTTGATATTCCAGGACAGTTGATATTGTTGATATTCCAGGACTGTATATTCCAGCGCTTTGTTGGGGGGCTGTTGGAAGGTGGGGGATATGTTACATGTTTGATGGGAGTGCCCAAGACTGGTGGGCTTCTGAATGGAGATTCAACAAATCATTCAAGAGGTGTTGGGGATCCAAATCCCATTAGATGATCCAGAAGAGTTTTTCTCCAAAATGAGCGGGTGGGCAATCTGCTGCATTATAGTGATGAGAGCTGTGATTGCAAGGGCTTGGCTAAATCCAGAAGCCACAACTAGACACAAATTTCTGGGTAGGCTCCAATTGATATACTCCCTAAGTAAATTAACGACGCTCAGGAGGGGACAGATGCAAATGTTTTGGACTATTTGGCGCCCTAAAAGGGTGTGGTTAGGGTTAGAGGAGTAGAAGGGGAAGGGGGAGAAACACAGGCTTGTTTATTTATATGGAGGGGGTGGTAGAGATCCTGTGTGGTGTAGTTCCTGTTCTGGTTAAAGACTAATTAAGATGAACTAGAAGTGAGCTGATCCTGTGAGGCGGGCGGAAGGGAGGGGGGATTAAATGGGGGAATGGGGATACAATTAAAACTAACATTCAAATTAAAATTAAAAGAAAAAAAGCAAGGGAGAGGTTGCTCACTAGGGATTGTAAGAGAGGATACTGTACATCTCATTGCTAATAGTTCAATTGTTCCTATCAAGAGCTCCTATGATGAATCTCGTTATTTATTCTAGTACTTGGGGTTTATTGCTTTAATTTTTAACTCCATTATTTTTTATTTTGGATGGAGTATCAAGGTATACAAGACAATGCAAAACATGCCGTTTTGGCCTTACTTTCTGCATCACTGCCATTATTTACTGTTCAACATTTTTCATTTATTTGTCTTGAGATGGAAATGATATTCCAGGACTGTATAATGCATTGTTTAGATTCCCCAGTGTATTAGGGTAATGGCTTGAATTAATAAAAGTTAAATTTAAAAAAAATAATAATTTTATATACTTTTGCTGCATCTGATTAGCTTATTTTTCAGAGTTATTTTTGTTTAGTTTTTTCCACTCGCCTATCTTCTCAATCCTTTACCTAGGTATCTTTCTATTTTCTTGTTTCTTCATTTACATTTCTTAGAATTTTCTCTTTCATCTTCATTTCTCTTTTCTACAACTCTGTATACTGGTGATTGGATTTCACTCCTCTTTATCTCCTTCTCTCACCCTCCAGTTTTCAGTCTCCTTCTTTCACTTCTCCCCTATCTCCCTGCTTTCTATCTCCCACTCTCACTTCTCCAATCCTCCCATTGTCCCTCTTTTTCAGTCCTTTCCCAGTCTTATTCCCCTTTTCACCATTGTCTAGACTCTCATTCCACCTTCTGTATCCACCCCCTCCCAGCCCTCATTTATCTTCTGCCTTTCATCCCCTACTTCTACCCTGCCCCCACGCCCTTTCTTATATTACCTCATACCCAGGCTCTCATTTTTCCTTTCATGAGCACTATTTCCATCCTCCTTCACTCTCTTCAAAGATATCCCTTCCACAGTCCCCTTGTCCCTTTCTACTAACTGGTGACCCTTCCTATCCTATCTTCACCCTGGGTCATACCCTTCTAATCCACCCTATCCTATCCTACTGTAACCAGTTGATATAATACAAAATTAGAGGAGCCATAAAAGAAGTAATTAGATCTTACCTGCTAGTTAGTGTTCCTGAAGGAACGACAGTCCAGTCCCTTTACTTCTGGGTTACGCAACCTTTCCAGCAGCTTGGAGGCTGAGCCCAACCTTTTTGGAGGTGGGGCGGTATAAATACCACTGATACCACCCACTAACTCCAGTATTCGAATGAAAAAGCAGACTAACCGAAGTTCTATGAACAATCAACCAAACCAAAGACCTAACTCCATCAAGGACTACTTGACCAGAACCCAACTTTTTATTATATTTATATATTTTTTTTCTAAATAAGAGATAGGAGCAAGGAAGGAGGAAATACCACGGAGGGGGGGGGGGATTTGCCCGATACTGCCCTAGGCGACTTTCTCCTACCCTCCTTCACCCAGACCTGGTTCCACGCTCGGCCAGACGCTCCACCCTTGTCTGATAGGCCTTCAAGTCCGACCGTGCCGGGTGGGATCAGGGACTGGACTGTCGTTCCTTCAGGAACACTAATTAGCAGGTAAGATCTAATTACTTCTTCCTTATCATCACTCCAGTCCAGTCCCTTTACTTCTGGGATGTACCAGAGCAGTTCAACCCTGGGTGGGTTCCGGCAAACCGGACTGAAGGACTGCCAGACCAAACCGAGCGTCCGCTGAACTCTGTACGTCCAGCCTGTAGTGCTTTGTGAAGGTATGTAGAGAGGACCAAGTCGCCGCTCTACAAATATCCAAAGGGGGACTAGACTGAACTCTGCCCACGAGGCGGCCTGAGCCCGGGTGGAGTGCGCCCGGAGCCCCCCTGGGACCTGCTTCCCTTTTAGGATGTAGGCGGATGCAATCGCTTCTCTGATCCACCTGGAGATGGAGGCCTTGGCCGCCGCCTCTCCTTTGTGCGGACCTCCGAACTGGACGAACAGCCTGTCGGATTTCCGGAAAGGAGCTGTGCGGGCGAGGTATCGCTTCAAGGCCCTCTGGACGTCTAACAGTCGTAGCTTGCTATTTCTACCTTCAGGTCCCTCGGCCGGCCAGGCCGGAAGGGTGACTGTCTGATTCACATGAAAGGGAGAAATGACCTTGGGCAGGAAGGAAGGTACCGTGCGTAGTACCACCTTGTCCCTGAGAAAGGATAGGAAAGGCGGTTGAGAGGACAGCGCTTGCAACTCGGAGACCCGTCTGGCCGAACAGATAGCGACCAGGAAGACTGTCTTGAGGGTTAAGTCCTTCAGGGAAGCCTTCTTTACCGGCTCGAAGGGTTCCCCGACCAATGCATTTAGTATAAGATTGAGATCCCAAGGAGGGATCACCGACCTCCGTTGAGGACGCAGACGCCTAACCGCCCTTAGGAACCTGGAGACGTCCGTGTGGGCCCCAAGGGGCTTGCCGTGGACCTTGCCTCTATAGCAAGCGATGGCGGCTAGTTGGACCCGCAAGGAACTGTGCGCCAGGCCTTTCTCAAAACCCACTTGTAAGAATTCCAGCACCTCAGGGACTGAGGCCAAGAGGGGTTTCCGTCGGTGTTCCGAACACCACGCTTCAAAGATGCGCCAGACCCTTACGTAGGAAAGACAGGTCGAGCGTTTCTTCGCACTCAACAGCGTTGAGATTACCGCTCCTGAATAACCTCGCTTCAAGAGATGCGCCCTTTCAATAGCCAGGCCGTAAGCGAGAATCGATCCACGTGAGGCATCAGTACCGGGCCTTGTCTGAGCAGGCCCCTTTTGCAAGGGAGCCGCCAAGGCCGGTCGGCCAGCAACCTCACCAGATCCGCATACCAGGGGCGACGTGGCCAATCCGGGGCAATGAGGATCACCAGACCTTGGTGAGATTCCACCCGCTGCAGGACTTTTCCGATCAGGACCCACGGAGGGAACACGTAGAGAAGACCCTTCGTCGGCCACTTCTGAGACAGGGCATCCAGGCCTTCGGACATTCTTTCCCTCCGCCGACTGAAGAATCGGTCCACCTTGGCTGACGAGAAAGTTGCCATGAGGTCCATGACTGGGAGCCCCCAGCGGGCCACTATCTGGTCGAAGGAGTCCTTTTCCAGCTCCCACTCTCCGTGGTCTATCTTGTGTCTGCTGAGGTAATCGGCCGTGTGGTTGTCCGTGCCTGCCACGTGCTGAGCCGAAAGCGCTTCCAGGCGGGTCTCTGCCCACTGGAAGAGGGCCTCCGCCTCCTTCTCTAAGGCGGGGCTGCTGGTGCCGCCCTGGTGGTTGATGTAAGCCACCGTGGTGACGTTGTCGGAGAGAACGCGAATTGCTCTTCTTAGCACTAGGAATTCTAGCGCTCTGAGCGCTAGGGTGACGGCCCGCAACTCCAGTCTGTTGATGGGCCATTGAGATTCCAACGGCGACCAGAGGCCCTGGACGAACTGGTCCTCGCAGTGAGCCCCCCAGCCTGTCAGGCTGGCATCCGTTGTCAACAGTACCCATAGATGGGGCTCGAGGGGCATCCCCCGCTCTAGATTCCTTGGGCACTGCCACCAGCGAAGGGCTTGTTTGGTCCGCGGAGCACAGGGTAACTGAGTTGATAGACGATGGTGTTGTGGGGACCACCGACGCAATAGTGCGCGCTGTAGTGGACGCATGTGGGCCCTGGCCCAAGGCACTACCTCTATCGCCGCCGCCATTGTGCCCAGTACCTGAAGATAATGCCATGCTGAGGGGTTTCGTCTGCTCAGGAACTGTGCAACTAGTAGTCTTAGGTCCCTTGACCGCGCTCGAGACAGGAACACCCTGCCCCTTCCTGTGTCGAATCTTGCTCCAAGATATTCGAGGTCCTGGGAGGGAGTCATCCTGCTCTTTGCTCGGTTGATGACCCACCCTAACTCCTCTAGAACCTGAACCACTCTGGTCATCGCTACGCGACTTTCTTCTTCCGATTTTGCCCGGACCAGCCAATCGTCTAGGTACGGGTGTACTAGGATTCCTTCCTTCCGGAGGAAGGCTGCCACCACCACCATCACCTTGGTGAATGTCCGTGGAGCCGTAGCTAGGCCGAAGGGGAGGGCCTGGAATTGAAAATGGCCCCCCGGTACCGCGAATCTTAGCAACTGTTGATGGGCCGTCCTGACTGGAATATGCAGGTAGGCTTCTGTCAAGTCGAGGGACGTCAGAAACTCTCCGCCCTTTACCGCTGCGATGACTGATCGTAGAGTCTCCATGCGGAAATGTGGTACTCTGAGACAGCGGTTGACCTGTTTTAAATCCAGGATTGGTCGGAAGGACCCTTCCTTCTTTGGCACCACGAAGTAAATCGAGTATCGACCCGATCCGGACTGGTCTGGTGGTACCGGCACCACTGCCCCGAGTGCGATTAGCCGAGCGAGGGTTGACTCTATTGCCGACCTCTTTGCCGGAGATCCGCTGGGAGATTGAATAAATGCTGGAGGTATTTGCTTTGCGAATTCGAGAGCGTAGCCCTCCCTGATGACCTCTAGTACCCACTGATCCGAAGTGACCCGGGACCAGGCGGGGAGAAACTGCCTTAAGTGACCTCCCACTGGCAGCTCTTCCCCCTGGACCCCCGTCATCTCATTACTGTTTTCTAGGGGCCGTGGAGAAGGAGGAGGCTCCAAAACCACGACCTGCTCCCCGAAACCCCCGGAAACCTTGACCTCTAGCGGGGAAGCGTCCCCTGGAGGGGGGGTTGGATCTGGCTGGACGAAACCTCCGAGAGTCCCTAGCCTGGTTACGAGACGGAGCCAGAGAACGACCTTGTTGTTTCGGTCTGTCTTCTGGGAGCCTGCCACCCTTGGACTCGCCAAGGTCCTTTACCAGCTTCTCCAAGTCCTCACCAAACAGCAGCTTCCCCTTAAAGGGGAGCCGACTCAGGCATGCCTTCGAGGAGGCATCCGCTGCCCAGTTCCGTAGCCACAAGCAACGCCTCGCTGCCACAACCGAGGCCATGTTCTTGGCCAGGCTTCTAATGAGGTCATACTGACTATCCGCCAAGTATGCTGCTCCAGATTCCAGCCTAGCGGCGTTGGGCCGGGGGTCGCCCGCGGGTGTCTCTGCTGACTGAAGCTGCTGAGACCACCTTAAGCAGGCCCGAGCTACCCAGGCTCCCGAGACGGAGGCCTGCAAGGCGAGAGCGCTTACGTCGAATGCTTGCTTTAGGAGTGTATCCAATTTTCTGTCCTGTGAATCTCTTAGGGCCGTGCTGCCCTCAACCGGGATAGTAGTCTTCTTAGTGACTACTGATACCGCTGCATCCACTCTGGGAGACTTTAAGAGCTCTTTGTCTGTCTCTGGGAGAGGATATAGACGCATCATGGACCTTGTCAGACGGCTGCCTAGGGTGAGAACTTACACAATCTTGACGATGCATATATTCATATGATTCTTGCAAGGTATTGTGGGTATTGTAGTTCATTCACTCCCAAACACAGCTGATGACAATAATTTGAGTTGTGAAACCAAGTGGTAAGATCAATAAAATACTTCTTTTATTGATGGGGTTTAATTCACCCAGCACATGTATGCTTGATAGCACTATAAATGAGGTTACTTGCTTGCAGTGTTTAAAATGGATAACAAAAAGTCACAAAGTAAACCAGAAAACAACCTTCAGCTTGTCAGGCAATTAGCTAATGTGTTCTTAGCAAATAATTACCAAATACAAAGGCACAAAGAAAAGAATAAACTTTGCTAGTTAGGTTAACTTCTGCTTATTTTCCACGCAGATCTCAGCAGTGATTCTCCCTTGCTCACACACACAATCAGGTGCAGCTTTAATTACTATCAATTGACCAGCTGTAAGCCTTTAGCTGGCTGGCTGCTACTGTGTGAACCCAAATCCTGCTTTAAGAGCTGTTTGCAGTGGAAATAAAGAACAAAGTTAGGTTTCTTTGTGATGGCTGATGTGTTTGCTCATATAAAACTAGCAATAGCATTTAGATAAAGAACAGTCCATGTAAATAGTTTCATCTGCTGTATTTCCCCCTGCATCAACAATCATAGGGTCAATATCATACATTGGCACAGATGAGTCTTTCATTAAGGCACTATCATGAGAATGCTTATTCCCTTGCTGCCATTCTCTATTATAGATAGGGTCTGGATCAGTGTTCATACCTGAGCCTCTCCTGCTATCATTATTTCTCTCTGTATAGCCTGGCCAATATGTAATCCAATTCTGATGTCCAGCCTTCCAATCTTGATCCCTGGACGCTGGATCTTCTCTCACATACCTTCTGGCCTTGATCTGAAAGTCCCTTCCACATGCAGTCTTCTCTCTTCCAGGTAGCCACTGGTGATTCCTATCTCTGCCACTCCATTCCTCTGGCTGAATCCAGTCCAATGGACTCTGCTGGCTTTTGGAATACCTCCCAGTATGAGTACTGCCTTGGAATCTCCCAGACCTTCCAATGGCCTTTCTTCTCTTCCTTCCTCTGTAGCTGGGCTGGAGCTTGTAGTAACTGTTATCTGAAGAATAAGCTCTATTCTTATTCTGTCCTAATGTGTGCTGCTCCCTAACACAGCGCAGCTGTGTTGAATCAGGCCCTGCCCTTTGAGATGAGTGCTTAGGGATTACCTCATAGCTCCCTTGATTGCACACATTTTCCTCACTTCAGCCCCTCTCATGGCTGCTGGAAACCTGGTGCATTCTGGGACTGGTAGTCTTTTATGTGAAAACTCTGTTTTCTCACTTCTACCAGAACTGACAGGTTGCTTGTTCAGAGTCACATCATCTTTTCTATAGCTCCTACCTGAGCTATGATAAGCTTCCTTATCACAACCTGCCTCCCCTTAGGCTAGATTCCGGCTGGTCCCATTCTTCCTGGATCATCTGACGCACCACTCTGTGGACCGGAAAGACTTTCTGGGATCTCCTAAAGGCTTGGATTAATGGATCTTCCAGCGCCTCCTCTTCTGCAGGCGTGTCTGAGGCCACGTTGAGCGCTTTTAGGGACTCATTAATTAACGCCGGGAGTTCTTCCCGGCGAAAGACCCTAATAACTCTGGACTGGTCTTCCTCTGGGATCTCTCCTTCTTCCAGCTCCTCTTCTTCTTCATCCAACTCCCTGTCCGAGTAAGCCTCCTCCGGGGAGCCCTGAGAGTGGGCCGCCAGGGGTTCCTCCTCACTCAGACGGGGGCGCTTAGGTGGTATGCCGGGCTCTTGAGTACCTGCTCCCAAGAGCCTGGCTGACTTGTCTTCCCTTGACGAACCCGCCTCCCCTGGCCCCAACCCCTGCTTCCGCAAACAATAGGCTTTGTGGAGCAAAAGGATGAAGTCCGGCGAGAAAAAATTCCCGGTCCCTCCTTCCCCGGTAGGGAGGGGGGAGGGGGGCAGGGAAGGGGAGGGTACGTCCGAGGACGTAGAAGGAGGTAACTGGGACCCTCCCCCCCAAGGAGGTCACCTGGCCCCTGAGGAGGGGGAGCGATGGATAGATTATTTTCCTGCTCAACTGAGGCCGCCACTGCGGCGCAGCTCCTGCAGATTCCTGCCTCTGCGGAGGTGCCTCTGCGTGTTCCGCAGGAAGGGCAGCGGGGCTTGGTCGCCATGACTTGGATCCCCTCTGTAAGAACACAAATTCAAAATATATTTCTTCCCTTCAGAAGCACTTCGGAGAGGGAACTAACAATTCGAGTTTGAAGGAGTTAAATGAATTAAATGAATTAACTGAATTCAATGAGTTAAATAAATCAAGTAAATTAAAGTAAAATTAAAGTAAAATTAAAGCACATTAATTGAAAGGAAGAAATTAAATCATCTCTTTTTTCCTCCCACGGAGGTACTTGCGTTTAGGCAGACTGTATCTCCTGGACCCGACTCCGCGATCCTAGCCCGTCGGCTCTACACGTGGTAGGCCTCACCACGTGGAGCCTGGGCAGAGAACCGCGAGACAATTTCCTGGGCCGCGCTGTGCTCCGTTGCGAGGTTCCCCTGTAATGTTCTGCTCTCTTGCAGCCTTCGATTTGTTCTCTGACTCTCTCTCCCCCCCGTAGGGCTCCCCGGGAGTAGCGAGTCTCGCCTCCACGTCCTTCTTCCTTGGGACGGGTCCGCCAACGGGGCTTCGGCGCGAGGCAGATGCGATCCGGAGCAGAGGGCAGAAGAAAGCGCCGGAGCTGTCGTCGGGGCAGTGGAGCAGGAGCGAAATTGCCTCCGACGCTGCGAGGAGAGAGCACCTCCGAGGCCCGATCCTGGAAGGGGGGGGGGGGAACTGAGATAGCAGGCAGAATTAAAGAAACAGGAGCAGGATGGCAAGAAAGAAATGAAGCAAATGAGCAAAATAAAGGCCAATTAAGGCAGAATTAGAAGAAATTAAAATGAAATTAAAATAAAATTGCTAACAAGGACTCCAGTAAGCCCTAGGCTTACGGAACCCTCCAGCTGCTTGGAGGCTGAGAATACTGGAGTTAGTGGGTGGTATCAGTGGTATTTATACCACCCCACCTCCAAAAAGGTTGGGCTTAGCCTCCAAGCTGCTGGAAGGGTTGCGTAACCCAGAAGTAAAGGGACTGGACTGGAGTGACGATAAGGAATTAGTCTTTGTACCTGACTGTAGGTCTGCAACGAATCTCCTTCAAAGAGGGGTGTAGGGGAGGGAAAAACCAGTTTGCCATGCAGGGCCATGGTAGAGGTAGCTTTAAAGAGGGAAGAAAAAGAAAGAACCACTCGAGGTGGAGGCTGAGGGGGGCAGCGGTTTGGTCTGCCCTGAGGGAACTGCATTGCCCAGTGAAGCTGCAAGAGGGGGAGCTGTGCAGCACAGGTTCTGAGCCACAGGAGGAGAAGAGAGGTGATGGATGTGGCATCAGGCCTGTATTAGGTCAGCGTCTGGAGCAGATGTTGCTGTAGTGTCCCAATAGCGATCAGGACCGCAGTCAGGGCAGCAATGAAATCACAGCAGTGCCTCGTGTGCACAGCCCACAGCCCTCATGGCTCCATGCAGTCAACACCCAGAGTGTCAAAACTCACCGGCAGCATGTCCCATTGAGATCTTGTGAGATCAATGAGTCTTGCTGCATCAGAGGTTCCAACATGGCATCATTAAAGACTGTGCCAAGCCACATGCCAATGCTGCTGCTGTGCTGGGAAGAATTCTATGAGGCAGAGTGCAGCTGCTAGGCTGGTGGGGAGAGGAAATGCTGCTTCTCTGAGTCGGTGGGTGGCTGGATGTTGCTAGGAGGGAAAAGCTGGTGTTCTTGGGGGGGGGGGAGGGGTACAGAGCCGTGTGATGCAGCGGTATCTTCAGCTGATGGGGCTTGGAGATCCCTGCCAGCAATAGAATTCTCTCTGCAGGTGCTGAGGGGTGCTTGATTCGAAGGTGGGGGCACCTGTACCCCCAGATCCCTCCAATGGCTACGCTCCTGAAATGGGGTACCCCAAAGTATATGTAACTGTAGATGCAAGTGGTGAATTCATGATTTGTTGGAACCCTTCCAACTTGATACTCTGCTTCTGGATACAGGCAGATATCATATGCACACAGTAGCTCGTCACTGCCCTCTTGACTCACTTTGACTGGGTGACCAGAGAACTAGATCAAAAGCATGCATGATGGATGTAATCTACTTACATTTCAGCAAAGCCTTTAATATTGTTCCTCATAGGAGGCTTATGAATAAACTGAGCAACCTGGAGATAGGTCCCAAGGTGGTAAACTGGATCAGAAATTGGTTGACAGACAGGGTGATGATAAATGGAATTCAATCAAAAGAAAGGAAGGTGAGTAACAAAGTGTCTCAGGGATCAGTCCTGGGACCAGTACTATTCAATACCTTTGTAAGTGATATTGCCAAAAGGTTAAAAGGAAACATTTGCTTTTTTACAGATAACACAAAGATTTGCAACATAGTGAGCATCTTGGAGGGAGTAGAAAACATGAGAAAAGATCTACAAAAATTAGAATGGTCTGTTTGGCAGTTAAGATTTAATGCAAAGAAATGCAGAGCAATGCACATGGGATGCAGAAATCCAAAGATGTTGTATCCAATAGGGAGGCAAGAAGCTGGTGTTCATGGACCAGGAGAAGGACCTCAAAGTTATAGAGTCTGAGGATCTCAAGGTCATAAAACAATGTAACAAGGCAGTTGCCAAAGTCAGAAGGATGCTAGGCTGCAGACAGAGATATAACTAGCAAAAGGAAGGAGATATTAATGTCCCTATACAAATTGGAGTGGAGGAGTAGCCTAGTGGTTAGAACACTGGCTTGGTAACCAATCAACCAGGGTTCAATTCCCACTAGCACTCCTTGTGGCCTTGGGCAAGTCACTTAACCCTCCATTGCCTCGGAAGAAAGGCCTGGCAATCTACTTCCGGTGACACTGCCAAGAAAACCCAGGAGCTTCTGGGTCGCCAGGAGTCAGGACTGACTCAAAGGCACAAATTGCTGGCAATGCCTCACTTGGGAGTAGAGTAGTTACTCACCTGTAACAGGTGTTCTCCAGGAGCAGCAGGAATCAGTCCTCACATATGGGTGACATCGACGTCGATGGAGCCCTTGCGGAGCATTTCCCCAGCTTTCCATGAAAGCCTTTGGGAATGCAGGCACGCATGTGTGGTTCCCTTCCCGCCTAAAGGTGCCATCTTGCTCAGTCAAATGACATAGCTAAAACAGCACACAAAATGGAAAAATAAACTATGTACAACTGCAACTCCCAGGGAAGGAGGGAGGGTTGTGAGGACTGATTCCTGCTGCTCCTGGAGAACACCTGTTACAGGTGAGTAACTACTCTTTCTCCAGGACCAAGCAGGAAGTCAGTCCTCACATATGGGTGACTCCCTAGCTCTGGGCTACCAGGAACCCAGGCTGAACAAGAGAACTCCCTCTAGTCCCAGCATCAAAGAAAGGCTTTTCACTGACAGAACCTCCACCGGTAGCAGGAGCAGGAGTTACCTAAACCTCAAAGAGATTCCGGAGTACTGCCTGGCCAAAATCACTGTCCCTACGGGACTCCCTTTCCAGACAGTAATGGGCCGCAAAAGTCTGGCTTGAAGACCAAGTAGCAGCCCTGCAGATGTCTACCAACGGTACAGAGCGGAGATGAGCCACTGAGGCAGCCATTGCCCTGACACGATGGGCCGTGACCCGACCCTGCAAAGGAAGGTCAGCCGCCCTGTAAGCCCAGGTGATACAGTCAGCCACCCAGATGGGCAAGGTACGCTTGGACACAGCCAACCCCAAATTATTAGCGTCAAAAGATATGAAGAGCTGAGTAGCCCTTCTATGCCCCTGCGAAAGGTCAAGGTAGAAGGATAAGGCCCTCCTACAGTCCAGGGTATGCAGAACTGCTTCAGCCTGGCTTGCATGAGGCCTAGGGAAGAATGTTGGAAGAACCACCTCCTGGTTGAGGTGGAAAGAGGAGACAACCTTTGGGAGGAACTTTGGATGAGTCCTGAGGACTACCCTGTTCTTATAGAATATGGTGTAAGGCCTGTCACAGACCAGGGCCTGAAGCTCACTCACTCGCCTAGCCGAGCTTAGGGCTACCAAGAAGAGTGTCTTCCAGGACAGGAAGCGTAGAGGACAAGTAGCCATCGGCTCAAAGGGTGGGCGAGTCAGTTGCTGCAAAACCACATTCAACTCCCACTCAGGAGCAGGAGGACGGATTGGAGGCTTGAGCAAGAGCAAGCCTCTGGGAAAACGGGACACCAAGGGGTGACCCGATAGAGAATGTCCTTCCACCAGTGAGTGGTGAGCTGCTAGAGCTGAGAGGTGGACCCAAACAGAATTGGACTTAAGTCCTTGATTAGATAAGTGCAGTAAGTACTGAAGCACTACTGGTACAGTACAGGAGAAGGGATCCTCTGTACGTAGGTGACACCACACGGAAAACCTTTTCCATTTAAGAGCATAGGTTTTCCTAGTGGACTGTTTCCTAGAGGCTAGGACAACCTCCTCAACTTCCTGAGGGAGGCCCCAGGGAGCCAAAACTACCCTTGCAGCCTCCATGCCATCAAATTGAGAGCTTTGAGATTGGGGTGCAGAAGGGAACCCTGATCCTGAGAGAGAAGGTCGGGTTGCAACCCCAGAGGCAGTGGGGGATCCACTGCCAGCTGAAGCAGAAGTGGAAACCAAGGCTGTCTCGGCCACCTGGGAGCCACCAGCAGGACTGAGGCCTTGTCCTGAAGAATCTTGAACAGAGTTCGGGCCACCAAGGGCGTGGGAGGAAACGCATACAGGAGGTCCTGAGACCAGGGAATCAGAAAAGCATCTGCTGCTACCCGCCGAGGATGTGGTTGCCTGGAGCAGAACTTTGGCAGCTGTTTGTTCAGTGGACTGGCAAACAGATCTATGGATGGAAGTCCCCATTTCAGGAAAATCTTCTGAACCACCAAAGGATGGAGCTGCCACTCGTGGGGCTGTAGAATCCTGCTCAACCTGTCGGCCAGGTAGTTTTCCTGGCCAGGGAGGTACACAGCCTTGAGGAGCATGTTGTGCTTGAGGGCAAACAAGCAAAGGTCCTGTGCTTCCTGACAAAGGAGCCTGGACCCAGTTCCGCCCTGCTTGTTCACATAAAACATGGCTACCTGGTTGTCTGTTTGAACTAGGACAGACTGATGAACCAGGGCTGGAGAGAAAGTCTTGAGGGATAACCGAATAGCCCTGAGTTCTAGTAGATTGATTTGCTGTACGGCTTCCCAGGGAGACCACAGACCCTGGGTGCACTTGCCTAGACAATGAGCTCCCCAGCCCTGCAAGGAGGCATCCGTGGTCAACACCACTGTGAACCCAGGAATATGAAAAGGCACCCCTTGCAGCAGATTGGGTAGATGCAGCCACCAGCTGAGGGATTTCAGAAATTGTCTGGACACCCTTATCCTGTCTCTGAGGCTGCCGGTGGCCTGTGACCACTGAGTCCGAAGGCACCACTGTGCAGGCCTCATATGGAGCCTGGCATTGGGGGTCACATGTACTGTCGAAGCCATGTGGCCTAGAAGCCTTAGGCAGAGTCTGGCGGAGACCAGTGACCTGCTGAGAAACTGGCTTGCCAAGTTTATCAGTCTTTGGGCTCTGTCCTCTGGCAAGAATGCCTTTGCCAGCAGAGAGTCCAACCTTGCCCCTATGAACTCCAACTTCTGGGATGGGAGCAAAGTGGACTTTGCGAAGTTTATGACAAACCCCAGGCTTTGAAGAAGAGCAATAGTTCTGAGAGTGGCTTGCCTGGCCTCCTGGCACGTCTGACCCCTGATGAGCCAGTCGTCCAGATAGGGGAAGACAAAGATACCCTGATTTCTCAGGTAGGCCGCCACCACTGCCAAGCATTTGGTAAAGACCCTGGAAGCGGAGGTGAGGCCAAAAGGTAGTACTCTGTACTGATAATGGTTTCCTCCCACAATGAACCTGAGGTACTTTCTGTGGTCTGGATGAATGAGGATGTGAGTATACGCATCCTTTAGATCTAAGGAGCATAGCCAATCTCCCTGCTGGAGGTAGGGCAGAAGGGTTCCAAGAGTAAGCATCTTGAACTTTTCCTTCTCCAGGAACTTGTTGAGGTTTCGGAGATCTAGAATAGGTCGAAGGCCACTGGTTCTTTTGGGTACCAGGAAATACCTGGAGTAGAACCCTCGACCTTGTAAGTGGGAAGGCACAGGCTCCACTGCCCTGTCCACCAACAGACCTTGTAGCTCCTGAAGGAGAAGATCTGTGTGCAGGGGAGGCCTTGGAGGCTCCCCTGGAAAGTATGGAGGAGGCAGTTGTTGGAAGTGTAGTGCATAGCCCCTGTGGACTATTCTTAACACCCAACTGTCTCCAGTGATGAGTGGCCACTGGTGGGCAAACAGAGCGAGGCGACCTCCTGTGCAGGGTTGGGAGAGCAGGGACGAAGAGGCTATGCCTAAGGAGTCAAAAACCCCCACCCTGTTGAGTGGGAGCAGGGGCCGGAGGCTTGGGGGTCCTCTACCTATGGGGCCCATTACCCTGCCCCTTGGCTTGCTGACCCTGAGGGGCAGCTTGGGCAGCCTGATATTGTGGGTAATGTTTGTAGGCAGTGCCCTTCCTCGGGTAAAAGGGCTTTTTACCCGAGCCCTTCTTCTTGTGAGAAGGGGCAGAAGTCTTTCTAGACAGCCTTGTCCTTGTGAGGTGCTCGGTCTCGAGCTGTGCGGCCTTCTCGGTCATGGGCTTGCCAAAAAGGTTCTCACCTCGGCAAGGGAGGAGTAGCCTAGTGGTTGGGGCAAGGTACTTCAGGCCGGAAGGTCGGGGGTTCAAATCCCACTAAAGGACAGCAACCTTGGGCCGGAAGGACTGGGGTTTCTAGTCCCACAGATGCTCCTTGTGGTCTTGGGCAAGCCACTTAACCCTCCATTGCCCATGTTCCCTGTAAGTATTAGTGTATGTGTCTCATCTCCCCACGTGTTAAATGTATCCCCCAATTGTGTTGTGACCGCTTTGATTAAAGGATAAGGCGGTATACAAAAAACGTCTAAATAAATAAATAAATAAATAAATCGACCAACTTGTCCTGAACCCATGGCTCGAGGTCCGATGACTGCAGCCATGCCTGGCGTCGAGCCACGATGCCGGCTGCCACAACACGGGCCGAAGCCTCAAAGCCATCGTAGGCAGCGCGGGACATAAACTTGGAGCATTCCCGGATCCCCGAGGACAAGGACTTGAACCTCTGCAAGGGTTCCCCGGAGAGACCAGCAGAGAACCCGGCCAGCTCCTTGGCCAGGTCTCGCAAGTATATGCCCATGTACAGCTGGTAAGACTGGACACGGCAAGCAAGCATCGAGCCCTGGAAACACTTTCTACCAAAACCATCGAGGTTTCGGGCCTCCCTGCCAGGGGGCACTGCAGAGTGCATCTTCTGACTTTTCAGGCGATGCATGGCCGATTCCACCACCATGGAATGGTGTGGTAGCTGCGCCTTCTGAAAGCCAGGACTCTTCCGGAGTCGATAGATTGAATCGACCCGCTTGCTTAAAACCGGCGCCGAGGCCAGTGCCTCCCACATCCGGAAGAGGAGCCGTTCCAGCATCGGAGGAACTGGGACAGTAAAGGCCTCCTTCGGAGGAGAGTTGTACTGCAGGGCCTCGAGCTCCTTGGCTCGAGGCTCCTCCTTGGGGTCCGCAGGGATAGCCAACGCAGTGGCCATATCCCAGATGAACTCCGAGAACCGGGTATCCTCCGGAGGGGATCTACTCCGGGGTTCAGACTGCGGTGAGTCTGATGGGACGCACCGAGTCTTGAAGGTGTCGGGGGACTACTCGTCCTCCGTTTCCCATGCGGACTCGTCCGATGAGGAATCGGGGTCCGACCTCGCGTGGCCTGCGAGCACCCGCCCCGACGCCAAAGGCACCGGTGTCGACGCCCTTGGTCCCGAACGGGAGGTCAAGGGAGACCGCGACCGAGGTCGACCTCGAGCCTTCATGGCCTCAAGTATCGGCTCGGTCTCTGGGGTCGACTTCGATGTCGATGTCCCGGTGGTTGGGGCAGATGCGCCAGACAGGCTGGCCATCAGTGCCCGCTGCTGTTCCAAGAAGGCAGACAGTCTGCTCTCCAAGGCTGTCAACCTGAGACCCAGCTCAGGAGACTCAGCAGCTCCCGACTTGGGCCCCAGCGGCGCCAGGCCCGACGTCGGCTCCCTGGGAGGAGAGTCCACGAGGACTACAGGGCTTACGTGTCCAGCAGACTCCGGCTCCAGTCGAGGGACTTTGGAAGGCTTCTCCTGTTCCACGGGCCCAGGGCGACGGTTGGGGGTCTGAGACCTAGCTCTCGAGGAGCCAGGGACCTCTTCCGACGACGCCCTCGCGAGCCGCTTCTTCCTCTTGCGTTCCCGGTCGGAGGACCCCCTGTCCGAGGAGCCACGACGGTGCTCGGGATCAGACTCCCGAGATGTTGAGGCCTCAGATGAGGTCTGGGCCCGGCCGGAGGCCGAGTCAGAAAAAATCCTTTCCTTTTGGTGCTGAAGACTTCGCAGTGGCTTGGAAGACATTTTCCCACATGGTCCACACCTCTTAGGGTCGTGATCAGGACCGAGGCACCGAAGGCAGCAGTCGTGTGTGTCGGTGAGAGACATCAGCTTCTTGCACCGATCACACTTCTTAAAACCGCTGGAAGCCATCGGGGAAAAAAAAGAGTCCCCGCGAGGTCAAAGGACCGGCCTTCCAGGGAAAAAGAAAAAAGGGCGTGAATGCCAGCCACTAAGGGCAAAAACCAAAAAAAGAAGATCGGGCTCGATACCGGTGTACCGACCCCGGCAGGAGGTGAACCGGCATTGAACCGGAGAAGAAAAATAGCGAAGAATCGCAAAAAATTAAACAATTTTCCGGGATGACTAGGACTTACGTCCGGTGGGCTTCACGGAAAACGAGAGACTGAGCAAGATGGCACCTTTAGGCGAGAAGGGAACCGTGCATGCGTGCCTGCATTCCCAAAGGCTTTCATGGAAAGCTGGGGAAATGCTCCGCAAGGGCTCCATCGACGTCGATGTCACCCATATGTGAGGACTGACTTCCTGCTTGGTCCTGGAGAATGTACTCAGTTTTGGAGACCGTACCTCGCAAAAGATATAAAAAGACTTGAAATGGTTCAGAGAAAGGCAACCAAAATGATGTGGGGTCTGTTCCAGAAGCCGTATGAGAACAGACTTGAAGAACTAAATATGTATACCCTAGAGGAGGGACAGGGAAGATATGATAAGGATGTTTAATACATCTCCAGGAACAAGCAGGAATGAGTCTTCACATATGGGTACGTTGGTACCGACGGAGTCTGCGCAGGAACGCTTCCCAGCATCCAATCAGAAAGCTTTTGGAAGCATCCCAACACGCCTGCGTGCTGCCTTCCCACCTTCCCAACTGCCTCTCCTCAGTTTTCGTTTTTCCGCGGAGCCGGCAGGACGTCCTCCTGTCACCACAGAAAATTCTTCTTTTATTTTTTAGTTTTCTTGTGGTCGCGGTCACCGGTACCGCCGGTGTTTCTTTTTTCTTTTCTTGTAAAATTTTTCCTTTTTAAGGAATATTTTTTCTTCCTTAGTGTCTCACTGTTTCTCAGGCCTTCTAGGCCTCTCCATTTTCCTTCATGGAACCGCCAGCCACTTTCCCCAAGAAATGTACAAACTGTGGCGGTACAACTTTATTTTTAGACACTCACAATTGGTGTCTAAGCTTGAGTCCTGACCATTTTCCTCCGGAGCCCTTGGGCAATAGTATTGTGAGAAGAAGTTTTCAACATCGAGTTCCCCTCGACACGCGGTCCCCCTCCAACTTCAGGGCACCGACTATATCTTCTTCTACACAGGATCAGGTAACCCAAAAACAGTCTGTTAAGACTAGCCAGTCCTCGAGTGGCAGTTCTCATGCACAGCATAGAGATGCCTATGGCCTTGTCCTCGAGAATCCACTGGCTTCAAAACCCTGGTGGGAGTCTTCGGCCTCCAAAGCCTGTGTGGGGTTTCAGGTTGTTCCTGAGGTTCACCCCTCACAGAACATACCTGAGCCATGCCCGGTGGTGGCATCCGCTTCGAGCAGTACCGATACCCTGGCATCGGCACTGGTGTTGGATGAAACATTCCTCACCAAGGATCGTCATCTGGCGTCCTCGGTACCTGCGGGGCCGGTGGATACGCTCCAGACTGACCTTCCAGTATCGGTACCGGCACCGATACTAGTACCAACGTCGGTACCCTCCAGACGTGCATCGATAGACTCGCTTCCTTCGATGCCGAGTCTGGAATCGATCTCCAGTTTGGAGGACTGGGTACCGACTCGCCTTGGTACTGACTCCCGTCGGTACCGAAGGCTCGGTTCCGATAATTCGGATCCGCAACTCTCGGTTCCTCCAATACCGTTAGAGTTGCCACCGGCTGACCTTCATCCACCGGTATCAGATACGGTACCGAAGTCGGTACCGATATCCACATTACCATTGCTGTCGGTGCCATCCATGCTTCTCTCGTCAGGCTCGCTTCCCTCGTTGCCGAGTTTGGAATCAATCCCTAGCATGGACGATGTATTACCGACTGTCGCTGGTCCTGACCTGCAGTACCAGCGACCATCCTCTAAGGATCCCATACTGCACCATTCAGGATCTTCTATTCCTATATACTTGGATAGATCCCTCGGTGCCAACGCTAGTTCTTCATCAGATCTAGCCTATCCAAAGGAAGGTCCCTCTGGGGATCCTTCTTTTCGGACTTTCCTCCTGGATATGGCAAAATCACTTGCCATTCCTATTCCCGGACAGGATCTTACACAAAGGAATACAGAATCCCTCTCTGTTCCTAGCAAAGCAAAGGAGAACATAATGCTTCCTTTGCATCATTCCTTGCAGGATCTCCTTCTACGAATGTGGGAAGCTCCTTTAAAGGTACCCCCACCTTCCAGAGCAACTGATCTTCTATATCAGGTGCCCCCCTCTCCAGGGTTTCAAAAGACTCAACTTCCTCATCATTCCATTGTGGCAAAATCAGCAATGAGGCGGGTGAAGAGTAATAAAAAGCACTCTTCTTGTCCGCCAGGTCATGAGTCTAAGACACTAGATGCCTTTGGACGTCAAACCTTCCAGACATCCATGTTTTCAGCAAGAATTCTCTCATATATTTTTTATATGGGTCTATCTCTTGAGGAGGTCACAAAGAAATTACATCTTTTGACTCCTTTTCTTCAAGAGCCCAAGAGTGCAGACTATTCCTCACTGGTTAGTCATACTCAAAATATCTCTAGGTTTCTTACTCGTGCTTCCCTAGACTCCTTTGAGCTATAGCTATAGGGGCACGACGTAGGGGCACAACGTAGAGCCTGGCTCCAAGCTTCAGACTTGGACAAATGGGCACAAGAAAGACTGGGAAATACTCCTTGCACTGGAGAAAAATCTCTTCAACAAGGAGTCTTTACTCCAGGTTACTCAGTTATCCACTGACTTTCCTGTTTCCAGAGGCTGTTCTACGCCTTCTTCTTTCCCAGTAGGTAGGAAATGTCCTACCAAACTTTCTTCCCCTAGGGGGAGAAGGTTTTAACCATCATCTGCCCATCATACAGATGTTCCCAAACAGGGGAAACATCGCCCTGGTCTGAAGAATCCACAAACTCAACAGGGTCAACAAACCCAGCAGTCGCAGGGTTTCAAATAGATCATTGTCCCTCTTGGTTGGTGGTTAGGGTGGCAGTCTGCTTCTTTTCACTTGCAGTATCTGCACTAAATTTATCCTAACCTACCTAGATATCTCTTCATGAGACATCTTTTCTCTAAGAGTCTTTATGATGATCATGCCCATACTTAACAGATTTTCCTCTTCCTCTTGGAGGAAAGAGAGGTAACAACTATCAATAGACAGTTGTTTCCCTGTACTGGCATGTATCATCTCACCTGTCAGAGACTTCCTCCATAGTCGGTCTCTTGCAACTCTGTCTTACCTCCCTCTTACTACAACATTTGGTTTGTAAGAGTGGCTCTTTTACACAGGTAAGCCCCTATAGTCCTCTACCTGTTCTACCGGGGGATTCTCCCTTCTGGAGTTGTCTTCCCACTTGTTACCTTAGGGCAGATCATCAGACAATAGGAAGTCCTACCATGTCTGTTGTTTCTTTTTCCCAATCTATAAAAGGAAGAGGGAAAAGAAATTTTCCATGCTGCCCTGGTAGTTGCTGCAGATACAGCAATTCCTAGTGGTTAAGCCACTGGTTTTGTTCACTACACAACCAGGGCTTCCCCTCTACTAGCAATCCTCCT
Organism: Ichthyophis bannanicus; assembly: GCA_033557465.1. NCBI lineage: Eukaryota > Metazoa > Chordata > Amphibia > Gymnophiona > Ichthyophiidae > Ichthyophis > Ichthyophis bannanicus. The sequence continues at coordinate 264,009,377 of CM066031.1, read as the reverse complement.
AGCCTCAGTGCTAAGTCCCAAACAGGTTATCAACCTCGTTTGGGAAACCCTATTATCACAGTCTGGTTGGTTAACTTCTATTCTTCGCCCCCTTGTCCTTGGCAGAATAGCTGGTTACCTGCTGGCTTTCCATAGCCAGTTTTTTCTTCTAACCAACCTGCAGCATGCTCTCTGCATCTCTACAGAGTAGCTTTGCACTATGGGCCCTTGCTAGAGAGCATTAGTATCTTGCCTAGCAGATAACCCCAGATGGATGGGGGGGGGGGGGGTCCCCCAGTCATGTTTCATGTATGGCAGGTATTCCCTACCCTTTCCATCTCATCTTAAATTTCTTTTGAGGCATAAGCCTCAGGCCTTTCATTACGTGACAGCCTAAAGGAGGGCCAGTTCCCTGGCTTGGCCCATATCTCCTTGGGTCTTCTCGTCAGAGATATATTTCTTCAATGGCAGCTAGAGGACGCCTAATACCCATCTTGCCCTCATAGGCGGATCACTAGGGTATCTTCCTCCAGAGGCGTCCTCTATCCATTCTCCATACTGCAATTCTGGAGATATCTGGACTTCCTGTCTGCAGACTGAAGTTATCCTCTGCAATTTTCACGTAGACCATCCTGGTTATTCAAGAGCTCAAATTCTGCAAAGAATTAGCCTTCTTCTTGTCAGGGAGACCTTTCCTCTGACTCTGCCAGTCATAACCAGGAAAAGAGGATTCTCTATTTAATCTATTCAAGCAGGTATCAACCTTCTTGCTGTCAGATGAATCTTCCTCTCTCCCTATATCCCTAGGGGGGATGAGGTTCTATGGACATCTCTCCATCCATATACCTGGAGATATGTGTCTATATGCCTGCCTATTCATCTAGGTATATATAGATATATATAGATACATATATATACTTATCTATATCTATCTGTGTGTCTTCTGCCCATACATATCTCTTTATAGATATATGCATATATACCCTATATGTGTATATATTTAAATATATATTGTGAGAGATAGTCAGTGATAGCTACCTCATATAACCCTATTAGGCGGCTGCCTAGGGTGTTTATACTTAAGTTGCCTTTGATACAAAAAGAGTCTTGTAGTCAAGTGGTAAGGCAAAAATAATATTAGGGCTTTATTCCCTGCCCTGATGGGATATTCCTGGGATACAACAAACAATATGAAACAAAAGAACTGTTGCACAGAAAAATATCTTCTTTCCTTTAGGCACCATCAGCTGGCTGCTTTGCACACGTTCAACATAAAGATACAATATCATCAGATAAACAAACTGTACAATCCATGGGCACAGGGTCAGAATTATAGCTGCTGTTCTCCCACTGCATTAACTCAGTCACTTACGATTGCATATGGGTCACACTCTTCACAGCTGCTGTCTTCCTTAAAACTCTCCTGTGAGTCATGGGCTGGCTTTTCTAGAAAGGGCTCTTTAAATCCAGGGCTCTGAATGCCTGGTATATTAAAAGCTTCCTTCTGGCTTTCCCTTCTTCTCCACGCTGGTGGAATTACTGTATAACTTTCAGTATCAAAGTTACTTCTAGTGCCACGCCCTTGCCTTTCAAACCAAACAGAACTTTGCCTTTTCTTTAGCAAAGCTAGGTTCCCACCTCTTAGCTGTGGTTCTGTCTCTTATATATGGGCTTCTGGCAGCTCTCTCCTGGGCTCTCCAACTACCAGGAATCCTAGCAGGGTCCTGGGCACGGTGCTGGCTGTTTCCTGCTCTGCTGCCACACCTACTGCTTCCTTCCCTCAGTGGATTTCCTCCAGTATGACGTGTGTTCACTGGATGCTGGCTTAGACCTCCCAGGTCGCTGCCCCTACGGGCCTTCCCTGGTTCTACCCTGCAGCTTTTATCCTTGTTCTCTTTGCATGCTGCCTGGGTTTCTGAGAACAGGTGTTCCTGATTAGCCTTCCTGCTTTTAGCTACGTCAGGACTAGTGTAAGGACATTTTACTCTAATGCCTTTTTGCTTTTCTTGTGCTGAGTTTGTTTGCTGCTCAGCTAATTCTACATGAGCTGAGTTTGTCTGCTGCCCAGCTGATTCTGAGGTAAGTTCCTTACTTTCCCCTAACTCCATGGGCTCTGTGCCAGCTGCTGTGTCACAATATATATATATATATATTTATAGATATAATGAGATATATTTTTAGATAGATCTGTATCCATCTACTTATCTATCTGTCTGTTAGTTTCAGATATCCTTACATTCCTATATGATCCTGACAGATGGGCACTACCCCTATCAATGCTGTGCCAGCATACTTAGGGGGCTACACCTATAACCACTTCCTGTGGTAATTAACAAACTTTTTCCTTACCATAACCTTTTCAGGTTAGGTACTCCTGAAGCTCTCCATGTACCTTTTTCTTTCCTAATTGACCCCATTTAGGAAAGACATTGTGGAGCTTCAGTTGCTCTAAAGCTTAGCGCTCCTGAGTCTGTCCTTACTTTCTTATCAGATACAAGGGTCTCCATACCCTTTCTCCCCTACATGGACTGATTCCAACCCCAGTCCAGTGGGGTCAGACTCATTTTTTCTCTTGGTCCTAGATTTGTACTGTTTTTGGACCAAAACAGCTTAAGCTTTCTTTAATAGTACCTTCTGCGTCTCCGCTGAAGCTCTACCTCTTATACTACCCCAGTTTTCCCCTGGGGCTATTTCTCACCCTGAAGGGTTCTGACCTCCACTTGTTTTTGTTCTACTTTATTACCTCTACTTCTCAGTGAGGTACCCCTTGAGGACATTCACTGGCTCTTCTATCAGATCCATATGTAGCTCAGTGCACTTGTGCAATGCCAACAAGGGAGGCCCAGATTACAATATTTTACTACTAAATGCCTTCGATACAGGGTCTTCCCCTTTTGAAGCCCTGTTCTAGCCAGCTGTTCCACAGCTCCTTTTCTGTATTCAATTCCTACCCTCCATCTCCAGGATGCCTAAAGTCCTGAGGAATAGCATGGCTCGTTCTAGACTCGTCCGGGCATCTGAGCTTATGTGAAGACTCATTCCTGCTTGTTCCTGGAGATAGCACAGTTACTTACCTGTAACAGGTGATCTCTGGGAACAGCAGGAATAAGTCTTCACAACCCACCCACCTCCCCTAGGAGTTGCATTTCTCTATCTCTATCTTTCCCTTCCTTGCTCTCTCTCTCTCTTTGTCTCAGCTTTAAAACTTAACTGAGGAGAGGCAGTTGGGAAAGCGGGAAGGCAGCACGCAGGCGTGTTGGGATGCTTCCAAAAGCTTTCTGATTGGACGCTGGGAAGCGTTCCCGTGCAGACTCCGTCGGTACCAACGTACCCATATGTGAAGACTTATTCCTGCTGTTCCCAGAGATCACCTGTTACAGGTAAGCAACTGTGTTTTAAAGGGTATTAATGAAATAAACTTTTGCAAAGACGGGAGAGCTGTAGATCTAGAGGACATGAAGTAAAGCTGCATGGAGGTAAGCTTCAAAGCAGCGTTAGGGAATGCTTTTTCACGGAAAGGGTGGTGGATGCTTGGAATGTCCTTCCAAAAGAGATGGTCAGGGCAAAAACAGTGACAGAATTCAAAAAAGACATTGGGCGGGCACAGAGGATCCCCATATAGCAAGAGAATAGAACCAAAACAAACAAATTCATGCTTCAAAAAACAGAGGGAGGGGTACAATCTTAAACAAAGGCATGCGGGGAAGGAACCTAGACAAAGCAACAGGTATAAGTCTAACCACCTTACTTGGCAGCCTACATATACCTTGCTGCTCTTTATCTACCATCATTTACTATGTAGGGTACCTAGCTCCTGAACTCAAAGAAAATCAAAAGGTGAAAAAAATGTAACTACTTTCAACTTTACAGAAAACTGTGAGGGTGGTTGTAGAAGGGATCAATTCCTGTGTACATGGTAGTCAAGCCATATCAATGCTTCCTTTTATTATCTTTACAAAACTAGATAATACGTTATATTCTTTGTTATAAGTTCAGGGCTTATGTCCCATGTTAGTTCTGTCTTTATTAATGAGACATAGTGCTGTTAGATGTTGTGCATGTAAGCTGTTTCTGTTTTGGATTTAGCTCACACCTTTTATAGAAGTAGTTCAAGGCGAGATTACATTCAGATAAGAGTAGGTATTATTCCTTCTCTTTTGGAGTTTATCATCTAACTTGTTTCTGAGACATGTGTTTCTTCTATATGATATCTGCTGGCTTTTCAATAAAAATTAAATTTAACATTTATTTTTTTATAGTGCTGATCCTACGTCTACCCCCTTATTGCTTATATTGTGGCCCCTGGTTGTAGTCCTTTCAATAAAGAAAGAGTTGATAATTAAAACCCAACCATCATGATCCCTCCGACATCACTCCTATTAGAATTAACCTGTAAAAACATATAACTGAACCAAACTGTAGATATATACATAATAATACATCTGAAATAAATAAGAAAAATATTTAGAACTGCCTTTATGAAGAGATTCACCCAAGGAGGTGTAACAACACGTGGGTAGGTATAGCTTGACATAAGCGATTTATATTAATATAAACTGTATAACTATATTGAAATGATCAAACGTCACTATAATACACAACAGAGGTCATTCTGTAGAGGCATTTTCATGTATATATGCCAGCATATGCATACAAAATGTCTCTTATAAAATTACCCTAGGTTAAAAGCACACACGATAAGAATACGCTTTTATGTGACATAAGTGGATTCTGGGTTTGAGCAGAGCATGGGTGGCGTCACAATTTATGCACATAGGGGCCCTTTTACTGAAGTATTTTAAGCAATTAATGTTCAAATTAGCTCAGAGTAAAAGCTCCTGCCGGGATATGGTAACAGTTACCATAAGAACATAAGATATGCAATACTGGGTCAGACCAAGGTCTATCAAGCCCAGTATCCTGTTTCCAACAGTGGCCAATCTAGGTCATACGTACCTAGCAGTTTCCCCAAAAGACACAAGTTCCACAATGCTTCTACTGGGTCAGTATTGATATCCTGGGTCCCTTCTTAAGAATGGTTTATGGACCTTTCCTCCAGGAACTTGTCCAAACCTTTTTTAAACCCAGCTACACTAAGGGGCTTGTTTACAAAGCCGCGGTAGCGGTTCACGGTCGTTATCGGAGCTGCGGCCCCATTGAAATCAATGGGGCCGTGGCTCCGATAACGATCGCGAACCGCTACCGCAGCTTTGTAAACAAGCCCCTAACAGCCTTTACTACATCCTCCGGTAACAAATTCCAGAGTTTGATTACACGTTGAGTGAAAAAATATTTTATTTTATTTTATTTGTCTTAAATAGTTTACCCTGTAGCTTCATTGCATGTCCCCTAGTCTTTCTATATTCTGATAACGTAAACAATTGATCTACGTTTACCCATTCCACTCCGTTTATTAATTGATAGACTTCTATCATATCTCCCCTCAGCCGTCTCTTTTCCAGGTTAAAGAGCCCTAACCTTTTTAGCCTTTCTTCATAGGAGTATCCTTCCATCCCCTTTACCATTTTTGTGGCTCTTCTCTGAACCTTTTCTAATATCGCTATATCCTTTTTAAGATACGGTGACCAGAATTGCACACAATATTCAAGGTGCGGTCTCACCATGGAACGATATAGAGGCATTATAATATCTTTTGTTTTATTTTCCATTCCTTTCCTTATGATACATAGTATTCTATTTGCTCTCTTGGCCACCGCTGCACACTGGGCCGAGGGTTTTAACATGTTATCCACAATGACGCCTAAATCTTTTTCCTGGGTGGTGGTTCCTAATGTGGAACCTTGCATCGTGTAACCATAGTTTGGGTTCTTCCCTAGGTGCATAACTTTGCACTTGTCCACATTAAATTTCATCTGCCATTTTGATGCCCAGTCTTCCAATTTATCAAGATCCTCTTGCAATTTTCCACAATCCTCTTGGGTTTTAACAACTTTAAATAGTTTTGTGTCATCTGCAAATTTGATAACCTCACTAGTTATTCCACTTTCCAGGTCATTTATGAATATGTCAAAAAGCAGCGGACCCAGCACAGATCCCTGGGGCACAGCACAATTCACCTTTCTCCATTGGGAAAATTGGCCATTTAGCCCAACCCTCTGCTTTCTATCTTTTAACCAGTTCCTGATCCACAGTAGTACACTGCCTCCTATCCCATGACTCTTTAGTTTTGCCAAAAGTCTCTGATGAGGGAGCTTGTCAAAGGCTTTCTGAAAGTCCAGATACATTATATGAACTGACTCACCTTTGTCCACCTGTTTATTCACACCTTCAAAAAAACATAACAGATTAGTAAGACAAGATCTTCCTTGTCTAAAGCCATGTTGGCTGTCTCCCATTAGGTCATGACTATCTTACATGCTGAGTAATTTTATTCTTTATGATGGTTTCTACCATTTTTCCTGGTACTGACGTCAGGCTCACCGGTCTGTCGTTTCCCGGATCACCCCTGGAACCTTTTTTAAAAATTGGTGTTACATTGGCAATCCTCCAGTCTTCAGGTATTAGAGATTATTTTAATGATAGTTCACAGATTACTAATAGCAGGTCTGCAATCTCATATTTCAGTTCTTTCAACACCTTTGGATGTATACCATCCAGCCCAGGTGATTTGCTACTCTTCAGTTTATCTAATAGTTGTAATACATCTTCCCGATGTATCGATATTTCCTTCAAGTCTTCCGCACCTTTAAATACCACTTCAGTCATGGGTAACATCCCTACATCTTCCTCAGTAAAGACCAAAGCAAAGAATTCATTCAGTCTCTCCGCTATCGCCTTGTCGCCTCTTAGTGCCCCTTTACCCCCTCTATCATCTAATGGACCAACTGACTCTCTCACAGGTTTTTTGCTACGAATGTACTTGAAAAAGTCTTTATTTCACATTTTTGCTTCCGCAGCAAGCTTCTTCTCAAATTCTCCCTTTGCCTGCCTTATCAATGCCTTACATTTGACTTGCCAGTGCTTGTGCTGTTTCCAAGTTTCGTCGTTTGGCTCTTTTTTCCATTTCCTGAAAGATGCTTTTTTGGCAACAACAGCCTCTCTGACCTCACCTTTAAACCATGCTGGCAGTTTTTTGGACTTCCTTCCACTTTTCTTAAAGCGTGGAATACAGCTGGTCTGGGTGTCCAAGACAGTATTTTTCAACAACATACAAGCTTTATGTAAGTCTTTAACCTTTGCAACTGCTCCTTTTAGGTTTTTTTTTTTTACTATTTTCCTCATTTTATCATAGTCTCCCTTTCGAAAGTTAAAAGGTAGTACTGTGGATTTCCTTACTATCCCTCCTCCACTAATTAAATCAAAGGCGATTATGCTATGATCACTATTGCCAAGTGGCCCCAACACCCTTATCTCTTGCACTAGATCTGGTATTCCACTAAGGACTAGGTCTAATATGGCTTCCCCTCTGGTCGGTTCATGAACCAGCTGCTCCAAGAAGCCGTCATTTATTTCATCTAGGAACTTTATCTCCCTAGCATGTCCTGCCGTGATACTGACCCAGTCAATACTGGGGTAATTGAAATCACCCATTATTATTACTGCGCTGTAACTTTTGTTAGCTTCCTTGATTTCTTTGAGCATTTCATCATCCATTTGTTCATTCTGACCAGGCGGTCGATAGTACACCCTTACTGCCATCGCTTTCCCTTTTTTACATGGAATTTCAATCCATAGAGATTCTACAGCAAATTTTGTTTCCTGCAAAACTTTAATCCTTTCTGACTCAATGCCCTCTCTAACATAGAGCGCAACCCCTCCACCAATTTGATCAGGTCTATCATTATGATATAGTTTGTACCCAGGTATCACAGTGTCCCACTGGTTGTCCTCCTTCCACCATGTATCTGATATTCCAATCATATCTAACGTCTCATTTAGGGCTATATATTCTAACTCTCCCATCTTATTTTTTAGACTTCTAGCATTTGCATACAAGCATTTTAGAGACTGTATTTTATTCATATTAATTTAGCTATTGGTAGACATGGGTAATTTGGGATCTTTAAGCTCTGTCTGCTCCATACTCAAGGGCATTTGGGCTACTTTACTCTTTTTTGGAACCTCTCTGCTTTTGGTAGTATCCTTCAAGGATACATTCTTCCGAACCATCCGCTCTTGGGCAACTGTCAGCTTTCCCCTATTATCTAGTTTAAAAGCTGCTCTATCTCCTTTTTAAAGGTTAATGCCAGCAGCCTGGTTCCATCCCGGTTAAGGTGAAGCCCATCCCTTCGGAAGAGCCCCTCCTTTCCCCAGAATGTTCCACAGTTCCTAACAAATCCAAAACCCTCATCTTTGCAGAGAACATTGTGCGGCCCGTGACGGAGGGAAACAAAAAACCCCAAAAACCCTGGCTTCTGCTGCTGCCGTTGCCGCCGTGGCAGCGGCAGAATCAACTGTCAAATGTTTTAAAAAAAATGGCTTCTGCTGCTCAAGCAGCAAAATCAGCTGTCCTGCGGCCCCTTCCCCTCTGCCCGGAGATCCCTGAGTCTGCTCCATCAGCGGCGTGCTTTTCAAGCCGCGAAGAGAGTATTTCCCTCTCGCGCGGCTTGAAAAGTGAATAGGCTTAAGCCGCGCGAGAGGGAAATACTCTCTTCGCTGCTTAAAAAGCCCGCCGCTGATGAAGCAGACTCAGGGCTCTCCGGGCAGAGGCCGCGGGACAGCTGATTTTCTGCTGCAGCAGCAGAAGCCAGTTTTTTTAAAAAATTTGACAGTTGATTCTGCCGCTGCCACGGCGGCAGCGGCAGCAGCAGAAGCCAGGGTTTTGGGGTTTTTTTTGTTTCCCTCCATCGCGGGCCGCGTGTTTGAGACCCCAGTTCTATATGATGTGGCTCGGTAGCACTTCACTTAACTTGTCAGCAGCAGAAGCCAGGTTTTTTTTTTTTAATTTACCTGGGCTGATGGGAGGGAGGGGGGTGTAGGACTGGAAATGGGCTGATGGGGGTTAGGAAGGACTGGAGGTGGGCTGATGGGGGGAGTTAGGACTGCTAATGAGCTATGGAGGGGCTGACTGAAATGGGATAATGGGGGTTAGGACTGGAAGTGGGCTAATGGCAGGGGGGGGGTTATGACTGGTAATGGGCTATGGTGGGGGCTAGGACTGGAAATGGGCAGATGGTGGTTAGGACTGGAGGTGGGCTGATTGGGGGGTTAGGACTGGAGATGGGCTGATTGGGGGGTTAGGACTGGTAATGGCCTATGAGGGGAGGTAAGACTGAAAATGGGGTGATGGGGGATAAGACTGCAAGTGGGCTATGGGGGGACTAGGACTGGTAATGGGCTATGGGGGGGTAAGACTGAAAATGGGGTGATGGGGGGTAAGACTGGAAGTGTGCTATGGGGAGGTTAGGACTGGTAATAGGCTATGGGGGATCTAGGACTGGTAATGGGCTGGGGGGTTGCTAGGACTGGAAATGGGCTGAGTGGAAGGGGGGCTTGAACTGCAAATGGCTGATGGGGAGGGGGGCTTGGAATGGAAATGGGCTGTGAGGGGAGGGAGCTAGCACTGGAAATGGGCTGAGTGGGGGGGAGCTAGGATTGGAAATGGGCTGATGGGGGGCTAGGATTGGAAATGGGCTGATGGTGAGGCTAGGATAGGACTGGAAATGGACTGATGCAGGGACTAGAAAGGAGCAGATGCTGGGTGGAGCTGGAACTAGAAGGGAGCTGATGTTGGGGGAGGATTAGAATGGGATGGAGCTGGGAAAGTGAAATGGAGAGGGGAAAAATATTTTGTCTGGGAGAGAAGACAAATCTACAGTTGGCCAGGTATTGGGAGAGTAAGTGGGGATTGAGGATGGAGGGGTAAAATTTGAGTGGATGAAATAGGAATGAGGAAAGAGCAAAAGGAGAAAGATTAGTATGTTAAAGCAGATGTAGAGAGAGAAAGCACAGTTACTTACCTGTAACAGGTGATCTCCGGAACAGCAGGAATTAGTCTTCACATGCGGGAGACGTTGCCGACGGAGCCTGCATGGGAATGCTCCCCAGCATCCAAACACAAAGCCTTTGGGAGCACCCCTCGCGCCTGCGCGGTGGCTTCCCGCCCTTCCTACTGCCTCTCCCCAGTTGAGTTCATTGCTGAGAGAGAAGGAGAGGAAGAGGAAGAATAGAGAGATACAACTCCTAGGGGAGGCGGGCGGGTTGTGAAGACTAATTTCTGCTGTTCCGGAGATCACCTGTTACAGGTAAGTAACTGTGCTATCTCCAGGAACAAGCAGGAATGAGTCTTCACATGTAGGGACTCCCTAGCTGAGGGTGCCAGGGGAGATCCCATAAAATGCGAAGCCCTGGCAGGACGGCATTTTCCCAACCTGGATCCCCGGCATCCCCTGAGGGATGGAGGGTAGGAGTTGAGAAGAAAAAAAGCTTCCAGAGGAACAGCAAAACCAAGGACTACATGAGGAGAGTAGTCTTTAGAATGCAAGTCAGTATCATTAAGTATTTAATGAACTAGTACCACATAGAGCTTACCTACCGGATCGTAGGAAGGAGAACTGTGATGGAAGGTACTGTAGACTCAGTAGCGAAGTCTTCGAGGGAACTTCACAGCAGTGAGGGGGAAGTTCCAAATCCAGAAGGGCAGGAGACCCAGGTGTCAACTGGTGCAGGAGAAGAACGGCAGGTCTTCAAGGAAGCTTTATGCGAAAAGCTGAGCACTCCTGCAGGAGCAGAGTCCCTAACCCTGAGGGCTAGGAGTAGAAGACTGGCCGATCTGGAGAGCCCAGTCCGGAGGAGAACAGGGGCGTACCCCGGAACCGAAGAGTACACTATCTGCCCTAGCTGAGAAAAGGAAGACATAGGGCCTGAACCTCAAGAAGAGGCATAACAAAAAAAAAAAAAAATAGAAGCTGTTGACTTCACAGCAGCAAGTTGAGTATAACCGGTCCCAGATATCGAGCCGTAAGGAAATAGGCAAGCGGACTGGTCGGACCCCATAAGGGGTAACGTAAGTACCTGCAATAGGGAGATAGACGGTAATACACAGGGTGCTGTGGACATCTCCCAATAGGCGCCTACCGATGCAGATAAATATCTAATATATATCTAGGTAAGTAGGGCAGGGAGAGCGCCCACCCAGGTACTAAAAACATGTATGCCGACGGAACATACATACGGGAGTATAATACTGATAAGTCGGACCTGCCACTGATCCACAGAAGAAAGCCCACCTGGGAAGGTGGCGGGAAAGATCCATCCAAGAAAAAAAAAAAAATGGGGGGGATCTATGTCTGTGGTGCAGTGGCAGATCAGCGAGATTAACAGTACGGTTGCGTGAAGGGCACATCAGGGGTGTAGGCCTTGGATGTGTCCCCATGGCAGGCACGCAGAAAAAAACTTGTCCCCCGCACAAAACGGGAGACAAGAGGGTATAGTCATCGATAGCCATGGAGTGACTAAGAAGTCCATTCCCTCATATGGAAAAAACACCTCAGAGACAAGGGTCCCTGCCTTATGGGAAGCTTCTCTTAAGATTGCAGAGGGCGGCGTGCAGGAGGTGGGGGAAAAACTGACAGGAGTCAGAGACGTCGCCACATCCCAGAAGCTAGAACGAAACCTGCGGGGAGTGTCAATACGCCAGGTAGCAGAGCATCTGGCAGAAGCAGTAAGCACTCTTGGTGACTCCTGCACGCACAGTAACTGACAAAGAACAAGGGGAAAGGTCTACACTGGAAGAAGAAATTTCGGTATGGCATCAGCTCAAGCAGGGGAACCCTGGGAGAGAAGGGTTCGAGGGATAGAATCCCTGGGGCCAGAACTATCATGGAATAGCGGTGATCTCCCTCTTCCAGCAAGGAAGAGGGAATACCGTAACCCCTGGACAAGCATCCGAACCACTTGCCATACTGAAAACGAACCCCAGAGTAGAGCTAGAAGAATGAACTTCCGGTAGAGAAGTTAATCGTAGGCCGCCGCATACAAGAGCCTAAAGCTGCTTGGTATGGGTATCCTGGCACGGGCCCGGGAACTGCCGACCGGAGTGAGACGTCCCTTGCTTGGGCGCACCTGGCGGGTGGGCGGACGGCTGAAACTTTCTCTTCCTCGGGAAAGAAGGTCTGGCAGGACATTTCCCACCCCCGGGGGGAAGAGAGGACTTAGGATGGCCTCCAGTGCTAGGACGGTCAGCGGAGCACTGAGCAACCTGACGTAACGCTTCGCGATTGAAGAGGTTTTCTCCAGCACACGGAGAATTACCCAGATTATGTTGTGCCCATCTACACAAGTCGGACGCCTGCAGCCAGGCTGTATGACGCGCTCCAATGGCAAGAGCAGAGGACCTGCTAACAGACTGAAAGGAGTCTAGAGAAGAACGAGAAAGGAACCCAGAGATATTCCTGCAATGACAAAGAAGCAAGGAATATTCAGAGGCCTTAGTTGCAGACAAAAAGGGAGACAAGAGAGATAATCTCTCGGTGACCTCCCGGAGTGTCAGGCTCATATAAAACATATATGAAATAATTCTGGAAGCCAACATGGACGTTTGGAAGGTCTGACGCCCAAAGGTATCCAGCGCTTTAGAGGCACGACCTGGAGGGCGAGAAGAATGCTTCTTCTTACTTCCGACCTTCCGCAATGCCGATTCCACCACAATGGAATGATGTGGAAGCTGGTGCTCCTGAAAACCCGGGGAGGGGGGCACCCGATACTGAGCATGCATGGCTGTAGACGGTGCAGGAACCCTCAAAGGCGACCGCCAAACCCCCAACAGAAGATCCTGCAGGGAATGGTGTAGAGGAAGCATTACGGCTGCCTGTTCCGCAGGACCTGGACTTAGGGAAGGACCCGGGATAGGAATGGCAAGCAAGTCCGCCATGTCAAGGAGAAAATCCTGAAAAGACGGCTCTCCCAGAGGGGCTATTCCGGGGGAGGCTAAGGCGAAAGGTGCCGCCTGGACACCAGAAGGCCTAGTGGACTGGTGCCCGCTGGACAGAGAAGGACACCAACAGTCCAGATTCGAGGCAGTTAGTACTGCGTCTTCGGTTCCGGGAATTGATTCCAAGCTAGGCATCGACGGGGTTGATGGCACCGATGGAACCGCAGGAATCGGCCTCGGCCCCGACCCCGGCCTCAGGGACGGCACTGCCCACGGCGGTTGAAGTGGTTCCGAGGCAATCGGAGAGCAGTGGTTAGTAATCTCTGCACTGTGTCGCCCGAAACATGTCGTAACCAAGCCTTCTAGGCTGGGTATCGATTCGAGACAGGGCATCGAACCGAGCGAGGAGACCGACCCCCTCCTAGAGGGCCCCGGCGGCGGTGGCGGTGCCAGCGATGCCGAACCCAGAAAGCGAATCGGAATCGCATCGATCGGTGCCGCAGGCATCAAGGACCCCCGAGGACGAAGCTCGGTGAAGGGGGAGACACCCGACACCGGCGACGATGGCGGGAGATAGGCCCCGCTAGACGCCGGGACCCCTCTGGAGTCTGTCTTAACGAGAGGAAAACCCCTCCGGGGCTTACTAACCGGCCCCGAGGGTACCCAGGTAAACCGACGACGAGCCCCGGCGGGGAGTGAAACGCACAACCCCGGCGCCAACGCCGGGGCATCGGCGCTTCTTGACGCCGGAACCAACCCCGCTGTTAGCCGGGACGATGGAAAACCTGGCTGGGTCGAATCGATCGAAGACCCCGAGGCCCCCCTTCTAGCGACAAGCGGAGCACTCGACGTCCGCATCGATGCTGGGGGATCGCCCGTCCGGGACAGATCGATAGGACCTGAAGGTACCGGGGAAGCCAGGCAGCGATCCCTGGTGAGGAGTGGAGCACTCGACACCGATGCCAGCGCCAGGGAGGCAGTGCCGCTCAAAGCCGGTACCACCCCCGCACAGGACTGGGATGCAGGAAAGCCAGTCCGGGCCGAATCGATCGGCCCTGAAGGTACCGAGGGCACCAGATGATGATCCCCGGTGAAGAGTGAGACACTCGACACTGACGCCGATGCCGAGGAATCGGTACCGCCCGAAGCGGGTACCACCTCCGCGCATGGCTGGGATGTAGAAACGCCAGACTGGGTCGAGACGATCGGCCCCGAAGGTGCCGAGGACACCAGCTGACGATCCCCGGTGAAGAGTGAAACACTCGACACCGACGCCGATGCTGAGGGATCGGTACCGCCCGAGGTGGGCACCACCCCCGCGCATGGCTAGGATGCAGGAAAGTCAGACTGGGTCGAGTCGATCGGCCCCGGAGGTGCCGAGGACACCCGCTGACGATCCCTGGCGAAGAGTGGAACACTCGACGCCGATGCCGGGGAATCGGCACCGCTCGAAGCGGATACCACCCTCGAGCATGGCTCGGGAATGTTCTGTGAGGAGCAAACCTCAGGAACAACCCGAAACCCCGCGGATGCTTTGGAGCCCGAAGACTCCCGCCGGGGTTTATCTGCCAAGGAGGACTTGAGGGGGAGGCCGGAGCCGTCGTCATGCCGTGCATGAGACTCACCCCTCAAGACTTGGCTAGTCTTAACAGACTGTTGTGTGGTTACCTGATCCTGGAGAGAAGAGAAAACCGATGACCGCACCTTAGGAGGAAAGACGTCATCGAGGGACACCCGAAAAAGGGAAGATCTTCTCCCGATACTGAAGCCCGGAGGACCGGGGGAAAAAGGATCAGGGCCCAAACAGGAGAGGCACCAGGCATTGGAGTCTAAGTAAAAAACAAAGTCTCCACAGTGAGGGCACTTCTTAGGGGAAGAAGGCTCCATGCTGGAAAGACCTGTAGGCCTCATAAGGACCAGAGGGAAAGAAGTTCCCTCAAGTGATTAAAAGAAGAAAAAGCACCGGTGGTGCCCGTGTCGGCGGGGAAAAAAAAGGCCGCGACCACAAGAAACAAGAAAAGGAAAATGAAAGAAAAAAAGTTTCTGCGGTAGCAGGAGGTACGTCCTGCTTGCTCCGCGGAAAACGAAAAACTGGGGAGAGGCAGTAGGAAGGGCGGGAAGCCACCACGCAGGCGCGAGGGGTGCTCCCAAAGGCTTTGTGTTTGGATGCTGGGGAGCATTCCCGTGCGGGCTCCGTCGGCGACGTCTCCCACATGTGAAGACTCATTCCTGCTTGTTCCTGGAGATTGGAAAAAAAACTAGGAGAGGAAAGAAAGGACAAATGGACAGCAGACGATGGAGAGTTAGCAGAAGACATGAAGAAACCAGAAGAAAGTGACTAGAACAATTGCAACTGAAAAAAAATGCACAAAAGGTAGAAAAATATCTCTTTATTTTGAATTTATTAACTGGAATATGTCAGCTCTGGGAAATGTGCATCATTAATGTTTGTGCTTTGTTTAGTACAAGAGGAAATTAATTTATAGTTTTATTTCTACAGTGTTGTTGTATATTCCAAGTTTGGCTTTTGGGGTTCCCAGTTTAATTATTGTCTTCCTGTTTCTAAATCTTTTAGTCTTTCTTTATCCATACTCATTAAGAGGCATGTTTACTAAAAGTTAGTGTATGGTAACATTATGCAAATATTTATGCAAATGAGGCCCCTTATGCAAATGAGGCCCCGCGTCTTATGCGGCCCCCGGGTTACTTTACAAGTCCTCATTTGGCCCTCAAAGCAATTTGAGCTTGAGACCCCTGCTCTAGAGAATGGACTCGTTCCCTGAGAGCAAAGAGCTCCTTGCACCTAGTGCACACGTAAGACCTCTCACCAACTGGGAGAAAATCATACATGTGACACTCAATGCAAAAGACTGGAAAGCCCCCATCTCGCTGCTGGACTGCTGTCTGCATCTTAGTTTTAAGTTTGTGTTTAGATCTTTAAGTTCTTTACTTACTAAGGGTTGCTATGGATATTTATACAAATAAAACTGTACCTAATACGTTTAATATACCTTGTTCACCTGAAGCTTAATTAATCCCAGGTCCTTAGTGTATGACTGATTTGGGTAAAGAGCTTCACCTGAGAGCACCTCCTGTCTTTTAAGATGTGTAAGTACCTATAAAGCTACGATTATCCCAGGGGTGGGTGGGCGTTGGGGAGGGAGGGAAATAACACTTATTAAAAGAGGGCTGCTACACAATACCCTGTCTTGTGCTTCTGAGGTAAGCTATATTCTGATTTAAATTATAGCTCTTTGCTGCTGCTAGGCTCTTACGTATTATGAAATTTAAACTAGAAGCTCTCTGCTGGGTTCTAAATTTAACCAGAAAGCTCTCTTTTGTGTTTTAAATTTAAACTAAAAGTACTTTGCTGATGCTAGGCCCTGAGTGACTATTAAATTTAAACTACAAGCTCTCTCTCTTGGGTTCCAAATTTAACCAGAAAGCTCTCTTCTGTGTTTTAAATTTAAACTAAAAGTACTTTGCTGATGCTAGGTTCTGGCTTGCTGGCTTGACAGTTAACACATGCTAATTCATGTATTAACTGCTTAACACCTGAAGGGGCAGGGACTTGGATTATGGTTGGAGATTGGACATGCAATTAGCGTAGGGTAATTACCATGTACTCTCAATGTTGCAGTTAGCACAGGTGCATTTAATGCCACCTCTATAGTACACCTGTGCTAACTGCGAATGACCTTAACACGTGGTAAGGGACTTTTCCTTGTGGCTCGTGCAGGGAACATACTTGACATCCCCTCCACAACACTTACCGTATGGCATTTGCCTGATTGTGGATTGGGGCTTGCTCCCAATGCATGTTAAGCATAAACATTAATGAGTCCCATAATAGAAAATATGCATGTTCACACATATTGGACATGTGCACATTAACACCTGCTTCTGTGGAAGAGAAAATGTCCATGGCTTCATTTTAGCTGTAATTTATACATGGTTTGTGCTAATATTTTAGAAAGACATATAGGCATCTATGTGTTTTTATAAAATAGGCTACAAATATGCCTCTTCTTGCCATCTCAATATAGTTGGTCCATTATAAAATTACACTCAGAATAGTGAGGTAAATTGGAAATAACCAAATTAACTTACAGTAATAGCAACAATGATACAGTGTATCGCACACATTAATACAGTAAAGCAGAACATTCAAGTAACAGAAATATGATACAATGCCATCACTAAAGAAATATCTTAACAAGAAGCATAGTAGAAAATTCATATAACAGGAATGTGATACTCATAAAAATGTTTCAAAAATGATGTTGTGGAGTCCGATTCAGAAAGGGGCACTTCTGGGCCATCCGGATGGCCCTGAGCAGGACTGGACCATTAGGACTCGATTCTGTGACACTGGAGCAAAACATTCCCATGGCATACAGAATCAGGCCCGAGGATGGACCAGCGTGCCCCAGCATGGCCAGCAGGACATCCACCCCACAGGCCAGTGGTGGGCCACCATGCTCCCATGGGGGGGCTGCCAGGTGGGATGGGGGGGGGCTGCCTGCCCTTATTCCACCTCCCAGGGCATACAGTGACCTCAGGACATACAGGCCTGTCAATGGAATTGGCCCTGTACTTCTAGGTGTCGGGCCTGCCCATGCCCCTCCCCCATCAAGCCCATGTCCCCCGCTGCATGCACAGGTGGAATACTGCCAAGATGGATAACGGGACGTGCTGCCTCGCTAGTCCCCTTCTAAAATCAGGCCCATAGTGTCTAATGAACTTGTCATCTTTTTTGGGGGGACAGACTGCAAAAATACACCCCCCATAAATTTATAAATTAAGCAAAATCCATACCATGTTGGCTACGGATAATCTCTGAAATGGCTGATGAGATTTTAAACAACCTAAATAGAAAAAAACATACAAAATAAAATACATTTTCATGTATCTCAGTAATGGTGACAAACATCCTCTATTACCAGGCAACACAAGGGGACCCTTTTGCTAAAGTTAGTGCTAAGCAGCTAGTCCATGAATTAGTGCATGGTAACTGTTAGTATACTGTATACACAGTAATCACTACAATGCCGGCATGACAGAGTGTGCTAATTCACACTTTTACCGAGTAGCTTGTTATGGTGTAGGAAATGGGTGGGTTATGGACAGGGAATGGGCATGGACTGTGCACTGCATTTAATGCAAGGTACTACTTTACTGCATGTTTTCACTAGGGCAGACAGTGAAGATGCATTTACCACTTTCTAAATAGGAGGAGATAAGTGCATCCTCACAGTCAGCTAGTGAAAACATGCAGAACCATACTGTAATTTGGTCATTTACCATGTGGTAAGTGTGAAACTTTACTCCACATTAGCAAAAAGACCCCGAAATGCTGCAAAAAAGACAGGGAGAAACTCTAAAGCAAACCTGTCATACCAAAACAGCACTAACTCCAGGGACTCAAACAGCATCAATCCTGTAACAAGTAAAAAAAAGCATGCAGAGCATGATACATGCAATTCTTTCTAACCAGTGTGTCTGTACTGTCTCTGTCAGTATTATCTTTCTGTGCATCTTTGCACTGCAGAGAAGAATGGGGAAGTTTGAATAAGGCAGTACCAAAACATCCCACTGGTTTGGAACTTATACTTTCACTATGGACATACACAGGGGCAGTTTGGGTGAAGCATGAGTGCTGTTAGCAAGTATTCATGCTGATAATAAAATAAAACAATTTACATGCAAACTTGCAAAATGTAGGCAGATTCATTTACATCAGCTCTAGGGTTGGTGTAAGTGATCATACTTTAACTTAAGGTGAACCCTCTGCCACTTATGCTAGTATTTTATAAACAATCAATATGGGAAAACCTCAAAATTATTTCAAATGACTACTTTTGATGTCTCCAAACAGAAAAGTCATTGAAAATGCATCGTTGAGTTCTGAAAGTATGGAACTCCACCAATTTTTTGTATATGTCGGGCCTCCCCGGCAAGAGAGAGAAGGAGGAAACCCTTCCCCTCCACTCCGGGAAATCCCTTTTGTTAAGCAAAAAAAGTTCACATTGCACAGAACAATTAAAATAGTGAAGAACCACTTATCTCATGAACTGGCGATATACATCCATCGTGAGGGAACAACAAAGCATTAGGCACACACACGACATGCATGTTTCGGGCCCATCAAAAGCCCTGTTTCAAGTGATAATATCCCGTGTTGAAAATCCATCGCCCTAAAAAACGCCGAACCCAACGGCCTCATTTGTAGAACCATAATGGCAGCTGATTGGTTGATACGTCAGAGGAGTGTCCAGTATAAAATTATCCAAAGGCACCTGATTGGTGAAAGCAACACAAAGAATGCCCAAAGTGCCAAATCACCAAAAACTACAACAAGGAGTCTGACCAAAATATAAAATTACAAGATTACAAGAGACTCCACCAATCGCATTCCAAATTAAGTCCTGTGGGGATGACAGTGTTCAAACGGAAAATCCAACGCTGTTCACGCTTCTGTAGGTGACGTTCACGATGCCCACCCCTAGAGGTAAAAGGAACACAGTCTATGACCCTCCAACGAAGGTCAGCAAAGGTGTGATTAAACTGAATGCAATGGTCAATGATAGGGGCCGAGAGAGTCCTTGATTTTATTCGAGAGGCATGTTCGCCTAGTTGAACCCGGATGGGTCTGATCGTCCTGCCTACATAGGATAGCCCACAGGGACAATTGAGCATGTAGACAACAAAAGTAGACTGGCAGGTAGAGGACCCCATGAATGAATAAAATTGGCCCGTGGCAGGGTGGCACCATTGAACACCCTCCAGGGTGGTGAAACAATACTTGCATGTCCCACAAGCCCAATGACCTTGTCCAGATCCCACTAGTATGGGGACATCTTGAGTAAAAGAAGTATGAACTGGTCCTTCAAATTTTTCCCCCTAGTGTAAGCCACTCGGAGAGGTTTCCGAAAACAAGAATGCAATTGCAGAACCTGCCAATGTTTTTTTTTAAAAGGTTGGTAACCTGTGCTGTGTGAGACATAAACGGTAGCACCCCAGTGACCATGTCCAAAGATGGACCTATGTCAAAGGAGGGATAAGAGGAACCAGAAGGGAGAGAAGAAGCACACTGATCACTCGGGGGTAACAACCACTCCCGATGAGAAAACCGTGCTCGCACATATGCGTCCCGCACTACCTTTTTGGGATACCCACGATCCAACAACCGTGTCCTTAAAGCACATGCTTGCTGCTTGAAATCCTCTGTAGATGAACAAATCCTACGAAGACGGAGGAACTGGCCAAAGGAGAGACCCCTCCGTAAAGGAGAAGGATGATGGCTATGGAAACGTAATAAACTATTACGTTGGCTAGGCTTACGATAAAGCGTGGTGACAAAAGAGTCGCCCTGTTACGGAGGGGTCTCCCCTTTTAGTTGGGTCCTTTAATAAACTGTGATTGCATATTACCACACCTGCAAGTAGGCCTGGTTCTTGGTGGTCTGCATCTGGTTCAGTTTTAAAACAGTTCATTTGTTCCTTTTTAACCATTCTTTTGTACTTTTGAATGTATATTTGGGTCATCGTCCTGCTGAAGGACCTATGACCTTCAACCCAGATCTAGCTTTCTGAAGCTAGATAGCACATTTCACTCCAGAATACCTTGGTAATTCTCTTACTTCATGATTCCTTTAATACATTCCAGGCCTCCAGTTCCTGAGGCAGCAAAACAGGCCCACAACATTATGGAACCTCTACTATATTTAACTACAGGAAGGGTGTTTTTTTCCTTATAAACTTAATTTCTTTACCTGTAAATGTATCGCTGGTCCACATTGCCAAAGAGCTCAAGTTTAGTTTCATCTGTCCACAGAACATTTTCCCAGAAGAACTGTGGTTTCTCAAGGTGGGTTTGGGTAAAGATCAGGTATGCCCTTGTATGTCGGTCTTTGAGCAGTGGGGTCCTTCTTTGTTTAGTGTGCGGTGTATGGTGCGAGTTGAAACCACCACTCCAGAGTGCACCAGGTCAGCCTTAAGCTCTTTGGATGTTGTAGGTGGTTCGCACTAACCTTCGAAGACTTTTTGGATTTATTTTCCTCTTCCCACCATGTCCTGGGAGGTTTTTGACAGTTCCATAAGCATAAAACGTCTTAAAAACATTGTGAACTGTAAACACAGGAATCCCAAAGTCTTTGGAGATGGCCTTCTACCCCTGTGAAGTTTGATGTTTGGTGATAATGGCTTTTCTAATGGTCTCGGGCAGCTCTATTGTCTTCACCATTTTAAAAATGGAACAAGGAATTAATGTGGCCATTTTTTTAATAGTTTATTTTTAAATTTTATACAGCTACAACAACACTCAACAACATAACATTTAACATAACAGTAAACACCCCTCAAACCCCCCACCCTCCCCGGTTCTCTGAGGTAACTATCTTGACATCCTTTGAATCCACAGACTCTCCACAGCGATCAATCCATCAACCCATTCACTATGCTTAGGGCGGAATAGGATTATACACTACAGCACTTTGCAACGCCCCATTTGATACTTTGGCTCAAGCTACATATTGATCTAATAGCGACCACCTCTTTGCATTTAAACCAGCTTTATCAGGATAATGTAGCTTACTGTACTTCTCATATTTGGCATTTTGACAAACAAGATTCCACCACAGCTCCTCACACAGAGTTTGAGAGCTTTTCCAATTTGTGAGAATGACCTTCAAAGCGATAGCTAGCATAAAGTTCAATAAAAAAGCTTTATCTTTTGACATGCCATGACAATTCTCTAATGATCTTAAACATACAATGTTCCAAGAGATAGCAGCTGAGAGGTCTAAAATTGTCTGGATTCTAATCCAAATAGATCTCCAAAATCTCTGAACGTTAGAGCATTCGTAAAACATGTGTATAAATGTGCCTGCTTCTTTTTGGCAGGACCAACATTTACCCTGTGATGATTTATCCCATTTGGCCAATTTGACAGGTGTAATATGTGCCCAATGCATGAAAAAATACATTGATTGTGTGACCGCAGCTGATCTGGAAACCCTTGTTATCGGGCCCCACAAAACTTTCCAGTTGTTCGGGGAAAGCAAGCAGGCTAAGTCAGAATCCCAGACTTTTGACAGTCCCATCAGTTTGTGAGGGGCACAATCCCTAAAACAAGCATAAAGACTTGAAACAGCTCCGACCTTCTCTGCAATTTCCTTGATATTTTTAACCAAAGTCCCCTCATCTGTCAAGCTGTTTACATCTATATTGGACGTACCCACGCTATGTCTAAATTGCAGCCACTGAAAGTAACTAGTCCCAGGAAGTGAGAATTCGGCTTGTAGAGTGGAAAAATATTTCCAGCCATTTGCACCTAATAGTTGATCCAGGGTCCAAATGCCACAATCTTGCCATTTTTTCCATGCAAACTTTTTCCCTTTGATTTTAATCTTCGGATTCCACCAGAGCGGAGTCATCTTTGAAGGCGGGTTCTCCTTACCTACTATCTGTACAAGAGTCAAAAAAGCTTCCTGTGTGGCCGAGATGACTTTCCCTGTGGAAGTCGACTCTGGGTGTTTCATTCCTAAGAGAAGAGACAAGGGGCAGGGAGCAACAAGTCAACTCTCCATCTCGAGACAAATTGGTCTCTGATCAAAATCATTAGATCCCGCCCACATCGCCCCCTGTTTTAACAGGAAGGCATGATGATACAATTGGAAATCCTGGAAATGGACACCTCCGTTCTCTTTGGAGGCTTTTAACTTTCCCATAGCAATCCTCGGTTGTGATCCATTCCACAGAAAGTTAGACAAACTTCTTTCTAGAGCAGCATATGTTCCTGGTGTGAGAGTAAAAGGCAGCATTCCCAGAATGTAATTGATTTTTGGCATTAGGGTAATTTTAATAGTTTCTAGTCTACCCCACCATGTAAGGTGGAGGGGAGACCATATTAATGTCATTTTACGTATCATATTTAATAACTCTTCAATGTTAGTTTGAATGGTTTGATCTATTGAGGCTTCATATTTAACACCTAAATATTTAATATTACCTACCTCCCACTGAAATGGGTATACCACCATTGCCTCCGAGGTATCTCAATTATTTAGTGGGAAGGTCACCGACTTTGTCCAGTTTATTTTGTACCCCGATATTTTTGAGTAGGAATCAATCAACGTTAGAATTGCATGAACCAATGAAGATTGAGTAAATAGGAGGAGGTCATCTGCGTACACCGATAGCTTCACTTGTAGATCGCCAATTACAAAGCCAGATATATTCTCTGACTGTCCAACAGCAATGGCCAAAGGTTCCAGCGCCAGATTAAAAAGTAACGGGGAGAGAGGACAACCTTGATGGGTGCCTCTATGTAATGAGAAAGATCGGGATAGAATGCCATTAGCGAATATACAGGCTTGCGTTCTCTCGTATAACACACATACTTTGTTTAGGAATCCCGGGCCAATCCCAAACCACTCTAAGATTTGGAACAGGAAAGGGCATTCAAGCCTGTCAAATGCCTTTTCTGTGTCGAGAGAGATGCCCACATAGGGAGAGTCTACCTCGCTTGCCCTCTCTAAGAGATAGCACAGCAGTCTTGCATTGTCAGAAGTCATCCTCCCGGGAATAAAACTGCATTGATCGGCATGAATCAGATCTTTTATGACTTTATATAACCTCTGTGCTAGGGCACTTGCATAGATTTTATAATCTGAATTTAATAGGGAAATTGGTCTATAATTTATAACACGATTTGGATCCTTTCCCGGCTTTTTCCAAAACTACAATTGTAGCCTCTGAGAAGTTTCCCGTACCTCTCTGTGCCTCAGTTAGTTCTTCAAAGTACGCTAGTAAGTATGGGATCATTTCATCACCAAACACTTTATAAAATTCTGCGGGTATCCCGTCCGGAACAGCTGCTTTCCCAGAGGCCATAGCATTAATTACCTTGCGTATCTCTCCGCTCAACAAGGGCTTGTCCAACTCTTTAGCCTGTTGTGGCCCCATTTTGGGTTGTTTTAGAGTTTTAAAAAAATTATTAGAGGCTTCAAAATCAGGCGTAAGTTCTGAGGAATATAAATTATCATAGTATCTAGAAAATGCTTCTAAACTTTGATCATTATTAGTTAGCCTACACTGATTGTCATCTATAATGGAGATGATACGTGATCTCTCTTGCTTCCCTCTTAAGGCATTAGCAAGAAGCTTTCCCGATTTGTTTTGCTCCACATGATACCGAGATGATTGCTTAAGCATTATATGTTCTATCTCTGAGCTTAGAATTTTGTTGTATTGATATCTTAATTTTTGCAGCCGCAGTAGTACATCCACCTCTGGATGGTTGATCCACAATTGCTCCCCGGCTTTAATTTGCCTATCAATGTCATTTAATTGGGCCTGTCTCTTTTTATTCTCCTTAATAGTGAAACTAGTGATTGTTGCATACAGGGAGACTTTAAAGGCCTCCCACCATGCCCAGCTTGCCGTCTCCCCTAACTTGTTTGTGCTGAAATAATTCTTGATAGCAGATCTCATTTCTTCCTGGAATGGAGCTTCCGCTAACCAGGATCTATTAAAGGACCATGCCAAATTAGGTTTGACTTCCTCCGGTAACATAATTTTTAAGATAATAGCTGCATGATCTGAGATTTGCATGCTTAGAATGTCAGTGTCGCAGGATTCCGAGATTAGTAATCTAGAAATTAAAAAGAAGTCTATTCGAGAAAGGGATTTATGCAGAGGGGAAAAAAAAGTATAGTTTTTATCAGTAGGATGGAGTAGTCTCCGAATATCTACCAATCCCCCTATGTCTATGAGGGCCTTGAGCGTAACCTCCGCTCTGGAAGTTTTCTCCACTCTGCCTGGGTTCCGATCTAGTAAAGGCTCCATAACCAAATTATAGTCACCACCCATTACAACTGGTATCATTGTCTCCTCTTGCAAGACTCCAGTGATGTCTTTAAAAAATGTGGGATTATCATTGTTAGGACCATAGACATTAAGTACTGTATTATTAATTTGTTTTCACCAATCAAAATAGAAGATTTCACCCACCTCCCCTGCAGGTCATTACTGGTATTTTCTACCTTAATCCCTAAAGATTTACGTGCTAAAACTGCCACACCATTTTGGCTTTGGATTGCAGGGGAGTAGCCAATTAGTGAGAACTGATTGTCCTCCAACTTTTTAGTCTCAGTCAGAGATAAATGGGTTTCTTGTAGTAGAATCAAATCGGCATGCTGCCGTTTACAATATGATAGGATTCTTTTTCTTTTTATCGGGCTCTTAATACCCTTCACGTTCAGGGATAAGATCTTCACCGCATTAGCCATGGTTGTCTAGTGAAGATATATCTGTGACAGCCCTGAGATCCAAAAGAAACCATCTTTCTCCAGCCCTCAGAGAACCAACCATCACCCCAATAGTCAAGGGAGCATTTCCTTGGGTGGGACAGCAAATACATCAGACATGGCACAGCCCGGACCCTCTGATTGGCATTCCCCCCCCCCCCTCTAGACCAATCTTAGTTGCCCCCTACTAATTAATAATTAACTATTCAACTTAAACAAATACATCTTTGCCAAGTTAGGGACCGACACCAACCCCACTATTAGCTACACAGCAAATCAAAACATTTCTTCCATTTTACCAATCTCGATCCCTGTTCCCTTCCACAAATACCCCTTAGGGTAGCTACAGGTCAACACTAGCTTATAAACTACTTGGAACAAATTAGCCAGAAACAAAGGATCTAAGTCCAGCAATTTCCAAGGGCAGACACAGTCACATCAGCGATGTCAGCTAGGGCAGCTCCCTGCCATGCTCACCGAGAGTTCTTTGTCGACTCCAGCTTAGGACTCTTTTTCTCGCAGGGAAGACAGATCTTAACTTTGATGCATTTGTAGAGCCTCTTGTTCTTCAATAAACAGCTCCAATGATGCTGGGTCCTCAAAAGTTTAGTGGCATTGTTTAAGGTAACTGTAAAACGGGCAGGGTAAAATAAGCCATATCTTGCCTGTAAACGTTGAAGTCTTCATCTGAATGATAAAAATCTCTTTCTCTTTTCTACTGTGGTCTTACTAAAGTCAGGATATAGAACAACTTTGTGGCCTTCAAATTGGAGAGACGAGGAAGATCTGGCAGTCACCATAATTTGTGTGACCTGTTGATGCCTTAAGACACAGAAAATCATAGGCCGTGATCTCCTGGTTTGAGAGCTTTGTGTTGTCGGTATGCGATGTGTCCTTTCTATCTCCAATGGGTAAGCAAATTCAATTTTTAACATCTTTGGTATCAAAGTTTCCAAGAAGGCTACTGGGTCTTTTCCTTCTGCGCCCGCCGGTATCCCGACTATTCGGATGTTGTTCCGCCTTGCTCTGTTATTCATATCCTCAATGCTTCGTTCCAGCCATTCCACTCCCCACAATGTTTTAATTAATTGTAGGATATGCTCCTCATGAGCTGCGGCGGTCACTTCAGATCTCTCCACTCTGGTTGTAAGCGTTTGAATTTGTGTCCTTATTTCTTTCAAATCCGACTGCAATTCACTCAAGGATTCCCCGTTAGAATCGACACGAGTGCGAATCGCACGAATCTCTTTCAGAATCTCCTGCAAGCCCTCTGCTGGCTCTTGTGGTGATGCCATCTTGTGCAGGGACAACGGGTCTGATTTAGATCTTTTTGTGCCAGATCCCGGTGTATTCGCGAAGTCTAAACAGGTTTGCTTGTTGCTAGTCATGCTCACTTGACGTGAGGTCGCTTTCACCAACTCCGTCTTCTGGTTCAACGGTAGTAGACAGGACTAATTGAAAGGGTCAATGGGAGAGAAACGCTTACGCAGCCATGTTGATCCTTTGCTGGCTCCGCCTCCTAATGTGGCCATTTTAAATATTAGAGTCATCTTTATTGGTTGATTCAAGTCACGTGAATACTGATTAATCACAGGTGCATCTAATTTTACTGCAAATGGGAATGTGGTTCTTCTGTTCAAATTTAAATGGGTATAAGTATGCCAATAATCATGTCCTGGCAATGTCCCAGTTTTTATACTATTTCCTTTTTTAATTGGTCTTGTTTTATTTGATTCTTTTCTGTGTGCATATATAGTCCAAAGCCATTTCACAGGCCACTTTTTTTTTAGGAAATATTAGACATTAAAGGGTTGAACTGCAAGGGTGCCAATAATATTGACCACAACTGCATTAGGTTCCACGATAGAATTTACAAGAAAGAATATTAAATCACTAAAAGGCAGCCCAGTGGGGACAGGATATGGCAGCAGTGGGAACAGAGATGCATGGTAGAGAAAGTGTGCAGAGCATGTATCATGGAATTATTTCTTATCACTCTGCATGCAAATGTTTGTGTTTTGTGTTTGTGTATACGTGTGCTTTTGTTTTGTAAGCTGGTATGTTTTGTGTGTGTATATGTGTATGTGTGTTTCTGTGCATCTCTGTGCGTGTGAGCATGTGTATTTGCATGTGTGTGTGTATATGTGTATCTGTGTTGGCTGTGTGTGTGTTTGTGGACAGGAGAGTAAAAAAGAGAGCAGAGGAAGTTTGAAAGAAACAAGTCTCTAACTGCTGTTTCAGTGTGCCAGTATTTCTAGGCTGAAGAAGCTGGAACTCCTTCTAGAAATAAACTGAGACATATTTTGGGAACTTGATTTCTCTGGAACTCCCAGGCTGATTTGACCCATGTTCAAACTCGATGTGTATTTTCACCAGTATTTTACCGATGTCAGATTTGATTCTGTTACATGACATTATCTGAGAGTTACTTTGCTCTAGACAAATGGATAGACATTCAGAACCCTTTATGTATAATTTCTTTCCAATAATTTGTTGTGTTGAAAAGAATAAGAATGCAGGCCTTAGAACAATCTGGATTGCTTCAGACCTCTATACAGAAATTATGTGCTAGCAGAATACTTCATCTCAATCACACAAATAAAATATAAAAAGATCTTCACCAGTACATGATAAGGGACCACAAATTAGAAATAAAAACTGAACCAGACAGCTAAAAAAAAACTGATTGCATGCAGAAAAATACCAGAGAGAGAAAAACAGAAATACATTCCTTCCTGTACTGAGCAAAAACAAAATAATGTTTACTAACATATGTTGACCAGACAAATAATTGAATCTCAAAATCCAAATTTAAGTCTAGCAGAGACAAGGACAATATTAGGAATTCAAGAAAGCATGGGACAAGCTCAGAAGATCTCAGAGGGAGAAGAAAGGAGCTTTACACAATGAAACGCTGCTCGATCCTCAGTTAATCCAGGGATTGTGTAACCATATTAAACATCTTAGATGAACCTTTAACTTGCAGCGCCCTCACCCCCCCAGGATAAAATTTACATACCTGATCATTTTCTTTCCTTGAATCATGCTAGATGAGTCCAGACAAGTGGATTATGCTCCCCTGCCAGCACACAGAGGCAAATCTGAGCAACTATCAGTAATGTCATCCCTAGGTATATCTTCTGGTCCAGCAGAGAGAAGCCAGTATGATACTTCCCAAGCAATAAGCAAGACAGAAAAACAAATCCACAACTATGAATGTTATTAAGCAATCATAAACAGGAATTAACATTTGTAACAAGTATTTGGCGCTCTTACCATAATTAAATTTGTATCAGGCACTGATACCGACAATAAAATCAAATGGCAGCATGGCTTCTAAAACTGCAAGAATAGTGGGATCTGGACTAGTCTAGCAGGATTCAAGGAAAGAAAATGATAAGGTATGTAAAATTCTCCTTCCTTATCATCCTGCTAGACATGTCTAGATGAGTAGGACATATCCAAGTAGTCATGACCCAGAATGAAAGAAGACAATACTCAGGAGAGAACTGTCCTGCAAAAGGCACCATATACTCCAGCTCCCACATGTAACCTGTTGTGTTTCACAAAGATGCTCAGAGAGAACCAGATAGCTGCCTAACAGATGTCTTCTGGAAACACCAAAGGGAGACTGCCCAGGAGGAGGCCTGTGCTTTAGTGGAGTGAGCTCAGACTCACTCTGGTACCCATTTTCCAACCAGAAGGTATGCTGAATTAATGGCCTCCTTTATTCGGCAAGCAATCAAGGACTTCGCTACTGCCTGTCCTTTCCATGGACTACTGAAAAGAACAAAAAGATGGTCCAACTGTCAAGATGAGTTAGTAACCTCCAGGTATGAGCAGCGTCTTCCTCACATCCACCACATGCATAGATAAAGGCTTCTCCTCTGAGAAGGAGGGCAGGATGACTGTCTGATTGAGATGAATAGGGGACAGCACCTTTGGGAGAAAGGACAGCACAGTCTATAAGGAAATGGAAGCTATCAAGATGATCAAAAAGGGCTCCCGACAACACAAAGCCTGCAGTTCCGACGCTCAACTGGCAGATGCAATAATCACCAGGAAAACCACCTTAAGGGTCAAATCTTTGAGAAAGGTCTTATGAACGGATTCACAGGGGTGTTCCTTTTCAACATCTTCAACACCAGAGAAAGACTCTACTGAGGAACCACTGGGCACATTGGTGGACAAATCTGCTTTATTCCCTTGAGGAAAAGAGAGACATGCAAGATGCACAGCCAAGGTGATACTTTGAATATGTCCCTGGTAGCAGGCCAGACCACCACCTGAACCTTAAGAGAGTTTAGAGCCAATCCCTGGTCCAAGCCAGTCTGTAAGAAGGACAAAACAGTACAGATGCCCAGCTTCCCAGCATCCAGGGCCTGAGAGGAATATCACCTCTCAAAAACTCTCCAAACTGTCACATAGACTAAAGAAATAAAGGTCATCCAGGGCTTGAGAAGAATATCCACTACTGTCTCCAGAAAAGCCACTCTTGGAAGAAGAAGGCCCTTCTCTTGAGAAAGCAAGCGTGAGGACCCCGCCAACAGAGTCAAGAGATCTGTGTACCACTACCTGCATGACCAGTCTGGGGCTACTAGAATCACCAAGCCTAGATGAGACCAAATCCTATATAGAAGGTGGCTCACCAAAGGCCAAAGAGGGAAGACATATGGAAGCACCCTTGGGTCTCTTCTGCAGCTGAAAAGGTTTTTCACTTCGGCATTCTCCCAAATGAATATCAGATCAAATACTAGAAGACCACACCTTCACACTATGAGGCCGAATACATGAGAACTCAACTCCTACTCTCTGAGATCCAGTGTTCCAACTCAATACCAGCTATGTGGGCTACCAACAGAGCTATCAAATGTTCTTCTGCCCAACAGCATAGTTATGTCACCTTGATACCCACCCTGACTCTTTGAGTTTCACCTTGTTTGTTGACGTACACCATTGTCGTGGTATTGTCTGAGAACACATGGACTGCCTTGCCCATTAACAAGAATTGAAACCTCACCAAAGCCAGACTGCTTTCACCTCCAACCATCTGATTGACCAGGAGATCTTCTGAAGGGACCAAAGGCTTTGGACTATCTAACCTAGACAGTGAGTTCTCCAACCCTTCAGGATGGCATCAGCGGTGACTTCCAGAAGTTTCCAGTTCATCAGAGGGCAAGACTAAAACCACCAGACTAACTGGTTCTTGATCTCTCAAGAGAAAGGAAGGTTCTGGTTGAACAGCTGAGAGCAGGGAGACCAAAGAGAGAGCAGATGCCTCTGAATTGGGTGCATGTGCACCCTGGGCCCAAGGGACCAGCTCTAGGGTTGATGCTATGGACCTTAGGAGCTAAAGGTAGGTCAGACCCAAGGAGCAGACTGCGCATAAATTCCTGAGTTGGTTCTGTAGCTGGAGTGACCTCTCTGGCGTGAGGAAGACCTGACCCAGGAGAGTGTTGAATTCAGCTCTGAGATACTCCAAATCCTGGCAGGCATTCAGGCTGCTCTTCAGATAACAGATCATGAATCCCAGCCTTTTTAGTCACAAAATCACTAGGGCTGTGTCCTCTTTGGACTTCTCCAGGGAGTCTGACAAAATCAGACAGTTGTCTAGGTCCAGGTGAACCCGGAACCCTCACCTGCAGAAGAATACTGCTGCCACCACGCCACTACCACAACGACCTTCAAGAAGGTGCAAGGAGCCATGACCAGCTAAATGGAAGAATGCAGAAGCAGAAAAAACACTGCTGTTGCTCCAGGATGAGGATATGGAAGTATGCCTCAGTGAGATCCAGGGAGGTAAAGAACTCCCCTTGCCACAGAGCCACAATGATTGATCTGCTGGTCTCCATGCAGAAATAGAGGACTTGGAGCTTGGCATTGACTGCTTTCAGGTCCAGAATAGGCCAGTAGGAATTTCCTTTCTTGGACATCATGAAGTAGATGGAATAACGCCCCTGACCTTGCTCTGCAGAAAGCATGGGTAGAATAGCCTCCAACTATGGCAAGTGCTGGTCAAAACCCGAGGCCTCCTCTCCCCGCCCCTCTGCGCAGGGTGGGAAAGGTGGATAGAAAATCCAATAAATCTGTGAGAGCTGTCTCTACCTGCCCACACATGAAGAGTTGGAACAGAGGAGCAGGCACAGAAAAGGATGCCCCTGAACACCAGCTGGAAACCCTATAAGAATCAGGTCTTCTGTAAGGTGC
The DNA here is from genome assembly GCA_033557465.1 of Ichthyophis bannanicus. Classification (NCBI taxonomy): domain Eukaryota; kingdom Metazoa; phylum Chordata; class Amphibia; order Gymnophiona; family Ichthyophiidae; genus Ichthyophis; species Ichthyophis bannanicus. The sequence goes on along the minus strand of CM066031.1, from coordinate 263,978,049 downwards.
GTGGCCTTAGGCACATGTTCGTGGTATGCCCTAAGGGGCGTGCCACAAGTGGCATGTCTGGCACTTTGGGCGCCCCTAAGGAGCACTGGGGAATCACCAAGAGGTTTTATTTTGCCTGTTGTGATTTATATTCATGGGGAAACGCAAGACAAAAGTGATTGCTGCACCTGGAGTAATATTTGGCCTGATGGACAGGCCTCTGCAGCCTAAGGAGGCAGGAGTGTCTTTACCAGGTACTGTTCCTCATATTTCACCCCTTTTGGGAGCTTCTTTAAGCTCTCCAGACCACACTCCACCTACTCCCCTGACAGTTGTCACTCTACCTGCTTTCGCTCTCAGTGAAGTACTTTTACAGCAGAGTACTCCGTAGTCACTGAATCCCGTTTATAAGACTGTAACTTGGTCTCCTCCTATGGTTGAGGCAAGGGAAATCTTGGAATCCCAGGCTTCCCTAATAGATGTTTGGAGAGTTGTGACATGTGTTGAGAGGACTCTGGTATCCACTATTTCACAACTATGCCAATTCTCTGTGGCTAGGCTGGGAGGCGTGGAAGAACGGTTGGACTCCTTGTCAAATTTAGTGCTTAAATGTGAGACCTAATGCTCTTCTTTTCAGGCAGTAAATGCTTCTACTGATAAGGAAAGTATTGTGATACATTGCAAATTAGAGTCTTAAAAATATGGTGAAGGCTATAAATGTTAGGTTTCTAAATTTTCTTTGCCATAGGTTGCTTTCTGCTGACACCTTATTGCGTAAATATTTTAAGGAAATATTGCTTTTTCCTAATTATGATTCAATTCTGGCTTCTAAATATTACTATTTTACTGGTAAGAGGTTCTCAGATTAGCCCTCGGGAGGATTTGATATCCTACAATCACAATCTGATTTTGATTTAACAAAATTTATTGAGGACACACAAGACCACATTAGTGGTTACTTTACTTAGTGAGCACGATAAGGTGTTGATATTTAAAACATTACTTTAAAAATAAAGATATGTTATTTTGTGGTGCTAAAGTTCTGGCATTTCCTGAAGTCTCAAGAGCCACACAAATGAGAAGAAGGGCTTTTTAGCCTTGAAACCTAGAGTGGTGGCCCTTGGGGCTTCTTTTTCCCTGTGGTACTCCTGTAAGTGTTTAATTACACTTCAGGGGGATTAGATACGTTTTTCTTGATTCTTTGCAGTTAGAGACATTTTTGTCAGGAAGAGAAAGCAAAGTCAGGGGAAATATTGATGGTGGGTTTAATTGAGTAGGGCAGTGAGTTTGGAGTTTTTCCTTAAGTTTCCTTATAAGGTTTTTTTTTCCTTTTTCTTTATTTATTTATCTCGCCATGATGTGGATTAATTTGTGATGTTTCTGGATGTATTTCCATAAGAAAATCCAATAAACCATTACAATCGGCACCAGGCCCTGGGCCCCACATGTGGGAGCCCAATGGTGTCAAAAAAATTGGTCTCTGGGCATCCCCATCGCACAGGGAGAAAAAGGAGTCCACCACGCAGCTGACTCGATGAGAGCCACAAGAGGCACAATGCCAAGCAGCGTACATATTTGCAAGTCTCCATGAGGTAAAGAAAAAGAACCATGGAGGAAAAAAAGAATAGCACAGGCCACAAAAGAAAGAACTGCCGAAATAAATGGTAGAGACCACAGTGAAAAGAAAGATCCAAAAATGGAATCCAAGCATCTGACAGATTTGCCTATGCAGGCCTAGGAGGCCCTGCTGCCGGCCAAGAAACGACCTGACTTTTTTTGTTTAAATTTATTCAAAACAGCAAAGAGTCAAATACAGCCCAACATAAATAAATGGGTAAAGAAAAGAATTTAGAACAATTCTGAAAAATCTTAGTAAGCAAATGAAGGACAGCAAGCGGAAAGGGGGACCCTGCAGGGTCCTCCTGTCTATTTTCTGGCCCACTAGTGCTTAAACTCAAGGGGAAACAATGCTGGATACAGGGCAGCTGTCAGCTCAAGGAGGCAGGGGCATACCTGTGCTTCAAATAGTGTTGGGTTTTCAAGTCTCAACTACACAGACCACAGGACCATGATCTGGGCCAGGGTAGATAGGCCTTTCTTCACTGCTGCACTAGTCCATACAACTTGCCACCTTCTGGGGGCAAGCAAATACTGACTTCTTTCAGTGCTGCACCGGAAGATATACTGTACCGAGTGATGACATCACTGAGAGCTGATCAATGCTGCTTCAACCTGTTGGCGATGAAGCATAGCCCACTCATCTGGACTGGTCTAGCAGGATGATAAGGAATAACTTTTAGTCCCATAGGCTTCTTCCCCCTCACCCCTCCCCTAAGACTTTGACAATTAAGGTCAACAATCATTATAACCTCAATACAACCAATATGGGCTGTAAAATCACTTAAAAGTAAAAAAGGATGCACTGAAGGTTCTTTGAGTTTGTATGACTGTCAGGATCTATTGATTTGCTTTGACTGCAGCTGTTCTTGGCTACCCTCAAGAAACTGCTGCCTTAGGTGACCACCTAGTCTGCCTGATTATTAAGATGGCCCTGGATTAATCACAGATATAATGCCTACTTTAGATCTTTCCTGTGTCCTTGTCATTTTACAGTAACTTCTTCTTAATATGTTTTTAATTTTGTATCCTTCGTGTCTTGACTTGACTGTAAGCTCCAAGGAGTTTTGTTGTGTGTCTGTAAAGCAGCACAATACAAATAACAATATGGTTACACTGCTGTAATGCCCTGTAGATTGGTAAGATTACAAAAAGTTTGCAATATGTCCAATGAATTCAGAAAGCTGCAGCACGGCTGACAAGAGGGAGATATGATAGAGGTCTATAAAATAATGAGCGGAGTAGAATGAGTAAACATGAATCGGCTGTTTACTTCTTCAAAAAGTATAAAACCTAGAGCACATGTAATGAAGAGCAGGACCTAAAGGCAAGCAGAGCTCCAGAGTCTCAATGCATGTATGAGACGATAGCGCAAGGAAGAGGGTTTTGGATTTGTTAGGAACTGGGCCACATTCAGGGAAAAATTAGGACATTTCCGAAAGGATGAGCACCACCGTGACAGGGGTTGAGCCAGGCTGCTCATATTAATCTTTCAAAAGGAGATAGAGCAGTTCTTAAATGTGATAATAAGGGAAAGCTGACAGACGCTCAAGAGTGCATGGTTCAGAGTGGTGTATCCATGACGAATACCAGCAAAACAGGGAAGTTAAGGTATCCCGACAGAGAGGTTCCAATAAAGGTAAAAGTAACCCAGATATCTTTAACTCAAGATCAGGCAGAGCTGAAAGATTCATAATTACCCCTGTCAACTGATAACCAGTTTGTTACAGTTTAATATTTTATATGCTGCCTATAGCCCGGCATCTAGGCTATATTGTTAATAAAAACAACATACAACCTTTGAAATTCCTATGTGCAAATACTAGAAATCTAAAAAGTAAGATGAGAGAGTTAGAATATATAGCACTAAATGAAAGATGAGATACAATTGGCATCTCACAAACCTGGTGTAAGGAGAACAACCAATAGGACACTGTGATACCAGGCTACAAACTATATTGCAATGATAGAAGGGTGGAGGGGTTGCACTCTGTATTAGAAAGGGCATTGAATTGTTTCTATTCAAAAGGATATACACAGGCTGGATTCGGTACAGAGGGTGGCTACTAAAATGGTTAGTGGTCTTCATTATAAAGCATATGAGAACAGACTTAAGGATCTTAATATATATACTTTAGAGAAAAGGTGGGATAGAGGTGAATGATTGAGACGTTTAAATATCTCCGTGGCATAAATGCACAGAAGGGGAGTCTCTTTCAATGGAAAGCAAACTCTGCTATGAGGGGACATAGGATGAGGCTGAAAGGGGATAGACTCAGGAGTAATATGCAGAAGTATTTCTTTATGGAAAGAGTGGTAGATGCATGGAATAGTCTTCCAGTGGAGGTGATAGAAATAAGGATAGTATCTGAATTAAAAAAAGCATGGGACAAACAATGAAGATCTCTAAAGGAAAAAAGGGGACTGTTGTAGTGGTTGATATGGAAGGGCAGACTAGATAGGCCATGTGGTCTTTTTCTGCCATCATGTTTCTATGTTTCTATGAATCAAACAGGATAGACATTTTGCAGGAAACAAAATACAGTGTAGAATTTCTATGGATAGAAATTCCATGTAAAAAGGGGAAGGCAATAGCAGTGGGGATGTACTACCATCTGCCTGGCCAGAATGAACATATGGATGATGAAATGATAAAATAAATCAGAGAAGCTAACACAAATTACAACACAGTAACTGGAATCGCCTCAGTCAATGCCACAGCAGGACATGCTAAAGAGATAAGGTTTCTAGATGAAATAAATGACTGCTTCATAAAGCAACTGGATCATGTACCAACATAAGGGGAAGCTATTTTAGACCTAGCAAAGCCAGGTGCTGCGGAAATGGTGCTGGGCACCCCACCTCACCCTCAGGGTGAGCACAGGACCCGTCCACTGTGACGGTCTGTAGCCACTCTGTGGCAGTAACACACACGGTCAGTACCCCCTACCAGGCTGAGGTGCTGTGGGGTTGCACATGGTCAGGACCCTCTACCAGGCCGAGGTGCTGGGGGTGCATACCGCAACATGTGACCATCTGTAGACTGATGATCTGCATGTGCAGTGCGCCATGGGTATGGGTGCGTTAACCCAAATCCTGGCCACCACAGCAGACAGTTTGTGTGGTGACCTGACGTCCTTCAGTAGCCAGCCAGGGATTTGTTAGTGCTGGGGGAACAAGCGTCTGGCTAGTTTGTATCCACGTATTCATAGTAAGTTGAGTGTTTCCTTGGATTTTGCCAGTAGCTTTCAGTGTTTGACAAGGTCGGTGATGTTATTGGGCTTTTTATTTTTGGTAATGATCTTGACCTTGGTCTTGATCGTGTTTGCCATATGCCCTTGTTTGCTGAGACCTTGGTTTGTTTGAATGGCAAGCATTCTGTGTTTGTACGTAGAGAAACTGTTGTTGATCTGGAGTGCGAATTTTGGACATTTGACAGTTATACTCCATAGGTTGACCGCATCATTATTAGGGATTTGTTAGTCACACTAGTGATATAGCCCACTAGTTACTTCACTGCCTGTGAAGCCAGAGGTCATGGGTTTGGTGGGGCTGTGTGAGGCATTTTCTTTTTGTAATTTAAATTGGTGCTGCCAGCTACATCACCCTCACAGTGCTGTCTCCTTACGGTGCATCATCAGGCACCCTTTCACGTGCCCTGTGAGGCACCCTTTGATGTGCCCTATAGGGGACATTGGAGGGTGCCTTGGCAGACAGTGCACTTTATCATGTGCCCTCTGAATTGCCTTGTAGGACGCCTTATGCGATACCTTAGGTTACGACCCTGTGAGGGTGTGTTTGCTGGCAGCACTAATGAAAATTAACACACAGCATGCTTCAGACAGCACTGATTTAAAGTAAATGGTAATGTCTCAGTCAGCTTTACTCAATGGAGCCACAGGGGGATTGAACTCATGAAACTTGCACCATCAGTCAGTGTATTAAGCATTGTGCTACAGCTCTGGATGCCTTACTAGGCACCTTTTCATGCACCTTATAGGGCACCCTGTTGGGCTACTGTCTGTAGCTACTCTGTGCCACTGATGCACACGGTCAGTTCCCCCTACCAGGCCGAGGTGCTGTGGGGGTGCATACCCCATCTTGTGGTCATCTATAGACTGCTGATCTGCATGGGCAGTGCACCATGGGTATGAGTGGGTTAACCCAAATCCTGGCCACCACAGCAGACAGTTTGTGTGGTGACCTGACGTCCTTCAGTAGCCAGCCAGGGATTTGTTAGTAGCACTAGCGATGTTGCCCACTAGTTACTTCACTGCCTGTGGAGCCAGAGGTCATGGGTTTGATCCCACAGTGGGGTTATTTGGTAGGGCTGTCTGAGGCATTTTCTTTTTTTTAATTTAAATTGGTGCTGCCAGCAAAAAAACCCTCACAGTGCTGACTCCTTACGGTGCCTCATCAGGCGCCCTATACAGTGCCCTATGAGGCACCCTATAATGCGCCCTATAGGGTGCCCCATAGGGGACATTATAGGGTGCCTTGGCAGACAGTGCACTTTATAATGTGCCCTCTGGGGTGCCTTATAGGGTGCCTTATGCGGCACCTTAGGTTACGGCCCTGTGAGGGTGTGTTTGCTGGCAGCACTAATTAAAATTAAAAAACAAAATGCTTCAGAAAGCACTGATTTAAAGTAAAAGGTAATGTCTCAGCCAGCTTTACTCATTAGACCCACAGGGGGATTGAACTCACAACCCCTGCACCATTTGTCAGTGTATTAACCATTGTGCTACAGCTCTAGACACCTTATCAAATGCCTTATGGGCGCCATACAGGGCGCCTTGCATGGCACTCTACACGGTGTTTTTTAACGCTCGTTAGGCTATGGCGCCTGGTAACGCGCGTTATCTGTAACGATGTACCGCCCATGTCCTTATTTGGCCATTTCTGCTTTTACTGCGGAACCTAACGCAACTGACATTACCGCAGTTTAGTAAACATGCCCCATAAGGTTGAGGAAGAGGGACTTTTGTTTGAAAATGCCTATCATAAGCTGTGTCATTTTGAAAGATATTCAATTAATTAAGAGTAAATTAAAACTAAATTAACTTGCTCCTGTATGATTCGGAGGACATTTCCCACCCTTTAATTGTTTTGAAGTGTGGTCTTAAAGGTGCGATTTGCCCGCTCCACTATAGCTTGGCCAGTGGAATTATAAGGAAGACCGTGATGTAATGTAATGTGCCATTGGGTGCAGAAATGAGAAAAGACAGGAGGAGTAGGCAGGGGTGTTATCAGTTTTGATTGCGTGGGGATGCCCCATGGCCGCAATAGAGGCCAGGACATGGGTAATAACATGTCGAGTTGTTTCACCTCTCTGGGGTGTAACCCACATATAACCGGAATAGGTATCTATAGATGCATGTAGGTATTTCCAGGGGGTGAAGCGGGATTCATGGGTAACATCCATTTGCCAGAGTTGGTTGGCGGTTAGTCCTCTGGGATTGACTCCGAACTCAGGTGAATGATGAGCAGTGGTACAATGTGGGCAGGAACGGACAATGTCCTGCGCCTGCGTTAATGGGAGTGAAAATTGTTTGGATAGGGCTTTGGCATTTTGATGAAAGAAGGCATGACTGTCAAAGGGATAAGTGAATAATGCACAGAAATTATGAAGAGAATGGTCTGCGATTGCGTTGCCACGGGCTAAAAACCCTGGCAGGTGCTGATGACTATGAATATGAGTGCAGAACAGCGGAGCTTGTCGCTGTGACAACAGATATTGTAAAGAGAGAAATAGAGCCATGAGATTTCGGTCAATCGCTGGGCTAATATAGGCACCGGGGAGCTGGCGCACCAAACTGACAACGTATTGAGAATCGACAACCAAATTGAAGTATTGTGGGAAACGTTTTAAGGCTAAAATCACTACAGCTAGCTCAGCTTGCTGAGCGGATGTCTGAGACATTGTAAACCAGATACGCCATTCACCAGTGAGGTGGGCAGCAACAACCCCACGGGTTTTGCTGTCGTCAGTAAAAACAGTAGGTGTGTGGGGGAGGGGAGCAAAGGCTAGAGATTCAGTAAGTCTGATGGGGGTAGACATATAGAGAGAAAGTCGTGGGTCCTTAGGTTAATGATATGAAATCTTGCCGACAAACCCTTCAAGAGAAACCTGAAGAGCTTGATTACGTTCCCACAGATACCCGAAGTTCTGTTTTGAAAACGGCACTGTGAGTTCCTTCAGATCCCACCCTATGATGCGGAGGCTGCGAGCATGGAGCTTCATGATCAACTGGGCTATGGCCTCTGCCTTAGTGACTATATTTTTTGCTAGAGTGTGAGGTAAGTAGAGCCATTCAATTATGCAAACATGATCCCTGTCCTTGGGTGTGATTAGTACAGCAGTGGGAAGCTGTTCTGTTGGCAAAATTAGGCCATCAAGGAATTGACATAGCGGTGAAATGCGATCGACCCATTGTTGGGTCAGAACAATGTTAATTTTTTCAATGGCCTGTTGAACGGAAGGAGTAATCTGAATATGATCCGCAGGGTGTTTTCCCTCAGTCAGCAGAGAAAACAAAGGACTAAGCAAAGAGGTCTGTAAGTTATAGTATGGCCAAACCCAATTCAGGGAGGAGTGGCCTAATGGTTGGGGCAAGGTACCACAGGCTGGAAGGTCAGTGGTTCAAATCCCACTAGAGGACAGCAACCTTGGGCCGGAAGGACTGGGGTTTCTAGTCCCACAGGTGCTCCTTGTGGTCTTGGGCAAGCCACTTAACCCTCTATTGCCCATGTTCCCTGTAAGTATTAGTGTATGTGTCTCATATCCCCTCGTGTTAACTGTATCCCCCCCCAATTGTGTTGTGACCACTTTGATTGAAGGATAAGGTGGTATACAAAACTGTCTAAATAAATAAATAAATTCAATGTTCCCAACAGTTGTTGCAACATTGCTATATCCAAGGAATGGGGAAGGTACAGACCTGGCAAAACAGGGGCTGCAACAATTTGTGACCAAGATAAAGATATGGTTCTTGTCATTGAACCTTTTCCGGAGCTATCATTAACCCATAAGCTTTTAAGAGGCGGGTTAAGTCATCAATCCAGGTATCTGGAATTTGCATGGCGGCCACTAGAATATCATCCATATAGTGATAGACCAGAGCTTGGGGATAGCGCAGTTTAAAGGGAGAAAGTGCTTGCTGCACAAAAAGCTGGCATAAAGTGGGGCTATTAAGCATGCCTTGAGGGAGAATCCACCATTGATATCGCAGGGTGGGAGCACCATGGTTCAGGGCGGGTATCGTAAATGCAAATTTTTCAGCATCTTGAGGGGCAAGTGGGATAGTAAAAGAACAATCCTTTAGATCCGCAACAAGGACCTCATAGCCTGCAGGAATCAAATTTGGATTGGGTGTCCCACATTGCAGAGGACCCATGGGCTGTACGCACTGATTAATAGCTCTTAAATCATGTAACAGGCGCCACTTACCGCTTCTTTTCCGTATTACAAAAACGGGGGAATTCCATGGGCTCGTGGAAGGTTCAATATGGCGAACTACGAGTTGCTCAGCAACAAGGATGTGCAATGCTTGCAATTTCTCTTGTGGGAGGGGCCATTGTTCAACCCATATGTGGGCGGTAGTAAGCCATGTAAGAGGGAGCGCTGTCGTCATGTCTCTAGTACCAACCTGGCTTGGTATTGGGAGAGAAGGTCTCGGCCCCACAAGTTTAAGTGGACAGGAAGAATATATGGGCGGACAAGCGCTGTCTGGGGTGTGTCTGTAGAGGTAACAGTAATCCACTGCTCACTCTGTTCTGCATTTGAGTGCCCACAAATTCCCCATACACTGGGAACCCGATATGTCGGCCATTCAGCTGGCCATTGGCTACTACGTCCGCTTCCGTATCCAGGAGGCCCGAAAAGGGGCGACCATTCAAGGAAAACATGCAAAGAGGCTGACCTGTTGTAATGGTTTTTGCCACAGTCAAGATCAGAGGATCGCACAACGGGTTCTCAGGAGAGTCGGTAGATCCGAGTCCACGGGCTCCTCGAGTCCCAACCGTTCCCCCTGCAGGCAGAACATAAGGGAGAAGAACTGGTTGGGTGTAACAGGACTGAGCAGGTATAGCTTGAGGCATATTTGACCAGAGCTGAACATGCAAAACTCCAGTATAATCACTCTCAACTACCCCAGAGACTACAAAAATGCCTCTTTTACTGGCATCAAAGCAGGGAAGGATAAGCCCGACCACTCCTTGGGGAAGAGGTCCTGACAACTGTGTAGGAAGGACCTGAACCTCACTGGGAAGAGTAAAGTACATCCGTGTTGAAGAACAAGGTCAATCCCGGCACTGCCGGTGGTGGCACTTTGTGTCTGCTCTATTCCTGTAAGTTGAGAGGGGTCTCTGTTTGGGCCGGGGCCAGAGACAGGCCCGTCAAGCGGTTTCCCGGATTCCCTGATCTACATTGGTTAGCCCAATGGTACCCCTTTTTACACTTAGGGCAAACGGTGGAGGGTCAGTTTTTTTGCTGAATGCTTTATTGGATCCCTCCACCTTTGGCGCAACATTCACGCTTATAGTGGCCAGGCTTGCCACAATTGAAACAGGCGCCCTGGGGCCTGTTACCCTTAAGAACTGCAGCTGCCAAAAGATTCATCTGATGGGATTGGGTGCCGATATTGGCACAAGCCTTCATCATGTCAGCAAGGGTAACATCGGGCCGATTGCCAAGACCCTGGATGATTCGTCTACAGTCTAAATTAGTATTTTCTTTAGCAAGTTTTATCATTAATTCTGACTGGGCTTCTATATTATCGACTTGTCTGTGAATGGCCTCCTGTAGACGATTAACAAAATCGAGGTAAGGCTCACTAGCTCCCTGACGAATAGTGGAAAAGCTTTTTGAGGGTTTACCACGAACGGGAACTCGAAGAAAAGCTTTGAAAACACATTGAGACACAATAGCCAACGTTGCAGGGGGTAGCACCATTTGTTGGGCTAAGGTCGCGAATGGGCCAGCCCCATACAGCTGTTCCGGTGTGTAAGCTCCCCCGGATGCCCGCCCATGCTTTTCTGCCTTAATACGATATTCGCTATCCCATAGAACATATTGTCCAGTATTTAATATCATTCACATGATATCTTTCCAATCTTGAGGAATTAATGTGTATCCATTAGCTAGACCCTCAAGCATCCCCTGAGTAAAACTGCTACGTAACCCGGTTTCGGAGATGGCCTTGCGAAGCTCTCGTAAAACAGCATAAGGTGAAGTCTGATAATCTACATGCTGTTGTCCCTCATCGTCAGTACGATAGGTGACAGGACAAATATGCAGAAGGTCACACAACTCTTCGGGTGGCAGACAGCCTTCTGCTCGTTGCTGCTGAACCATTGCCTGAAAGGCACTTTTGGAGGGACGCCGAGTGATTGGCGGAGCAGAATCAGTGTAGGGGGAAGAGGGCGCCATGGGAATTGGAGGGGCAGTGAAAGGAAATGGAGAAGGCATCGGCGGAGTTAATCGAGGATAAGGAGAGGAATATGCCGGTGGAGGGGAGGGGAGCGATGCAAGCGGTGCTGTGGAGATCGCCGCGGGACCCATAGTTTCCAAAGCACCCTTGCATTGCTGCCATGAGCGTGGCTATAGGAGCACGGGGTTCAGTATGAAGTGTGGTCCCAACCCGTTTCCAATCCTCTACTACAAGGGATCCCTTTTCTGGATACCAAGGACACTGCTCCCCTATTTCCCGCACCAATTGTTGCAACTGGTGTTTGGAAACTGGCCTGCCAGCTTTCCGCAACAGATACGTTAATTCCCTCGCATGATTCCTCTGCGAGGTCGTAAGAGAAGCGTCCATACTCACGTGAAGGGGATCTCCAAAAAGGAAATGAGTTAGGTGCACCAAAGTCTGTTCCAGACAACACGAGGCGGGTTGAAGGTCCCTGTTCAGGCGCCAGATGAAGGGATGAGTCACACACGGAATGCTCTCATGTGGGTGGCGATCGGATTGGAAAGCCCCGAGCTTCTTTTATTAGCAATTTCACAATTACATTATGTGTAATCCATTACATACAAGCGTGTCTTCTACTGATTGGTTGCTTGTGCTTGTGCATGAGCTGCCGCATCCGTTGGGCCGTGATCAATACTTTTCTACTAAGCTCGTCTATCTCAAAGCCTTCTGCCACGCCTTTATACAAGCCCTGACTTTTCAGAGGCTTTAGGCGTTTGGGAAGGCTACAGAAAAGTCCATAAACTACTACTAAAATGGACTGGGGAAATTCATTGCTTACTATTGGGATAAGCAGCATTGAATCTGTCTACTTTTTGGGAACCTGATAGGTACTTGTACCTGAACTGGCACTGTTGGAAATAGGATATTGGACATGATGGACCTTTGGTTTGATCCAGTATGGCATTTCTTATGTTCTTATGACTTGCTCTGTTTTACTGATTTTTTAATCATGTATTTAGTTTGCTATTTGTTGATTGTTCTGTGTTTGTCTTTGTGTACTGTTTGTCTAATTTATTATTTCTTATGTTCTGATTGTAATCTGCCTAGGATAAATATTGATTGGCAGAATATACATGTTTTTCAAATAAATAAATTATTTGGGCATGTATTGTATAAGTGCATGAATAAATCTAATGCTACATAATTTCACCGTGGGCATGGGCAGAGTTTGGAGGGAACATGGGTGGAGCACACAAGTCTTCATGTAAATTATAAAATACTATAATTTACAGATGTTCTTGACAAATCTAGGCACAGACATTTATACCGGCCATAGGGCTGGTGTATTGCATCTAGCTTTAATGCACATTTTCATCAACTTATGCTCCTGTTTTATAAAATAATCATGAAATACCGATGCTAACTATGCAGGACTTTATGACATTACCCTCAAGGTATTTGCCTTCCTGTCAGTGCATGAGCAAGGACTGGCTGATGTACTGACATGATGGGACAAAAAAAAGAGTAAGGACGGTGTTATACAGGCTGGGGCCCAGGACAAAAGTTTGGAAGGTGTCCCCGAATCTCACTGATATGCTGTGCTTTCTTCAGCTTTAAGCACGCTTGGGGCCCCCCTGTGGTCTGGGGCCAAAGACAATTGCTCTTTTTTTCACCCCTCTAATGCCGGCACTGATAAAAAAGCCCAAGCAGCCTAGAGGGCCTCGAACTCCAGACCCCCACCTGGCAAATATTCTCTGGTAGCCTAATGTGCCCCAGACCCCTCACCTTTGGAGCTGCAAGGTGACAGAGATGCCCTTTCATTCCTGCCTCGAGTGCCACAAAATTGCTGCATCTGACCCCTAGTGGTGCACTTGGACACAGTCAAGGGTCAGCCTACCAAATAGGGGAGTGAGTGGGGGGGGGGGGTCTGTGGTCTGGGACCATTGGACCACTAGGGAATGTTTGCAGGGTGCATAATAGGGGTGGGAGGGGCCTGGAGTCCACTGGGTCACTGGGAAATATTTGCAAGGCATCTGATGGCAGTGGGAATGGGTCTGGGACCTACCGAGCCAACAGGGAATACTTGCAGGCTCAGGTAATGGGGGTCCAAGGCCCACTGGGCCACCAGGGAATTCTACTGAAAAGATCCAAGTTAAAGTGCTGCATATCACCTCAGATGACCTTTTTGTTTCAGGACTAGACTCTTTACTCCAGCCCTAAGGTGTACAAACCTATGACTACTAGGTGGACTAGAGGTCTACCTAGGGCAGCAGGCTTCAGGGGGCAGCACCAAAGCGTCAGCAAAGACAGGTAAAGTACTTTAAAATCATTGCCAGTAGCAGGCCTTTGAACATTTGTGCATATTCATGTGTGTGTGTTCAAGGCCTATTGCATCCTGCCCCCATGTCAGGGTGGGGAGGATATGACAGGCCTTGAGCGTATGAAAGCAGATGGTGGCTTTAAAGTGCTTTACCACTGCTGTCTTTGCCAGCACTGTGCTGCCTCCCCCCCATCCTTCCCGAAGCCTGATTTATTTTGGCTTCCTGCAGAGGTAGAGTGGTGGAGATGGTAGATGAAAGAGAGGATAGGGCAGGTGCTGGACATCTTGTGGGGGTAAGGGATGAGGGGAGAAACTGGACACCTTGGGGGAAGGAAGGCAAGGAGGGCAATGCTGAATACCTTGGGGGGGGGGTGTCCAAAGGTTAGAGTGGGAGATACCAGACACATGGGGGGAGGGAGAGATACACACCAGATTTGAAGGGGGTTGGGGAGTAAGGAAGGGGGATACTACAGACATTGGGGGCAGGAAGGGAAGTGGAGATGCTGGACTGTAGGAGGGGCAGGATGAGGACACATGGACAATAGTTCATCTAGGGACACAAGGAGGAGCTACCTCCCGCAGAGAGTCCAAACAGACACAAGGAGCAGGAGATGTTGGAAGAGAAGGGTCTTTATTGTGCACAGGACACCCCAACGCGTTTCGGCAACGCCTTCCTCAGGGGGAGAAACACTGACAAATACAATCAAAGTATGTACATTAAAAAACAGTTAAGAAAATTTAAAACACAATTAAAAACATATATTAAAATATGAAAGCACCGGCAGGATATGAAACGTAGAATAATATAATAATACAATAAAAAACACAAAAACAAAGCAGGGCTGAGGAACCAAAAAATGATCTAGAACAGTGTATAAAGGAAAGAAGAAGGGCATAACAGAGAGACCATAAAAGTAGTGTGAAAGCATGCTATATATGCCATGTAAGTAGAGCTAATATACTAATAAAATTGACATGAAACAATGGGACTAAAGTACAACTCTAATATAAACTAGTAAAACATAAAAAACGAAGGACCCAATTAGGCCAAGCACACTGCATATAATTATGAATAATAAATAAATAAGCAATAAATACTGTCCAAGTAAAACTTAATACACAAAGGCGAATAAGCACAAAAATGGATAAAACAATAAATATATAGTAATCAGTATATTAAAAAAGAAGGAAATAAAATACAATAACCATGTGCATTTGAGACCCTTTGTTACACAAGCATCCTCTTATGTCAGGGACTCTACACATATCATACAGATTTTACAGTCATTTCAAGGTCCTTTCGAAGATGTGTTCCTGGTCACTTACGACATCCGCTCATTATATACTAATATTCCACTACAGGCTGCCTTGGAGGTATTAGCCAATACTTTAATTAGGAGACCCAAACCAGTACGTACTCCGACCTTTTTCCTTACACAGTTAGCAGAACTGGCCATGACCGAAAATTATTTTTGTTTTAGAGATATCTTCTATAAACAGATCAAAGGTGTGGCCATGGGCTCTCCCATGGCGCCCGACATAGCAAATCTGTATGTTACTAATTTTGAGACCACTTTCTTGACATGTCATCCATATCAATCTAACGTGCTTCTTTGGAAGCGCTACATTGATGACGTTTTCATGATATGGTATGGTACGGAGACACTGTTACAGACTTTCCATACGTGGCTCAACACATTAGACTCAAACTTACAATTTGAAGGTAACTATAATAGCAAAGAGATTTCCTATCTAGATATTCTTATCAAAAAGTCCAATTCAGGCTTCTCAACAACTCTTTACCGTAAACCCACGGATCGTAATACATTTCTCAAATATGACAGCAGCCATAATCCATCTTTTAAGAATAACCTTCCGGTCAGCCAGTTTTTAAGGATTAAAAGATTATGTACCAATAACAAGGATTTTGAACATCATGCTGCAGACATGATGAGTAGGTTCGCACAGCGTGGGTACCCTGCACCCTGTATTAAGAAAGCCTACCAGAGAGCATGTGCCACCGACCGTGCTTCCCTTCTTGAGAAGACTACACGCACACATTCTGATAAAATTGTTTGTCCTCTAACATTCTCGGGTTGTTCTAAAGCCATAGTCAACATCCTAAAACAGGAGTGGCATCTTCTTTCCACCATTCCGGCCTTTGCCACTAAAAGATTAATGATCGCTTATAAGCGTACCTCTAATTTGTCTGATTCACTTGTTCCATCTGCTCTCACTGGGAATAGGCCCTCCCCCACCATTAAGGGTCATTACAGTTGCGGCAACTGCTCGGTGTGCATCCATGCCATCACAGTTAAAGACTTTTTCTTGGACAATAACACTGGCCGCAAGTGTTTCTTACACCATTACTCTAATTGCAAAACGGCTAACGTAATCTATTTAATACAATGCCCATGTCAGAAATTATACATCGGCAAGACTTTGAGACAGGTCCGTACCCGTATAATCGAACACCGCAGCAACATCTCTAGGAAACATCCGGATAAACCTTTGGTTTCCCATTGGGTTGACATGAATCATCATATTAGTGACATTAAATTCACAGTGCTTAAAACCATAATTCCACACTGGAGGGGAGGTAACATAGAGAAATCTCTGTTAAGATTTGAGCAACGGTTCATTTATGAATTCAATACCTTGGAACCATTTGGTTTAAATCAAGAGGTAGATTTATCAGTTTTTTTGGGCTGACCACCCCTCCTCCCTTGCAGCACATTTTTTTCATCATTTTACTTCTGTTACTCCTAATGAGTAGTTGCACACAATCACCCCCTTTCTTTTTGCAATGCAGTACGTTTGAGGATCCTCCCCCAACACTATAGTGTTTATAATTCAAGTACCTCCTCTTCTCCTTTCAATCACTTTTGAAATACAACACGTCTGAGGCTCCTCCCCCAAGTATCACGTTGTTACAAAGTTGGCGCCAAAATCGTCATTTAAATAGTAGTGCAGTCAGCTACCTATTTTCTTTAGCTGGTTTGAATGCGCTCTGAATGCTACATTCTCCGTTTGACACGGCTGACTTTACATTTTGACGGTCTTCCAGATCGTGAGTACGTCAATTGGAGACTATTCTCTATGAAACTTCCACTTCTCTGAGTTTCCTTTTGGTTTGACTGCATATTATTTTCTTTTAGCAACATTGTGACTCGGTTTTACACTGGTCCGGTGGGATTTCTACCAACGTGCATATGGGTGAGTTCTCGGATCTCCTTCATATTAGCAGTATCTATCACATCCTTGCCTTTTGATCCTGGTTCATTTATTTTTATTATTTTTTGGACCAATTTTCTTGAGCTACACTGTTACTTTCACTGGAGCCGTTGTGGCCTTACTTTATGCGTAAGTTCACTTCGCGGCGTCAACCTGCCTTTTTACTTCTGTTCTTACTCTCCCTCCTTGTCAGTTTTGCCTATGACCTACTTTTTGAGATCATGTAGTCTACGTGGGCGTACTCTCCCCCATGGTTTTCTTCCATTTTTATTCCTCCCGGTCCCCCCTCTTGAACATGCGATTCTGCTGGGGTACTAAGCCGTTTTTGACTTTTTATAAGTTGACACCGTACATCTCCCTGCGGTCACAACCCCGGCTTCCCTATTATGTTTACGTAATTTAAATGGTGTTTGTGATTTGTACCTTGGGACATGGCCTCATAAGTTTACGTTTGATGTAGTTTATTTAATGCCTTATAGTTCGCCGTGTACTCACGGCACTCAATGCTTCTCTCATTTGCACATTGCTCACACGGTGCAGATGCTCTCCGGGGCACACTTACATTATTCTCTTGTTCCTCTCCACCTCTGCATGTTTGCCACTATTGCACACATATAATAATAATTTTTTCTCAAACAGCATTTTTTCCGAATAGCGTTTTATTTCTTCTGCCTCAGTTGTCCTCCCATATATGTTTTTTTGCTATACTGCGATGTGTTGCCTGGTGAATAAACATTATTACCACCTCCTCACAACTTTATTACAGGATGTATAACACATTCATCATTATTACATATAATTTTCAAATTTTAATATTTTTAATATTATTATTCATTTATATTATTATATTATTTTATCATTATTTATTGTTTTATTATTTATTGCATATATATTTTCCTTGGTCTTCAGCATTTTTTAGAGTTTCCTGTTTTTCATTATATGTTTTTATATTTGGAGTGTGATGGTACACCATGGTCCCCCTGTCTCATATCTTCGTATACAGCTGCAATTCTGAGTTAGTTTATAGAAGGGTGAATGTCTACAATTTTTGATTGTCATATATGCCATTTTGTCAAGCATCCGTCGTGTTCCCTCTTTTATATTATTATTTATTATTATTATTATTTTTTTATTATTACTTTTAAGATTTTACTTGTTGTTTTATTTTTAATTTTAATTTTTTATCTTCAACATGTAGTCAACACAATTGCTTCTGGTGGACATCATTGTTATGAATTATGCCAGACTT
Organism: Ichthyophis bannanicus; assembly: GCA_033557465.1. Classification (NCBI taxonomy): domain Eukaryota; kingdom Metazoa; phylum Chordata; class Amphibia; order Gymnophiona; family Ichthyophiidae; genus Ichthyophis; species Ichthyophis bannanicus. Next base: position 263,960,237 of record CM066031.1, on the reverse strand, counting down.
ATCGATGTTTATTGTCTCAGTTTTATTGTCCTAGTTCAATTTAAATTTGCGATTGCAATTTATAATTTATTCTTGTCTATTGCATTATGATTATTATTATTCTTTTTATCTTCAATCATTTTTTTATTTTTATTATTAATATTTTTTATTGTTATATTGTATTATTTCCATTTATTTTATTTTTATTATTTATATTATTATAATATATAATTTTTTTAAATTGTTATTTTTAAATTGTTATTTTTATTTTCATTTCCTTTTTCATAAGATGGTTATTGTATTTTATTTCCTTCTTTTTTAATATACTGATTACTATATATTTATTGTTTTATCCATTTTTGTGCTTATTCGCCTTTGTGTATTAAGTTTTACTTGGACAGTATTTATTGCTTATTTATTTATTATTCATAATTATATGCAGTGTGCTTGGCCTAATTGGGTCCTTCGTTTTTTATGTTTTACTAGTTTATATTAGAGTTGTACTTTAGTCCCATTGTTCCATGTCAATTTTATTAGTATATTAGCTCTACTTACATGGCATATATAGCATGCTTTCACACTACTTTTATGGTCTCTCTGTTATGCCCTTCTTCTTTCCTTTATACACTGTTCTAGATAATTTTTTGGTTCCTCAGCCCTGCTTTGTTTTTGTGTTTTTTATTGTATTATTATATTATTCTACGTTTCATATCCTGCCGGTGCTTTCATATTTTAATATATGTTTTTAATTGTGTTTTAAATTTTCTTAACTGTTTTTTAATGTACATACTTTGATTGTATTTGTCAGTGTTTCTCCCCCTGAGGAAGGCATTGCCGAAACGCGTTGGGGTGTCCTGTGCACAATAAAGACCCTTCTCTTCCAATATCTCCTGCTCCTTGTGTCCCAATAGTTAATCTAGATCAGAGATTCTCGGGAAAACATGTAGCCAGTCAGGTTTTCAAGATAACCCCAATGAATATGCATAACAGAGATTTGCATACAATGGAAGTAGTGCATGTAAATCTCTTTCATTCATATTCATTGTGGTTATCCTGAAAACCTGATTGATTAAGTGCATCTTAAGGACTGGGTTGAGAAATCGTGATCTAGAGCATCAGATACCCTTGGGCTGGCCCTGAGTAAGATTAGCGCTGGAAAGTTGTGAATTGTGCAGTGATTTAGTCCCATCAGTTTCTCAGTGTATGTGTTTGTGTAAGAGGAAAAATTCTAGCCTCATCCAACTAAAATTCCACTGCCTAATTTCTATACTTATAAAGCTCTAATAAAATTTAAACATTTTGAACTTTTGAGGCTACACAGTTCTACCCCCTCACCTTTTGGAAACGGAAGAAATCAGTGGTTCCTCCAGGAGTATATGTGTATTTCTGGGACTGACAGTAGCGCTGTATTATAACGCCTCTCCCTACAGATGGAAAATAGCCCTGTCCCCAGCATGAATCTTTCACTCTGCTCCCTTTCCTTACTTTCCCTCCGTTTTCATTTTTTGTTCCCTCCAATCCCGTCGCCCCTAACCCACTTGCTTCTTCAGGGCAGTGACGGTCAGCACCCGCGCTCCAATCAGCTCCTTGTAGCCCTCCCCCTGGCTCTAACTCTCCATGTCTAAGTCTCTACCTCTCTTTGTATCCAACATCCGGGCTTTTCCTGCTGGCTCCAATCGGTGTTCCTTTTAGAAGCCATATTGGACGCGGTTCAGTTTTCCACCCCTCCCCCTATTTCTCAAATAATACATGACAATCTTACAGCCAGCTTGTGCAGCGAGCGATTGTCACCCCTGCCCTAGAGAGAGAGCTATGCCTCAGCAGTGCAGAGATAGTCTGCTCGCAGTTCGCCCGTTGAACCCAGCAGCCGCTGAAGCCCGCCGAGCTTCGGCTGAGCGCGGTGCTCTCCCGGCTCCTCCTCCGACGCCGCCGCTGTTGCTGCTGCTGCACTGAAACTTTCGCTCGCTTCGGAGGGGCGGGGGGACGAGGGGGCGCGCGCCCGCAAGCGGGGCTGGGCAGAAGCTCCTCCACGCGCTAGCAGCGCTTCTGCCAGAGTATTCTTCCCGCCCGCACGAGCCTCGCGCGCGCACCGGCACGCTCACACACACCCATCTAGCCACAAAGCGACCATCCCCGAGAGTGCTGCACCCGCGCCGCGGGACCAGTTGCCCGGGAGGGGAGCACCGGAGCCGAGTTTCAACCGGCCAGCCTGCGTGCGCCATCTCGCCGCGGGACACGCTCTGTGGCTCTTGTGAAAGAATTAAACCCACTACCGGATTTTCTCGCTACTTTTTCTTCTTGCTTGGTTTTTTTTTTTTTTTGTATTTTTATTGTCTTTTCTCCCTGGAGGAGGTGGTCAAAAAGTAAGGATTATGGTTGCTCTGTGGCTGACTTTTGCACTTCTTTGTGGAACTTTTTATGCAGGTAGGCACAAAAGATTGGCTATAATATTCCAGTTGTGCATGATCTCAATTTTAGACATTTGCCTGCATTTGTTTTGACGCTGCTCTACATAAACACGTTATTATTGCAGTTTAATAACTCCTGAATGTATTGCCGGTTCATATGTAGCTGCAAGCTCTCGGTCATGCTGCTATGATTTTGGATAATTTGCTCCCTGTTGGCGGAATAGAAAACTAATTAAAATGTTTGCCAACATGCTGCCTTTTTTATTCTGTAAGACTTGACCTTTGGGATTTGTTTTTGGAGTTAACCGTGCGTTTTTTTGCAAACCTGCCCTAGCAGTAATGTGAGATCTAAGTTGGCCCCTAGTATTTATTATTTTATTGTTCCTAGTGCCTTACAATGCTGTATGTTGAGTGAGATTTTTGTTGTATAAAGTGTTAATTCTGTATGATACCACATTATCATGACTTTAAGATTCCTCGCTTTAGAAGTCTGATGCTTTTAGATTTGATTTTTGCAGCAGTTGTGTAGACAAAGATCTTAATCTTGGTTGTAAAAACTATGCAGAGTGCTGCCGAGGCGTGTTTCCCTTGGATTAATGAAATGTTATGATCCCGTAGGCTTTGCTATTTTTATGAGACGAGTTATTTGGGGTTGATTTGTAGCAGGATAATACAAAGTTGTAAAAAAAAAAAAAGCCTACTGTGATTTTTTTTTTTATATTTTTATTTTATTTGTGGCATTGGAAATTTTTGCGCCGTTCGCATTTTTTACACGGTACTGGGTGAACTGTTTATGTAAACAATCTGACAGTGTTGTATTTTAGGAAAAATTGGGGGCCAGTAGGGTTGATCCTGTTCTACACTAAAGGGTTATTCGACGCGATTTGTGTACATTTAAGTAAATATACACACAGTCGCTCTCTATTGGATTTTAACTATTATATCCTAGCTTCATGACATATGTCTGTTTGCTGTAGCTTCATGCTCTGTTCCATAATGTTTTCTTTTATCCCCCGCCTGTGTTTGGACTAATCGTGGCTAAATGAAATTTCTACGTTGAACACTGCTTCCATTGCTGCTTTGTTGCACATTTGCCTCCTTGTTTTGAAGACTTTGGAGGGGGAGGGGTGAAAGAAGAGGAAAGGAATCGAGCTCTATTAATTGCTTTGCATCTCATCTATCTAACTAACAGAAATCTCCTGATCGGATACGTTGACATAACCACTGTGGTGCATTCCTATAAAAAATTGGAAATTATCACGCAGGTGCAGTTGCAGAGTTTTTTTTTTCCATTAAAATCCATTATTGAAGGCAATATTTTGATTTTTTTTTATTTCTTTTTCCTAATCCTGATTACGTTTTTTAAAACTTTTTAAAAAATGATCACCTTCCGTACTTCATCCCCCACAAAATATTACAATTCCGAGCTTGGTCTTTTGAGTTTTCTGCTTGCTTGCCTGCTGCGAATGGACTGTTCCCTTGTAGTAACTCGTACAACATAACAGCTAAAGGTTATTTTGGGATAGGTTGCGAGACGTAGACTGCAGGGAGCCGCTTAACAGTCTGGTTCTGTTCCCCCAAATACCATTTAAACATGTCTGTCTGAAACTGCTTTGGCTTTTCTGTTTTGGAGTGAGCTGTGATAATGAACTGATGGAAAGGAATATGCTGAATACTAGGAGGCGATACTGCTGCTGCTGTTTTTTCTTTGTTCGCAGCCCTCATTAGATATGCAGTGACACTGCCTATGTTTTTGCATTATAAACATTGCTATCCGTTTCCGTTTTAAGGTCCCACCGATTCATATCTAAAGATCGGAGGAAGGGTTGAGGGTTTAATGGTTGGTGGTAGTTGGGTAATCTAACAAGAGCTTTTATCCAGGTGAGAGCATGTTTTGCTCTTAGTCCGGTACAAGAGTCTTTGTGGGAGTGATTGTGTTTACACAGGCAGGGAAGCTCAGGTTTTGTAGAAGCCGCCAGGTCAGGGCCAAGCTGGCTGAAACAAAGCAGTGCATGCCGAAAGTGGCAATGCTAACCTGAGCTGATTGTGCTGAAAAATTTGTAAACCTGAGAGATTTTACTTAAAGCCTCTTTCTGTTCATCTTATGTAGACCTTGTAAGGAAGGAATGACGCTGCTCTTTAGATAAAGTAAGATGGGGTTTGATGCAAAAAGTAGGAACATCAATACTAATTGCACCATAAATCGGTTGTATTTATATTCTGAAGGAAGGTTGGTATGTGATATGGCTACATTCATAGAAAATGATGTGCCAGGATGTGTAGATTAACATTGTAGTTACACGTGTATTCCAATCCCTAAAAAGTATTAGGGTACATATGATACCCCAAATAGTTTTGCTGTGACTTGTTAAGACACTCACATACAATACATATAGTTATTGCTTTTAATAATGCATAGTTGAAAATTAATCCTCTGACATTCAAATTGAGATTTTAAACAAGTTTCTGTAACCTACACTTGGACGATTCTTTATTCCTTCCTCACTTAAGTTCAACTGATGTTTGAGTGTTCTAAAGCACACTTTCTAGCCAGATAAAAAGAAGAGTGTTCGAAAACGGAAAAGTGTGTGCGAAAAAAAATAAATTCTGTCCATAGGGAAAGGTGGAGGATTCTCTCTCCTTGTTAAGCGCATACTTTTTTAATTGTCTTTTTGCTTAAGGAAGAAGACTGAAACACGCTTCATTTGTTTTCTAATTACAGTGCTGTATTTGACCCAAGGTTAACGGTTATCACTTTAAAAACAAAAATTTGCTCAAACAGGTAGCAAGAATTTTTTTTTTAATTGTAAGTACTTAGGCAGCTAATTACACCCTGAAGACCCATTTCCTACCTTATTTACAGAGCAGTGAAGATTGGCATTTTAAAGCAAACCGTTAAAGTTTGTTTTTTTTTCTTTTTACCTAGATTGAAAACATTTGAATGTATTGGAGGAGGATGGGGTATTTGTTATAACTAGTCCAGGAGTCTCTTCCTTTAAAAGTGTGTGCAGTTATGTTTTGGAGGATTTTGTTTAATAAAGTGATATTTCAGTTAACTAAGAACAGTCCTTCCATCTCAGTGCTAACTGCTCTCTGGGGTATGTTTTCTAGAGTGCGAGATTTTTTTTTTTTAGTTCTTAACACACAGTAAGTGCACAAATTAGCATGTAACTAGTGAAAAGGCTGTGTGCCAACCAGATGGGGAAGGCCAAGCATGTCCCCTATAGCTCCCTACTGCATGGAGAAGTTTCTTACCACTGGTAATGTAATTTGCAGTTAACTTGGTGCATTTAAGACCACCTTAATGAGCGAGCCCATGCTAACTGCAACATTGACAGTTAGTGTGGGCGTGCACTAGTGAAGAGGGGGGTGGGGATTACTGAATGTACAGTCGACATCCACTCTCCACCAAGTCCCCACCCCATCATACACTAAGCATTTAGCATGGTATTTTTACCACACTGGCTGCTTTTATTAGCATATGGTAGCTGTTACTGTGTGCATTAAAATGTGTGTTGATAGGCCAGTTTAGTAAACATGCTCCTCCGAGTCTTAAAGTAAAATTCTGCCAATTGCACAGTAGTCATATGAATCTTTGCATGACTTGGGGGGGACGACGCTTTATTAAAGTGTGTTAAGCATTAATGCTTGAAATAGCGTGCGCGGCATCATGCAAAACCGGTAACTGCAGATAGCATGTTTTAAGTGTTACCACTGCAGATAGCCCAGATCACATAATGCCACCTCCTCAGGAATCGGTAAAGTGTATCCGTGCTGTCAGTTCATGAAATGCATGCTAAATGTTTTTTTTTTCCTTCTGCGGAAACTGCATGAGCAGGTGCTGGAAATGCCCCCAATAATCAAAGCGGAGGCTTTGTTACTGTGTGTTAATTTGGGTGCTTATCATATGCTACCTACAAAACTTTATTCCTCTTTAGTAAAAGGGCCCCTTGATTTTCTATGAGATGAAGTGACTGCAGACTTTCTGCTGTGCTAGTTTGTGCTTTTGCTAAAATACTGCAATATCTGTGAAATCCATATTTCTTTACACTTTGGTTTAAGAGAAGTGTCCAATACAGTAAAAATCCTCTATTTGTGCCTGTTATGTATTTGCACTGTTTTAAAAAAATGCTAAGTTTCTTGGTTAGTTGCAGGAAGTATGTGGGCAGTGTGGTGTAATTATAATTATTTGGACTTGTCACATTGCTTTGGTTTGGGACAGCAAAACACTATGGGCAGCTCAGAGAGGAAACGTCATGGTGCATAATCCTGAATGAGAAAGGGGCCTTTTCCTCTTTCTTTTCTGTGCTTTAGAGCAAGCTGTGGATTGTAATTTCTTTGGGCTTACTGAATTCCCTAGAATTGCATATTTTACCGTTATAGTTCACATCCTTTTTTTTACCTGCTCGCACAAGCAGTCTTTAACTAGTTTGCATTGGATAGGGTGTGTCTAAAGTTTTATCTTTGTACAAAAGAACATTCTGGTTGAGAAGCTGTTGCCGTATATACAATTTTCAAAAAGTGGGAATGTCATTCAGAATTTTTTGGGTTTGTCGCTATATCAATTTTTGAAACAAATTTGCTCAGTCCTTTTTTTTTTTTTTTTTATTATTCTTTTTGCATTATGATCATGTTTGGAAATTCAGTAAATAATGGAACATCAAACATTTTAATTTTGTGTGTTTGCTTGGCCAAACCATGGTAAGAGCTAGCACTATAAAGATTTCAATAAGTGTGCTGAAATTAGAGCATATTCTCAGTCTCCATTCAAGGATTCTTCCCGCCCCCCTCCTTCAGCAGCAGCAGTGAGTGCTTTGCCAGAGTAAATGCCTAGTTTGTTAGATAATAATGTGCACTAAACAAAGCGATTGGCTTTTGAAGTCGGTAGAACTCGTGCAGCGAGGATATTTTTTTTTTGTTGTAATCGGTGAGAAGACTTGACACATTTGTAACGCAGTAAGAGTGCCTCACTTTTTTACCCTAACATAAACAGATTTTTAAGGCTATATCCCCTCCCCCCCTTACAGCTACAAATACTTATGTTAGTACTAGCAGGAATAGAATACCAGGTTGTCCCTTCTGAAGACTTGCCAAATCGGCATTTATTTGTTAATTTTCTCATAGGCGCAGAGTAGATTACTGATCAAACCTTGAACAACATCAGTGTCTGATTTTTCAGGGACCAACAAAACAAATCTTGTGTAAAAACTAATCATTAAGAAACATTTGATATTTCATTGACCATTAAATAACAAGTATGAAGAAGATCTTAATTTTTTAATGCTCTTCCTGCTGTGCTTCCCTTCATCCCTGAGAATTAACCAGGGCACTGTTCTTCTGGTCCTTGGAGCACTTTGCAAGTAGCACACTGTGTAAAGCATAGCATTAGCAGCTCAGGGGAAGAAATAACAAAAAAATATCATGGATGAATGTGGCCGTAACACAAGTTGTAGGTGTAGTATTCCTCCAAAGTGCAAAAACATTATATAAGATTTAACATATATCGGGCAAAAAAGAAGCTCTGTAATGAGAAAAGAAATTACAGCTTTAGTGATGGAAAAATAGGTTTTATGAGAACATTTAATTGAGCCAACATGTAAGTGAATTTGGATTTTAGTTTTGCCTTTCCAATTCTAACTTCAAGGCATGTTGAACTCTGATATAGTAGATATTCCCTGCTTTGGGGGATTTACAGATTAAGATGGCCAATTTACTTAATGGAGGAAGGTAAATAGTGGAGTACACCAGGGATCTGTGCTGGGCCCGCTGATTAGGGAAGAACAACCCAAACTACGGTTACATGATGCATGGTTCCACATTGGGAGTGACCACCCCCCTGAGCAAAGGATTTGGGCATCATCATGGATAATACTTTGAAACCCGTAGCACAGTGTGCATCTGTGGCTAAGAAAGCAAACGGAATGCTAGGAATCAAGGAAAGTAATGGAGACTACAACATACAGCAGAACTAGAAAAAAGTAAAGAGGAGCCGCTAAAATGGTAAAGGGAATGAAGGATACCCCTTTGAGGAAGGGCTTTAAAGGTTAGGGCTCTTCAAGGTGGCAAAAAGATGGTTGAGGGGGGAGATGTGATAGAGATCTATAAAATAGTGAATGGAGTGGAATATGTAAACGTAGATTGGTTGATTACTTCTTCAAAAAGTAGAAAGACTAGGGGATACTCAGTGAAGAGTATTAGGAGAAAATAGTTTTATTCACTCAACGTGTAATCAAACTTTGGAATTTGTTACCAGAGGAAGTAGTAAAAGCTGTTAGTGTAGCTGGGTTTAAAAGAGGGTTGGACAAGTTACTGGAGGAAAAGTCCATAAACCATTATTAAAGAGGACCAGGGAAATCTACTGTTTACCCCCGGGATAAGCAGCATGGAATCTGTGTACCTTTTTGGGAACCTGACGGGTACTTGTGACCTGGATTGGCCTCTGTTGGAAACAAGGTACTAGGCTTGATGGACCCTTGGTCTGACTCAGTATGACATCTCTTATATTCTTATTATTGTACCTGAGGCAGTGGAAGGTGATGTGATTTGCCTGTAAGGAGTGTCGCTAGGAGCAGCAGAATTTGAGTTCTGCTTTTTAACTAATTCTCAGCCTGTTGCTGTAATCATTAGGCCACTGGTTGTCAACCCAGACAGATCTCAGCACTCCCAACCAATCAGACTTTCATGATTTCTGTAACAAATATTCATGAGAGAGGTTTGCATGAACTGCCTCCATTGTATGCAGATCTATTATATGCATATTCATTGCGGGACTCCTTAAAACCCACCTAGCTAGGTGTGCCCTGATACTGGGTTGAGAACCACTGTGTTAGGCTACTCCACCATTGTAGGATCTGTACCAGTGATCCTGCCTTAGATGTTGCAGCTTTACAGAAAAAGCGGAATAAGCTCGCCTTCTGCATAACTGTTTAATCACTCAAATCCTTGTTGAGCCAGAATTGATGAGCATCTTGCTAAAAGTGTACGAGAGACTACTACTAATGAAAGTGTTGTGCCCTCCAGCCTTGGAATTATGAGAGAGGTTTGCGTTAGATTTGTGTGGCCTTCGTTTGCTTTGTCACTACTTACTTAGTGACATTATGCAGGGGTATTGACTGGACTTTGCATGTTATCTTTTTCTATCGTACTGCACCGTATAAATGAATAATAGAACCAGCCTTTGCTAGGGATTGTTAACCAGTGCCCCTGTTTCTTTTCAGCATTGGCAGCTCCAGCCTTGAAAAGTGTTCCAGCAGAGCATCTTCTTTTTTTTTTTTCTTCACCCCCCTATCTCTTCTTGCTATCTCTCCCTTCCCCCCCCCCCCCCATCCTCTGCTCAGCAACATTATCTCTCCATTCCCTTGTCTATTTCGCCCTACCAACATGACGTGGGGGACACACTGGTATGACGGTGCTCCCTAGTGCTTTGAGACACAGCTGGATAAGTTACACCCAAAAAAGCATGTCTGTTCCCAATGGATAGGGGTTGGTGGCCGTTGGGTAGGTTTTATTTTAATGCCTGCACTAGATACAAGGATCTTCTAACACAGGCTGGGCATTAACTTATCATAAATTCCTTTTTTAGAGGGGATTATCTGTGCTATAAATGCTAAAATGGGGGCATTACCAAAAACATTCCAGATATAGAAGTTGGTGACACTGCATGAAACGTTTCTGGGAAATTATTGCAATGTGTTCTGGCCAAGTAGATTGCTCAGCTTCTGCTGGAGACCTAAGTTTCCATATCCCACGAGACCAGTCCAGATGAGTGAGTTATGCTTCCTTGCCAACAGGTTGAGGCAGACTTGAGCAACTTTCAGTGATGTTGTCATTTGGTATATCACAGAATCCCTTTTCTTTCAAACTGAAAGCAATCAAGGGAGGCCCTTGAAAACTGTCCTCAGATTTGCAAACGGCCTTTTTCAACTAAACCGGCAAGAGCCCTAACTTAGAAAGACTTCCCCCCCACCCCCATGCAAACCCCCACTTAGCGCCGTATAAAGGGAGAAGACCCTTACTGCCAAGAACTTCCCGTGCAGCGGAACAGGCTGCAGCCACGTGGGTTCTTGCTTAAAAAAGAACTGTGGGAAACGCTGAAACGACGTGAGATCCCTTGAAGAAAAGGAACCCACCATCTCGCTGCAGTAGCACGGACCGCTCAGCCTTGCAATCTGCGTTGGCGGCCTCGGGAGGTCCCAGAGCAGAAGAAGGACTGAGGCAAACAGACTTCACAGCTCCTCACCCACAGGAGGGTTTGAGAGCTGCCGGAGCACCGGCACTAAGCAGGGCACCCTCCTTCTGTCCCTGAAGGGCCCGTTGTCTGCCAGAAACTTACAAAGGTGGAAAGAAATGCCCCAGTAGGTTTGTTCACGTTGGCAAGCTCTGGTTCTTACTTTCTCATTGTAAGAACCCTGGCACACCTTGGAGAAGGGCGCCCCCCCCCCCCACCCCCATGGAGGGCTTCCTTTTCAGAGCAAATAGAGAGACAATAAAATAAGGATTAAGATCCCTCAGTGAAGTCCCCAATAGGGAGCCACGTCTCGCCAGCTGCTTGGAGACTGAAATACCAGGTGCTGGGAGGGGCTTCTGGCTCACCAAGTATCCTCATGTCACAAGTTGTGACATGTTCAATCTCCAAGCTGCTGGTGAGACTTGACAACTCACAGGTGGTGGGACTGGACTGGTTATCCTCAAGGAAAGTCAGTTAGCAGGTATGGCCTAATTTCACCTTTGTCTGCCTCCAGCAGGTGGCAAGGTGTTTGGACTGGTGCAGCAGTGCAGATAGGCCTTTTCCCCCTGGCTCACGCCATAGTGCTGTGGACCCTGTGACTGTGATTTGTAGGCCTAGTGTTGCTAGGGGCATATCCAAACTCTGATCTCCTTGAATCATCTGCTTGCCCTGTGTCTAGCACTGCTACCCAAAGGTTCCTAGTGCTTGGTGGGATTAGTAAGTCTGGTCCCCTTCCCTCTGGCTGTCCTCTATCTGCATGCTTTTCTGCCCTTTACCTTTCTTTTCTGCTACATTTTTATTCTCCTATTAAAGTTGGTGGAATCTGTTTGGCTCTCTTGCCGCTTTGAGTGAAGCAGTTCTAAATTTAAAAACGAACAAAAAAGCCTAAAACAAAAGCTCTTTAGCAGTTGGACTTCCCAGACCTTTTTTTCCCCGGTTATTCCGAAATATGCTGGGATTCTCTTTTCAAGGATCCCCCTTTCACCACAGTCTTCCTTATCTTTCTAACATTCTCCCCCCCTCCATCTTTTTGCCTCTTCAGTGTTCAGCCACTCAGCCTGATGCAGCCTTTGACCCCCCCCCAAGAGCTTTTTGCCCATGGTTGCTATTTTTGGCTCAGATTGTGACAGAAATGCTGGGGGGGGGGGCGCGTGGCACTTTTTTATGGCATGTTGGGAATCTCCACAGGTGGCCTGGGGCCTGATGCTGTTTCTATTGCTATTGCAACTGCTTCCATGTATGTGGTTTTCTCCCCCCCCCTCCCATTTTTGCTGCTGGAGTGACAAAAACCTCAAATCTGTTGGCTCCTGGAGGTCCTCCAGGGCCCCCCCCTTTTTTTTCAACTGGCTTCAGCTGCAGCTTGTGGTCCAAGGCCCAGACTCCCCCTATGGGGGACCCTGGACTTTCAAGCACCTCTGTTCTGGCAGTAAGAGCATCAAGAAACCCGCTTTACCCATGTGTTTGTCCTTTTCTCTGAGAGCCCTGCCTTATCCCTATGGAGGTTAAGAGGCTGTAGACAAATACTCGGACTTGGTATTCTTCCCCTCCTCCTTCCAGTGGAAGGCTAGGATCTCTGTAATCCACTTGTATAGCAGAAGGGTCCTTTTTAATGCTCTTTCTTTCTAACAGCAGCTGGTTCATGAACCGAACAGAGGGGAAGCCATATTAGACCTAGTCCTTAGTGGAACACCAGATCTGGTGCAAGAGATAAGGGTGTTGGGGCCACTTGGCAATAGTAATCATAGCATGATCGCGTTTGATTTAATTAGTGGAGGAGGGATAGTAAGGAAATCCACAGTACTACTTTTTTTTTTTTCATAGCTTTATTTAGAAACCACCATTAAAACATAAACAAATAGAACAATCAACAGTCTCCCGCCGGGGTTGTTGCTTATCCCGCAAGCGGAGGACACTCACGGTTACAGGTGCTTTTATCAGTTGTATACTTCCCATCCCTATACCCATCCCACCACCCCCCCGTCAGCACCCAATACCACACCAAAAACCACCATGTTTATCGCCTCCACCCACGCTACTCACAGTGAGGACTGCACTCTAACTGCCCTGCTGCAGGATGGCATTACAGCACCTAGGGCTCAACATATGAATGTAGGGTTCCCAAAGCATCTGAAAGGTGGTCCAGCGTTTAACATTACCCCTGGCACCCCTACTCTCCATAAGCATCAGATGATGAAAGGAGTTCTGCCACTCCCAAAAAGAAGGAGGGCTTCATTCCCACCATCGACGTAAAAGGGGCCCCATATCCACCAGACATGCCTTCCGCACTAACCACCTTTCCCATTTCCCTTTGGGAAGGTTGGGCCTCAGCTGATCCAATGTGACAAAGGGAGCATCCCAAGCCACCTGTTGTCCCAAGAGTCGCATCATAAAGGAACAGATTTTCAGCCAGTACGGTCGGATGATTCTACAGTCCCACCACATATGCAATAACGTCGCCAACGGTGTTGAACACCGCGGGCAGCTCCCATCCATAGTCAAGTGGCAGCGGAAGGCCCGCCTAGGTGAAATATACACCCTAGTGATAGATTTAAACTGCGTTTCCTGCCAACGTACACCATCCACGAGGTTCCCGATCCGTCGAAGAACTATGAGGACAGTACCCGGGGGGATCTCCCACCCCAACTCGGCGGCCCAGGCCCTCTCCACATCACTGAATTCCGGACCAGGCCTAAGGGGATCAAGCCTATGTTTCAAGACGCTAATGGATGGTGCCTCCTCCGCACCCAGGCTAAAGAACTCCAAAATCTGCATAGAACGATCACTATGCAGCTCCGCTTCCGGAAGTGAAGCCACATAGTGAGAAATCTGCATGTAGGCAAAAAAATGCTTAGGCCCCAAATCATATTCCCGACATAAGGAGACAAACGACTTACTTTTCCCACCAGGGCTGACTACATGACCTAGATTGCAAATACCTCTATCGGCCCAAACGCGGAAGACCGCTGCATCAGTACCTGGGGTAAAACAAATGCTGCCCTGAACCGTCAGCCAGCTCGAGACCTTCCAATTCCGCCACCAATAGACATTGAGCTGCCGCCAAGTCCGTCGCACCGGGGCCAACAAGACCCCTTCGGACAGATGTCGGGGCAACAGAGCTTGTAATGTATGCGGGGCTACATAGGCCTCCTCCAAGGCTCTAGGAATATATATCTCGGTGCCACCCAACCAATCCCCCAAATGTCGCGCCTGGCAGGCCAAAACATAGCTGCTCAAATCCGGAAGCCCCCACCCTCCATATCTCCCTTTCCCCACCAAACGACGATAAGGAATACGGGCTCTCCCCCCTCTCCACAAAAAGCCACGAAACTCCCCCTCAAACCGCCAAATATCGCGTCGCAATAACCAAACCGGGAGCAGCTGCAGCCAGTACAGTATCCTCGGCAGAATGACCATTTTGATCGCTGCAATTCTCCCCAATAGCAATAAGGGGAGATGCCTCCAAGCCCGCAATTGGGTCCGCACTCTGAGCAAATTACTCCCATAAAGCTGGGATAGCTGACGAGTGAGTACAATCCCCAAATACACAAATTGGTTCTCCGCCCATTTAAGAGGGAAATCGCCCGGCCAACTCCCCCGCAACTGACCCGAAACGTCCAGAGCCTCCGATTTGTCTCTATTAATACTAAGGCCCGCAAAGGTCCCAAAAATCTGGTACTCCTGCAACAACCGAGGTAAAGATTCTCGGGGTGAAAGCAAATGCACCAGGAGATCAATAGCAAAGGCGGCTAATTTGAACTCATAGTCCCCGATACCCACCCCCTTTTATCTCCCGGGACAACGCAACTCTACGTATAAGGGGGTCCAACGACAAAACAAAGAGGAGGGGAGAAAGAGGACACCCCTGTCGGGTCCCCCTTTGTAATGGAAAAGCCTCAGACAGCACCCCGTTACATAAAATCGCTGCAGTCGGTGCCACATACAGACTACCAACCATTATGCAAAACGATTCCCCAATACCATAACAAGGGAGTAAGTACCTCAAATATTGCCAGTCGACCCTATCAAAGGCTTTTTCAGCGTCAAAGCTTACGAGCAAAGACGACTGATGCCTATGCTGGGCCCACTCAAGTGATGATAGTATTTTGCGCAGATTGCGGACGGCATACCGACTCGTAACAAAACCTACCTGGGACTCGTGAACCAATTGACCCAGAAAGCCCGCCAAACGCTCCGCTAAAATTTTTGCCAGTAATTTGAGGTCAAAGTTGAGCAAGGAGATAGGTCGGTAGGAAGCCGCCCGCAAGGGGTCTTTGTCTGGTTTTGGAATAAGGACAATGTGGGCATGATTGTTTCCCCAACGATAGTAGCCTTGCTCTGTCCTCCTATTATGTACAGCGACCAAGGTGGGAGAACATAAGATATGCCATACTGGGTCAGACCAAGGTCCATCAAGCCCAGTATTCTGTTTCCAACAGTGGCCAATCTAGGTCATACGTACCTAGCAGTTTCCCCAAGAGACACAAGTTCCACAATGCTTGTACTGGATCAAGCATTGATATCTTCGGTCACTTCTTAATAATGGTTTATGGACCTTTCCTCCAGGAACTTGTCCAAACCTTTTTTAAACCCAGCTACACTAACAGCCTTTACTACATCCTCCGGTAACAAATTCCAGAGTTTGATTACACGTTGAGTGAAAAAATATTTTCTTTTATTAGTCTTAAATAGTTTACCCTGTAGTTTCATTGCATGTCCCCTAGTCTTTCTATATTCTGATAACGTAAACAATCGATCTACGTTTACCCGTTCCACTCCGTTCATTAATTTATAGACTTCTATCATATCTCCCCTCAGCCGTCTCTTTTCCAGGTTAAAGAGCCCTAACCTTTTTAGCCTTTCCTCAAAGGAGTATCCTTCCATCCCCTTTACCATTTTGGTGGCTCTTCTCTGAACCTTTTCTAAAATCGCTATATCCTTTTTAAGATACGGCGACCAGAATTGCACACACTATTCAAGGTGCGGTCTCACCATGGAACGATATAGAGGCATTATAATATCTTTTGTTTTATTTTCCATTCCTTTCCTTATCATACCTAGCATTCTATTTGCTCTCTTGGCTGCCGCTGCACACTGGGCCGAGGGTTTTAACATGGTATCCACAATGACGCCTAAATCTTTTTCCTGGGTGGTGGTTCCTAATGTGGAACCTTGCATCGTGTAACCATAGTTTGGGTTGTTCTTCCCCTAGGTGCATAACCTTGCACTTGTCCACATTAAATTTCATCTGCCATTTTGATGCCCAGTCTTCCAATTTATCAAGATCCTCTTGCAATTTTTCACAATCCTCTTGGGTTTTAACAACTTTAAATAGTTTTGCGTCATCTGCAAATTTGATAACCTCACTCGTTATTCCACTTTCCAGGTCATTTATGAATATGCCAAAAAGCAGCGGACCCAGCACAGATCCCTGGGGTACACCACTATTCACCTTTCTCCATTGGGAAAATTGGCCATTTAGCCCTACCCTCTGCTTTCTATCTGTTAACCAGTTCCTGATCCACAATAGTACACTGCCTCCTATCCCATGACTCTTTAGTTTTGCCAAAAGTCTGAGGGACCTTGTCAAAGGCTTTCTGAAAGTCCAGATACACAATATCAACCGACTCATCTTTGTCCACCTGTTTATTCACTCCTTCAAAAAAACATAACAGATTAGTAAGACAAGATCTTCCTTGTCTAAAGCCATGTTGGCTGTCTCCCATTAGGTCGTGACTATCTACATGCTGAGTAATTTTATTCTTTATGATGGTTTCTACCATTTTTCCCGGTACTGACGTAAGGCTCACCGGTCTGTAGTTTCCCGGATCACCCCTGGAACCCTTTTTAAAAATTGGTGTTACATTGGCGATCCTCCAATCTTCAGATATTAGAGAGAATTTTAATGATAGTTCACAGATTACTAATAGCAGGTCTGCAATCTCATATTTCAGTTCTTTCAACACCCTTGGATGTATACCATCCGGCCCAGGTGATTTGCTACTCTTCAGTTTATCTAATAGTTGTAAGACATCTTCCCGATGTATTGATATTTCCTTCAATTCTTCCGCACCTTTAAATACCACTTCAGTCATGGGTAACATCCCTACATCTTCCTCAGTAAAGACTGAAGCAAAGAATTCATTCAGTCTCTCCGCTATCGCCTTGTCGCCTCTTAGTGCTCCTTTAACCTCTTTATCATCTAATGGACCAACTGACTCTCTCACAGGTTTTTTGCTACGAATGTACTTGAAAAGGTCTTTATTTCGTGTTTTTGCTTCCGCAGCAAGCTTCTTCTCAAATTCTCTCTTTGCCTGCCTTATCAATGCCTTGCATTTGACTTGCCAGTGCTTGTGCTGTTTCCAGGTTTCGTCATTTGGCTCTTTTTTCCATTTCCTGAAAGATGCTTTTTTGGCAACAACAGCCTCTCTGACCTCACCTTTAAACCATGCTGGCAGTTTTTTTGGATTTCCTTCCACTTTTCTTAAAGCGTGGAATACAGCTGGTCTGGGCTTCCAAGATAGTATTTTTCAACAACATCCAAGCTTGATGTACGTCTTTAACCTTTGCAACTACTCCTTTTAGTTTTTTCTTAACTGTTTTCCTCATTTTATCATAGTCTCCCTTTCGAAAGTTAAAGGGTAGTACTGTGGATTTCCTTACTATCCCTCCTCCACTAATTAAATCAAAGGCGATCATGCTATGATCACTATTGCCAAGTGGCCCCAACACCCTTATCTCTTGCACTAGATCTGGTGTTCCACTAAGGACTAGGTCTAATATGGCTTCCCCTCTGGTCGGTTCATGAACCAGCTGCTCCAAGAAGCAGTCATTTATTTCATCTAGGAACTTTATCTCCCTAGCATGTCCTGCTGTGACAGTGACCCAGTCGATGCCGGGGTAATTGAAATCACCCATTATTATTACTGCACTGTAACTTTTGCTAGTTTCCTTGATTTCTTTGAGCATTTCATCATCCATTTGTTCATTCTGGCCAGGCGGACGATAGTACACCCCCACTGCCATCGCCTTCCCCTTTTTAATAACACTTATTAAAAGAGGGCTGCTACACAGTACCCTGTCCTGTGCTGCTGAGGTAAGCTATATTCTGATTTGATTTAAATTATAGCTCTTTGCTGCTGCTAGGCTCTAACCTATTATGAAATTTAAACTACAAGCTCTCTGCTGGATTCTAAATTTAACCAGAAAGCTCTCTTCTGTGTTTTAATTTGAAACTAAAAGTACTTAGCTGATGCTAGGCTCTGAGTGACTATGAAATTTAAACTACAGCTCTCTACTGGGTATGAAAGGTAACCAGAAAGTTCTCTTCTGTGTTTTAAATTGAATCTTAAACTGTTGCTACTAGACCCTGACTGATTTAACAAAAAATAGTGGGTTCACAGATTAATTAGCTTTAAAAGAAAAAAATTCCTTTCAGAAAAATTCCCAGAAGTATATACTCACAATTTCGGATTTCTCTCCAGAAGTAACAGCCCCCCTTTCTAGTCCTTCAAGACTGAGGATCACAGAGTGAGAGCAGTTCGCTAAGAATCTTGTAAAATTCTGCACCTAGTCTGTCGGAGCCTGGGGTTTTATAACAGCTCGCTTTAGCTATAGCTGCTTGCATCTCCTCAACAGTTATCGGCTGATCTAGCTGTGTCTTTTGTATCTCAGTTAAACGGGGCAAGTCTAATTCCCCCAAATAATCCATCATATGCAAAGGAGAAACCGGTTCGGCAGCATAGAGCTTCTGAAAGAAGGCCCGAAATATTCGGGCTATCTCCGGGCTCTCTCTATGTAAAACCCCCTGGACATCCCGGAGAGCCGGCACCAATCTGGAACCTCTAGGACTACGTAAACACCGCGCCAATAACTTCCCTGGTTTATCCCCATGACGGTATAAGTGATAACGATAATACAATACAGACCTCTTAGCCCGCTGGTGTAGAAGCTCATTAAGTTCTGTTTGACTTTCCCACACTTGCTGCTTAAGCACCCCGTTTGGGTTCCGCGCCCATTGGCGCCTCAGCTTCGTAACTAATTTCTCCAGACGGATAATGCGTTCCGCCAACAATCTCCTCTTCCTGGCAAGGAACCCTATGATATCCCCTCTTAAGACGACTTTCGCTGTTTCCCAGACCAACTCAGGGTCATCCTGATGGCCCTGGTGATCAGCCTCGAACTCACGCCACCGTCTCTGAAGGAAATGACGAAACTGAGCATCCTTGTAGAGTTCGAGGGGGAAACGCCAAATCCATGTCCTAGGGCTAGCCCCGCTCCAGTGAAGCTCCAACCAAATAAACGCATGATCGGAGATCTTAATTGAGCCGATCTGCGCGTCTGCAACTTTTGCAAACAAACCAGTGGAAGTCGGCAGATAATCGAGGCACGCACTGGAGTTGTGCGCCTTGGATTGATGTGTATAGTCCTTTTCGGATGGATGCAATAACCTCCAAGGGTCTACCAAACCCAACCTCTTACACAACCTAATCATGGCTCGCGCCGTCTGAAATCTTTCCCTGGTCTTCCCCCCCCGAGATGTATCCAACACCACATCCATGACACCATTAAAATCTCCCCCCAAGATCAGTGGGAACTCAGGCAATAACTCTATTTTAGAAGCCACACGAGAGTAAAAATCCAGGTCTAACACATTGGGACCATATAGGTTACCCAGGATAACTGCTTTCCCTTCAAGAGTACCCTGCAAGAATACAAAGCGTCCTGACGAATCCACCAGATCTTTTTCAACATCAAACCGTACACGTTTATGAATCAGAACCGCGACACCACCCTTTTTTCCCTTGGCCGGGGCTCCCCATACCTGCCCCACCCATTCCCTGCAGAGTTTACTGTGCTCCTCGGCAGTCTGGTGGGTCTCCTGGAGTAAGGCTATATCCGCCTTTTGCCTAGCTAAGGCCTGCAACACTTTGGACCTCTTAATAGGGCTCCCCAAGCCGCAAACATTCCAGGAAGTTATCTTCAGGGTAGGTGGCCAAGATTACGGCCGTGCAACAGGACAGTAACCAGATACCAAGGGGGGGCCCTCCCAGCCTGGAGCTCCCCCCAGTAAGCGCTCAAGTAGCGCATCACAAACATCTTCCCTAGGTCTTGGGCGTGACTATCCCCCCCCTCCCCCTTCCTCCCCCCAACCCCTCTCGTACTATACCCTATCCTCCCTCTATTGGGTAGCATGAAATTCCCTGCGCAGAGTCAACTCAGATGCACACGGTCTCCACCACCCCCATGACACAGATCTCGCCCCCAGAGTACACATAACACCCAGCTGAAACAGAACTCAGGGTAATACAGCAAATCAAAGCAGAACAGACAAGTACAAGATAACATGCACCATAATCGTATCTTAATGTATCTCAGGCGGAATTCACACGGTACTCCCCAATTAGTTATATTAAGAACCCCAAACAGCTGGTTAACAAACATCAACCCCACAGAAAATAAGGAGAAAAAGAAAGAGAAAAGAAAAAAGAAAGTGCTCGTGCTAGAGCCCTCCCTCTCCCCAGTTCAATAAGACCCCGAAAAGTATAGCAAGGCCCCAAACTCACAGTAATAAATAATAAAGAGCTAAGCAACTGGCTAAGCAAATGAACCCCCCCCCCCCCAATCCCCACAGCCCACAGAACTGGATAGGAAAAGGGGGGAAGGCCTCCTCGCCCCTATTCAACTTCTGCTCCACGTGGTAGGCCCTCCTCGGAGTCCCTTCCAGGCCCCATGGACACATGCACACCCCCACCAGGCCTCAAGTCCCCGTGCAGAGCTTTTAGGCCAAGTAGGCAGCAGGTGAGGCTCCCCAACGTGCAATATTACAACACAGCCAACCCCGCAGCTTCCAGTCCAAGTCCAGAACACAGCTCCCGTGCTCCCTGGAAGAAATGTTCACACTGACAGGAGCCAGGGTAAAATAGAGCCCTCCAGGAAAGTTCCTTGCGTGGTTTCAAGGGCTAGTCTGGGAAGTGCTCCCTTTCTGCACAATCGCCTCAATATAGGAGCCTGCCTCCTCCGCTGAAGCAAATGTCCGGTGGTCTCCACCATACAGCACGTGCAACCGTGCCAGGTACTGCACCGAGAATTTTATGTTGGCCTCAATCAGTTTTTGACAGAGGGGAGCGTAAGCTTTACGTCGTTGACTCAGTGCTACAGAATAATCCGGGGCTACTCGAATTTTCAAGTTATCATGCATCAGGCCTCCCTTCTGACGGGCCGTTCTGAGTATGGCCTCTTTATGTGGAAAATAAAGAAACTTTGTAAGGATGACGCGGGGCCTCTGATCACGCGTTTGCTTACTCCCCACGCGGTGCGCTCGTTCGATCAGCATTTTGGCGCCGCCATCGATCCCATCAACCAGCTGCGGGAGAATAGATTCCAAATGCTGATTCAGATCTTTGTCTGCAATTGAGTCCGGTATTCCCATCAGCCTCAGATTGTTGCGCCGCGATCTATTCTCTAGATCGTCTAGTTTAGATGTTTGTAGATTCACAGTCAACTTTAGGGCCGCCACTTCCTGGGTTAGAGAAAGCACGCTATCTTCAGCTCTCCCAATGCGATCTTCCGCTTCTTGAAGCCGGCACCCCAGCGCACTCACAGAGTTCTGTATATTGTCCATCTTTTCGTGCAGGGCTGTAAATTGTGTAGCCAGCGCTGCGGCCACTGCACCGGAGACTTCCTCTAAAAAGGCCGGGGTATCAGGCGAGTTAGGTTGCACATGGCTGTCAGCCATCTTAGATGCGGTCGCCCCACGCTCCTTCTCCTTTCGAGAGGTCTTAACGGAGGCTGCCATTCTGCTTCTACTGCCCCCCGGACACACTAACCCCCGCACCAGCGTCTCGGCCAAGTAGAGCTTATGTTTAATGGACTGACTATTTATTCTGCTCTCTATGCTAATCTGTACTCTTTTTAAATAAAAAGCTAAGACCTGACTGACTCTGCAAAACTACTGAATTCTTAAATACACAGATTTATCAGCTTAACCCAAAGAATTCCCTTTTCCCCAAGATTTAGGGGCTTGTTTACTAAACAACGATAGTGGCTTCCGACTGATATCAGAGCAGTGACCCCATTGAATTCAGTGGGGCCACGGCTCTGATATCAATCAGAAACTGCTTCCGCAGCTTAGTAAATAAGCCCCTTAGAGTATTTCCCGGAAGATAAATACTTACAAAATGCAGATCTTTTTCCAGCTGTACAGTCCCTATTGGTAGGGTTTTTTTTTTTTTTTGCTGAAGAAGATATAGGGAAGTTACCCGTGCCGGAAATGGTATATAAAGGTGATGTATTGGAAGAATTGAAAGAAATATCGATAAACCTGGAAGATGTATTACAACTATTTGATAAACTAGAGAGTAGCAAATCATCTGGACTGGGATGGTATACATCCCAGGATGTTGAAAGAATTGAAATATGAAATTGCAGACATACTATTAGTAATCTGTGAACTATCATTAAAATAATCTGTAGTACACGAAGATTGGAAAATAATTAAAGTACCGCCAATTTTTAAAAAGTATTCCAGGGATGATCTGGGAAAGTACAGACCGGTGAGCCTGACATCAGTACTGGGCAAAATGATAGACACCATCATTATAAAGAATAAAATTACTGATAGCCAACATGGATTTAGCCAAAGAAGCTTTTGTCTTACTAATCTGTTATATTTTTTGAAGTTGTAAATAGGTAGATAAAGGTGAGCCAGTTGATATAGTGTATCTGGATTTTCAGAAAGTCTTTGACAAGATCCCTCATGAGAGACTCTTGCAAAATTAAAAAGTCATGGTATTGGAGGTAGTGTACTACTGTGGATCAGGAAAAGGTTAAAAGATAGAAGCAGAGGGTAGGGCTAAATGACCAATTTTCTCAATGGAGAAAGGTGTGAATAGTGGAGTACCCCAGGAATCTGTGCTTGGCCTGCTGCTTTCTAACATGTTTATAAATGACCTTGAAATGGGAATGAGTGAGGTGATCAAATTTGCAGATGACACAAAATTATTCAAAGTTGTTAAAATACAAGAGGAGATTGCAGGAGGACCTTGATAAATTGTAAGACTGGACATTCAAATTGCAGATGAAATTTAATGTGCACTAGTGCAAAGTTATGCATCTAGGAAAGAACCACCCAAACTTTGGTTACAAAATGCAAGATATCACCTTAGAAACCACCACCCAGGCAAAAGATTTAGGCTTCTTCGTGGATAATACATTGAAACCCTCCTCCCAATGTGCAGCGGTGGCCAAGAAACCTAATAGAATGCTAGGAATCATAAGGAAAGGAATGGATAACCCCCCCCCCCCCCAGGATATTATATATATAATGTCTCTGTATTGTTCCATGGTGTGACAACATCTTGAATACTGTGTGCAATTCTGGTAGCCATATCTTAAAGGAATATAACATAATTGTAAAAGGTCCAGAGAAAGAGCAACAAAAATGGTAAAGGCGATGGAAAATATCCCTATAAAGAGAGGTTTAAAAGGTTAAGGCTCTTCAACTTTGAAAAGATGGCTGAGGGGTGTGATAGATGTCTATAAATTTAATGAATGGAGTTGAACAGGTAAATATAGATCAGTTGTTTACGCCATCAAAAAGTAGAAAGACTAAAGGACGCACAATGTAACCCATTGAAGACTAATAAGAGAGAATATTTTTTTTACTCAATACGTAATCCACCTCTGGAATTTGTTACCAGAGGATGTAGTAAAAGCTGTTAGTTGAGCTGTGTTTAAAAAAAAAGATTTGGATAAGTTCCTGGAGGAAAGCTATTATTTTGAGGACCAGGGAAATCCACTGCTTGCCACGGGACAAGCATTGTGGAACTTGTGTGACTTTTTGGGAACCTACCAGGTACTTGTGATCTGGATTGGCCTCTGTTGGAAACAGGATACTGGACTTAATGCACCTTAGTTTGACCCAATATGGTGTTTATGTTGTTCGGTGAAAGTCCCTGTGTGTGTTTTTGGGGGGGAGGGAGCTAATGCACAAAATCTCTAGGAAGACAGGTCTAAAGCTATCAGGAGTACCTTTTGTTGGGCTGTGCATAAAGCCTGAAGATGTCCCTTTGGGTCTTAGCCAAGAGGGCCAGTCCTTTTTGAAGCTTCAGTTTGCATGTCTTCACCATGGCTCCATTGTAAGCTCTAAGTGCAGGGCCCGTCTTCTATATGTTCTTGTACAGCACTGCATACACCTTGTAGCACTATATAAATGATTAGTAGTGGTAATAGTAGTAGTAATTCTCCTAATAAGCTCTGGTGGTCCTTCCCGAGGTATAGCCGTTGAAGTGTCGCTCCAACGTTTTTTGTTTTTTTTTCTTCTCTGAGGGTACCTATACCATGTCATACCAGGGTTCTCAGGGCCCTCAGTCAAAATTGGAGGTGTATAGCTCCTCCTGCAAGACACCTGCGCCCTGTCCCTAAGGTCACTGGTTCAGGCCAGCCTGGGAAATAAGTTCCAATATATTTGAATTATGGCAATGGCTCCACTGGACACTTTTTGGAGAGTCTCCACTCATGCCAGTGACGTTGATGTAAATACCTCTGTCTCTCTTGCAGTTGCAAGCTATGTTACCTGTGCCCTCTGCAGAGCAGGGCCAGGGATGTTTTCCCATCTGCATAGTGATGCCAGGAAAAGAAGTTACTTCTGACATATCCTGGACCTAAAGGTGATCATAGCCAAACTCAGTCCTTCTTTTCTGTATGAGGGCAATCTGATCCATTATTGAATTGGTAAGGCAGGAGGAGGTCTTCACCTCCCTAGATCTTGCCAAGGCTTATTGTCACATTTCCATATGGGAGAGGCTTCGGTGATTTCTCAGTTTCTATGTTCTGGGCCACCTTTTTCTAGTACCGGGCCCTGTCCATTGGCATAGCCAAGACACCCTGTAGCTTTCCAAGGTAATGATGGTGGTAGCAACATTACTGTACAAGCAGGGAGTCCAGGTTCACCTGTTTTAGACATCTGACTGATCCAGTTGGACTTTCTGGAATGGTCCAGAGATGAAAGACCTGGTGGTTTACTGGGTAGAAGCGCTGGGGTTGGTGATTAAATTATCCCAAGAGCAGCCTGGGAGAGTACCTGGGGGCTCGGTTCCTCACAATGGAGAGGTCCCTCCAGTTTTGGAGCCACCTCAGGGATGTTAGTTCCAGGCCTGTAGAGATGACAGAGTACAATCCTCTAGTTGCTTGGATCTACATCATTGAGTCTGATAGTTTCTTGGACCAGGGTACTCATGTGCTTGCTGCAGAGGTGCCTGCTAACTCTAATTTCTCTGTTGCTAGCTGTTCAACGAAGTTCTCCTTTATCCCTCAGGAAATCAAGGAGGAATTGAGGTGGTTGCAGTCCTGCCACCTGTTGACCAAGATGTTGTTGATAAGCACCCAATCTAAGTTTCCACCTTGGATACCAGCCCAAAGATCTGGGGTTGCATGCCCAGGAGCTCTAATCACTCGAGAGGTTTGAGAGATTATTTGCCTGGAGACAACAGTAATCTTTCTGGCTTTATAGAGGTTGTAAACGGGGGTGCTTGTTGTGAAAGTTCCACAATCAAAGACAAGAATTTACTTGACTTGCAAAGGATTGTGGGTGTTGTAGTTCAATCACACAAAATCAGCCGTTTAACCAGAATAAAGAATTGTAGTTGCTAGAGTGTAAAGCAGAAAACAGATTTTATTTATGGGGTGTTATTCCCTCGCACAGATATGCTTGGTAACATCAACAGGATAATTTCTTCAGGAATTGTATTCAGGAAACAAAACAAATAAGGCAACTGAATTACTTATGCAACAACTTAGTAAAGACCTTGATGGAACAGAAAAGGTCTTTCTTCTAGCCCCTGCTAATAAACTTTCCTAGCAGTGCTGGAATGAAAAAATAAACCCAAAAGGAAAATTCTCTTTATCAAAAAACAACTTTCTTCCTTTCACACAGTGAAGAAGTTTTCTTTCCAAAGTCCCATGTGCACTTGTGCCTTGCTCTAATCACAGGTGCTTAACCAGCTGCAAATGTGCACTTGTGCCTTGCTCTAATCACAGGTGCTTAACCAGCTGCAAACCATTGCTGGTCCACTCTCCACGTGGCTCCAACTTTCCCCAAAGCTTTCTCTCAAAGAAACTTTTCTGGGAAGCTAAAAAAACAGTACAGTTCCTTTTGGTGTTTGATGCTTAACTGAGGATTATTTTAGAACAGCAGCCTAGAAAGAGAGCAATCCATGCATTCCTCTTTCTCATTTGATATTTCCCCTTGCTCTTGAAATATCATAGGATCACTTTCATACACTGGCTCAGAGGAATTCTCTAACTGATCTCTATCAGGATAGAAACTGTTTCCCTGCTGTCTTCCTTGTGCAAAGCTAGGGAACAGATCAGAGTTCATACCTGAGATCACGTTGTCATTAGGTTTCCTCTCTGGGTATTTTGGCCAGTAGGTAGCAAAGCTTCTGTGCCCAGCTCTCCAGTCAGAATCTCTGGACTTTAGGTCTCTTTTTCCATACCTCCTTAAATAGGTATTAGAGTTCCTTCCTTCTGTAGATGCAGCCGTCTCCTTTACAGGTGCTGTCCGAGGGTTCCTGGCTGTATATCTCCAAGCCTCTGGTTTCTTCCAGTCCAATGAAGAATGCTTGCCCCAGGAATCTCTCCCAGCATACGTACTGCCTTGGGCTCCTTTCTTAGACCTCCTGGACGTCTTGCTGTTCTTCCTTCTGTGTTCTCTTTGCTGTTCTCCTTGCTCCTTTTGCCAGCCTTGCTGTCTGAAGAATTTCTTCTTCCTTTAAAGTGCCTAGATGGACACTCCACCCTAGCACAGTCCAGGTGTTCTGAATCAAGCCCTGCCCTAGGAGATGGGTGATTAGGGATTACATCATTGCTTCTTTGATTAGGCACACGTTTCCCTATTTCAGCTCTCCTAGAGGCTTTCTGTAAACCACTGCATTCTGGGTCTGGTAGTCTTTTAGGTAAACACTCTGTTTTAGTGCTTTTACCAGCCAGCACAGGTTGCTTATTCAGAGCCAATTCACCTCTTGTATTATTTCTTCCTGAACTATGATAAGCTTCCTTATCACAAGGTCCATGCCTTTCCTGGTGAACAAAAGCATCTAGGTGTTCTCAGATGATGCCATTGTCATGGTATATGTGAAAACGTGAGGCAGATCTCACACTACTGGCGTGCCACTCAAGGTTGCGGAACCGTGGTGTTGGACAGTGATTGCCCTGTCTGCAGGCGTAGACCATATGCAGGTAGGCTTCTTGAGTGTAAACTCTTTCAGTCTGGACGAGTGGGAGCTCATCCCTCACATATTCAATCTCATAGTGCAGAGATGAGGTTTTCCAGTCTTAGATGATAAGTTTCCACATCGCCATCCTCATGAGAAGCCTTCTCAGCTGTGGAAAGCATCTGTGGCTGGTGAGCTTGGTTGTCTTTCTTCAGGAGTAATCTGTTTATCTTTTTTACTGGCCCCTAGTGGAATCTGGTCCATTTAGGTCTGGTGATCATAGTGGCCCCAAACTGGCCTTGCAGGCTTTGATAAGTATCTCTCTTGAACATGTTTGAGGGGCCCTCCTCTCTTACTACCTCAGAAGGGCCTCCTGCAGCTGGGGTTCCTGGTAATGGAGGTTACCAATCTATTTTCAAGAAGTCTTGCCCTTGGAGGCATAGGCTGTCAAAGAGTGGCTAATGGAGTGATATTAGACACCCTGCTTTAAGACCTTAGCTTATGTGCAACTCTAAAGAGTTTTTGAGAGATAATGTTTGAGAGCAGACATAGCTGCTGTGTTGTCCATCTTGCATTCTGATATGGACCAGAAGTTTACCCTTAACTTGCAAAGTTCAGGTGGTGGCCCTGGAATGCTACAGGGTTCATATCCAAGCGATGTTTTTGACAGCACTCCCTGAGGTCTCTTGTTTCCTCAAGAGAGTCAAACAGATCCCAGCAGCTGGTGCTTCTGCTTGCTCCCCAGTGGAGCTTCCCTCTGGTGTTGAAGACACTGAAAAAGGCCTTAATTTGAACTTGTTTGCAAGGTGTCTCTCAAAACCTTTACACTTAAGATGGTGTTCCTGGTGGCCATAGCATCTGCTAGGTGGCTATCGGAGATGCAGGCCTTGTCCTGCAGGGAGCCTTTTTAGGTCATCTTAGCAGTCTTTCTCCCAAAGGTGCTGTCCTCTTTAGAGGAGGATCTTTAGAGTTACCCCTTGCTATGTCTAGTAGATATGCAGAAGGTGTTATTCAAGTGCCTGGGAATTACCAATTCTTTCCGCTGAACAGATCATCCTTTATGGTCTTTAGTGCCTCAAAGAAAAGTCTGACAGTGGCCAAGTCCTCCATCGTCCAATGGATTAAGGAGCCTTTAGGTCAGCATACCTTCTGTCTGGTAAACGATTGATGGAGGATGTTCACTCCTCCTAGGGCACAAGCTTTTTCCTGAGCAGAATCCACCCTGATGTCTCCAGAGGACAATTGCAAGGCAGCTACCTGGTGGTCTCTGAGTGTCTTTGTGAAGCGCTACAGATTACATATGGGAGCTGGAGCGATGTTGCCTTTGGCAGGGAAGTCTCGTCCATTTCTTCCTTCCTCCCTGGGTCCTGATTGCTTGGGTGCATCCCACTCATCTCAACTAGTCTAGCAGGATAAGGAAGGAGAAATCTTACCTGATTTTCTTTTCTTGAATCATGCTAGACCAGTCCAGGATCCACTCCAAATGACTTCTACAGGTTTGGGGCCCTGCTGCTTCTTCATTGCTTTTCCAGTCTCAATATTTGATGCAGTTATTTGCAGTAAAATATCAAAATACTTGTTCTAAATGTTTGTTACAATTTTATGATTTGGTTATTTATTAATGCTGGTAGGTTTTTTTGGCATTTTTAGTACTGTTTACTGCTTGGGAAGTGTCATACTGGCTTCTCGCAGTGCTGCACCAGTAGATATACTGTGATGACATCACTGAAAGTTACTTATGTCTTCCTCCACCTGCGAACAAGGGAGCTGTACCCTGGACAGGTTTAGTAGGATTCAAGAAAAGAAAATTATCAAGCATATATCTCCATATTTAGGTGCATATTTTTCTGGCTCATTACCTTTTTATTCTGCAGCAGGAAGGCAGATTGTCCTCACATTGCTCTGAGTTATGGCCTTTAATGAATGCTGCATGGTTTGTCTGGTTTGCATAGTCTGAAGGATGCCATTGGGTTTTAGTTGTCTGGAGGGCTATCTTTCCTCTTCGGTTTTCATACCAAACTTTTTTTTTCAAACAGAAGATGTGTATTGTAGGGTAAAATATCTTTCCTTCCTTTACCACTCCTTGAATTGTTTCAACCATGAATGAAATTACAGATATATAAATTATTATTTTTGCTCAACGTTACTATTTAGATCTCGGCTTCAATTTTTTGATTCTCTTTTTTTTTTTTTTTTTTTAAATAAGAATTTTATGGTGAAAATGAGCTATGTGGATTTTTTTTCTAGGGTAATGTCTCTAAAAGGGTTAATTTTGTACATATCGTGACAGGAATGAAACTTCTGTATCTGCTGAGGTATGTTGGAGATGCTCTTAATCTCGGAGTCACTGCTAATGCTCATCTCAGCATTTTGCATTGTGCCAGAGAGTTTATAAGGTGTAATATCAAGATATATTGGTCAATTTTTTAATTAAGCCAGTGGTGCCCAATAAAATTTCTTTCTTTTTACCACAGTTTCTTGGTCTTTGATTGCATGTTGGTACTTGAGGATTTTCTTTCTGTACATGTACTTACAGGATAGTCAGTTGGTACTGATGATTCTATTAATGCTGTATGACCATTTCAAGTCTAGTGCTACAAATTCTGAATTTATTTGTTTTACCAGTTCCTATTTGTCCTTGCCAGAACAGCCCACACTAGTTGGATTTCCTCTCCTTCCAATAGGTAGAGACAAAGCAAATCTGCTCATCATTTTATATAAGCTAGCATAGCGGAGGAGCTGATCAGCCTTGCTTTGTCTTCAGGAGGCAAGAGATCAGCCTACTCTGCAGGCCTTTCTTGATAGACCAGCAAACCTTTGTACCTGGCCTGTGGACCTGGGCCCTGACACCGAAACATAGTAACGTAATATATGACGGCAGATAAAGACCAATGTAGTCCATCTAGTCTGCCCAGTAAGGTGGCTAGAGTGGTTGTAACTTCTGCTCTGTGCAGATCACCCCCTCTATGCCTGTGTTTAGGGTTGTACCCGCCACTCCGTGCAAGTCAGCCGCCTCCTATTTATTGAAGTATAAAATATATTTGTTTGCTTTGATTTCATCCCCTTGCTATAAAGAGATGAAATCAAAGCAAACAAATATCTTTTATACTTAAATAATTAGAGGGAGGCTGACCTGCACGGAGTGGCAGGTATAACCCTAAGCACAGGCACAGGGGGTTTTAGCCCCCTTAGCTTGGTGTGAGCTTTCCTCCCTCTCCCCGCTTCAGTTCTTGTTTTAGGACCTGGTGGCAAATAGCCTGAAGCTGGATCTCTAAGAGGGGAAAAATACTGTAAAGCTTAGTAGTTGGTATGGAAGGGCAGACTGGATAGGCTGTATGGGCTTTATCTGCTGCCATTTTTCTGTTCCTTAGCAGAACTCCAGTCCAGTCCCTTTACTCTCGGGTTGCGCAACCCTTCCAGCAGCTTGGAGGCTGAGCCCATCATCGTTTTGATGATGGTGTGGTATAAATACCACTGGCACCACCTACAGGCACCAGTATTCTCAGTCTCCAGCAGCTGGAGGGTTACTGTAAGCCGGGAGCTTACTGGTGCTTAGTTTCCTTTTTGGTATCTTTTTTGATTGCTTTCTTTAATTTCTTTAGTTTCTTTAATTTTCCTTAGCTGAGGGAGTTCTCTTACTCCTGTGCGTTTATTTTGGTTAATCCTCTATTGCTTTCTTGAGTTTCCCCCCCCCCCTCGGCCTCCCGGGGGCCTTTGGAAGGAGAGGGCCTACTCGGCAGCGGGACGCCTTGGAGCCTCTCCTCCCGCAGTCGCGGAATCTGGATCTTCAGCCTCCTCTCAGCATTTGTCTCGCGCCGAAGCTCCCGAGGCGGGCTGAGCGCTAGAGGCAACGGCCCGCTGTAGCCCCGGTGTGGAGCTCAGCGCGGGAGTTAGCAACGATCCTGTCTGCTGCTTTCGCCGCCTCGCGCTTGCAGCGGCTGCCCAGGCTGAGCGCTAGAGGCGGCGTCGGAACGTCGAGGCAATTGCCCCAACGGAGGGGGGATCCCAGCTCCGGCGGCGAGAACAGGTTCGCCGGCCGCAGGACCTGACTCCACGTGGCTACGGCCTACCACGTGGAGTCTAGCATCCGCCAGCATAAGCAGCGGTACGCAGAGCATCAGGCCACCTAAACCGCAAGTATTGCAATCGGTTCTAAGGCCTGTATTTTAATTAGTTATATTTTAAATTTATTTAATTTATTTTAATTTATCCTTTAGCTGGGTCAGCGTCCTGTTCCAGTCTTGGGGGTCAGGCCTCCTCCTCCCCCCCCCCTCCTCCCACCTCTTTGTGGCTCGTGGTTGGGGAAGCTTTCATTTAATTTCTTTTAATTCTATTTGATTGCCAGCTTTGTTGTTGAGTTCCCTTTTTCTCCAGGGGGTTTTCAGATATAACAGTAATATTTATAGAGGAGGAAGAATGATGGGAAAATTACGGTGCCCGTCCTGCGGAACACGCAGAATTGCGGATTCTGAAGCTGGGCTCTGCCGGGGTTGTGCTGCTGAAGCAGTCTCTGTGGAGCAGGAAATTCAGTTGTCCATGGATCAGACTTCTCAGAGGTCTCAAGGTCTCACGGAAGGGGGAAGGGATTCTTCCTCCACTCCCCCGCCCTCTACCTCTGCCTTACCAGGCCCCTCCCAGTCCCTTCCCCCTACTTCCAGTGGGGCGGAGGAAAGCTGGGAGCATTTTTCTCCAGAATTTGTCCTTCTCTTGCACAAAGCTTATTGTATGCGTCAGCAGGGGCTCATGGAGCTGACGCTACTGAAAGAAGGTAGCCGGCCCGGTCCAGGGAAGACAAGCTCCCATGACCCCGGAGCCCCTCCCAAGCGCTCTAGGCTAATGAGCAAAGAACCTCTCACGTCTCCATCCCCGGTCACTCCGGAGGAGGAGGGATCAGACAGAGAAGTGGGGGAGGAAGAAGAAGAGCTTGAGGAGGGGGAGATCCCAGAGGAAGAGCATTCCCGAATAGTTAGAGTATTTCGTAGGAAGGAGCTCCCAGCCTTAATTAATGAATCCCTGAAGGTGCTACGCCAGGGCCCAGTACTCATGCCCCACGTGCATCGATTCTCGCTTACGGCTTGGCCCTTGAGAGGGCGCGGCTCGTGAAGCGAGGTTATTCGACTTCGGTAATCTCGACCCTGCTGAACGCTCGGAAACGCTCGACCTGCCTTTCCTATATCAGGGTTTGGCGCATATTCGAAGCATGGTGCGCGGATCGCCATAAGAAACCCTTAGAAGCCTCAGTTCCGGAGGTGTTAGAGTTCCTACAAGCAGGCTTCGAGAAAGGCTTGGCTCACAGCTCGTTGCGGGTTCAGCTAGCGGCCATTTCTTGCTATAGGGGAAAGGTTCGGGGCAAGTCTCTAGGAGACTACGCTGATATGGGTAGATTCCTGAGGGCGGTCAAGCGTTTACGGCCTCAGCAAAGATCAGTGATTCCCCCTTGGGACTTAAACCTTGTTTTGGATTCCCTAACCAGGGAGCCCTTTGAGCCAGCAAGGAGTTCCTCCCTAAAGGACTTGACCCTGAAGACGGTATTTTTGGTAGCTATTTGTTCGGCTAGGAGAGTCTCGGAGCTCCAAGCTCTCTCTTCTCGACCTCCCTTCCTTTCCTTTTTTAAGGACAAAGTGGTCTTGCGGACGGTGCCTTCCTTTCTACCCAAGGTCTCCTCTCCCTTCCATATGAACCAAACAGTTTCGCTCCCGTCCTTTGCGGGAGAAGCACAGGAAAGGGAGAGTTCCAAACTGCGCCTACTAGATTTACGTAGAGTGCTGAGACGTTATCTCTCACGCACAGCATCCTTCCGCAAGTCCGAAAGGCTTTTTGTGCAATTTGGAGGGCCGCACAAGGGGGAAGCAGCGGCCAAAGCTTCCATCTCTAGGTGGATCAGGGAGGCTATTGCCTCGGCCTACATTCTCAAGGGAAGGCAGGTACCAGCAGGCCTTCGCGCGCATTCAACTCGAGCGCAGTCGGCCTCCTGGGCAGAGCATAGCTTGGTCCCACCGCTAGACATCTGTAAAGCAGCCACCTGGTCCTCTCTGCATATCTTTTCTAAGCACTACAGACTGGATGTCCAGAGAAGAGCAGACACCAGGTTTGTGAGTGCGGTACTTCGGTCCGGATTGGCGAACCCCACCCAGGTTTGAACTGCTCTGTTACATCCCGAGAGTAAAGGGACTGGACTGGAGTTCTGCTAAGGAAAAAGTAATTAGTCCTTACCTGCTAATTAGTGTTCCTGAAGGAACTCCAGTCCAGTCCCTGATCCCACCCAAGTTCGGTTCCTAATGTTCAGAATAAAAGAAAGGACCAAAGTCGGGGCACGGAGCGGAGCGGAGGTGGAAATCTCCGGTCTGAGGAGCCCCCAGCGGCGGGGCTACGGGCTAGGGAGGTTTGGGGAGGAGTGAGTAAAGGCTGGGTCAGCCCCGGGTAAGCCTTCTCCTTCCCTCCCCTTCCTTACCACTGTTCTTTCTGTTTAAAAAAAAAAAAAAAAAAAGAGTGTTTTTGTTTGGTTTTCCTGTTTCTTTGAGTTTGTTGGTTTTACGCATCTTAGTTGCGGGTGCCTATCAGGACTGCTTTTTCATCAGATTACTGGTGCCTGTGGGCGGTGTCAGTGGTATTTATACCACACCATCATCAAAACGATGATGGGCTCAGCCTCCAAGCTGCTGGAAGGGTTGCGCAACCCAAGAGTAAAGGGACTGGACTGGAGTTCCTTCAGGAACGCTAATTAGCAGGTAAGGACTAATTACTTTTTTCTCTGTAAGTATTGAAACTAGATGATGATCCAGCTCCTGAAGCTCTGGTTATGGGGAATCGCATTTTGGCTGGTATCCGTAGTAGCAGCATGGACTGAAAAGGTTCCAAAGAGTTAAACTTTGGAACCTTTCCAGTCCATCCTGCTATTAGGAGAATGATTGATCGATTCAGAAAGCCTGGGTGCCCCCTTTTATGAAGTTGCTGGATGTTGAAAGTGTATTTTCTAACTAATCCAGAATTCAAAGTCTATGTTAGATCCCTTGGTATCAGGAGTTATCCAGCATACCACCATTCTGGTTGAAGATGGGACAGCATTGAAGGATGGCCAAGATAAAAAGCTGGAGATGATCTGCAAGCAAGCATTTGAAGAGGTCATCAATAAGGGGCTATGTAGCAAGAAACCTAATAAAGCAGCGCTCAACAAATCCTGGGAACCAGGTTGCCATGGTGACTATAAATGGTACCCTGGTACCTAGTACAACACTGCCTCTCTCTCCCAGACATCACCATTTTCTGGTCCCCCCAGCTAACACCTGATTATAGCTTACCATTCTGCCGTGTTTGCTGCTCTGCCACCATCGGCTTTGTGTGGAACTTGAGCCATACAGTGGAGGAACTTTGCTTATCTGCTAGTTTCAAGTCTTTCAGGGTTTTTTTCTACTTGTGCTTGCTGAAATAACTTTGTATTTTCCTTTTGTATTTCTGCTGTAGACAATTTTTTATTTTCCCTGTTCTTGATTTTAATTTTTTCAGTATGCTTTCTCTTTTTTTTTTTTTTTTTTTTTTTTGTGAAGTCTGATATTTCTCTCCCTGCCCAACCCCTTATACTTCCTCCGCCCTGACACTGGTGGACTCTCAATCTCCAGGAACAAGCAGGACTATAGTCTTCACATATGGGTATCATCAGTACTGACAGAGCCTGAGCTAGAACGCTCCCCAGCATCCAATAGGAAAGCTTTTGGGAGCATCCCACAGTGCCTGTGTGCTGCCTTTCCAACTCTTCCTCTTCAGTTCTTCGTTTTCTGCAGAGCCGACAGGACGCATACCCTGTCACCGCAGAAAATCTATTCTTATTTTTTGTTTTTTTTGTGGTTGCGTCTGCCTTCATTTGACGCCTACCAGTACCGCCGGTTCTCTTTTCTTCTTTTTTCAAAAACCCCCAAAAACCATCTTTCTGAAGGATTTCTTTCTTCAGGGGCCTTTCCCCTCTCTGTGCTAGGTGCCATTTTGGGCACTAGGCCCATTTTTCTTCAAACATGGAGAAACCAGCTAGTGGTTTCAAGAAATGTTCTAAGTGTGGCGGTACCATATCCTTCACCGACACCCATGACTGGTGTCTTAAATGTTTAGGTCATGACCATTCTCCATCGCAGTGTCTCTCCTGCAGAAAGATGACCAAGAGGGGCTTGCAGAATAGAGCTGCAAAACTCTGTACCCTTTTTGCTGCAGATACGATGTCCGTTGCATTGACGTCTTCCAGGGCTTCATCTTCCTCCCATGGATCTCAGGTAACTAAACCTAAGTTTTCTAAGACTGGCCGGTCCTCAAAGGGTAGATCTCCTTCCAAGTATCGAGATGCCACTGGCGTTGCCCTTGAGGAAAGTTCACCGGCAAAACAGCCCCGGCGGGAGGCTTCGGCTTCCAAAGCACTAATGGGGCTCCAGAATGTTCCAGAGGCTTCCAACTCTGCAGAACTACTGGTGCCATGTTCTGGGGTTGTGGCCACTTCTACCGGTACCGACACTCAAGCATCGGCAGGGGCGATGGATCAGAGAATCCTCGCTATCGAACGCAGGCTCTCTTAGAAGCTTCGGTACTGCTACAGACGGTTCCATCGATGCCGGTACCGACTGCACCTGCCTCGGCCGGTATGCTTCCCCCCATTCCGAGCCTTGAGTCTATCTCAGGTATCAAAAGACTGATACCGAGACACCCCGATACTGACTTCGAACGGTACCGGTACGATGCGTTGCAAGAACACCCGGCACAGAGATACTTCGAATTTTCCGATTCCGATGACTCTGACGACTTTGATAGTACTAGAGCAATGCTTCCGGAGGATCCATTTCCTTCTCCTCAGCGTAGAATGTCTCCTCCAGAAGATATGTCCTTCCAGGATTTCATATGTGATTTAGCTCAAGGTCTTGCAATCACGGTGACTCTGGAAAAGGAACCCAGAGCAGAAGAATTAGAACTTCAATACCCTGAGGCTCCTAAAGAGGCATTTACTCTGCCCATTCATACGATCTTGCTTGATCTTATGCTAAGAATGGGGGAAACTCCTTTAACGGTGTCTCCACACTCTTGACTACTCGATACCATGTATCGAGTTCCAAGCTGTCCTGGTTTTCAAAAGACTCAGTTACCACACCATTCAATGGTAGTGGAATCGGCAATGCGTAGGATTAAGAGTGCTTAAACACATTCTTCCAATCTTCCAGGCCGTGAATAGAGGATACTCGATGACTTTGGGCGTCGATGCTTCCAATCCTCCATGATCTCCAGGAACAAGCAGGAATATAGTCCTCACATATGGGTATCGTCGGTACCGATGGAGCCTGCACGGGAACGCTCCCCAGCGTCCAATAGGAACGCTTTTGGGAGCATCCCTCAGCACATGCGCGCTGCCTTCCCGCCTTTCCAACTGTCCCTCTTCAGTTCTTCGTTTTCCACGGAGCCGACAGGACCTATTCCCTGTCACTGCAGAAAATTCCATCTTTAAATTTCTTTCTTGTGGCCGTGTTTGCCTACTGCATGATGCCTACCGGTACCGCCGGTTCTTTTCTTTTAAAAAAAAAAAAAAACCAACAACTTTGTTTCTTTTCAGAAACTTTCCTCTTTGGTGCTAGGTGCCATTTTGGGCATTAGGCCCCATTTTCCTAAATCATGGAAAAGCCAACTAGTGGTTTTAAAAAATGTACTAAGTGTGGCTGTACCATTTCAGTCACTGACACCCATGATTGGTGTCTAAAATGTTTAGGATCTGATCATTCTCCAACTGAATGTCTCTCCTGCATGGGGATGACCAAAAGAGGAAGACAGAACCAGGCCGTAAAGCTCGGTACCCTCTTTTCTTCAGATGCCAGATACATCGTCCGGTGAAGACTCGTTTACTTGAACATGCATCGCGTCTACGCTGCAAGATACTTACTGCTCCCGTTGTTTCTCACTGTCTTGAAAAAGATCATGTTTTTGCTGATATCAAATGGACTGTCATTGATCAAGTCCCGGCGGATCCCCGAGGAGGGGATCGATTGAAAAGATTACAACTGTTGGAACAACAATGGAATTTTCGGCTATCCTCAGTTGAGCCCAATGGGCTAAATCAGGAGATTGAGTGGCGCAGTATTCTATGACCTCATGTCTCCTTAGCCAATAGAGACAGGGATTCCCTAGGTGATGGGAATTACCCTGCCTTCTATTGGAAGGTCCCTCTTATATATGCAAGTTAAATTTCCAACGGCCCTTATAAACACAGTTTTGCCTCAGCCGCGAAGACGGCGGTGTTCTGTTTTGTTCGCCTATTTAAATGGAAGTTTAGGAAGCACTTGACACAGGGGTTCTTTTCCCGAAACGTGCACGTCGTGCTGTTCATTTTTCTGAAGAGGAGCGATTGTTGCGACGATATCGAAGAAAAAATTGAGATAAGTGACTGATAATCCTTTTTAAAGCACTGAAATGATACAACAGGTTAAGGACCTTTAATAAATAAAAGAAGCTAGCAGTCTGGTGGGGGATTGTGATCACTCACATCCCTCCTACGGCTCAGCTCCGACAAAAATTATATAAAAATTACTGTTTTGTTTAATTCATAGGGGCTATTTTAAGTGATTCTTATATATTTACTATTTTGAGTCAGTATCACTTTTTGGGGGGTATTACTTTAGATACATTGCATCAACATCATCAAGGGCCTCTTCTTCCTCCCATGGATCTCAGGTAACTAAACATAAAAGCCGGTCCTCAAAGGGTAGCTCTCCTGCTAAGCATCGATAGGCCATTGGCATTGCCCTTGAGGGAACCACACTGGCAAAACAGCCCCGGCGGGAGGCTTCGGCTTCCAAAGCATCAGTGGGGCTTCAGGATGTTCTCGAGGCCTCAACCTCACAAGAACTACCTGTGCCATGCTCAGGGGTTCCGGCTGTC
The DNA here is from genome assembly GCA_033557465.1 of Ichthyophis bannanicus. NCBI lineage: Eukaryota > Metazoa > Chordata > Amphibia > Gymnophiona > Ichthyophiidae > Ichthyophis > Ichthyophis bannanicus. The sequence goes on along the minus strand of CM066031.1, from coordinate 263,922,516 downwards.
CTCACCGGTACTGACACCCAGGCATCGGCAGCGTTGATAGACCAGAGGTTCCTCGCTATCGAGCGCAGTATCGCAGCTCTTCTTTCGGCTGCGCTACCGGTGGTCCCAAGGGCACCAGTGCCGACATGGACACCGATGCTGGTACCGATATCGGTACAGATACCGGCCCCAGTGGGAACTCTTCCCATGCCATCTCTGGCTGGAGTGGACAAAGCGGTACCGGGTCACCTCGATAACAACTTTGATTGGTATCGGGATCGTGCTTTACAAGAGCATCGGGGTCAGGAATACTTCGATTCCTCCGATTCCGAAGACTCTGACAATTCTGCTGTCACTAGAGGGTTTCTCCTAGAAGATCCCTCTTCTCCCCAACGCAGAATGTCACCTCCAGAGGACATGTCATTTCAGGATTTCATCCGTGATATGGCCAAGGGTCTTTCAATCACAGTAGCTCCCGAAGAGGAACCCAGAGCAAAGGAATTGGAAATCCTCCAATATCCTAAAGCTCCTAAGGAGGCAGCTACTCTGCTTATCCATGAAATTCTGCATAGCTTGATGCTCAGAATGTGGGAGACACCTCTGACTACTTCTCTTCACTCTAGGAGACTTGATATTATGTATCAAGTTCCACCATGTCCTGGATTTCAGAAAACTCAGCTGCCACACCATTCAATGGTAGTGGAATCAGCCATACGTAGGATGAAAAGTGCAAAGAGGCATGCATCCAATCCTCCAGGTCGTGAATGCAGGACTCTGGATGCTTTTGGACGCAGAACGTTTCAAGCTTACATGCTTTCAGCTAGGATCAGTTCATATATCCTATATATGGGAATGTTCCTTGAGGAAGTCACAGGAGACTTGGAACTTATGAGCACATTTCTCCCAGATGATAAGAGACAAGATTTTCTTGCTCTAGTTAAGCATGCTCAAGATGTCTCCAAGTTTGTCAATCATGCAGCCTTTGACTGCTTCGAATGCATCAGCAGAACTTCTGCTATTGCCATTTGCACACGACGGATTGCTTGGCTACAGGCATCAGACTTGGGTACAGGACAAGTTAGGCAACATTCCTTGCACGGGGGAGAATCTCTTTGGCAAGAACTGGCAGGAAAAGGCTAACGAGTTAGATGCTGACAATTCTACCTTAGATAGATTGTCAAAGTCTACAGCCACTCCAGCCAAAAGGAAGCCTTATAAAAAACCCTCTTTTAGCAAAAAGAGGAAGTTTTATTCTTCCTATACCCAGCAGAGTCAGACTCCAGGTCAGGTTGCCCAAAAGGGACAAACTAGACAGCAAAAGAAACCAAAAGGCCCGAGAGCCCAACCAGCTCTCCAGGTTCAGCCCCCTCAAGGGCTTTGATTCCTTCCTAGAGAGCTTTGCCTTCCTGCCTCTGAGGGGTCCCCAACCCCCCAATATTCCGGGCAGGTTATGCCATTTTGTCAACAGATGGCATCAGATAACAACAGAAGATTAAGAACATAAGATATGCCATACTGGGTCAGACCAAGGTCCATCAAGCCCAGTATCCTGTTTCCAACCGTGGCCAATCTAGGTCATACGTACCTAGCAGTTTCCCCAAAAGACACAGGTTCCGCAATGCTTGTACCTGGGTCAAGCATTGATATCCCGGGTCCCTTCTTAATAATGGTTTATGAACCTTTCCTCCAGGAACTTGTCCAAACCTTTTTTAAACCCAGCTACACTAACAGCCTTTACTACATCCTGCGGTAACAAATTCCAGAGTTTGATTACACGTTGAGTGAAAAAATATTTTCTTTTATTAGTCTTAAATAGTTTACCTTGTAGCTTCATTGCATGACCCCTAGTCTTTCTATATTCTGATAACGTTAACAATCGATCTACGTTTGCCCGTTCCACTCCATTCATTAATTTATAGACTTCTATCATATCTCCCCTCTGCCGTCTCTTTTCCAGGTTAAAGAGCCCTAACCTTTTTAGCCTTTCTTCATAAGAGTATCCTTCCATCCCCTTTACCATTTTGGTGGCTCTTCTCTGAATCTTTTCTAATAACTCTATATCCTTTTTAAGATACGGCGACCAGAATTGCACACAATATTCAAGGTGTGGTCTCACCATGGAACGATATAGAGGCATTATAATATCTTTTGTTTTATTTTCCATTCCTTTCCTTATGATACCTAGTATTCTATTTGCTCTCTTGGCTGCCGCTGCACATTGGGCCGAGGGTTTTTAACATGTTATCCACAATGACGCCTAAATCTTTTTCCTGGGTGGTGGTTCCTAATGTGGAACCTTGCATTGTGTAACCATAGTTTGGGTTGTTCTTCCCTAAGTGCATAACTTTGCACTTGTTCACATTAAATTTCATCTGCCATTTTGATGCCCAGTCTTCTAATTCATCAAGATCCTCTTGCAATTTTCCACAATCCTCTTGGGTTTTAACAACTTTAAATAGTTTTGTGTCATCTGATAACCTCACTCGTTGTTCCACTTTCCAGGTCATTTATGAATATGTCAAAAAGCAGCGGACCCAGCACAGATCTCTGGGGCACACCACTATTCACCTTTCTCCATTGGGAAAATTGGCCATTTAGCCCAACCCTCTGCTTTCTATCTTTTAACCAGTTCTTGATCCACAGTAGTACACTGCCTCCTATCCCATGACTCTTTATTTTTGCCAAAAGTCTCTGATGAGGGACCTTGTCAAAGGCTTTCTGAAAGTCCAGATACACTATATCAACCGATTCACCTTTGTCCACCTGTTCACACTTTCAAAAAAAACATAACAGATTAGTAAGACACGATCTTCCTTGTCTAAAGCCATGTTGGGTGTCTCCCATTAGGCCATGACTATCTACATGCTGAGTAATTTTATTCTTTATGATGGTTTCTACCATTTTTCCCAGTATTGACGTGAGGCTCACCGGTCTGTAGTTTCCCGGATCACCCCTGGAACCCTTTTTAAAAATTGGTGTTACATTGGCGATTCTCCAATCTTCAGGTATTAGAGATGATTTTAATGATAGTTCACAGGTTACTAATAGCAGGTCTGCAATCTCATATTTCAGTTCTTTCAACACCCTTGGATGTATACCATCCGTCCCAGGTGATTTGCTACTCTTCAGTTTATCTAATAGTTGTAAGACATCTTCCCGATGTATCGATATTTCCTTCAATTCTTCCGCACCTTTAAATACCACTTCAGTCATGGGTAACATCCCTACATCTTCCTCAGTAAAGACCGAAGCAAAGAATTCATTCAATCTCTCCGCTATCGCCTTGTCGCCTCTTAGTGCCCCTTTAACTCCTCTATCATCTAATGGACCAACTGACTCTCTCACAGGTTTTTTGCTGCGAATGTACTTGAAAAAATCTTTATTTCGCGTTTTTGCTTCCACAGCAAGCTTCTTCTCAAATTCTCCTTTTGCCTGCTTTATCAATGCCTTGCATTTGATTTGCCAGTGCTTGTGCTGTTTCCAGGTTTCGTCGTTTGGCTCTTTTTTATTTTTCCTGAAAGATGCTTTTTTGGCAACAACAGCCTCTCTGACCTCATCTTTAAACCATGCTGGCAGTTTTTTGGACTTTATTTATTTATTTATTTATTTATTTAAAGTCTCTTCTATACCGCGCTATTCAGCATCAGCGCGGTTTACAATAAACAGTGAACATACACATTTCCAATAGTACTTTGTGTTTACATATGAACAGGATATTCAACTTGGCTAACAGGGTAACTATGTACAACCACAATATATACAGTATATACAATTTGTAGGCTGATCATGTGTTTGTATGGTTTTAGACAGTGGTGATTTGGGTGGTTCCTTCCACTTTTCTTAAAGCGTGGAATACAGCTGGTCTGGGCTTCCAAGATAGTATTTTTCAACAACATCCAAGCTTGATGTACGTCTTTAACCTTTGCAACTGCTCCTTTTAGTTTTTTCTTAACTATTTTCCTAATTTTATCATAGTCTCCCTTTCGAAAGTTAAAAGGTAGTACTTTAGATTTCTGTACTATCCCTCCTCCACTAATTAAATCAAAGGCGATCATGCTATGATCACTATTGCCAAGTGGCCACAACACCCTTATCTCTTGCACTAGATCTGGTGTTCCACTAAGGACCAGGTCTAATATGGCTTCCCCTCTGGTCGTTTCAGGAACCAGCTGCTCCAAGAAGCAGTCATTTATGTCATCTAGGAACTTTATCTCCCTAGCATGTCCTGCCGTGACACTGACCCAGTTGATACCGGGGTAATTGAAATCACCCATTATTATTACTGCACTGTAATGTTTGTTAGCTTCCTTGATTTCTTTGAGCATTTCATCATCCATTTGTTCATTCTGGCCCGGTGGTCGATAGTACACCCCCACTGCCATCGCCTTCCCCTTTTTACATGGAATTTTAATCCATAGAGATTCTACAGCAAATTTTGTTTCCTGCAAAACTTTAATCCTTTCTGACTCAATGCCCTCTCTAACATAGCGCGCAGCCCCTCCACCAATTTGATCAGCTCTATCATTACGATATAGTTTGTACCCAGGTATCACAGTGTCCCACTGGTTGTCCTCCTTTCACCATGTCTCTGATATTCCAATCATATCTAACCTCTCATTCTAACTCTCCCATCTTATTTTTTAGACTTCTAGCATTTGCATACAAGCATTTTAGAGACTGTATTTTATTCATATTAATTTGGCTATTGGTAGACATGGGTAATTTGGGATCTTTAAGCTCTGTCTGCTCCATACTGAAGGGCATTTGGGCTACTTTACTCTTTTTTGGAACCTCTCTGCTTATGGTAGTATCCTTCAAGGATACATTCTTCCGAACCATCCGCTCTTGGGCGACTGTCGGCTTTCCCATATTATCTAGTTTAAAAGCTGCTCTATCTCCTTTTTAAAGGTTAATGCCAGCAGCCTGGTTCCATCCCGGTTAAGGTGAAGCCCATCCCTTCGGGAGAGCCCCTCCTTTCCCCAGAATGTTCCCCAGTTCCTAACAAATCCAAAACCCTCATCTCTGCACCATTGTCTCATCCACGCATTGAGACTCCGGAGCTCTGCCTGCCTTTTGGGTCCTGCATGTGGAACGGGAAGCATTTCGGAGAACGCTACCCTGGAAGTTCTGGGTTTCAGCTTCCTACCTAAAAGCCTAAATTTAGCCTCCAGAACCTCCCTACCACATTTTTCTATGTCATTGGTACCTACATGTACCAAGACAGCAGACTCCTCCCCAGCACTATCTAAGACCTTATCTAGGTGGCGCGTGAGGTCCGCTACCTTCGCACCAGGCAGGCATGTTACCAGGCGATCCTCACGTCTACCAGCCACCCAGCTATCTACATGCCTAATGATCGAATCACCAACTATAATGTTTGTCCTAACCCTTCCCTCATGGGCACATGGCCCTGGAGACCCTTCCTTGGTGCGAGAGGGTTTTACATCACCTAGAGGACAGGTCCTAGTTACAGGATCACTTCCTGCCACACCAGGGTGATGCTTTCCTGTCATGTGACCTCTCTCCTCCATGGCAACAGGGATGCTGCCAGGCTGGGACTTCAGTACTTTATCCCTGTAGGTCTCGTCTATGTACCTCTCTGTCTGTCTTATGTTTTCCAAGTCTGCTACTCTAGCCTCTAGAGAACGGACTTGTTCCCTGAGAACAAAGAGCTCCTTGCACCTAGTGCACACGTAAGGCCTCTCACCAACTGGGAGAAAATCATACATGTGACACTCAATGCAAAAGACTGGAAAGCCCCCATCTCGCTGCTGGACAGCTGTCTGCATCTTAGTTTTAAGTTTTTGTTTAGATCTTTAAGTTCTTTACTTACTAAGGGTTGCCAATAAATCTGTACCTAATACGTTTAATATACCTTGTTCACCTGAAGCTTAATTAATCTCAGGTCCTTAGTGTATGACTGATTTGGGTAACGAGCTTCACCTGAGAGCACCTCCTGTCTGTTAAAATGTGTAAGTACCTATAAAGCTACGATTATCCCAGGGGTGGGTGGATGTGGGGAGTCAGGAAGGGAAATAACAGTTATTACAGGAGGGCTGCTACACAGTACCCTGTCCTGTGCTGCAGAGGTAAGCTATATTCTTATTTGATTTAAATAATAGCTCTTTGCTGCTGCTAGGCTAAAGACTTTGTCCATTGTTGGAGAGGGGTACAAACTTCATTTTCACAGCATACCCCCTCCTACAATTCTAAAGCAATTCAATTCACAAACCTCTGCAGACAGTCTGCTAGATCACGAGGTCTCCACACTTCTTGCCCAAGGGGCAATAGAGGAAGTACCCATTTTTCAACAAGGGACAGGGTTCTACTCCCCTTATTTTCTTATTCCAAAGAAAACAGGGTGACACAGACCCATTCTAGACCTCAGAGAATTGAACAAATATCTGTTTCAAGAGAAATTAAAAATGATTTCTCTAGGAACTCTTCTGCCATACCTGCAAAGCCAGGACTGGCTTTGCTCTCTAGACTTAAATGATGCATACACTCACATTCTCATCCATCCAGATCACAGGAAAGTTTTATGTTTCCTTTTCAGGGGAAGACATTTCCAGTACAGGGTTCTTCCTTTTCGTCTGGCTTCAGCACCAAGGGTATTCACGAAATGCATGGCAGTAGTAGCCACATTTCTACGAGCCCTGGGGATTTTTGTCTTCCCTTACTTAGACGACTGGCTCATTTGAGCCTCCACAGTTGCAGAGGCCAGCACTGCACTGTCCCGTACAATGCGAATCCTCCAATACTTAGGATTGGAAATAAACTTCCCGAAGTCTCAACTAGTTCCTTCCCAATGCCTAGAATTCATGGGAGCCTGTCTGGATACCAGACAGGCAAGGGCTTTCCTTCCACAAGCCCGGTGTCTTCGCATTATGCAGCTAGCTTCGCAAGCAGCAGGCAAATCCTCCCTCACGGCTCGGGGAACTACTGCAGTTACTGGGATACATGGCATCCACAGTTCATGTAGTCCCATATGCTCGCCTCCACATGCGAGCAGCTCAGTGGACCCTCTCCACACAGTGGACCCTCTCCACACAGTGGACACAGGCCACGGGTCATTTGTTGGACAAAATAACAATCTGTCAATGACTAATTTTGTCCCTCCAATGGTGGCAATCACTAGAAAATCTGACAGTGGGGTCTCCTTTCCATCATCCCCTCTTTCAGGCCACCCTAACAGATGCATCACAGGTGGGTTGGGGAGCACACCTGAATCATCTCTCTACCCAGGGCACCTGGACTCCACAGGAGGTAGGTTTGCACATAAACCTCCTGGAATTAAGAGCAATTTATTTAGCTCTTCGAGTGTTCCACGCCCAGCTCAACTACAAGACAGTCCTAGTCCAGACAGACAATCAGGTAGCCATGTTCTATGTGAACAAGCAGGGCAGAACGGGCTCTCTGTCGTTATGCAACCTTTGGGCAGACAAACTCAGTCGAGTATTGCTACCTCACGAGTGGTCACTCCACCTAGACCAGGTGGCAAAGATATTTCATCTCTGGGACACTCCAGACATAGGCCTCTTTGCAAGTCCACTGAATGCCAAACTTTCCCGGTTCTGTTACAGGATTCCGGCACACAACTGTCAGGCAAGGGAAGCCTTCTTCCTTCACTGGGGTCAGGACTTCCTTTATGCCTTTCCACCCATTCCCCTCATCCCCAAAACACTCTTCAAGCTTTAGAGAGACAGGGGTCGCATGATTCTCGTAGCACCACGATGGCCATGCCAAATGTGGTATTCTCTGCTTCTGCATCTCTCTTAAGCAGCACCTCTGGAGTTAGGGCATGCTCCCAGATCTCCTTTCCTAGGAGAACGGGACGCTATGGCACCTGAATCCCCAGTCCCTGCACCTCACGGCCTGGTTGCTGAAGGCTTAGACCTCCAGGATTTTAACCTGTTCCAGCAGGTAAAAGAGATCCTTCAGGCTTCTAGGAAACTTTCCACAAGAAGATCTTATGCCTTCAAGTGGAAACGTTTTACTATATGGTGCTCCAAGAGGGGATTAAACCCCCTGGTCATACCCTTAGAATCTATACTAGAGTATCTCCTTCACTTATCGAATTCTGGGTTAAAGACCAATTCGGTAAGAGTCCATCTTAGTGCGATTTCAGCTTCTTATAAGCCTCTAAATGGACAACCAATTTCCTCTTATCCACTCCTATCAAGATTTATGAGAGGCCTCTTATTAAGTAAACCTCCCATCAAGCCACCACCGGTGGCATGGGATCGAAATCTAGTTCTTGGGCAGCTCATGAAGCCGCCTTTTGAGCCTTTAGCCACTACAGCTCTAAAGTTTCTTTCCTGGAAGGTCATCTTGCCTTTTCATTTAAACCAAGCGGTTTACCTTCCTGTATTCTTTCCTAGGCCTCATGCCACTGCAACCCTTAAGATTTTGACCTGGAAGGCCATCTTCCTAATTGCAGTCACCTCTGCCCGTCGCATCAGTGAATTGCAAGCTTTGGTGGCTGATCCTCCTTATACTAGGTTTCATCATGATAAGGTTGTTCTTCGAACTCACCCACATTTTATGCCAAAGGTGGTTTCGCCTTTTCATTTAAATCAATCAATTTACCTTCTTGTATTTTTTCTGAGACCTCACGCCTCTAATGCAGAAAGAAACCTTCATACTTTGGATTGTAAAAGGGCCTTGGCCTTTTACATACAAAGAACACAGCAACATAGAAAGTCCTCACAGCTTTTTATGGCTTTTGACCCTAGTCATTTGGGACGTCCAGTCTCCAAAAGAACTTTATCTAAATGGATTGCCCAAGCATATCCTTTACTTATGAGAGTAAGAGTCATCCTCTTCAGGACCATGACACAGCTCATAATGTGAGAGCCATGGCAGCTTGTATGGCTAATCTCCACTCTGTGTCTGTCGATGACATTTGTTGAGCAACCGCCTGGGCTTCGGTACACACCTTCACAGACTACTACTGCCTACATAAAGCCTCCCGTTGGGATGCCTTCTTTGGCCAAGCTGTTCTTCAAAATCTCTTTCAAACCTAAACCAACTCCTACCCACCAACCCTGGTGGGATGCCAGAGATCCATGGGAGGAAGGATTCTCACCTTCAACGGTGGCACCTTCCTGGGACTATCTCCCTGGCGTCTTCAGCTAGGGAGTCCCTATATGTGAGGACTACATTCCTGCTTGTTCCTGGAGATAGTGTAGTTACTCACCTGTAACAGGTGATCTCCGGGAACAGCAGGAATTTAGTCCTCACAACCCACCCACCTCCCCTAGGAGTTGTCCCTCTCTCTCTCTCTCTCTGTTTTTGTCTGTTTCCTCTCTCCCTCTATCCTTTCACTCAGCTACAAACTTAACTGAAGAGGGACAGTTGGAAAGGCGGGAAGGCAGCGCGCATGTGCTGAGGGATGCTTCCAAAAGCGTTCCTATTGGACGCTGGGGAGCGTTCCCGCGCAGGCTCCATCGGTACCGACGATACCCATATGTGAGGACTAAATTCCTGCTGTTCCCGGAGATCACCTGTTACAGGTGAGTAACTATGCTTTGTCAGCCAGGATCAGCTCTTACATTCTCTATATGGGACTTCCTCAAGGAGGTTGCAGGAGACTTGGAGCTCATGAGCCCTCTTCTTCCTGAGGACAAAAGAGGGGAATTTCTAACTCTGGTCAAACATGCCAAGGATGTTTCAAAGTTTGTAAACCGTGCAACCTTTGATTGCTTTGAATGCATTAGGAGAAACTTTGCTATCTCCATTGGTGCACGTCGTATTGCCTGGCTTCAGGCATCAGACTTCAAAATATGGGTGCAAGATAAACTGGGAAACATTCTTTGCACAGGAGAAAATCTGTTTGGCAAGGACTGGCAAGATGAGTCTAATCAGAATGAATCTGAAAATACCACTTTGAACAGACTGTCAAAGTCTACTGCCAACCCAGGAAAGAAAAAGTCAGTCAAGAAACCCTTTTTCAACAAGAAAAAGAATTTTTACCCATCTTACACCCATCAGGGTCACTATCCAGTTCATATTCCCCAAAAGGGGCAACAACAGAACAGACAGCAGAGGAAGCCACAAGTTCCAAGAGCTCAGCCAGCTCAGCAGACTCGGCCTCCTCTGGGGCTTTGACTCCTTCCTAGAGAACTTAGTCTTTCTGCCCCTGCAAGGTCCAGAACCCTCCACCATCCCTGGCAGGTTATGGCATTTTGCCAAAAGATGGCAACAAATAACATCAGAAAACTGGACTCTGTCCATTGTACGAGAGGGGTAGAGACTTCATTTTCACAGCATGCCCCCTCCTACAATCATAAAGCAGTTCAATTCTCAAGTCCCTGCCACCGATCTCTTAGGCCAAGAGGTCGCATCACTTCTTGCTCAGGGAGCAATAGAAGTAGTACCCATACCCCAACAGGGTACGGGGTTCTACTCCCCCTATTTTTTTCATCCCAAAGAAAACAGGAGGACACAGACCTATACTGGACCTCGGAGAACTAAACAAATATCTGTTCCGAGAAAAATTCAAGATGATCTCCCTCGGAACACACCTGCCATACCTTCAAAGTCAGGATTGGCTATGTTCTCTAGATCTATGATGCATATACGCATATTCTCATCCATTCAAATCACAGGAAATTCCTTCGATTCCTTTTCCAGGGAAGACACTTCCAATACAAGGTTCTTCCCTTCGGGCTGGCTTCTGCCCCAAGAGTCTTCACGAAATGCATGGCAGTGGTAGCAGTATTCCTGAGAACTCTAGGAATATTTGTCTTCCCCTACTTAGACGACTGGCTCATTCGAGCATCGACAGCTCCAGAAGCCAGCTTCGCTCTTTCTCGCACGATGCAAATTCTTTGCTACTTGGGACTGGTCATAAACCTCCCAAAATCTCATCTCACCCCTTCTCAGTCCCTGGAATTCATAGGGGCTCGTCTGGATACCAGACAGTCAAGGGCTTTCCTACCACAGCCCCACTGTCTTCGTATAGTGCAGCTGGCATCCCAAGCAGCTATGAAAGTCTTCCTGACTGCTCGGGAAATGCTTCAGCTTCTGGGGCATATGGAATCCACTGTCCATGTGGTTCCCTATGCTCGCCTTCACATGCGAACAACCCAGTGGACCTTAACCTCTCAGTGGACACAGGCCTTGGGTCGCCTATCGGACAAAATCAGAAACTCCACACATCTCATTTCATCCCTTCAATGGTGGCAATCGCTGGAAAACCTTCTCGTAGGCTCTCCTTTCCAGCAGTCTCTATTCCAAGCCACCCTAACAACAGATGCCTCCAAGTTGGCTTGGGGGGCTCACTTGCACGATCTGTCGACTCGGGGTCTCTGGACCCCACAGGAGGCTTGTCTTCAGATAAACCTCCTAGAACTCAGAGCCATTTTCCATGCTCTTCAAGTATTCCAGGCCCAGCTCAGCTACAAGACAGTCCCGTTCCAGACCGACAATCAGGTAGCCATATTCTATGTGAACAAGCAGGGCGGAATGGGCTTTCTGTCGTTATGCAACAAAGTTTTACGACTGTGGGCCCTTTCCAGAGAGCATCAAATCCATCTCCTAGTGGTATATCTTCTGGGTATTCATAATCTTTGGGCAGACAAACTCAGTCGAATACTGCTGCCACACGAATGGTCTCTTCACTCAGACCAGCTTGCTTGAGTGTTTCGAATCTGGGGAACCCCAGATATATAGACCTCTTTGCAAGTCCACAGAATGCCAAACTTCCCCGATTTTCTGTTCCAGAATTCCGGCTCAAAACTGTCAGGCAAGAGATGCTTTCCTCCTCCACTGGGGTCAGGACTTCCTCTATGCCTTCCCACCCATTCCCCTCATTCCCAAAACGTTGTTCAAGCTTCAGAGAGACAGAGGTCATATGATGCTCATAGCTGCACGTTGGCCACGGCAAACATGGTATCCTCTGCTTCTACATCTCTCTCAAGTCACACCTCTGGAGTTGGGATATGCTCCAGATCTTCTTTCCCAGGAGGACGGGACGCTATTGCACCCGAATCCCCAGTCCCTGCATCTCAGGGCCTGGTTGCTGAAAGCCTAGAACTTCTGGATATCAAACTTTATCAGCAGGTAAAGGATATCCTTTTGGCTTCCAGAAAACCCCTCCACAAGGCGATCCTACGCCTTCAAGTGGAAAAGGTTCTCTGTATGGTGTTCTCAAAGGGGACTTACTCCTGTAGCGATTCCACAGGCACCGAAAGGGGGTTATCTCCTCCATTTATCAAATTCTGGTCTTAAAACCAATTCAGTAAGGGTCCATCTTAGTGCCATTGCAGCTTCTTGCAAACCTCTGGATGGACAACCTATTTCCTCTCATCCAATTGTAGCAAGATTTGAGAGGTCTTCTCTTAACAAAACCTCCCATTAAGCCACCGCCGGTGGCATGGGATCTGAATCTTGTTCTCGGGCAGCTCATGAAACCGCCCTTTGAGCCTTTAGCCACTACAGCTCTAAAGTTTCTTTCCTGGAAGGTCATCTTCCTAGTTGCTATCACTTCTGGAAGACGCATCAGTGAGTTACAGGCCTTGGTGGCGGATCCTCCTTATGCAAGATTTCACCATGATAAGGTAGTTCTTAGGACTCATCATCACTTTATGCCAAAGGAGTTCTTGCCTTTTCATTTAAACCAAGCGGTTTACCTTCCTGTATTCTTTCCTAGGCCTCATGCCTCTAATGCAGAAAGGAACCTTCACACCTTAGATTGTAAAAGAGCCTTGGCTTTTTACCTTCAAAGAACTAAGCAACATAGAAAATCTTCTCAGCTTTTTGTTGCTTTTGATTCTAGTCATTTGGGACTTCCAGTTTCCAAAAGAACTCTCTCTACGTGGATTGCAAATTGTATATCCTTTGCTTATGAGACTAAGGGACTTTCTCTCGAAGGCCATGTCACATCTCACAATGTGAGAGCAATGGCAGCCTCTATGGCTAATCTTCGTTCTGTGTCCATTGACGACATCTGTAGAGCAGCCACTTGGGCTTCTGTACACACCTTTACATCCCACTATTGCTTAGACAAGGACTCCCGTCAGGATGCCTCATTTGGCCAGGCTGTTCTCCAGCATTTCTTTCAGACTTAGTACAACTCCTACCCGCTGTCCCGGGTTTGGATGCCAGAGATCCATGGGAGGAAGCATGACCCATCTCACCATGGGTTTGCAGCTTCCTGGGGTCATCCCCCCCTAGCATCTCTCAGCTGGGGAGTCCCCATATGTGAAGACTACATTCCTGCTTGTTCCTGGAGATAGTGTAGTTACTCACCTGTAACAGGTGATTTCCGGGAACAGCAGGAATTAAGTCTTCACAACCATCCCCCTCCCCTAGTTCTTTCTCTCTCTCTCTCAGCTATAAACTCAACTGAAGAGGGAGAGTTGGAAAGGTAGGAAGGCAGCATGCTGGCACTGTGGGATGCTCCCAAAAGCTTTCCTATTGGACGCTGGGGAGCGTTCCCGCGCAGGCTTCATCAGTACCGACGATACCCATATGTGAAGACTTAATTCCTGCTGTTCCCGGAGATCACCTGTTACAGGTGAATAACTACGCTTTCCATGTGTTGGAGCTGATGTCCATGTTTACACTTTATTGCTTATTTACTCTTATTTAAATTTAAGAATCTTAATTTTAAGTTAGTCTTTTTGTGACTTTTTCTATGCCACTGTTCCTCTTTATTTCCAGATTTTGGTGGCTCTTTATATGCCCTTCCTGTGCCACCGTTGTTGCCAAATGGTAGGATTTTTTTCAGGATTGTATTGGGGTGGTGTAATTGAGTTTGGCTATGTGATACCTAACCTTTTTTGCTAATCATGTGAGATTTGAGATTGTGAAAATAGCATTGGAGTTCATATACTGTGTGGCTCCAACTTACTTAGAGCTGTGTGGATACAGGACTGAAAAAAACAGCTTGCATTCCTTATCCTGCTAGACCTGTCCAGATGAGCGGATCACGCTTCCCCACCAGCAGGTGGAGGTAAACCCAAGAATCCCCAGCGATGTCAACAGAAGGTGGTGGTGCAGCACTGAGAGAAGCTAGTATTCATCTGCCTCTAGCAGGTGGCAAGGTGTGTGGACTAGTGTAGTAGTGCAGATAGGCCTGATTCTCCCGGTCCACACTACAGTGTTGTGGTCACTGTAATTAAGTCCGGTAGAGCTCATCATTGCTCGGAGTGCAGGTATGCCTTTATCTTCTTGACCTTATTCCCATAGGTTCCAGGACTGGTGAGCTGTAGAGGAGCAGGAGAGTCCCCCCACTCCATCAGGGTTTCTGAAAGGGGTTTGTAAGTTGGGTCCATGACCCCCCCCCCCTTCTTCTTGCAGTCCCTTATTTGTATGAAAGCCTCTTTCTTTTTTAAACTTTTTTTGTTTTAAGTCCATTCATTTGCATTGGCTGTATTTGGCTTTCCTTATCGTCACTCCAGTCCAGTCCCTTTACTTCTGGGTTACGCAACCCTTCCAGCAGCTTGGAGGCTGAGCCCAACCTTTTTGGAGGTGGAGCGGTATAAATACCCCTGGGACCACCCACCATCTCCAGTATTCTCAGCCTCCAAGCAGCTGGAGGGTTCCGTAAGCCTAGGGCTTACTGGAGTCCCCCTTTCCTTGAATTTTACTTTAAATTTTACTTTAACTTTAATTTTAATCTTAATAGAACTTAGGGTTAACAATAGCTTTTAATCCCGTTTGAGTTTTGTATTTTATTTGGTCTCTATATCTTTAAATTTTCCCCTGCCTTCCCCCCGGGGCCCCCCCCCCCCCCCCCGCGCCGGCCGTCGGAGGAGAGTTTCACCGGCAGCAGCGAGGAGGACAAGTCAGGATCCTCTCGCTGCTACTCCGGGCTTACCCCGCATTTCCTCGGAGTCCTGTGCTGCTGTTCTGCCTCGCGCCGAAGCCCCCCGGTGGCTGAGCGCTGGAGGCACGCCGCACCTAGCCTCCTCCGTTCGTCCCGCTCCTGCCCGAAGGGACGCGGAGTTGAGCCCCGGAGCCGCGATCGCAGCGGGCCCGCGGAGATCGTTTAGCGACAGCAGGAGGAAGCCGCTCCTAGCGCCGGAGGGTGTTCCCGGCCCTGGCTCTCCTCTCCCAGCACTGCAAAGGCACAGTAGTGCTTTCCCCGGGTCGAGCTCCACGTGGTTGAGGCCTACCACGTGTGGAGCCTACGGCCCGAGATTGCTGACTCGGCCCTCTGCACAGCATCGGAAGAACTTCTAACAGCAAGTACACAGTTTATGTTGGCAGGGGGGTTTACTTGGGCATAATTTTTGGCACATATTCTTCTCACTGAAGCCAATTTTAAATTTAATTTTAATTGTAATTTATTTTCATTTTAAGCTGTTTAATTTCGGATTCTCTAGCTTGGTTCCATATTAGGAAAGCTTTACAAGCTATTTTCTTTATCGGGGAGTTTATATACTTCCTTGGTTTGGCTGCGCACAAGAGAGGCCCCGGCTCTCTCCCTACCCTCTCCATGGCATCCAAGCCGCGGTGTCCTTCCTGTGGGACGCGCAGGGGCACCTCCGCAGATTCAGGAATCTGCAGGAGCTGTGCTGCGGAGGCTGCATCAGTGGAACAGGAGATTAGCCTGGCCATGTCGCAGCCCTCCCAGGTATCAGGCAATCCTCTGGAAGGAGAAGGGGAGTCCCAGTTCCCTATCTCCGTTCCGGCGGACCTTCCTATGCCTCCTCAACCTTTACCCTCCTCCCACGCCAGTGCTGGGGGGCCCGGAGAATTTTTCTCTCCTGACTTCATCCTCTTACTCCATAAGGCCTACTGCCTACGTAAGCAGGGCCGGGGGGCAGAAGAGGCTGTCCCGTCAGCAGAGGACAAATCAGCTAGTGCCCCCGGGGCTACCATTCAGGACGCCGGTATCCCTGCTAAGCGCCCACGTCTGGGCAGCGAAGAGCTCCTAGCGTCCCTATCCCAGGGTACTCCGGAGGAGGATAGCTCATTTAAGGACTTGGAAGAGGATGAAGAGGAGCTAGAAGAAGGAGAGATCCCGGAAGAAGATCAGTCACGGGTAGTCAGGGTCTTTCGCCGTGAGGAGCTCCCGGCGCTAATTAATGAGTCCCTAAAGGCCCTCAATGTGGTCTCAGACACGCCCTCGCAGGAAGAAGCGTTGGAGGACCCCTTAATCCAGGCCTTCAGGAAATCCCAA